>JAOQGH010000001.1:76071950-76087549 GCA_025769975.1 Gallinago jamesoni
GAGAGGAGAGGAGAGGAGAGGAGAGGAGAGGAGAGGAGAGGAGAGGAGAGGAGAGGAGAGGAGAGGAGAGGAAGAAAGAATGGCCTCAGCCCTAAAATAGCACTGTAAAGGGCGTTTTACTTGGAACTTTCTTTCAGCTGACATCAGTCAGGGTAAGAAAAAGATTTCAGTTCAAAAGTGTAAAACTAAACCAGAACATTTAAGGCCGGATGTAACACTCAGATCTATTTGGTGTCTTGAAAAAAAAAAAAAGAAGTTCCACCTGGACCAGAAGTTTAATGTTTTTTTCAGCTCCAGAAACATTTGGTTTGTGTTGATGTCTTTGACCCTGGATAAGACAAAGGCAGCACACAACTCAAGACACACTTAGAAAAATAAAAGCAACTGAAATGCAACACCAGCTACTGGGTTCTTTTATTCCTGCTGAGTTGGAAATTTCAGGAAAAGCCAGGTTACAAGAGTTTAAGCCAGGCTTCTGATAATCTCTGATGTCCAAAGCCAATGCCACTGGAAATTTTCCAGCAAAGCCAACAACACTGAAATTTTTTAGTACAATGTATAGGAAAGACACCATCCCCTTTTTTTTCCAAAAGCCACAGTTTCATCAACGGAGCTCTTTCAGTCATGGCTTGAAAAACAAAGTAGGCTTTTATGTGTATTTTTGCTAAGCAAGACAACATAGCAAACCTACAAGGCACATGCCCATGCTCTTCAGTAGGATATAGGTTTGTCTGAATCAGTACTTGCAATAATGCATCTTAGGACTAACCCGTGCTCAGAAAATTCTGTGGAACTATTGTGCTACTCTGACAAAGTAGTCCCCTTTTTCCACCAAATTGTTTTTCAACCCTAAAATACTCTCCACAGAGATTGGATTGAGAAATGCTGAAAGAATTGTTCTCATAACAGTGTCATCAGACATATACCACAGTTACTTATTATAAAAATGAATGTTATCTCCAAGAGACTGGCTTCTTTAATTAGAATGACTTGTGTGGATGAAGTTGTCCACTGGCAAGTGAACAGGTTGATGATCTGCTAATCACTTTCCTAATTCATAAGTCTAACCATTATGGGACTTAAACCATGTTTCGTCTTTATAGTAACATAAAATGGAAAAGAAGGGGTGAGGGAAAAGGAAAAACAAGTCCTTTCGTCAGGCAGGTTTGTACATGCTTACCCAGCTCTTCTGTTCTGGTTTTAAGGCAGAAGAAAAAAAACATTGAAACGTAAAGCAGTGTGGATTGTATGGAAAATTTGACTCAGATGAAGTGCCTGGCCAACACCACAAAATGGACTGGAGACAAATCTGATAATTAGAAAAAGCAGTGAATAACAAAATATTTTTGACTCATGCCATATCAGGCAGACTCCGAAAATTCTCAGAGGCAACAAAACAGGATTTCATTCCCCACAGCTTACTACATTTTTATGCTAGAGCAATGCCACTGATCTCAGAGGTGCTATAGTGGTGTAACACTGGAGTCAGGAATTAAGCCCAAGCTCACCTTATTCTTCCATGGCAGTTCATTTTCACAGCTATTTACTCAAATTGCACAAATAACCAGGTAAACCAGGAGTGACCACACTTACGTCAATTTTATACAACTGACAAAAACAAGATCAGAAACACTCCTATTATATTAATCTGATTTACAGTGCCTGGGATTTGTTTATGTTTTCTTTTTGGACCAACTGGCCAGGGTAAACACATATGCTGACCAGTCTACAGCAAGGGTGGGATAAACATCATGACCATCACACAAGGGATACCATATAGGGGTAGGTATGTCTCATGCCTGTTTTTCATCTACGGCTGCTGCTGCCACTGCCAAGCTGAGCAGGTAGTTGAGGCTGGAAGGCACAGTGATAAGGGCTAGAAAAGAGAAAAGATTTGCCAGAAAGTAGTCAAATAAGAGCAAGAATAGAATAACACCTGTGAAGGAGCCAGAGCACAAAACAAGGACAATACCAGTTAAAAGAACCCAGAAACCAGCTGGACCAAGCAGTAAAGTGGATAGATGAGGCAAGATTCCAGAAGAAGCCAGAGCTGAAAAGAGATGAAGCGAGAGGCAGTATGAAAGTGGGGAACAAGTACCTGAACAAGAATCTGAAATGAGGTAAGAGGATGCACAACCTCTTGTCACAGCTGTTCTGCAGTATATTTAACTCCATTCAGAGAAGCAAGGTGACAGTAGTCATAATGGATATTAATACCTTCACTTTTTTTACCAAGATGCTTTAAATGGCTACAGGAGACTAAGATTTCTTTAGAATGGAGTTCTGTTACACTCTTTGTACACGCAGCATGGTCACTGTTTCTGCCTAAAGAGAGTCTGAGGAGTTATCAGAGACGTCCACTGTGGTCTTACATGGCTCCATTTTTTTCTTTGGAGGTGTATGAGGAGTGTCAGGTGAGCAGAAAGTCAGATCTCCCCAGAATGTTTGATTCTCATGGGATTTTCAACTGGATTTTCTCACTTTCCTGAACATTAATGAACAGCAAACAGAGGGTTCTTGTAACAATTCTGGCTGTAAGCTTCTTCAGCTGTGACAGTGTATAATGACCACCCTCCCAAAGGTCTCTGTTGGCTTATGCCTTTATACCTTTTTCCTTCTGGTACTCCACTTGTAGAGCAACACATGAGTGATCCAGAAGAGTGGAGAAGTGCACTGTGGGGACAAATTGTAATCTCCTGCTTGGAAAGAAGCTTCCCACGTGTAATTGAGTGAGAACCCCCACCTTTTCTAAGCTACAGTGAGCTTTCCTTGTCTTTGCAATTGGGTTTACATGGCAAGGTTTTGGCAAGAGCTGCAGGAGTGGTCTCTGTGGGAAGAGATGAGGGGCTACCTATCACAGTACATAGCTGAGCACACCGGCCAAGCTGGTGGCACCTCTGGCAAAATATACTTTAAAAGTACATTTGGCCTTAAAAAGGCCAAAATTCTCTCACAACAGTGTGAGGAGTGAGGAAAATAAGTGTGTGATACAACCCCATGAATATCAAGGTCGGAGAAGAAGGAGGAGGAAGAGGAGGTGCTCTAGGCATCAGAGCAGAAATTCCAGTATAGACTGTGGAAGAGACCACAGTGGAGCAGGTATTCCCTTCTGCCGACGCAGAGGACCACATTGGAGCAGATTTCCATTCTGCAGCCCATGGAGGATCCCATGCCGGTGCAGATTCATCCTGAAGGAGAACCCACGGAGAGGACTCACAGGGGAAAAGTGTGAGGAGGAAGGAGCAGCAGAAAGGAACTGCCATGGATTGGTCCCATAACCCCCAACTCCCCATCCCTTTGCACCACCCAGGGGGTTGAAGGGGAGGACATAGATGAGTTGGGACCGAAGGAGTGAAGTGGGATAAAAAAGTGTGTATGTGTGTGGTTTTTTTTTTCCTTTTGCTTCTCACCATCCAACTTGATTTTTATTTGCAATAAATTAAAAACATTTCCTCCACGTTGAGCCTGGTTTTCCTGTTGACAATAACTGGGAAGTGCTCTCACTGTAGTTAATTTGACCCACAGGCTTTTTGGTCTGTCCTACTCCCCGTGTCCGCTGAGGGTGGGCAGTGAGAGAGTGGCTGGATGGGCATCTGGCAGCCAGCCGAGGCCAACCCACCACAATAATACACATTTTTATTTTGCTGCTCCCTTCTTCCTCTTATTTCCTTTCTCTCTGGGAGTATTAAAGCCCAATAAATAAAAAAAAGTACTTATTGTGTCACCCACGATGACTCTGCTCTAAGCAGTAGGTTAGCTGAACCAAATAGCCCAGTACATAAAAGCTAATGGAGATTTTGAAGAGGAACAATATAAAAAATAAAATGTAAAGCAGAAAATAAAACTTTTCTCCCTTTGTGATTCATGTGCTGCAGTTGCTGGATAAAAGGGAAAGCCTTGTTTCCCAATGGGCCACACCTAAACAGTTACCTGCAAGGACCTAAGTTCTTGCTACTTGTGTGTGCTCATTTGCATAGCAAATTAAGCAAATGTAGCGATGCTCCCAACTTTCAAACTTTCATGTGCTATTCTGCCGTCTGCGTTATGCATAGAAGAAGCAATGCCAAATTCAAATAGAGTTTTGGCTCAGAATGAAAAAAAAATATTAAAATTCCCATTTCTTGTTGATACTGTTTTCCAGTAACTTGCTTAAATTGCACCAAGACTTATGGCTGAAAATCTGACTACCAAAATAAGCCTATGGTTTCTTATTGCTAGAAGGACCTCCTCGAAGGTGGTCCTAAGCATCTTCTGAGATCTTTAAATTCACTGTCTGGAAACTGTTCTAATGCAGGCACGTTCTAAACCAACATTTTTTTCATGCCAATCCATGTAATTAGGGAGTTCCATTAGAAAAGTTTAATAAGCTAGAAGAATCCGCATCTGCTAAACAAACACAATGCTTGTTAAAATACCTTTTACAATTAAAATAATTTGGAAAGTGTTTAGCAAACAGCTATTCTAGTTAAATAAAATCAATTAATTCCAAAATTAATCTGGAGTTTTGTCCTCATTTGTGCTTCTAGCCTTTTTTGAATCTTTATTAACTCTTCTACAATTAGAGATTACCAAAATAAACAAATTTAAATTAATGTCAGTAAGTCAAATGAGCATGTGCATGCATTCTCGATTTTTTTGAGGTAGTAATTTATATATATATACATACATATTACTGTAGAATAATTATATATACACAGTATTAAAAAGTATGAGTGAGTAAAATGTGATGTCTTACACAAAACAGGGAAACTATAGAGTCACAATTTTAATTTCTCCACTCTCTGAAGCTTGGACCACATTGGTTTCTTGACATCAGACATTGACAAATATTGTCAGTGTCACGAAGTTATCAAAGCTGTTTGACTTTATTCTGCTCTGAATCAAAAACTAAACATGTCTATACAAAAAAGAAATTACTACAAAAACTATTATTGGAAAAAAAGTAAAGTTTGAAATTTAGAACAGCTCTCTGAACGAAAGCTGTCCAGATTTATGCAATGAACATTACTCATGTAACATCCAAAATTTGCTGAAGTCACTGAAATGGTGGGAGTTTTTTCACTTATGTCACTAAAATTTGGATGACACCCATAACACTCTATTAGCATCTATAAAATGCTATAAAAATAGATGATGTAAGGAAAATGGCCAGTTATGGAGCTTTTTTTTCTAATTCTTTGTGTCAGGAGCAAGGAATGTATCTCCATGTCAAGAAGTGTTTTATTAGCATATGTGAGGGGTAGATGGAAGGAAAGGTTTTAAAAAGCAAAGTTGTTGTACTATTCTGGAACCAGGGCTCACAGAACAGAAAGTGATTTCTTTGTGATGGGATGGACTAGTTGTACTAAATGGTATAACTAAGGTCCATTTCACTATGAAGAAGAGTAGCAAATTAGATAATTCCCATTTGTGATTTGGTGCTGTGGCATATTTTGGGATCGTAGGAGCTTCTGAAGGAGGAAGCATTTTGCTAATATTACTTTACTATTCAGGTTCTTGAAATATTACAGCCTTTTACCTGTTAGGTGGTATATTCCCAATGCAGGAAGAGAACTTCAAATCTACAGCTACTGGTAGGTCAAAGGTAAACTAGAAGGTAGAAAAAATGGTTTTTGTAGATGCCTTACCCTCAGAAATCCACAGCTTTTGGGTATGCATCTAAACGCTGAAAGGGCAGTCATACCTGCAAAAGAGTTTCTCTGGGTTTAAGAGCAACAAAGAGGCTAGAAGAAATACTGAAGACCTTTTCTTGCCCTATCTTGGCTTCTGATTTCTTCATTTGCCAGCTTTCACCCTCGATATGGCTGGAAATGTCAGTGAAGAACTTCATCCAGTCTGTGAGCTCCCTGCATCAGCTCATGGTGAGACACACTGCAGTGCCAGCCTGTGTTCTAGGGTAGATAATACTTCTTAATCCTGGTCATATGGTCACAGAACTGAAAGGTGGTCTTTATAATAACCTCTACAGTCATTGCTTTCAATAAACTAAGAAAAATAAAATCAGTAATCCTGCCCTGAAATGATATTCTACTTAAATTAAGACAAGACTGTCCAGAAACATTATTCTTGGGGCAGTTTTATGCCGTGCAGGTTTTCAGTGCTTTTCAGAGATCATATTTAATCAGGTCAAGAATATTTTGGCTTTTTAAGATATGTATAATATATAAAGAAGCTGCTGAATTCTTATCTGTGACACTTTGCTACTCTAGTCTTTAATCCTCACACAGCCTTGATAAAGCATCATACTTTTACCCAGCAGACACAACAGCTGCCATTGAAGATACCACCCATGGAGTTGCAGATGGCTCTTTCTTACATTATAAAGCAACACCATACATGAACTTTATACCTGTGCCACTCATATTGCTACTTCTTTTTCTTTTTGCTGATTCCTGCCATTTGGGTTGTGATTCAGTGAACTACTTTAAGTGGATGGTTCCATCTGCCCAGCTGCAGCTCAACTAATCTCAGTAGAGCTTTGTGTTGCCATGAAGACCTGTTCATCTAGATCATCTTAGAGGAGATGGGGCTGAGAAGCATGCAATCACTTTGCATGGAGATGTATCTTTTCCCAGAAGTTTGTAAAACACATGGCAAGTTGACATCCTAGTTCTGCAGAGATTCTCTGGAAGATGCAAAACCCAAGAGTTATGGAAACGGAACCATCTATCATTAATTGGAGGATACAAAACCCAAGAGTTGTGGAAATGGAACCATGTATCATTCTCTGGAGGATGCAAACCCCAAGAGTTATGGAAATGGAACTATGTATCTGTCCAGGTAGTTAAAATTATTGGGCATGATCTTATTTTATTGTTTAATACTAGGTGATTCCAGAAAGTCAAAACAAAATTCTTTTCCAAAAAAATTCACATTTGTCAACTTTCAAAAAGTTTCCAGAAGGTGGAGATGTGGAAAAAAACACTCTAATGTCTGTGTCACCTGAGACAGGGTGATTTATGAGTGAGATGATAGAGTCAAGGTGTTCTTTCTGACTCTTTTAGCTACCATTCTATTTCACTAATGCCCAGCATTAACTGAATATGTTAAAAATGTTATCCAATTACATGATTAAAAAAACCTTAACATTGTTTACAATTCATTGTTTACAGATGGTAACTTGACTGGAAGGGACAGTTATGATGATGTATAAAACTCAAGTTAGTAAAACGAGAAATGAAAAGCTGAAAGTTTTTGATATATATTCGCACAACCTCTTGTCCTCCCAGTTGCTTCCAATTCCTGGTTAAAGCACCTATTTTTATTTCAGCTTAAGACTGGCCTTTTTTCTGTACAGAGATTGCCAAATGTGACAAACCATAAACTGTTTGTCAGCAATTTAGAGCCTGGTGAACACAGTGCTCCATGCTGAGTTTATGGATGAGTTATGCTGACTGCTCTATTAAAGAAGTCTGTACTTAATCATTTAATCAATTGAAAAGAGAAACACTTTCAATTTTCATAGGATCAAGCCCGCAGTTATGTCAGACTGACAGCAGTATTTGGCAAGTAACTGTTCCTTCTCTTTGGAGAACTGTAAAGGAAAAATGAAGTAAGTTAAAGAACAGGGCTTTTATTCATTGTCAGTGAACAATGGAAAAACAAGGGTGAATTCTATGTCTGAGATACGAGAATGACCAGGAGGGAGTTCTAGATGAAGATACTCAGCTACGGTTGGAAATGGATTCTGAAATAATGGATTAAAAATGCCCTTCATAGAGGACCACCATTTTTATAATGACAATGTTGGGACAGGTCTCTGGTGGCAGTTTGTGACCACTCGGCACAGACGCCATCAGTAGCGTAAGATCTTTGTGTGCTGGTTCAAGAAAACTCTCCCAACTGGTACCCTGCAAACAGCTCCAGTTCACTTACTGGTACAATACCGTAGCAGGCTCGATTGCATAAGTAAGTGCAGCTGGTTTACTGTAAAACAAAAAAAAAGTCTGAAAAAGTCTTCGAACAAAACACCCTGGAGCTGAAAACCTTTCACCGATTAGCAGTAATATTTTATACTGATATTTTTAAAGTATTTTTGTTTACCTATCCGGTTCTTCACATATTACTGCAGAATATCCTTACGAGTGACTTTTATTTCATGTTTCCAGTTATACTTTGAGGTCAGAGTCTGATTTATTAGCTGTCCTAAATATAAATTGAAAATGTTTGGCGGCTGGAGCCTTTTGTATTTACACTTCACAATTATGGAATTGGCTTCTTATTTATATTTGGGAATCAGAATCTGATTTGGTTTTTGAATCAAAACTGAAGAGGCACGGCTTGATGCTGGTTTTAATTAGGTCAGATCTGTGAAGTTTACTGGGACTGAATGCTGATGTAGAAAAACTGTTCTGAAAGATCATTACCTTCTTTTAATGATCAGTGCTTTGTCAGACCTTTGAAAACATAGAGCAATCCACAAATCTCAAGCATCTCTATTCACGTAGAGCTTATTTTATGTGGGAAGAGGTAGTGAAATGAGATACAAGAACTCTAATACATAAAAATTGCATGAAATATAGCCCCTTAGTACATAGATGGAAAAGTCTCTGTAATTCTGGGTCATTCTGACACAAAATTAGCCTGTCTTTACAAATAAGACCAATATATCAAACCTTAGCAAAACCTTGCCCTAGATTCTTATCTTCTCGTTAGCTACCTCCACCCTACAGACTTCTCAAAAGTTTTCTTGGCCTGTTGGTTTTCTCCTCAACTATCCTGTTTTTCTGTTGGTACAGAAATTGAATATCATCTCAATACTAGTTGGATAGTATTGAATGGCTAGAAAGTCTGGCACGTGAACCTAATCTGCTCAAGTACTGACTTGCAATTTTAGCATGAAATTTTGATCTTAGAATTTAGTACACATGTCATTAGGTTTAGCTTTTTTTTTTTTTTTTTTAGAATTATTCCATACTTACTGATTGGTGATCCTCTGAGAGTCAGTGGGCTTTCAGGGGCAAAGAAAAGAGAGAAAGAACAGCGGCACTCACACGACCCCAACACTACTTCATGCCATCGGAGAGAAACGGAGTCGTAAAATAGGTGTCCAAAGGCTAATTAAAAAGGATCAAGCAACGACAGCGAATAATTGTTCCTTCTGCTGTGGAAGGGAATCCCCACCCAACTTTGCAACCGCTGCCAGGGTCTTGCCTCACGCTTTCTGCCTTCTTGCAAGAGGGGAAGTGGAGAGGCTAATGACTAATTCCAATAAGGTATTTAACTCCATTTCTGCTACCCCATTTCCAGGCATTAAAGCCAAAAGAAAAATTTGCTTTCAGGGTAATATACTTCTCTCTAGGTCTTTTTCAATGCTTTTTTTTTTTTTTTTTTTTAGCCTGGAGAATAAATTCTTTAGCTCCTTTCAGAAAGCAGCCCCTCGAAAGAAAAGAGTAATTAGGCCTGACAGAGAGCAATGTTAAAAAGCAATGTAACATATAAAAAGCAGATGATGAAAGAAACAGCTGTCACTGGGCTAGCCTAACGAAGCCCTCGCAAAATGGCCCCAGGCAGGCCTTACTGGGAGTGTATAAGAGTATAAGCTGATCTCACTGGATTGTCTGAATTTCCCCCTCCTTCTTCATGAGAAGGTATAATTACCCATTGCAATCACCATGAGATGGCAGCTGGTGGTAACAGGGGGCAAGAGGCAGAATGGGGAATGAGTTCCTTCAGAGGGTGCATGATGTACTTTTGCTAAGATCAAGACTTCAGCTTTTCACTCCATTGCTTTTTTTTTTTTTTCAGCTGAGGAGAATAAGCCTCATTGTTCCCAGGACCCAAAGACCAAAGTTTGTGTTTTCAAAAGAATATTCAAAGTGTGTTCTGTAGGCTGTGACATAAAAAATGACTTCTGAACACTGATGTCCTCTCCTTATGCAGAAGGCAATTGCCACATATGCAACAGAAGTCTAGCCAGGACTGAAAAAAGGGAAGAAGGAAAAAGAAATCTCTTACATCCTAACTACAAATTTCTGAGATATCCATTCACCCACCAGAATTGTGTTTATTTTCATCCTCTTGTCTCAACAAGACCTATAGGAAAAAGCTGAATGAGACCATAGGAATGCTGAAAACGTTTACTCATGGAAGAACATTGTCAGTAGCAATTCATAAAGAGAAAAGAAAAAAAAAAAAAGGAAAGAAAAGAGCCCACGGGAAATGCTCTAGACTGAACTGTTTCGGTTTTGCTAAGATCTAGATGTAATGAGACCCTTTTGATAATGTCAGAGAACCAAATGGTGTGCAATGCTGTTTCAAGACACCAAGAGCAATGGCAAAAGTACCTTTTCCTCCTAAGAAGCCATGATAGATGGGTGTTTATGAAAGATTTTTGGGCGCAACGTGCACACCCTGTTTCTTAATAGCTTAGTGCTCTTAGTGCTGCCAGTCACTCAGGTACAGCAAAGAGGTCAGTGAAAGGGCAAGAACGTCATTTCAGAAAAGTCTGCTCAGCTTTGTCTTCCTCACTAAATTTTGCGACATAAGCTTTTGGGAAGGGAGCAGGCAGCTTTCTCCAGCAGTTCACCCCCTGGCAGTCATATATGGCAGTGTTACTTGGAACACAAGTCCCACATCTGAGATATGCAAACAGTGTTGAAACCTATTTATGTATTATTTCTCTTAGTATGTGTGTGCATAAATATGTAAATATATGTAATAAGTACATAATTAAGTATCTGTTGATGCTACTGACACAGAAATTTTGGACTGGAGGGAGCTGTGGCAAAAAGCAGAGGTACAAAAAGCAGGAGGCAGGTCTTTGATTTGGCCCCGTGAGAAAGGAGACAACAGAGTACTTAATCCCTTCGCCCCTTCTTGCCCTGAGCTCACTGCAGTCCAAAGGGAACGTTATGATTCATTCTGGATGTGTCATCTGGTAGAACTTAGCTGTAAATGCAGCCGTCCAAATTACCATGTAGTTTATAACATGGCCTAAAATGCTGAACCATATTATTCTTGCTCCTTTCTTTTCCTCCTTATGGTGTCTTGCAGAAGTTCTCAGGAGCCTGAGGAAGACAGATGATCATTAAGCCTACTGGAAGTAGGTAAGCAGCTTAAGGAACAGGTATTATCCCACTTGGGACTTCCAGACAGAGGCTCAGTTTGTTTCCCATCAAGGACAACTAAGATATAAAACCAGATCAAAGATTTCTCCAAGGAACAAATGAATGCCCAGCCCTAATTCATCACAGGAAAATTACCCTGTCTAATGCTTACTTCCTTTCACTCAGTTTCTCAAGGTCTTTGAAAAACAGAGTCAGCCTGCCAAAGTAGAGGATGTACCTGTAGCATGAGAAAGAAAACGATTCACAATCACCTAACAAACTGAGTCCCTAAAGGCCTCGTGAGTCTGATCAAAAATCCATGGAGAGAAACAAAATCCTTTCCATGTCTTGCTGGATGGGGAGCACTGAACTGGTTATTCCCATTCTCTTTAATATCTTGTTCTGCCCAGAGAAACAAAACACTTGAACAGAGTACTGCACAAAGCACAGTGCAACTGCCTAGCCATTGACTCAGCTTCTCAAACTCCGCAGTTCACCCCAAAAGCTAGATGAGTCTATGCCCTCAAACAAGGAGCCTGCTCTCCCATGCCTTGCTTGCAGGTACCTGAGCTTGGCCTCAGTTCTCACTAGCTGGGGTTCATTAGGCAGGATCAAAGAACTGCTCTTTTCAGCTTGAGGTTTGGTAACTACAACCTAACCACAGGTAACATTTGGAGAAGCCCGCATTGTCCCCTAGCTAGCTGGTGCCTCAAGCCTTCATCCGTAGCTTTTGGCTCCTCACCCTCACGTGCTTTCAGACTCTGTCTTTTGACACCAGACTTCTGATTCCTGCTTCATCTTTTCCAGTTCCTATTTCTGCCTTGACTCTACCCCTAAATATTGTGAATTAAAGGGTTCTTCCTTTCAGGACATATTTCTGCTGTCTTCCTTTCGTGTGACACCTACATGCAAGGGTGTTGATATTTCAAACCAGTTCTTCAGTGTTTGCCAGGAGCCTTGGAAAAAAAGCTCTCCATTTCAGTGGTAGAAGGCTTTGCATTGACAATGGGCTGAAGGACGCTGGCACAGGAGTGACCACAGGCTCAGGCTGGTTTTATTGGTTGACAGATACCCCTCGAGCAGAGAAACAGTGGCACTGTGCCTCAGAGTGCCTGAGTTGCCTCTTCCAGCAATACCATCATCTGCTTTAGGTAGCAGAGGTTGGCAAATTTAAGCACTGATATTTCCATGGTTTTCTCTAAATAAAAACAAAGCTGATTCCCAGTGAAAGAAGACCATCTGAGAAGTCCCAATAGTGAACAGATCTATTTGTTCCCAGGAGCTGTGTGACATGGGGAGTGGAAGCACATCCTCCCCCACCATTATTTTGACAACGCACCCGAAATTTGCCTTGGCAGACCACATCCAAAGAGTAAAAGTCATTTCCTCCCCTTCTCCATTAAACTTTTGTTTACTCCTGTGGAGAAACTAGCAGATTTCAGCATGGATCAATTTATTTATGGTACAGACAACCTTGTGCTAGAACTTGAATAACTTCTTGCAGACTCCCAACTAGTTGTGAAGCGCTGCTTGATATGAGAAAGGAAGTATCAACGCAGAAGTGAAAGGCCTCTGGTCTTTTGATAAACATAACAATCTATCATTTTCTAACAGGTACCTTTAAAAACTGGTTTAGATTATTTTCCTCCTTGAATTCCCAATCCCACAGCTGGTTTTTAAATGCGATTGATATTCGAAATCAGATTGTCCAAATCTGATATCTTCTTTAAATGTGTGGTACTCAGCATCTTTCCGATGGTTTCATGAGCTGGAAAAGTGATTTGAATCAGATGCCTGCCTTTATTTACATGTGTTGGGAAAGAAAAGTCAAGCTGCTTACAGTAAATAATGGCCAAGAACTAGTGTAACAGATCTGCAACGAGTTAGATCTGTCTGCACTTAGATGTGACATGAACTTGAGCATTGCCATTTACAAGGTACAATCCAGAGTTAATAAAAATGCTGGTTCAAAAGGGTATCTTTGGAAAATCCTCCTTGCTTTTTCTTGAAATGTGATCTTCTAGTCACATGGCTTCAGAGAGAAGTGAGGCGTACCCAGTCTTGAAAAATCGTTACTTATGTTCACTTGAACAGGGAGAAGTCAGGGCTGACATATATCTCCAGAAGCTGGGGTAAAAGCTTTCAACTAGTAGGATTAAGTACAACTTTGTAAAGAGAGGGTGTTCTTCCCTCTCTCATAAAAAAAAAAAAAACTGATATTCTTCCATTCCCTCTCAAACCCTAGTATATAACAAACCTGGTATTTCTGGTTGCACGCGTACATTTCTCTTTCCCTATTAAATCTTTCTCTTGACTCTCTGCAGAGGCTTTTGCAGCAGTATTTATTATGTATTCTATATAA
This sequence comes from Gallinago jamesoni, assembly GCA_025769975.1. NCBI lineage: Eukaryota > Metazoa > Chordata > Aves > Charadriiformes > Scolopacidae > Gallinago > Gallinago jamesoni. The sequence continues at coordinate 76,085,361 of JAOQGH010000001.1, forward strand.
AATTAAAAAGTATTTTTTAGTATCCTTAGCTTTAACCTCAAATCGTTCTATAACGATATTATGGGTTAACATGAATAAGCAAGTCCAGTCATAATTGTTTCTACTGTTGACAATAATGTGTAGTTTATACATCCTGAAATAAAATGGTATATATTGTTTCAAGGAATCATGCAAAGGATAAAAGTAAATTGTGTCAGCCATTTAGCAACAGTGGTTCCAAGAAAGTACTTTTATGGATTTAAGTTATGTGTCTAATTACCAGAAAAGGGCCCCGAAGGCCTGTGTGTTTAATAAACCCCAACCATTCTGTTTCAAAACTAGGAGTACCATAAAAATGGAACAATATCCCATACTTTAGGGATAACCAGCTTAGGTTGTCCTTGAAGAATTATTTAATTTACACTATCTACTTTATGCGAAATGTTTTTTTTAAAAATCAATGATATTTCTTTCAAAGTAAAAGTCCTTAAAGGCCTATTCAGTTTCACACATGTTGGAGGTCTAAGGGTAGGTCCTGCTCCTGAAAACCTCTGCCCATGGGAGGTTCTACTCAACCACAGAGATTCAGTAAGGTAAAAAGAGCAGATCCAACAGCAAATTAAATCATCAACTTCTACATTATAAACACATATGTAATTCGTTGAAAGTCCCACAAATGGTGACACAGTGAAAGGAAGTGTGGACAATAACAGCCAAAGTTGTTCAGAAGGCTCCATTACTACTTTGCCTTACTAGCACAGGAGGGGGATTCCTTCCCAACTTTCCAGGCCATGAGAATGAAACTTCACTGCTCTGGCTGTTCTTCATGCACAGCTTATTTGACAATTCTGACCCTCTCTGAGGGGGTCTGACTATTCTGATCCTCTCTGGCTTTCCCCCAAGGATATTAACTCCTCACAAAGCAGTCTTGCATTGATTATATCCTTTACAGCAACCTCCTTCCTTCCCCCAAAACAATGAAGTACAATCTGGTCCATGTGACTACAGATTTAAAATAATTATTTTTTGAAAGATTAAAAAAAAAAACTATGTAGGCCGTAGGACCAGATAAAGTGTTGATGTGGCAACAGTCTATGACTAACTAGAAATTTGTGAGGAAGGTCAAAGATATAACTCCCATTTCTAGGATATGAATGGAGCGTGACTTCTAATCTCTCGATGTGTATTCGACCTCTCCAAATGTAAGGTTATTTTAGTTGTGAGGGAGGGGATAAAGGAAGTTTCTAAATTTGGGAGATGTTAAGGTAAAGAAGAGGAGGTAAGGAAGTGCCCAAAAAACTGTGTGACAGTAACCCATAGCCACTTCCATAGAGGCATAGGTCAATTGAGGTTGGAAAGAACCTCTGGAAGTCTGTAGACTAATCTCCTGCTCAAAGCAGGGCCTGATTTGAAGCTAGATCCAGTTGCTCAGGGACTCATCTGAATGAGTTTTAAAAAATTAAAGGAAATCCAACAGCCTCTGTGGGTGCCTTCTCCAGTGGTGTGCCTCTCCTAAGTGAACACATCTTTCTTCTATCTAACCAGAATTTCCTTTGCTGAAATCCGTTGCATTTCACTGCACGAATTTGGGAAGTGTGTAGTTTTGTTTTCTCTATAATCCTCCTTTGAGTAACTGAAGGCCAAAATGAGATTCCCTCCCATCTTCCTTTTAGCCTTTTCTTCTCCAAGGTAAAAAATCCAGCTCTCACAGCCCCTCTCATACATCACGTGCTCCATGGACTAACTGCAATATGCCAACATTTTTCTTGCATGGGAAGCCCATAACAGGGCATGGTTCTGCAGAAGCTGCCTCACAGGAGCTAAGCAAAAGACAGGAAACACTTCTGTTGGCCCACTAGCAACACTAATGCAGCCCTGGTTGTGTTTGGCCTTCATCATCACAAGGACACGTTGTTGACTGAGGTTTAACTTACTCACCACCAGGACATCTCAGACCTTTTCTGCACAGCAGCTTTCCAGCCAGTGAGCCCCAACCTGTACTGAGGCATGGATTTATCCTGTCCCACATGCAAGACTCCTTATTTTTCTTTGTTTCATTGCGTTTCTGTCTGCCGTTTTCTCCATCCTGCTGACATGATGCTGGGTGGCAGCTCTTCCTTCCAGCACGTTACTCATTCCTCCAGTTTGGTCCCATCTATGGACTTTCTGTGGGCACACCCCATCCTGTCAGCCTGGTTGGTGATGAAGAT
>JAOQGH010000001.1:76087649-76108167 GCA_025769975.1 Gallinago jamesoni
CATTCCTCCAGTTTGGTCCCATCTATGGACTTTCTGTGGGCACACCCCATCCTGTCAGCCTGGTTGGTGATGAAGATGTGGAACAATATCACAATATGAGTCCCAGTAACCAGCCACCAGTTGATCTTCAAACCTCTTACCACTGCTCTTCGAGCACAACAATCCAGGCAGATTTTCACTCACCTTCTAGTCCATATATCCAGTCCCTTCTTCTGCAGTTTATTAAGTCTGCTATGGGGGGCTCTAATGAAATTCAGCCTCGCTGAATTCAAGGTTTCGTCTTTTGTTGGTTTTGAGTTCCCTATGGAAACTCAACCACAGCAATACCACCCCAAATTTGGTATGGAGGTGGGAGGAAGTGGTTAGAGACCTAGTAAGAGATAAACATTTCAGCTCTTCTATTGCTTAGAAAATTTGAGACATGAAGAATAACTGACAGCAGCACTGTTACCTTTCTCTTCTATGGCAGAAATATCAATTTAGTCCATCAAGCCAAAATGCACAGCAATGAAGACAGATGCCTTCTTTGGACGCACATAGGTATGTCTTTTTTCTGAGACAGATCTATTTAAGACAGAGGTTCTTCTCCAGTCTCAAGAGGTAACAGTTAAATTCATTATTTCCCTGCATGAGTTCTCTTTCCCCCATCCAGCTGCATATGAATTATTTGTGCCGAGTCTGGTTATTCCATCCAAGTGTAAACCTTAAATTAGAATAACTGAAACTCAGGAAGGATGATTATCTCAGGCCACAAAAATAAACATTTCCATCTTTTTTGTTTTCAAACTTACTCTAAGCTTTTTAAACACAAACACAATAGCCCTGAGAGGCCATAACTGACCTATAAACTAAAGGCTGTAGCGAATTAAGTGTATTTGCTTTGTTCTGCAGATGTTAGAAGAATTGCCCACAAAATATGACAGGTTCAGTTAATTTTATCTTAGACAAATGTAATGAGCATCTGTTTTGATTTTTCTCAGTCATTGATACCATTTCCTTTTAAACTTGATACCAGCTGGTTTATACAAGTGTGCAAAAGCTGTAAACAGCCAAAGATGAAGCTATTCCAATGCTGAGGAACATTTATTCATTCCACTGTTATCTTTATACTAATAAAATCAAGAAAGTCAGGAGTATTTCAAAACACAGCAGGATCTTTATGTATAAATAGGGTCCTATTTACAGAAGTATTCCATGTGTCTATGTGAATATTATATACAGCATATGCATAGATATATGGATGGTGTTACCCTCACGGTAAGCTTAGAATCATAAGATAAACTGCAGAACTGTGCACTAAATAATATTTGTTACATGGCTTCACAATTTATTATGTGCTTCTGAACACCTCATCTGGCCTTTCCCTACTAACCTGCCTCTTCTGGGACTATTTCTACCATTCCATACTTCTCAGCACCTTCAAACAGCTGTTCTTTTCTCTCTAGGCAATGCACCACAGCAAAAATATTGGTTTTGTTTTTTTTTTCTCAGAAGAGGTATCTGTAAAATCCTCATTCTTGCCTCTCAGCTCATTGAGGTGAGATAGGCAGGCGGCACCACTAACCTCTGAAAAAGGTTTCTGAGCCCAAGTGCCAGCACAGCCTACTTGTCTCATTACTCTTCCACTCGGACACCAAGATGGAAACTCGGTGTCATCTCTACTGCTGAATACTTGTCAGCACTCTGAGGGCATACACGCAGAAGGAAATGGAGGGGTCGTTTTTCATGTAGCCACAGAGTCTGGACTCTGCTAAGATGGGGATGTGAAACACCACAATGTTTAGTGCTACTGAATGTAGCACAGAAGGGTTTTAACATGTTTCCAATCCCCTCTCTAAAAAAGAAAAGAAAAGGAAAAAAAAAAAAACAAAACCCAAACCCAAACCTCCTATACTATTCAAACTGTGGGTTGAAAAATGCCTGTTCCACAATTATAAATCAACCAAATGTAAACTGACATTTTTGGAACCCACAAAAGGCACCTCCCAAAGTCCAGATTTATCCTTCCAGGAAATTTTCAATCATACTGTGAACGATAGAAATATTAGGGTAATAAAAAAGGGATGAGTTTATGTGCTCTTGCATGCATGAAGACGCATCAGTAAATACCACTCTTCTAACAACAAATACAGTGAAAAAAAAAACCCCACCGCTAAATAGCTTCCCAATGACTTGTGATGCAACATCAGCTCTGGCATTAGGTTATTGCATTTGTTTGCCTAGCATTTCAAAAGCTCCTGGCTAGAAATCCCGACTGCATGGCCATTTTCAAGTCTCTTTTTCCCATATCTTTGTGGTAAGGAAGGCTCATCCAGCTTGCTTGAAAGCACTCAGCTCTTGTGAAGAGGTACCATATGTTTTTCCTATTTAAATTTCAATGGATCTTGAGTGTAGCTCAGAGGTAACATAAAAGATAAGGAGAAGACAGGAAGACAGACAAGTAGTAGGACGGAATAGAGAGGTGAAGGAAGCTAAATTTGTAATCCGGCAATGTTGCCGACTAAAATCCTGGATTTTTGTAGAAAACATGGATGACAAAATACTCTTGCATACAGTAGTGGAAATACATAATAACAGCACTGGTGTTCAGGGAACGTATCTACACCTGTAAAGGTCTTACCATTCTTATTGTGATAAAGCCAAAGAGAACCCTCAATGGGTGAAAAGCCACTGTGCTTGATTTCTACTCACAAAAAAAAATAGAAATAGACCCAAATTGCATTGGAAACAAAAATTTTCTGATATGCTATCAGATGATTTACAAACCTACTTTAAATCATTTGTTTGTATTTAGTTGTATACTAAACATCTTTTGTAAAGGTGCTGGTTGCTTTCCTTGCTAAATAGACAACAAAATAATGGGTTAGGATAGTTTTCAAAATTGTCTAGTAATTTGCTTTCTCCTTTGATGCTAATAGGCATCATTGAGACATTCTTTATTTAGCAAAATAGCTTTCAGCATACTCTCGGTTTCCTTCAGTTGAGGTAGATTTTCTTCAACGTGTTTATTGCATATGGCATGGATTTTGTTTATTTGCTACAAGTACCGTCTCGCACAGGGAGGCAATCTGAAACGGAATTGGGTCAAAGGGAAAAGATTGTGTAGGATTTATGTGTGCATTTCTTAGGTTGAATTATTTCAGCATTACTTTTCATCTGTATGGGTTTCTCCTGTATATTAAACCCAGTATGTAGGAACTGCCATCTATACCAGCCCCGATTTGCTCCAGCAATTGCTCTTCTCACTGTGGAACAGGAAAAATATGGATTGAAAGATCAACAGATTGAGTGGCACAGATTAACTAACTCAAAAGGCTGTGATTCTTTCTGCTTTAAGCACATATATATATAACGTGCTTATATATAATGACAACAGAAATATATAATAGGATCCTCTATAATATGCAGTTTATAATCCTGTCCATGTAGTAGAACACAAACATTAATAGTCACAGCACATGGCTTTATGTCTCAGCATAACCAATTTAAATTCCCAAGGTGAAAACTAGTACTCGTTTGTGATTATGTCCCATATGATAATTCCTCAGACTTTTTATAGGAATAGTAAAAATATTTCTTTCCTCCCTCCTTACCAAGACTTTTTTTCTTTAGCTGGGGAAGTCAGGTAACTAATCTTAAGTGAGTAGAGACCTGCTAACTGATTGTATACTTGACAAGAGTTTGAAGACTCTGGAATGCGAATTAATGAACCTTCTATTTAAAAAAATATAAATACAAGTAGCTGAACCAAGTCCCTCAATCAGATCTATGCAGGTCCTCAAGTGCACTTGATATGTTTGCATGGGGAAAAAAGAAAAGTGGCTTTGCCATTCAAGTTAACAGGTCTCTCCAGACAAAGAGAACAGTTGATAAAGGGTACAATTATATGATCAGCACTTCTTCTAAGAAGCGAGACAATTTTTTCAATGTGTTTCCTGTCATATCTCAGTAGTCTGTGGATAAGATATGGAGCAAAAGAATATATCTTGATTCTACTTGGACCAGTCTTAAGATTAATAAATGTTACTCTGATGGAAAAGCCTATCACGTGTCACCTAGGGGCATAATCCTTCACTGCTACAGAAAGTAAGCTGTTTAAAACAGTTCCAACTAACCAAAAAATTCAAGTTAACAATCAGATTAGTGAAAATGGTGGCATTTTAAAATTCTCTGGTTTAGTCACTGGTAAATGTTACCTGTAAAACCTAACAGCTGTTAGAGGAGATAAATACTACTATGGCTTTTTATGATTTATAATTGTAACTGTCCCATTCCCAGCACAGCCAACTTCTTTTGATGAAATGTAGCTTTCAGTTTCATACTGTAAAGCAATCAGTCTCTTCTATAAATTATAAAATTTTTTGGAGTAGAGACTTAAATTTCCTACAGGGGGTGTACTGAAGGAAACATATCTGGAAAAAGCATTCTCTTTCACTAGTGGCATTGCTTATGTGAAGTTAATAAGACCATAAATCTTTAGACAAGTTTAGGAAGCAGATTCCACTACTTTGTATTGAACTTCAGAGGTTGATAAGAACACAGATATAATGTTGGTATTTCAAATAGCCATGTGAAATGAGGAATGAGAGAGCAATATCCAGCTCACTCCCTTTTTGTCATGACTTTTGACTGATTGTTATCAATGATTTACACAATTCCATCCACAGAAGTCTTCGATATACTCCTTCCAAAATTCACACTCAGTTTCCAAACTTCATTCGTATTCAGCTTCATCACATTAAAATGCTATCTTCAGGAGCATGTTCTCTATTAACAAATTTCTTCTCTCCACACAGGTGTGTATAATCTGTTAACAAGGCTTTCCATATCATTCTTTTTGTTAAACTGAGCAATGTGAGATCCTTTCTATTTACTGTCCATCATTCTCCTGGCTCGTCTCTGGTTTTGATTTCTGGACTGTAGTGGCTGTGTCTGTTTTTTTCTGTTAGAACTGCCTTAGTGGATGTTTCCAACCTGCCTCTGGTTGCCTCTGTCCCTCAGGCATGATAACTCTGCATTAAAGCTGAGTTGCCCTTGGGAGTACCTACTGCCCTGGAAGTTCTTGCAATACACTGAACACAGGTCTTCTGGCACCCATACCTGGTAGTCTACTTTGTCTTCAGCTGCTAGATAGCCCTTTACAAGAAGTTCCAGCCAGTGCTGTCCTTCAGCATTGACACTGCTCATTACCTCAATATACTGCAACAGGACACTGGCACTGAGAAAGCCAAAGAAGTTAGAAGCTTCACAGAGGGTCAAACAGGGGTATAACTGTCTGAAAAACTGTTCTGGCATGGCCTCTTCCAAGAAAGGCCATTCTCTCATATGCCAAAAGCACAAAAAGGTTGTTCAAGGTGCTACCACCAAGCTGACATCTACTGTGTCCCAGTGGTTGTAGTTAAATATCTAGCCCATGGATGTAACCCCACAGGCATGCTCAAACAGATCAGAGGTACGGCAGCTGGGTAGTGCCAGGCCATTTTGCTGTAATCATTACGGAACCCAACCCATGCTATGATTCTATGACTTTTTATTTACACAGCCATTGTAGACTACAGCTATGGAGCTCGGGTTCAGGAATTTCCACCCTGAAGATCTGCTTCATTTACGTGACACATCCTATGTGTGCTTATAGATGACATTTGGTTTTATTTTACCATTTTTTCTTATTTGAAACAAGGTGTGGGGAAAGTAGCTACTTGAAATGTCTTTTGCTATCGTACAATTAAATTTACAATAATGTGTGTATTTTTTTTATAATGCATACAATTATGCCCAGTTTTATACACTGATGCTGCACATTAAAGTACTATTAGGTCTAAGAAATTCTAACAGCTGTTGCAAACCCCTTTCTGGATGACAATATAAACATTTCCAAAGAAAAACACATTTTGTAAGAGTCAATACTATTCACTTGCCATTAAGCAACACAGTAATTATTATAATAAAGAGTCTCTTACACCAAGTGATCTTGTGGTTCTTAAATGTCTCCGTTTTGCTTTAGAAGTTAGAGCCAAACTCTGCTTCCACTCAAATCGATGGGGAATTCTGCAAACTTCAATGAGAAAGAGACTAGATCCCTCATCAGCTGCAAGAGCTATTTCTTTATGTATGGTAACTCTTCAAGTACCATCCCTTTCACTGATACACATATGCAAACCTGTAGCTTCCCTGACCTTAGTCAAGCAGGAAACACTACCTCAGAGGACTTAAATATGTCCAGTAATTATCTTCGCTGTATTTTTACTCCTGAAGCAAATTTGAACCCCTCCACGGCTCATAATGCAGTTTTGAGGCTTTTGATTGTGGGTCAATACAAACCCAGCAACGTCTAATGTTGGGTTCCATCATGCCGCACTTCGCCGAGCACATTTCTCACGTGCAGTCATTCATTGAAAGAGTTAAACTTTTTTTTTTTTTTTAAACTGATGTAAAACAGACAAGACTTTATGTCTGGAGAGACGGCCTAAATTCAACGATCTCCAAAGCAGCTCCTCTCTGCTGCCCTCCCAAAGGAATGGTGACGAAACCCACTTCTGCCTGTCAGCGTTGAGTTGCACAACAGAAGCCCGATAAACCTTTCTACATTCTATGATTTCCATACATTAATGAGAGGGTGATGATAAGGTATTACAACATACGTGTGCAAGACCGGGCACCTTTTGTTGCGACAGAAGGACTAACTAGGTTCGTTAGAAACAACCCAACCTCTCCTTACAAGAAGAGCAAGCACTTAATTAGCACGATGTGCCCAAGAATCAGTCACCGCCTCGTAGATTTATAGAGCCTGATGCTTGTGCAGGTACAGCAGGAATTAAAGAGCCAGGCTTGCAAGCTGGGTAGTGTAACATAGCAATACCACCTCTGTATTGGCCAAAAAAGGAAATATGTAGTACAAAATGGCCAGAATTACTTAGACATCCATTTTTTTTCTTATTATTTGGAAGTGGAGCTTGACTGTCCATATACTCGCCTTTGAGTTCGACGAGACAGAAAATAAACTGGAATATATCTGAGGATACATCTCAGCAGGAATAAGATGTGTGGGCAGGCTAGGGAACTTTGTTGCTTCCTACTCTTCACACGATTCAACAGAGGGTTGGTGGCACCAGATCCAGCTGTACTACTGTCCTTGGAGCTGGCTTTTCAAAAACCAGTACTCACCACAGGTGCTACTTTGGAGATATATTAGATCCGTGATGGTAAAATTTACTGTGTTTTCTCACTGAGATTAGCTTTGCCAAACATCAGACTCTTTTAATGCCAATGAGCACGTTTACATTGTTTTCCAAGGGCTGATTAACCCTTTAACGGACATGAAACTTGATTCAAAAGCAGCTTTAGTCATCAGGTAGTCTAGACAGAGGACCAGTTCTTAGCATACTGGAACCTTGTGAGTTCCTTAGGCTCTTATGAGCCCAAAGGCTCTTTCTTCTCTGGTAGATGTGCCACCGTGGGTCCACAAGGTCACATCAGAAAAAAGCCCATCTGCTCCTTCTGCAGGTGTGCTGGTGGCGTTCATTGCGTACAAGCAAAACGAAATGGAATCTTACTCGAGAATAAAAAAAAAAAAATCTCACGAGGAGGAGCTACTAGACTCATTGCTGAGCCAAGAAGCTCTTGTGTGAAAGAGGAAGCAAGGAGCAATGGAGGGGAGGGGCATGAAATCCAGACGTTACCTCAGGCATTAACAGCCTAAGGGCTAGCTAGAGATATGTTACTATGTTTATAGAGACAGATTAAAATCGGATTTCACACGTAGATATCTAGCACACCAAGGGTTATGAAAATCCTCCTTGACTGGTGAAAGCACAATAGCGTAGTCGTTGGTTGCCCAGCAAACCTGAGGAAGCTTGGCTCTGTTTCATGCCAACAGACAATAAAGAAACCACACAATGAACCATTGCTTTCCTACCGAACTCAGATCTCTTCCCCTCTGAGGAAATCTCCTCAAGTGAAGGAGGGCAAGATCTGAAGGGTAAGCTTGTAGTTACACAAATTCACCCTGTCTTTTAGGTACACCTCAGTAAACTATTACTCAGACCGTGAAACCATGCGTTTACCTTCTGTGACTTTTCACAGCAAGCGTTAGATAGAGTCAACCACTTCTTCAAGCCTTTGAGAAACCTTTTCTTTTCTTTTTTTTTTTTCCCAGTGCCCTAGTCTAACACGGTGGGAATGCAGACATGACATTTAGTATGCAGACAAGAGCCAGGATTGCATGTGCCTTGACCAACTGCCAGCCCAGCCTGCTTGGTCTCTGAGCTGCCCAGACCAGAAGCAGTCAGTGACCAGAATGTGGTCAGTGCTGAGCTGGAGCCTAACATTGCCCTGCCAAAGCTAATAACGCTTCTCTCCCAGCTGAGCTAATGGAAGCTTCATGGTGGCTCACACAGGGCCCCAAGCAGACTCTCGTCATGCCTGGAAAATACCACGTAGATAAACCCAGTGGAGCTTTCAAAGAAGGCAAGTAATCTATAGGCAGAACAGGGCATTTACGTGCCACCTGTATCTCCAAAGGATTGAGCACTTGTGATGCAAACCAAGTTGCTCGAGCTATCTGAATTTTATGTCTTGCTCCAGCATCTCCTATTATTGACTGCATTGAAGGCACTCTGACGTGGACATCTGGACACTCTTGGTGAACCAGTAAACCAGGAACCTTTCTGCAGCCTGGATTTCAGTTACGTGGGCTATCTACGCTCATAATTTCCGATCTGAAAATAATAAGGGACTCTGTTAAGTCATCATACCAGAAGGACATTCTCACAGTAAAAATTTAGGAAACAAAGAGGATTTAGTGTCTATCCTTGCTTCCATAGTTCAAGAGTTGAAGCCTTACACACTTTTCAGTCCTAGAAACCTCTTAGGCAAAACTGGCTATTTCAAAGCTGTCTCCCAAAGGAACGCTTTTGGATGTTTTCCATTAAATAAAATGAAAAGGTAATATTTCTCCTTTATATTTTTCTGTCATTCCACCTCAAGGAAACTCATAATCATGGGTCCCACTGGGGCCAAAAAGCAGGTATGACAATATCTCGAGCTATAGGGACAATACTCATGTCCCATAGGCAAGAAAAAAGAGCCTATTACTATCAAATTACTGAGTGTTAACAAAATCATGCATGCATATTTACAGATAGTCATATCACAAAGCTTAACAGCTGAAGCTTAGGGGAGCATTAGTGAAGACAATGGAAACCCTTATGTATGGTTAGATGCACAAGAACACTGTATTATAGCTATAAACTACCTGACTATGCTTTAGCTAAAGTTTTATTATTAAGACAGCATCTTAGCTGACTTCCCCTCTTGTTTTTGTAATCTGAATAAGGACATATATTAAAGCCATTCTATACTGTCTTCAAGTACATTGAATCTTCATTAAAGACAATACGATAGGTCTGGAAATCTGCATAGCTCTGGCATTTTAATAATTAGTCCATCTTAGGCCCTTTCACTACCTGGCACAAATTCACTACAAAGCACCTTATAAAAAAAATTGTCAGGGGAGTACAAATCAAAAAGTTAGTAAAAATAATCCTGGAAGAGGCTCCATGAGGTTATATAGTCTATCCTGCTGCCCAAGACAAAACCAGCAAACTTTACTGAGGTTTCTCCAATCTCTTCTCATAGTCTGTTACCTCCACGAGCAACTCTTCTTAATATTTGACAGATTTCTCCTAGTACCCAGATTAAACACTCCTCCCTCCAGTTTAGCCTATTACTTTTAGTCCTACCCATCGTAGACATAAGAAAATAAATTATTCCCTTTGTCTGGGCAGCATTCTTTTTACATACCTACATGAGCTGCCTCAAATGTTTTTGGGGCAGGCTATTCGTCCGCAATTCATTCCAGTTTTCTTTACGTGACAGTTCTTCTAAACCTCCAATCTTTTTTGCTGCTGTCCCGTTGACTTTCTCTGCCTGTGCAGAGCCAAAGACAGCAGGAGATGTAACACACAGCTTCACATAACCTAGTAGGACTCTTCCCTTTTTTGCTATTAGATTATTATTGATTTATTTTCAGTCTGTAACCTATTATCTATAGCACCTCTGTGATCCTTTCAAATGCCAACTTCATCTCATTCTTCAGAAAATATTCTCAAAATTTTTCTCCTTTATTTTGAAAGGTGTTGCAATAGGTATACTAATTTAATTTCAGCCACATAATTTGCTCCCAAAACACTAATCCATCTTCCTTAATGTAGGAGATGGAAACCACAAGAAATTCTGATATTCTTGCAGGAGGTTCAGCTTGGGCAAAGTTCTGTCACAGGCCACAGCTTTTGTACCTACATGTACACATATATATACATATAAACATTTAATTATCTTAAAGTTTGATAAATTCAAGCCCTCCAGGGTTAGATAAGGGAACTTTATATCTTTTGGAAGAGGGAATTTCCCAGCATCCCAGTGAAACACACAACTGTTGCTTCTAGCTATGTAAGGGCCCAAAATAAAACTAATTAAAGGCTAAGACCAATGTAGTTAAAATTCCTCTAAAAATATCCAAAAATAGCCCAGCCTGAAAGAGCTCTGTGATTTTATTCTGCTCTTGAGTTTCACATGTATTTACAATAGCTAGGGTATTACATGCTCAAAATTGAAGAAAAAAAATATGTATTTCAAAGCTTTTTTAAAAATTGTTTTTGTAATTTGTGCACATATTTACAAATTTAATTACTCAGTTGAGATTATCCACACATACACTATTTCTTATTATCTCTGATCCCACTTAAAATTTACCTATATGCTTCTTCACAGTATATTTGCAAATACTTTACATAAATATTCATGCATACAATGGACTTACAGGAAACTGATACGCTATGGGTGAAACTTTCTGAAGTGTTGAAAAATGAAACTGAGTATTTTGAAAACATAATCTAATAAATTTCAACACGTGCAAACTCCAGGAGCACTCTGGGGACTTATTCTTCTGGAAACGCTACAACTAAATGCATATACATTTTAATCTGCCTCTTATCAGACTGGGTATAAAATGTTTTCCATTTATCTGGTACACCATCTTCAAAACTGCCACTTGCAAGCCTGCGATTTAGTATGGTCTGTGTCACTTTTGGATAATAAAATAATTAGCAATTGCATTCTAACTTATTGCTGATCTGATCTTCTCCTCAGTGACATTTTAGGTCTTTATTTTCTACCTTTCTTTCCATGGCAATATTAGCGATTTATGCAGTAGAACTAAGAATGTCTAGCTGCATTGTGTTAATATCAGTTAATATAACTTACACTAAAGAATTAAGTTTTTTAAAAAACAATTCTTTTTTTTTTAACAGTGCATCTCCGGCTTTGAAAGAACAGACAAGGTTCCTGTGTGGTAATTTTACTTTGCAACTAGTTAGTGCCCACAGATTTCAATATGCAACTGACCATATTTCACAATCCTGAAAGAAATATTCATGAACTATAACTCAGACAACATGTTAGTCTCTTTGTTGTTTTTGTTTTTTTTTTTTTTTCTTTTTACACCCAAGTTGGAAAGGAAGTGAGGGGAAGCAGAAGAGATGAGAGTGAAATCAGACCTTCAGCATGAGAAGATGTACTAATTGCTCGTAGCTTTTAGTGACAAAATGAAGATAAAGAAGAAAACACAAAGCAGGATCATAGCAAATATTCTCTAAGCTCTGATGTCCCTACTTCCCAGGTTTGATGATCAGGACCGAAGTTATTAAAGTCTTTCTGTTCAGTACATACTTTCAGGGACTGGAAAAAATGTTAGCCTCATTCTTTTCTTTTGAGATTACTTTCAGAGAAAGGTGGGGGAAAAAAAAAAAAAAAAGAAGAAGTTAATTTATCTGAACCTTAGCCAATATCAGTGATGCAAATCAGCTGTTCTGTCTTTAAAAGTGTTTTAGTACAGTGCTGCTAAATGAGTTCCATAACAGTTTGCTCTTTTCAGTACAAAGAACATTAAGGGTCAAGAAGAGAAAGAGTTATTTATGGCAGATCCAGTTTAGCAAACAGTTGCTCAAATACATCTCCAGAAATCTTTCAGATGGAAAGGAAGAGTCCAACAGAAATGTACTACTTTATTTTTGTCTATGCTGAGATACATCATGTTTGGTTTGAGCTGTGGCTTCATTCACTCCTAGAAAAGAGACCTGACCTCAGAAGATGATTTGGAAAGTGAGAAAAGTGGGAGTCAAGAAGGTTTACTTGAACAGAGACCTGTCACGTCTCCAGGCTTAAATTCTTACTGAGAGATACTTGCATAGAAACCAAGTAGGGCAGGAAACATCTAATCCTGCGTATCAACCAATCTTCCCTCTTCCTTCCCTCCCTTCTTTTCACCTTTACTTCCTTTCTTGTTCCAGGTTTCAATGGAATAGAGCTTGGAACATCTCCAATACGATTCAAAAATAAACTGCTTTGCTCAGTGATCATGAATTTTGCACAGTGACTGCAAGATCCATAAGTAGAACCCTGCTTTGACTACTTAAGATCAAGCTCTTGAGCTGGATCATCTCTCTCTGGTAGAAGCCATGTGGCCCAAGGACTCTCATCCTTCCCAATCCCTTTTTCTATTACTCTTTCCATTTCTGAGGTTTTTTCCCCTGACTCTGGTTTTTTTTTTTTTTTCGCAACTGATGCGGTTTCATTCAGGTCTACATTTTCCATAAACAACTAAGTAGTGTTAGATAATGCCCTGCTACCTCTGTGTGTGTTTCTCCTGAAATCTCATCTTGGATAAAAGATATTCTCCCCGTGACTCTTTGGAGAGAAGCTTTGTGTTCATTTCATACAGGTAGTTGGGGTATGGGAGCAGAATTTGGCCCACGTAGCTGAGCAGAAAGGAATTTTGCAGCAAAGTACTTGTTCCCCTCAAATACTATGTCTACAGCTCAGAATTAACGGTGTCTTTGTTAACCAACTGGTCAAGCTCCAAAATTGGTTCTTTCTCCTCAAACTTAAATACTGCCAGGAGGAAACATCTCTTCTTTTCTTCTGCGGGCAAAGGCCATGCAAAAAGGTGAGGTAGCAACAAATGTTGAACATAAGGGTCAAAAGAAGTGGGGATTTTTATACTTTTTTGATGGACAGCCAGCAAGAGGCAGCGACAGTGTTAGAGGAGGAAGAGCAGCAGGAAATCTGGGAAGGACACCAAATCCTTGAGATTGTATTCATCCCATTCTGAGCAGGATTTACCTAACAGCACAGGAAGTGTATTATCTGGATTCATTGCACATACCAAAGTGAAGTTGAGTCAGTTATGACATTTCCCATACCACCGTCCTGTGCTCATGCAGAATAGCAATGACTTCAGCCATCTCTGAAGACATAGCCACCGCAATATTTAAAAACTGGCAAGAGATTTTTGAAGTCTACTTTCACAGTGGCAAAATTTAAAGGGGAACTGGGTTACTTTAAAACACGCTAGCCCTTCAGTCTGTATTACAGCCACTTGAGCTGGAGAATAAAAACAGTTTTCAAGCCTTTATTTTAAAGGGTGCTCGGATGCCTGGCCACGGATTTAGTTGTGTTCTCCCAGTTATCAGTCCCTAGGAAACACCTATGTTGTGTTACTCAGTTCTGTATCCCAATTATGCGGTTTGCTAAACCATTTACTACACACACAAAAAAGGTGCTCTAAGCTTCAATTCCTACAGTTGGTTTCTTCCTTGACACTGCACAGAGGTATGCTGAATGAAGCATAGTGTGAAGATTAACGTTGTTTTAGGCATTCGAGGAAATGGGCAAGTCCATTTGCTCTGACTGAGATTAAGTGAACGGTAACAGCAAGCCCATATTGCCAGCCTATTTTTTTACATGGTGGGAAATGGAAAACATAAAATACAGAGAGGATAACAAACCTGCAATAAATTAGACAATTCTGAACTCTGCCTCATAAAAGTATCCATTAAGCCTTTTTTTTTTTCTTATAGTCTTTTAAGTTCACCATGTACCATTTTTTTGATTGATGAAGTCTGAGCACTCATTATTACTTTATCAACACATTCTCATAAGAGAAAAATAAAAAGATAGAGGGCATGATACAAAAATAATATTTCTTCTTTGTTTATTTATACCACACTGTAGATTCTTTTGTTTTAAGGAATTAAAAGGTTAAGCGACGCATTTAATGCATAAGGAAATAACTTATTTGATCGAGCTCCCTTGAAATATGATAGATGGCAATTAGGCATATTCTAGCCTACAGGATGATATGTTTTATTCATTCTCTACCAAACAAACTCCAGAGTTGAAAAGATATGAAAGAATACATTTCGCAAACCTAGCACAATCCTACGTGAAGCTAATCTTTCCTAACAGCCTAACAATGTTATCCAAATTGCCTAAGGTAAAGAATAAATATAAAGGGAGAATGCACATTATGTTTCGCTAAAGAGAATAAATGTTAATTTAATTAAATAAAAAAGCTTCACAGTGCCTTCAAAGTAACCACAAATGTAAACACATTTAATCGCTGGGAAAGTGTTTATTATAGTAGATGGTACATCTCAGCTAGTGAACCTGCAATGGAAACATGACCAGAGCCCTCACCTGGAAGCAATACTGATCCCAACTCCTCTTTGCAAAGTAAGACTTGTTTTGACCCCAGCTTCTGGAGTTTAAAATGGCCACGCTCCTGTCTCCACCATGATCACAGCGTACTGCCATGGTAATGCTTGACAAGAGCAAAGTTTCTTCTCAGTTATATAAAGAAATGCCCATACTTTTAAAAGTTTTTTTGAATTAGTTTTTATGTATCCAAAAGCCAGATGTGACTGCACGTCTGTAACACAGTCATTATACTTTTTTATGTCACAGAGCCAAAACAGTATTCCCTGGTTCTAGAAATCTGCTGAATGTCCTTCAAATTATATTCCAGTTTAGCAAAAATAATCCAACAAAACTTGAGTGAAATGCCTGTGCAATGGGACAACATAATCCAATTAAGTTCCATTAAATATTCAAATCCACTATAAAAAGAAATTATACCTTTACTTAATGTGCCCTCTATGTAGGGATTTAAACAAGAATTGCTAAGGCAAACTACTAGAGGAAACAAAAACTTGACTTGGACAATCAGTCACAATTTTTTCTTTGTGTACCCTTTCCCTTCTTTTTCCAAAACATTTTACTGTGATTAGCAAGGGCCAGATTTCATTATCTTTACTACCGCTATCTCTAATCTTGCGAGCACCGATTCTTTCAGCTCTAGAAAATAAACGTTTCACAAGGTGCTCTGTACACCCCTGGAGTCACAAAGGTAACACTATGCCTATCTATATCCTTGCAGAAAGCCTTCAAAGAAGATTATGAAAGTGCATGTGGACTTGTCTACGCACACACGTGTGAACACACACGAGTGAATGTTGACCCCATGGTCCACCAACACCCCCAGGTCCCTTTCTGCCAGGCAGCTCCAGCCATTTGCCCCCAAGCCTGGGGTTGTTGTGACCCAAGTGCAGGACCCAGCACTTGGCCTCAGTGAACCTCATCCTGTTGGTCTCAGCCCATCCATCCAGCCTGTCCAGATCCCTCTGCAAAGCCTCTCTACCCTCCAGCAGGTCGACACTCCCACCCAGCTTGGTGTCCTCTGTGAACTTTCTGAGGGTGCATTCGATCCCCTCGTCCAGATCATTGATAAAGATGTTGAAGAGAACGGGTTCCAGTACCGAGCCCTGTGGGACACCACTCGTGACCGGCCACCAAGTCTTTGCTAACCAAGATTTTTCTGTTTTATCTTCTAGGCTCAAAATAGGCCTCACCTTTTCACAGAGGATACCTAGCCTCTCAGTACTGGAAAAGGGAGAAAGGAGAGGGGGGAATCAAGAAAGAGGGAAAGGTGGGAGGGAAAAAGAAAGGGAGCGGAGGGAAAAGCAAAGGAAGGAGAAAGACTGGGGAAGTGAATGCATGACTAGAGTTCCAGTTAAGATGGAAATCTGTACAGCTTCAGGCCTCACCTGTTTTATTGTTTATGTTTATCTATTTATAGACCCTGACTGATCTTTTCTCTAGCGCACCGGTTTCTTATCCTTTTAAAATCAGCATACATACTAAAACATTGCGCTGTCTGGCTGTCAAAATGAAACATAAAACCCTTATCATTAACCAAGGAAAGAGGAATATTCCTGCTGCGAAAACAAGATGCCATTATGAAAGCAGAGCTTCTGTCTAGAATACATATAGCATGTAGACACCTTCTTCATTTTACCTACCAACTATGTATCATGTATAATTCTACCTATGAAGGCTGGTCATGGGGAGGAATCCTCATTTATCCTACTACAGTTTTGAAGAAGAAATAATTTATTTGATCACATCTTTCTCCAAAGTATTGGCTTAGAATATAACCTGCCAGAAAGTTTATAATGAGTTCTGTTTACCCCAGTACAACTAACTGCAAGCAAGGAAATATCTCCTTATTTTATTATATATTTATATTTTTAAATGTCACTTAAATTCTACCTTAAGCCAATTTTCGAGATACAAGTGTTTCATGAGCCTCATTCTGACTTTCAGCACAGATATTAATTCCTTTCTCGGTGCTAACAATTCAGTGCATTTTAAATATATTATTTATAAAATGTTTTCCTTCATATACATATGCAAATGCACACACATTTATAACTTTAGCAAATGCCAAGCATTAAAGGAAATATGCATAGATTAATTCTTAAGCGTGGCAACAAAGCAGAGTTTCAAGAACAAGTAGCTGATGCAAAGATTAAGACTTGAGAAGACAAAAGCAGGATTCAGAAGAGGTGTGGTGAAAAGGAATAAATAAAATAATTCTTCCAGACTTTAATGTGGGTGGACCATGGCCAGAGGCACCACATTTCTACCTCCTCCTCCTAAAAGAAAAAAAAAAAAAAACCCTCTTCTAAAAGAAAATGAATACAGAAACCAAGACTCTGCATGTATCCCTTGACCTAGCCATGAAAACTTTAGCAATAACATCGTTTAACTTCACTATCACATACTCGTTTTCCTTCCCGGTTAATAGATTTGCCAGATTTTATTCAAATTGTGTAAATGTTAAAATATGTTATAATTGGCATTTCAAAAGGATTCTTCACAAATTCACCATATAAAGAAATGTGATGATGGGAATGAGATAGGGAAGTGAAAATTGTACAACTAAGACCTAGGATTTACTAACTCTCAGTCCAACTAATTTTCTTTTGTATGGGGAACAGTGATCATACCAAAAATAAATGAAGCCAAAAACTGGCACGTACTTCTGTTCTGAAAAGGTGATGGCAGCATTCACTAGAATATAATTCCCCATTGTATTGAGAAGGCATAAAATAATAGCGCAGACCTGGCATAATTATGACAACTGTGTTTCTTCAGTCAAGTGTTAATTCTGAGGTTTTTCATAAGGCTTTTTTTTTTGGGTTATTTTTTATTTATTATTTTAACAGTGAGTAATCTCCCACACCACACAAATCCTCTGTCTACATCACCTCTTTAGATCAAGATTTCTATTAGGACACAGTTTATATTTAGTAATAACATTGTATATAGTCACAGGTATCCATGAATGAACACGGGCAAATTTTCCTCTACAATCATGCTTGCCTGGGCAAAGAACCTGAATGTAATAGAGCTACATTAAATTCTTGTGCTACACGTTGCTTGAAAGTCAGTTTTTTCAGCATAGAGATGATGTTATACGTAGACAGATGCTTTCAAACATACCCTCATTAAAGCATCAAGAGTTAGTTGGACATGGTTTCCCTCCCCTCACTCACCATCTATTATTACAGCGTTCCCATAACCTAAAACTCAGCAGAATGAGGAGTACTGCTGGGAAAATTCCCCTCCCCTTGAAGGTGTAGATTTCACTCCCTGCCAAATAAAATAAAATAATAATAATAAAAAAAAAAGCCACCACCAAAAAAGCAGGTTCGGACCTCACCCTGTACGTCTGGATTGAGGATATTGGCAGGTACTTCACAGTGATGCAGAGCACAAGTAGCCTGCTATTGCATTCACACCAGCTGGAATCGCTGAGCAGACCCTCATTTGGAGTAATAATGTAACACCATAAAGGCAAATGCTTATTTGGGATTAGTTACAGCACTTCAGCCTTCACAACACATCACCCCACCCACGCAGAGACAGTTTCATATTAAAAAAATGGGGATAAGCCCTGTTACCTGTATCATTGTGACTGGAGACATCTGCATGGCTTACATTTCCAGATTATGTTCTGGCAATGGTCCTTCTAGACAAAGACCTGTCCCCTCCAAGGCTTAACTGTAACTTCAGTAATTTCCTTGTCAGCTCTCTTCAGTCCACCTTCTTCTGAGATCAGTGCATTTCCTTGGTAATCACTCCTTCTCCGTGGCCCCAAGCCCCTGTCAATATTTTGCTTTGCTGCACTCCCTGATGGCCTCCATTTCTCCCAGTAACAGGAGACAGCACGGTCCTACAGCGTGGGGACCATGTTTAATATGGCAGAGCCAGCCCTTCTGATCTCACCATCACTTTCTTAACAAGGGGCCCTTTAGCACTCGAAAAACACCCTAACGTTAAAAGCAAACAAACAAATATCTTCCTTCCAATTTTAAAAGCTCACTCGGTGGTGGTGGTGGCAGATCTCAGATTGACACCACTGGAGAAGAGAGTTTCCAGTGATGCACACACAGGTTCTGGTCAGGTACTCATAGCCCTTTTTGCCTCCTGTGCCACCCCCAAGACCTCCCCTCATGAACAACATGGTGCTGAAGCCATCACCTGGAGAGACCACCTTGAAGGGCAGTGTAATCCCCGTGCCAAATTAATGCTTAGGCTCCTAGCTGACACTGCCAAGAGAGGTGCCAGCCTTGATGGTCTTTGTAATGTAGATACCTGCCACCCACTGAGAGCCAGACTGAGAGGCCATCAATTCATAAATTTATTCTATTTATTTTATGACATCACATCAATTAAACTTCTATTCCGAAACCTCAGGTTGTAGCTGAAAATACCTCCGGGCAATACCTTCACATTTAAATTAAAAAAATATCTCACTTCATCTGGCTTTTTCTGTTCCTCCTTTCCCCTCATCGTAGCTCGGAAATGACATACAACAGATGAAGGAGTATGGAAACAAACTTAAAAAATCACCATTTCAGACATTATCCCAGCAGGTGTGCATGTTTGACTTGGAATTTATGAGAAGTAGTAAATATTGCTAACTCAGCTCTGCCCATCTTGTCACAAACTCTTTCTGACCAACTTTCTGACCAACAGATGCAGCATCCTGTTGCCACTGGTGGCAGTGGACATGGCTATCATCAGAACCCACTACAGTAGACTGTAAAGAACTAACCCTTTCTAGTATTGCTCCCCAGTAAGACTTCAAAAACGATCATAAAATCTTTTACATTTTATCTGTTTGAATGTGTATTAGCAATCAGCAGGACAAAACTCCTGGTAAGGTAATGGTTTGGACCCCTGTCTGTTCAGATGCACTTGACCTAAATGAGTTCCTGCCACTGCTAAATTTTGTTACTTATTTCCAGTCATTAAATTAGATGAGAGTAATAAACAGAACCTGAAAGATAGTCAGCCAAATTCAGCTTTCCAGTGAAACTCATCCTTAAACAAAACTGTGAAGAAACCCTAGTCATTCACTATACGTACTATGGGGTCTTTCTCGTTCCTTGTGGAGATGCTCAACTACAGTGGAAATGCTTGTCCTAATCCTTTTTCTTAACCCCATTTATCCCAGACAGGCATCTCAGTGTCATACCTGAAACAAAGTACTCCAAGACACCAGGCGGGTTTTGAAATGAGAAGACAACCCAGTCACATGGCAAAAGCAAGACAAATTAATGAAATCTCAACGAGGCATGATAGTCACCCTGTCCTAATAAGGCCAGAGAGGAGAAAACAATCACAAAGAGAAGCACCAAGCAGCCTACACAGCCTTTGAAGCTGTTTTCTCTGCAAGAGCCCCACTAGTGTCCATTCTTCTGAAGCTCTAAAACTGTCCCCCACATCCCTATCGCCCTACTTTCCTCCCTAAGATTAGACTGCTCAATTAAGCAAAGTGAGCATGAGAGAAAAGCTGAAAAGGAAATAAAAAAATCAGACTTCAATTGACACTCTGTGCTGAATCTGATCCTATAGTGCCTGAGCATGGCGAGACAGAGGAGACTGCTACTGTAGTAGGAGTTGGCACCAGCTTGTGTAAGTTGCTCAACGCTTTCCATTGTAAGATCATCGCAATCAATTCTTGAACAATGTTAACACCTCTATTGTTTGTCTTTGAAATCTGTCAGAATCGGGGATTGCCTAAGAGCCAGTGTCATGCCTTTCACTCTACTGTTAATAAATTCAGATTTGGACAAGTAATTGAGGTGTTGAAAATCACCAATTTATATTTTTTTTTACTGTAATTTCCAGAACCCAGAGTTATTTTAGCAACTAGAATCATAGAATCATCCGGGCCAGAAGGGACCTCCAAGGGCCATCTAGTCCGACCCCCCCGCAGTCACAGGGACACCCCCAACTAGACCAGGTTGCCCAGGGCCTCCTCCAGCCT
>JAOQGH010000001.1:76108267-76118504 GCA_025769975.1 Gallinago jamesoni
CCTTCTTCTCTTGAGGGCTCCAGCCCTGCACACAGTGCTCCAGGTGAGGTCTCACCAGAGCAGAGCAAAGTGGCAGAGTCCCTTCTCTGGACCTGCTGGCAACACTTCTTTTGATTTTTATCTGGGTTATCTAGCTAAAACCCTCAGAGATTTGATGGATCTGCCTTCATGTTGCATCTTTCAACACTTCCATCTTGGGCTCTTACAAACAAATTGGCTCTGCCATTCCACTAAGGGGACTCAGTGTGACAGGAGTGGGATTACAATGGCCAGTGAGGGGACAGGGTATGGTGGCAGCTACAACAGGAAACAAGGAAGGAAGAACAAGTCACTGGGACGAGAGATCCAGAGTGTGAGAGCAGCTGACTAAGAAAAGAGATCAAAATGAAAGGAAGAAGGAGGGTTCTGGGCTAAAATGTGAGGAAGACATCACTTCAAAGGAAAATTAAGTAAAAGAAATAAAACTCACTGTACACACCCCTCAAATGTCCGGTTTACACAGAGAATGACCTTTTTTTCCATGAGCTGAATAACCTGTTTCTCTTTGATGATGAAATCGCTTGTGGTGCTGTGCCTGGAGGTCAAACTTTATCACTGGAGAACAATAAATGACTGTTAGAGTAGAGCTTTTCTGTTGTGTTTATTAACTAGAAGCCTGCCACTAACATGAAAATCAATACATAATGATAGAGGGCTGTTACTTCCGTTGCTATCTGAAGGTTTCCAAAGGTAGAGAAATTACAAATTTACAATTGCCTTGTGTAAACTTATATATTGCAGACCCTAATGACGGGAAAATATTTCTATTTTCTCACAGGAACCCTGTGTCAATCTGGAAAACCTGTTAGCTCTTAATCACCCTGAGGAGCTGGCAACTTGAACCTAATCCACCAAATGAACTTGGGCTTAATACATCAAATGCTGAAAGAAAAAGAAAATTAAAATTAAAATGGATTAAGGGAAGACAACATGTCTTTGGTCATGGTTCCCTTCATTGGTTTACATGTCTGTGCTTAATGGTGGACCCCATAGCGACAACAGAGATGATGGGGAGGGAGAGGAAAGTTTACTAGAAGTTTACAAGTTTACTGGAAAGCAGTGAGGCAGTCACATACACCGATGGAAGGTGGAGGCAGTGGCAAACCCTTAAGGCATCATGAACTAGGTACAACGCCTACGCCTGAAA
Organism: Gallinago jamesoni; assembly: GCA_025769975.1. Classification (NCBI taxonomy): domain Eukaryota; kingdom Metazoa; phylum Chordata; class Aves; order Charadriiformes; family Scolopacidae; genus Gallinago; species Gallinago jamesoni. Next base: position 76,109,454 of record JAOQGH010000001.1, read on the forward strand.
AAATGGGAAGCAGGGCTGAAATCTGGTCTGCCCCAAACTAGTCAGAACTGCTGCTTTTCGTGCAATTAGCCATATGGCTGAGCATCCTAGCACAGCCCTGGGGACTCGTATCCACCTACAGCCAGTTTTCTACCCTTTGTCTTCCCGAAGAAGTGCTGCGGTTGTGCTCAGGGTGCTCCCAAGCCCAGCGCTCTGGCACACACTGCTTGTCTGCTACTGTCTTCAAAATTCGGGAGCTGCAGCGCTTCAGCTGCGTGTTTCCGACTGTGGAGTCAGTCACGGAGTCGTTACAGCAGAAGTTATAGTAATTGAGTGCTACATCTGGCTTAGCTAGGACTTCTTGCTCTGATGATAGCCTGCAGTGAGATTCTGCAGTTGTTCAGCAGGGGTTGAACACAAAGCATTCCCAACGAGGCAGAAGGACCAGTGGCCTGCTTTGGAAGGGGAGGGGGAAACCCTATTCCCAGGGTTTCCATGCCATCTCTAGACCCACGTTTTTATAAAAATCTCATACTCAGCACGCTGTGTAAGCACAGATTCAAACAAGCTTTGCGAGGCCTTCTGAACTTCATCCGTCTACCTAGGAAAAGGGAAGACTTCAGCAAAGAGGACCGTGGTTACTAACAATTCCCATTCCAGCTGTGACTATTAGGATTACCTCTGGGATTACTGTTTACTCGTTTCCCATCAATGCTTACATATTATTATTTCAAGGCAATTTTCCAAACTTTTTTCCCCAAAAGGCCTTATTAATATAACTTCCCTGAACCATTCTTTAAGTCAGTATGTGCCAAACAAAGGCTGCACAAAGAGTTGACAATGTAGAGGTAAGCTCTTTTGCTATATAAAATTCCACAGCATTTGTAAGTAGACTAGGAGAAAATAATGTTCATGTCCCACTCAAACTTCTCTTAAGGTATTGTATTTTAATTGCACTGCAGATTTTGTTTTCATAATATATATATAATATATATATTCTTTTTCTGTGTGTGTTTTCTTTAAATATTTTAGAATACTGCCATGCAATGTCAAAATACTTTTCTATTCCGTCCCATTTTAGCAATGGGTGAAGTTATAATACCTGAGACAGACATCAAAGCTAATGGAAGTCATTTTTTGGGCTTTAAATCAAGATCATGTTAAGATTTGCAAGTCATATCTTAAGTTTGCACGCTCCTTTGAAAGTTTCTGGAAGAAGGGTGTTCTGGAAAGAGGAAAAAAATCATTGCAAGGTGTAGCTGTTCCTACAGGATAAACTATTCTTCAAGAATAGAATATGTAAAATAACTCTTATAGCACTGTGTACAACAAAATAAAAGAAAGCCCAAACCTACCAAATATAAACCCAAAAGAAACTATTTGTTAAAATACACATGAAACATAGTTTCACAAAACAACCAAACAGTTGTTTTACAATTTTAAATGTATTCTTTCCATTTGGCAGGCAGAGCATAGTGGGAGAACTGAATCAGTTCTGACATGGAAATAACGCTCAAACAAATATATTTAACTTTAGGGAAAAGGCTTGTTCATCTCTGCATTAAACACAGAATGATTAATACTTCAGCTATTGTTTTAATACCTAAAGGGCAACAACAACTATTTTCCCATTAGACGGTGCTCCTGACTCAGCGTGCGGTTATATGAGGTGTTCCCTTCTGGATGTGTCAACTGAAAAAGGAGCAATTACATATTGCAATTACAGTGCAACTCTGAACTAAAGAGTAAATGGAAAGAGGCACGTAGTCAGAAGTTGATGATGATGGCAAAAATCTTTCTTTTTTTTTTTTTTTTCCTCCCCCATCAATCTACCTACCCATTAAACGAGAGTTTTGGTTTAAGATTTTATTATTTAATCACACATTAGAGTCACACCTGTTAATCTTCTCACTCACCGGCGCTACGTACTGCTAGGTGTGGGGTATACAAGGAAAAAACCAGGAAAACCTCACAATAGATGCTTTCTAGGTGCAGACGTGCAGTTTACATAAGTAGAGTGTATCATTTTGGACAGTAAAACTAAAGTTCATTTAAAGTGGATTTACTGAGAGAAAGCAGCGAAGGGGAAAGAACTTTCAGCTCCCTCCAGGACACATTGGTTGGTGTGGTAAATGTTTCCCTACCACAAGATGCAGTTCCAGACATGAGGTTTCATAACCCCTTGCCAACCCTGTCTCCCTAACCAGCTCAGTCCCGAGTTCTCTCCTTCTACACACATTTTTAATCTTGGATTTTCAGTTGCTTAAAACTTTCCCAAACCAATTCAGTTTGGGATGGAGCACCACTGTCTACCAGAAGGCAGTTTCTTTTTCAGTCTGAGCAAATCTCACTGATGTATATCTGCACCCTCAACACACATGCTTCCCATTTGTTCAAAGTCCTGCACTCCCATAGCTAGGAATCACAACCACAGCTGCAACTTCTGCATGTGGATGCATCCAAAGTTCCTGCATCTCCTTCTGACATCAATAAGGCTACCAAATAATGCTACAAATTTCATGGGACGACTCCAGTAAAAGGTTGTAATTGATATCCACCCTAATGAGCCAGAAGCTAGGAATAACAGAATACCCTAAATTAAGAAAAAAAAAAATGCAAAAAACCAAACCAAAAAAACAACTGAAGAGAGGTAGTCCCGGACTGTAAGGCCCTCAGCACCAAACCACAACTCTGTTGAGCAATATGTGGATTTATGTCAGGTTCTCAAAAGCGGAGTTTCACATGAACATAAACACTATTTCTCAGTTGTTTAACTCAAAGACCGTCTCCCTAGATGGAAGAGTTTCCTTTTACTCCCCAGACTTACTGCTGTTTGCAAACATATAGGTCTACATATATGTATATAATGTATATATCAAGTATAGCCATAAGTACACTTATGTATGTCTATACTATATACATGTGAAATACATATTAAATGCATTTTTTCTATTTCATATAAAGCACAGCCTATCTGGACACATGTATATGTACACATGAATAACCACATTTTCTTTTATTATATATTGCTCCCATAAATTCATAGGATTAGGACTGAGGAACCAGAAGTATAAACACTTCATTCCGTGCCCAGTTGTCTCTGTGATAAGCGGGCTCCTCAAGAAAGTTGAGCTTTTCCCCAGCAAGAGACAGCTTAAAATGCTGAACGTGGCTTTTTTTCCTCTAGCCAGACCACAAAACCCTTTCTCAAGAAAGAATGACCTCATATCTTATTAACCCGAGCACCGAGTGAATGAGCTCACACAGACACCAGTATATGTGAGCACACACACACAAGTCCTAGCACACATAAAAAGATGCAACCAAACAGCCAAGCAAAAGCTCAGAAACAGAGTTTTAGGGACAAGACTTCCAAGGAAATGTAACTATATATATGGATTTTGGAATCTAAGGTTTTTCTCTAAAGGTATATGCCACACCTGCTCTAGTGGGAGGTTTCCCTGCCCCTCGATGATCTTTAAGGTCCCTTCCAACTCAAACGATTCTATGATGGTTCTTCAAGGGCTTTGAAAATTACATAAAGAATGTGCGGACTTATTTTATACTTTCTCTTTTATTTTCCTTCTCTTATTTGAATCTAACAGACAAACAAAATAAAAAAATCCATATTTGTCATCTCCTTGGGTCGCTTAGAAGGGAAAAGCAATTTGAAATTTTCTTTATGAATAGTCCAGTAAGACAGAATACGCAGAAGCCATTCAGGACAAGAAACACCAAAGCTGCTTATGTAATTGGCCATTACTCTGGAAATTAAATACTATAAATGTGTGAGGGAAAAGGAACACGAGTTCTGCATATTCTTACATAATGTGTTTTTACACTTCTGAATTTCATAAATGTCATTGTCCTTTGTTGATAATGATACGGTAGAAGTTGAGAAGAAACAGAGAATAAATATTCCAAGAAAAACAAGTTGATTAAGGAAAAGCTTGCACAGGAATAGAAACGAAATGGACTACAACTTCTCTGCTGGAAAAAGGAGATGACAAGGGAGAAATATAATAGGGTCTACAAAATTATGAATGGCAAAGAGAAGATGAGCAGAAAATTACTATTCCGCGTTTCCCATAACATGAAAAAATTAGGGAGAATTCAGTTCCCTCCACATTAAAAACAAACAAAAGGAAGTACTTTTTCGCACAACGTAATAATTAAACTGTGGAAGTCTGCCACAGGATGTTGTGGAGGCCAGGACTGAAACCGAGGTCAGAAAAGGTTTTAGCGAAACTTGGGAAGAATAAGTCTATTGGTGCCGATTCAAAATGATGATACAAATACATCCTCCAGTCAACCTCTAAATCAGTGATTACTGAGAGACAGGAGAATTTAGCTGGAGATGATTCATTTCATATTAGCCTGTGTGTCTGCTACTGGTCTCTGCCACAGGCAATCCAATGGGCTAGCTGCACCTTGATTCTGACCTAATATGGTTATTCTTAGCCTCTCTGAAACCTTTAGATATCAAGGTCTGAATAAGTGTAGGTCCTATGAAATGATACACACCAACAGAGAAATAAGACATTTTCCTTTCATTTCATTGCCATGTAATATCCTCAAGTTGATGAAGAGATGAAATCATCGTGTATGTTGACATGAATCAACAAAAGACTTCCCAACATATGATATGGGTTCATCTTTTCTCCTTCATCTCCACATAGTTTCGTAGCTTCCTTACTTCTGATACATGTGGACATGTTTTAAAGTGTGGAAGCTGGTTTGAAAAGGACTGCTTGCAGGCTTAATGCTAGGGATATGCCTAGGTCGGTTGGTATTATTGATTTCATAGCCAACACCACTAAAGAATCAGCTTCTTTACAAAATTAAAAATGTACAGTATAGACTGAAGCAGGGCATTGTGTGATGTTAAGGGTCATTGAAGAGGCTAACACTGCCTGAGGTTACGCGTGCACTAGAAGTTTTCCCTGTAGCCCTCTGAATCCTGACATAGGTTCTAGCCCTCTTAGCATTTTAGCCCCTGTTGTGCTTGGTCCTGAACCAGAAAAGCTGAGCAGCGTTCCCTTAGGTTAAGCACTTGGGTAGTCTCTGTGAAGTCAGTTTGGCTATTTGTCCTTCCTACATGCTTTGTTTTCTCATAGGTCTAGAGCACAAATCTGGCTTTCAGCACACTTGCTGTTCCACTTCCCTGGACTACTTCAAAGTACGGGCTTTGTAGCAGCTGTATCTTTATTATTCATTAGGTATCGAGATGAAGAAACCAAGCTCGTGTCAACTTATTCAGGATGTTAGCCCAGCTCTCCTGAGATGAAAAGTCAGTCAGGGCATAACGAAAAGGGCACCGTCCCAAATTCATAATTTATTCCTCACAAATCCTACTGCAGCTTTCTTAGGATTGCCATAAATTTTCAAGGATCAACATTGCTTCTGGAGTGCAGACTACCTAAGCGAGGGTCTTATATGAAAACCAGGAGGGATAAGTGGTAATTTTTAATTTGGTTTCCTTTGAAGGTCTGCAAGCACATTATTCTGTTTATGTTCTTCCCGTTTGCATTGTTCTGTGAGATGTTAGTAAGCTCTCTGCCAGCATGTAATCCATAGTAGCTGCTCGTATTTAAAGCATGTCACACTCCTGACATGTTGGGAAGTATCACAGCCCAGTATAATATTTGGCTTTCAAATTTTTGTTTTGCAACAAGAGGACCAACAGTCTAGATCGGCAAAAGCGACTTCGGTTATTGGAGTTCGGACGTGAACTTGGCTCACTAACACCAGAGAAATACAAGAGCCTCCTTTCATGCTCTTAATGAAATCATTAATTATGTCAGCAGCTCAAACATTACATCTCCAAACACTTCACATTACTTTGCAAATGGGTAGTCACATAGAAGTCTCCGAACAAAATACTCTCGAATTTTAAATTCATAAATTCTCATCATAAATAGATTTCTGGTCGTGGGGATTTGTACAGTCATTTTCTCTCATCATTTTATTCTGCCATAAAGTGACTGAAGATTCTTTTATTGCTTGTTAAAAAAAAAAAATAATAAACTGAACAACATATCTATTTATTGTTGCCCTGTTGCAGCCCAAATGAACTTGCTGAGCTTGAAAATTTGCCATGTTTCTGATTAGCAAGGAAACCATCTCAAAAAACTTCTTTATTTTTAGCTAAGCCTTTACTGTACATGTGACCCTCGCTATATTTCCTATAATTACTAAATTACTTGTTTTGATTAAATAATCAACCTGTTGATAATGCTATAAATATTAATTATATTATTTGTCTTCCTTGATTTAGGTATGCATAGCTTCAACTTTTAAAACAGCTTCCATTACAGAAATGAGCTTTCACGTAGGATAAATAAAACCAGATTTGGGCTGCTAAAAATCAAAAGTAGCCTTGCGGAAAACTGTTTCTAATCAGAGAGCTAGAATAAGGCTGTCTGTGCTTTATGCTGCACTAGACTTATGGAAACAGAGCAAAGGACCGACACTCCGAATGTTTTTGTTAATCTTTCACATAAAACACACGATCTAACTCTTTATCCCAAGAAGGCCAACTCTACTCTTGTTTCTGTAAACAGCCAGTCTTTGCCTTTCCCACAGCACTGAAAGATGGAGTTTATCTGTTCTGTGACGGCATAAAAAGAATGAAAAGCACAGTAGCATAAAAAAAAATAAAAAATCAAGCAAAACAAACATGATGATACAAATAAATCAAACCCAATACATTTTTGTACAAATGTCTTATGCTTATGGTGGAGCACTGTGTTCACATGCCTTGTCACAACTTAATGAAACTTATAACGAAACTTCACCGAGAGACACTGGAATAAAACCCCAGTATTTCTTCACATGGCAGTGTTTTCATGGAACTCCGTCTCTGGAATTTTTGGACTTACGGGTGTGATTACATAATTTAAGTGCTTCCAGTAAGACCCTGGAAACACTGACAGAAATGCATAGGAACTTCAGATATGTCCCCTTGCCAATATTCTTAGGGAACCTTCCAGTATGGAGGATAAATTAAGCAATCAGCCATAAATGATATTTGAGAGGATGGTTTCAGGTCAGCGAGCTGGCTGTCTTGCTTTGATTCTTTGGAGCAACTTAAAAGACTCAGTATCTTCCATATGAATTACTCAAGGAGGTAATGTAAAACTTAAAATATTTCTAAAATACCTATAATAGCAGAGGGGTATGGTCACTCTGTACACAAAAAAATAAATAAGCCAGGTTAGAAAAGCTTGGAGATCAGGATATAAACCAACTGTAAGAAGCAGACTTGCTACAAAAGTGAGAAATCCACAAAGGACAATGATGGACCTGGGGATTTTTTTAAAAAGAGAGAAAAGACATACTTTTCATACTAAGGTAAAAGTTCAGGAGTAGGAAGACTGAAATATGCTGTGTTGTAGCACACCTGAAGTTGACTGAAGTTCCTTATAAGAATTACAATATACAAGCAAAATTACATACCTGTGAACTTTGCGCTTGGCAAAATATTCCTGTCCTACACTTACAGGACGAAAGAAGACAGAGAAAGGCACAGCATTGTTTTAAACGTGCTGTGGTTTTTTCCTCTCCTTAGACAACATTCCCATTTTCTCTCTCCCCTCAACTGAGGAGGCATGCCTTCTGCAACACCACCCTCTCCCTCCCAGAATCCTTCTCACTGATACCATTCACAGCTGTCTCTAGTTTGACTTCTAGCCTCCTCGTTGACTAACGCAGCTCTCAGATAAGTTTCCAATCTCCTTCAATTGGCTAAGTCCCAAATCTCCTCCTCTCTCCACATCCTCATAAACTCTTCAGTTCCTCTGTTCAGCAACACCCTGTTTAAATTCCACATTGTAGTAGGCATTGCCTTTCATTATAACCTATATCCAGATGATCTTTCCTCTTTTTCCCCTCTTCCCTTTCTTTGGCTTTCCACTGTGCTCTCATTGAACCCTTCCTTTGTGATGATTATGTGTTTGCATTACCCCAACAGCTCAGAGCTGAACTGTGGACCCACAGTATGAGGCCTCCCTAAACACAGAATCTTTATTCACTCTCAAACTATCTTCAGGTTGGTGACACATTAAATTGCCTCCATCCAATTCCATCCTTTATTCTATCCCTCATTTACATAGGCTTGAGCTTAAGCAAAACAAGGTTAAGGTTAAAGCTGAGCTTTTCTCCAAACCCACACTTTTTTTTACTGTTTCTCCCTGTTGGTGAGAGTCTAATCAAACACTCAGTCCCTTGGATCCATGGTTATGGATTTTGATTTTGAGGGGTGGCTTTGAGGCATTTTGATGCTTCCAACACTGGGCTTATACTCAAACAATTTGCTCTTTCAACATCTCCAGAATGTAATCTGAATAGAAAAACTTCCACCTGAGTGCTTCACTCCCTGCATCTTAATCCTCAGCTGTTGCAAGCTCTTCACCACCTGGTCTGCTCAAAGAATTGCCCAAATCATCCTCTTTGATAGCTATTTATTTCACTCCTACAATTTATACCATTCATGGCCTTCTGCTACCCACCTCCTTGACAAAAAATGACAAATGACAAAAAAACCCAAACCCTCCACCTTTTATCCCTCCCTTTAAATCCTTTCACAACCGAACTGCACCTTAACTGACTCTTCACCCACATCTACCTGCCCCCTTCTCTGCTTTGCCTCCTTGTGTCCCTTACGCCATTAAGCCACTTCCCTACGTACCTTTGAATTCCACCTGAAGCTTTCCTTCTGCCGTGATGTCCGGCAGTCACTGCTGTCGTGGATGGAGCGATTGACTTCACTAATTAAGAGTGAAGCAGTGAAATATTTATTAAGGTGAAACAGTGATTTAACAAAATCCTGTTGAGTCAGGGGTTCAGAAAGGACCCCCTGGCTTTCTAAACTCCTCTCAGAGAGGAGTCCAGGTGTAGCTGGATCCAGTCCTGGTCCCAGACTTGGTCAATGGTTTATGTCTAAAGGATTATATCTGCACAATCAATCCTTTGTATTCCTTAGCTAAGATTTCAGAGTTTAGCACGCTATTAGTCACTCACCCAGAATCTGTTGGGGCAAGGAATCTCTCAACCTTGAGGAGCAGAACCTTA
>JAOQGH010000001.1:76126980-76161594 GCA_025769975.1 Gallinago jamesoni
GCGGTTTAAAGGCCGGTGGAGGGGGCTTTTTGGGCCCCCTCCCCCCCCGCCACGGAGGAGGGCTCAGGCTTGCCCCCCCCGGGAGTTTGCTCAAGGGTTAAGCATCCGCGTAGGGGGCAGGAGAAAAAAAAGCGCTGCGCCGGTGTCTGCAGATCCAACAGGCATGGGGGGGGGGTGGGGGGGGTGGCAGGGAGGGGGGAGAAAAAAGAAAAAGAGGGGGGGGGGGCATAATATCATGATATGATAGTACGTCTCCTAAACAGGTTTGGCATTGCCCAGTTCATACCATATTAGCAAAGCCATAGTTGGGTTGTGTTTTTCTTTTTTTTTTTTTTTTTCCTTCTCTCTCTCCTTTTTTTTTTTTTTTTTTCTTTTCCAAGCCCACTGAGGCAGGGATGAGGCAAACTCAGCCATAGGAAGGTGGTTAGTGATGTCACAAGTTTGGTCTTTTCAATAAAAGCACTAGAGAAGGGTCTCCCTCCCTATATATATATATTAGGAGAAGCTTCTGTTCTTCATAATAAAAAGAGCAGCAAGGGAGAAAAGCACCTGCTTTTTGCACCCTTTATTTAGCCCTAATCTCTTGCAGGCAGAATAAAAACTCTATAGGGCTGGACTTCTTTTGAAAAGTATTACTTTTTTTTTTAATTATTATTTATTTCACTTCTTTTTTCTTTTTTTTTCCTTTTTTTTCTTTTTTTTTTCTTTTTTTCTTTTTTTTTTCTTTTCTTTTTTTTTCTTTTCTTTTTTTTTTTTCTTTTCCTTAAGTCTAGGACATAGTTTTGGAAGCGATTGCTGAGAAGATCAAGAGCTGTTGGCCGGGGTGATCTCTAAGAGGCACAGAGGGCTGGAACTCAAGGAAAAGGTGAAGTAATAAATTGCGAAGAAACTGCACTATTCCAAGTTTATAAAGACTATTTATTTTTCCTCAGTCTGTAAGGGTTGGGATGGAAGGGCTTGTTTGGCTTTTGCTTTTTTTTTTTTTTTTTTAATCATTATTTCTGGGAGAAAGGAAAATCTAAAAATATTTGACGGACGTTTTGCCTTTCAACAGAAGGGAGGGGGGGGGGGAGGCTGTTTTGAGGGGACGTCACAATTATTTTTAATTAGTCGTGTAAATCAAAGCCGCCCATTAGGCTCTGCGTTTTAAATTTAATTAGCCTACCCAGGTGTTCGGGGACTTTATTTACAGCATAAGGGACTTCACGTTTGCAGCGGGAATTTCTCTTCCAGCCCTTGCGTTTTGGGTGTTATTTGTCGGTGCGGTATGAGGTTTGGAAGAGCTTTTGGAAGGCAAGTGTCGGTGCGGGGACAGGAATAAGATGCAGGGAGAAAAAAGGGGAAAAAAGAGAAAAAAAAAAGAAAAAAAAAAGTTTGCTTTTTTGCTCCTAAACTTTCTCCAGGGGGGGAAAAAAATAATAATAATTTAAAAAAAGCTTCCCTTTAATAAGGGGAGAGGATGAGGAGGAGCAGCCAGGCACACCTCGGGGCTTTGTTGCGGGTTGTGCGGGTGTTGGGAGAGTTTTTGCTGGAAATCAGGCAGAACAACCCCTTCCCCCCTCGCCCCCCCCCCCCCTCCCGCCCCCGGGGGCAGCGGCGGAGCGGAATCCCGCGGAGGGTACGCGGGGCCGCTTAAGGAGTGCGGGCTTCCCGGGGATGCTACCGGGAGGGTGCGGGCGTCCCCGAGGTGGCGTCCCCACCCTCTGCCGTCGAGCAGGGGGTTGGCTTGCGAAGAGTTTCCCTTTGGAAGAGCCGTCGGGGGGTGGGGGCAAGGGGCGCACCGAACCCCCACCTCCGTTTTTTCTCCCGGTACCCTACTTCGTAATACTCGGGGGGGGCAGTTTCTTGCGCTGTATAAAGGGGGACGGATTGTGTCACCTGAGTGATGGAAAAATTTGGTCCCTCCGTCGGGGGGAGTGCGGGGCTGCCGGCGGGGCGCGGGGGGGGGGGCTGTCTGTACCCGGGGACGGGGGGGACGGGGGGGGGGGAGGCTGTGGGGGGGTGTCTGTGGGTGCCCAGCGGGGTTGAGGGGGGGAGGCTGGACCTCCCCCCCCCGCCGCTCCGGGACCCGCCACCTCGGCTGCCGTCGCCGCGGCTGCTCCCCCCCCCCCCCAGCACCCACCCCCGCACCCCGCCCCGCACCCGGCGGTGCGACCCGTCGGATCTTTGCAACGCCCTGGCCAGATTGAGGGAGGGAAGGCGAAAGAGGGAGAGGAGGAGAAAACTTTCCACTAATCGACTTTTTTGGCCAGGAGCGCCCGCGTTCATAGACTGCGAGTCCTTCCCTCAGCCCTCCCCCTCTAGTCCCGTCCCCCCCCCCTCCCTCCCCCCCCCCCTCCCCTTTACAATTAACATCATTAGGGAATCAGCCCTCCAGCTAATAGGGGACCCGCGACGACCGACGGTAGGTGTGTGAGAGGAGAGGCTGGATCTAAAAAGCGGCCCCACCGACGTAGGGGGGGGATCGCCCTTTCCACTGCGCTGCGGCGGGGGAGGCGCTGACCTGGGAGGGGGTAAACAGGGGAAGGGAGAGGTAGAGAAGGGGCAGAGAGCGATGCAGAAGATGCCAGGAGCTCGGCCGCGGTCCTTAGGGACGGGGTGCCGTCGGGTTTTTCCCTCCCTCCGCTTCTTTTTTGCCTCCGGTCCCGGGAAACGCTGATTTTTGGGCTGCGGGGATCGCGCCCGGGCTCCGGCTTTCTCCGCACATGTTCCTAGGGCGCCACCTCTTTGCAAAAAAAAAAAACCAAACCCAAAACCCAAACCCCCCCCCAAAACAACCCTCCGTCCTCCCGCGGGTCTCCCAGAAGCTGCTTGGGAGCGTGAGAACCTGGCGGGCTCCATCCAACCTGCGGAGCCGAGGATGCCCCCCAGCCCCTGAGCCTCCCGGGGCTCCCCAGCGCTCTCTCCTTTTACATTTACCTTCTTTCTCCCACTGGAGGACCCAACTTTCCGGAAGCAGAGGACGTGAACCTGACTTTTGTTTTTAATTATTATTGTTTTTATTATTTTCTTTTTTCTTGGCTTTTTCATTTTTCCGGAGGTACGCTTTAAGCCGGCTGTAGAGATGCGTTTTCCCCCCCCGACACCCTGCAGAATCTCTCTCTTTCTCTCTCTCTCTCTCTGTGTTTCCAGAGAAGAGGGCAGCTGAGTTGACTTTTTTTTTTTTTTGTGGGGGGGGGGGGGGGGGGTGAATCTTTCCTTATCTGCAGAGAGGGCTTCCCCCGCGCTGAGACAGCCCCTTAGCGGAGTGGGATTGAGAGGGGGGAGAAGGGACCCCTCTCTCTGACCCCCCCCCTCAAATAGGAGCGAGAAGATTATTTTTTTTTTTAACTAATATCGAGGGAGAGCTCGCCTCCGGGAAGCCAGAGCCGGCTGAGAGAGGGAGGGAGGGAGGGATGTAAGGAGGGAGGGAGGGAGGAAGGGAGGGAGAGAAAGAAAGAGGGAGAGGCAGACAGCAAGGGAGAGAGACGGAGAGAAGTTTGGAAGAAGTGAGCCGCTGCAGAGGGCTCCCAAATTTTGGGGTTTTTTTTTGGCTTTTTTTTTTTTTTTTTTCTTTTTTTTTTTTTTTTTCCCTTCGCAACCTCGGAGCTGCTAGAGCCGAAGGCGAGCATTGCTTGGGGCCGGCGCATGTGCCCCCCCGGGACTGATCTCCCTTTCCTTGCAGGTTTGAAGCCCCCGGAGGATACAATGTTCACTAAACTCTTCCAGCAGTGGAGTTTCGCCGTGTTCCTGCTGAGTTATTCCGTGCCCTCCTGCGGGAGACCAGTAGAGGGGATCAGCCGCAGACTGTGAGTTTTTCCCTTCTTATTTTTTTTTTTCTTTTCCTTTTTTTTTTTTTTCTCTCTCTCTCTCTGGCTTTCTTCTTTCTTTTTTTTTTTTCCTCTTGCTCTTTTTCTGGCTTTGCTTTTTTTTTTTTTTTTTCCTTCCGTGGGGAGGGAGTCGGTTGACCCCTAAACCCAAAAGGGCAGCATCAGGAGAAGCTCGGGGAGGTTAGGGGGGGTGGGGGGCAGTTTTTAGCCTCCGACATCAGCTCCGCGTTACCTGCCCCAGGTGCTCCCCGGGGGGAGGGGGGGGGGGGGTGTCTCCAAGCCACGGGCAGAAGGAGTTTGGGGCAGGGAAAGGGCCCCGCTTTTTCCGTCGTCGGAACTCCCCAAAGATTTTGGGAAGGAGAGGTTAAAGCCGAGGTCTGCCGAGGTGGGGGTGGGGGGTGTCCTCACCTTTCTGAGCCCCCCCAGGAGGGTCCAAGGTGGGGAGCATCCCCTTTTATCCAACTAAGTACCATACACTTCTTCAGTCCTGGCACGCAGCCCAGATTGATAAGGACAAGGGGAAACACGTGGTGGTGAGGGCTGTCATGAAGGTGAAGCACTGAGCAATTTCTCTGGATTTCAGGAAAAAAAAAATATTTTTTATATATATATATATATGCAAAGGGAGTCCAGTATCTGACTTGGAGGCAGAAGCGTATCTTTTGATAAATGATAATGTAACTCAAGAGGGTTCTGTTCAGGAAATGACCTTTTTGCTCCTTCCAAAAATAATCAACGTGGTTTATCCTAATACCCCCCGCGCACTGCGCAAAGTGCAGAAGAGAAGCCACGGGGCTGGTGTGGGAGCAGTTCTCTGTCTCACCCATCCACCTCGCTGGCTTTTCACTCAACTTGCGTCAGATTTTTCGGGGGAAGAACCACTTTGGTCATACCGGGGAGGGCTGTATTGTTCCTGGGTTCAAAAAGAAGTCAGGTTGGAGAAAGAGGGTTGGAAAATCCAAACACAACTTACTTACGGGTAAACGTGACCCAGCAAACTGAATTTCAGATGAGGTCTCCTTGAAACTGGTTTATTACATCCCTAAGGAGAAGATCTCCAAATAGCACTTCCTCTGCCGTTCGAGTAAAAACAACACCCCAAAAAAAATCCTCCAGGTGAAGGGACTTCAGACACACCTAAACCTTGGCACCAGGCAGACAGCTCTTACAAATCTCCTGCAGCAAATTGTGTAGAACATGTTATTGCTGATAATTCCTCCCCAGTCCATTAATGCTTAGCTGTTTTGGGCTCCTTCAAACATATTGTTGAGCTGTTTCTTTCATTTGAGGCGATTTTCTTCTCTTGGGATACAGAGGAACCAAACTTCAGTGTCAGGAATAGAAAAGAATAAAAAAAAACCTAAAATAAATGAAGTTCAGTCAAATGCTGTATTTTTTTGGCTAGGAAACTCCGAACTGGACCTCAGCCAAATTTATTTTTTAAAAAGTTAGGTTTGCAAAGAAATGCTCTTTCTCTTCTCGAAGCTGGCATTGTTCTAACACTTGTTTTTTAAAGGTCAGGATTGGAGGTCTTCCCAACATCCCCATTCCATCCTGGGAGGGAGGAAGGAGGGGTAGAAAGTGGAAGCCAAGCAGTCAAAATGTATTTTTTTTATTTTTTTTTCAGCTCCCTCTTTGCTATGGCATGTAAAACACACAGGGGAAACCAGTTAGCTGTCAGTTAGTGGCATTCACCTAGTTTTGTTTGTGGGTACAACACAAACACAGACACCGCACTCAAACATGTGTCCTGTTTTAATATCACCACAAAACCATTCCTAGAGTTAATGGTTAATAACTCACTTAAGGCTGGAGGTTTTTTTTGTTTGTTTTTTTTTTTTTCCCCCCTGTCAAAGGCTTAAACCGGTAACGGGTGAAAATACTGAAGCACGGCATTATAGCCACAAAAAAAATTAAAAATAATCAAAATGACATAGGCCCCGTTTTGCAGAGTTTATTGAGGCAAATCTCCTATGGAAAGCAATAGCAAATTGTCCCAAGAGAAGAATGCCAGGCATATTATTTGTTATAGAAATGCTTTAGCCACTAAAGAACTTCTGAGAAACCCAGGAATGCCTCAAAGTGAAATTAGATATTTTTTTATCAGCATGCCCAGACACTGCAGCATCACGTCCCCTGATCCGTTCAAAATATTTTTCCTAACCCTGAGATAGGTCCAGCAGCTTTCACTCCCTCTGGAGCCAGTGGCAAGGGCACTGTGTTTTGCAAAACCCAGACAGAGAGCTGGCTGAACCCTTTCCCAGCTCTTTTGCTGAACTTATGATCAGACCCAACGTGAATAATTAAGGATAAGAGCAGCTCTGAGACAGAAATTTGTTGCTTGAAGAGCGTTGCCTCTCGGTGACACTAGGTAGCCAGGGAAAAAAAGATGAAGAGGGCTCATTCCTGAAAAGAACGGCTTACCTGTGAAGTCAGAATAGTCACAAGTCATGGCTTTCTACTGTTTTCCCCAGAATGAGACATCAGGTGCCATACATGCATAGAGTACTCGGACACAGTAATTAGTTGAGACACTCTGGGCAAATACAAGCCATCAACGTCCTTCCCTCAGAAGTGCCTACCACACCTCGGCTTAGAATTCCCTGCACTTTGTTTGGGGTCAGGCTCTTTTTCCTTGAGTGAGAAGCCTGTTTTATAGAAGGATGGAAGGGACCTCTAGCGGGTCATCTTAACCCTAACAGCCTGATATTTTTTTCACATACTGTACCCAATATGTGAATGCAATCATTCCAGTTTCCACTGCCTGCCTCCTCCGAGTGTGTGGGTGAGATATTGTTGATGTCTCCGTTAGGAAGCACTTCTTACATCAGCCTTCTTGGGCAAGTATTTTCCCCCGATTTACAAACAGAGGAGTTGTTTGAATAGCTGAGGCAGAAGGTCAAAGAGATAGGCATCTACCACATCTTCTTAGGTATCTACCACATCTTCTTTGTTTTAAAACAAAGATTTTTTTTTTTTTTTGATCTAGAGCACACGAAGGAAATGGGTAGGCAAAATGTAATCCCGAAGCCTGGCTGAGTAATAAAAGTCATGTGAAAGGCAACACTACGTAATGTTATACAATCATCTGGAAGAGCAGAATGTTATTTGGGGCCAGACTTGATGCTAAATATCATACAGGCATTTAAACAGAAACCCACCCTCTTTGGCACGCCGCCCCCTGACACGTCAATCCCTGCATTATTTTGGAAATGCACACTCACACACAAGATGCAGATCTGGTAATGCTCCTTGACTGCCCCGTGTTGGAACCAAATCTCTAGGTTTTCAGCCTTGCAAAATGGAACAGCTTCTTTTCAATCAAGGGGACTTTAATAACAGGCTTTGGAAGAGTCAAGGTTTTTTTTGTCACAGTGGGTAAATTGACCAAATACACATTACAGGATTAAGGCAGCTTTAGGCTGTCTGCGATAAAAGGAATTATCCTTGGGAGTTTACTAGAGGCAGTAGGAAAGCTTTGCTCATCACATATGAGACGTGCTGGTTTAGACTGAGTGAAGCGCTCAGATTTTGTAGGCTTTTGATAAACCAGAAGAGGGAAAGGAGAATTGCCTTTCCCCTGCAGAAATCCTGGGAAAATAGATTCCTGAAGCTGGGAGTGAAACGTGAGCCACGAGGGACGGTTTGACAAGCAGCACAAGAAGTCTAACTCTCAGAAGAGCCCAAGGTGCTGGTTCTGTTAGGGTGCTTGCAAATCGGGCTCATCTTAGGTCAGAGATGGCCGTTGGAGGGCTTCAGGGAGTCCACTGGTCAAAAACGTTCTCCTGGGGGAGACCTTGAGCTGGTGTTAATGGTCCCAGCTGCACTGAAGATAATGAAACAATGCGGGTTCAGCACAGCGTTATCACACTGCGGTTTTGCTTAGGGACGTTGAGTCGACGGGCACGAAATGCTTGTCCTAAAGTCTGAAGTAATCCAAAATGGATTTAGGGACGCTTAAAACATAGACAATATTTGGTCAAATGCATGCTCACAAACCCGATTTTGAGCAAGTATCTCTACTGCATCGCTTCATGCAAAAGCAATGATCACCTTGTGGTCTCATGGTGGAGTGGGTGGAAGCTGCTGTCTGAATTCCACACGGAGTAGCAGAGATGTAGTGTCACTTGAACCCATCCCTTGAACCCAATACTCAAAAAGCGCAGCTCTGCGAAGACAAAAAGTGAAGGGGATGCCCTTAAACTTACTTGAAGTTGCCAATTCCAAAGAGCTCCACTGTTGATCCCACCACAAACCTAAAGCGTTTGGCTGAAGGGACTGGTAAAGATAAATTACAGAACACTCCCCATCATTTAATATACTATCTTTGTCCAGCCCATTTTGAAACCTGGTAAAGTAGCAGGATAATTAGGGATGGGACGGAAGGAAGGAATATTCCCTCAGAGTTCTGTCTTCTCCCATTTGGCCCACACGCAGAAACAGCTTGTGATCCAGCTAACTGCCCAGATGATTAGAAGACAGGCAAGGCAGCCCATTCGTTTTCTTTGGCCAGTAAAAATCCAGTCACGTGCGGTACCCTGCTGCAAGATGAGAGGCTACACAGCCAATCTCAGCACACTGAAGCAGGGCAATTGGAAGGATAAATTGTCTTACAGCGTTCCTGGGAACGTAGCTGAGATCCCAGCTTGCACTCTCTGTGGCTCACAGTGCAGCTGTGCTTCCAGCCTACATCAAGGAAAAAGCACATATTTTCTCACAGTTATTTATTACCCAGGTGCCACTTGTGTCTTCTTTCCTCGGATGTTTCGTACCTCCTTTGCCAGTAGAACTTCTCTAAAAGACAGATGGCTCACCCTCTCCCTGTTCCTCGAAAACAGGACAGAGATTAGTGAGCCAAAAGATCATGAACTCTGGAAAAGTCGGGGCTTTGAGCAACCTGGTGTGGTGGGAGGTGTCCCTGCCCAGGGCAGGGGGGTTGGAACTCCATGATCTTTAAGGTCCCTTCCAACTCTATGATTCTAAAAGTACCAGAGACCCACGCAAACAAACCAGGATGCTCTTGAAGAAGATCCAGCGAAGAGGGCTAGCCTAAAACTCAAAGAGCACAGCAGACCAGAAATTTGGCCCCAAAATTTTGTGCTTAAAGGAATACTAGAGAGGCATCTCAAACCATGATTGGAGACGAGTGGCCAAGCAGTAAAATCAACAGGAGAGCTGAAGGCTCATCTCTGCTGATGCTCAGGCTGCCTCCTCTCTGGATACGGACTGAACCGCCCACGTTTTAGGCCCCCAAATTCGACCGTTTTTTCCGTTACGCTCCTGCAATCGCGCTTATTTAAATTTAGAAACGAAACGCACTTTTATGCACGTATTTATGGTTCTGAAGGACATGGCTGAGCAGAAGAAAATTATTAGAACGACGCCGTACAAATGATTCGAGCGATGCTGTATAAACACTGCTTCCGGCCCCAGCACAACACGCTCCTTATTCCTTCTCTTGCTCGACCGCGGCGCTCCATTATCTGCCCCTTTGGTTTTCCTACCTCTGACAACTGCCTTCCTGCTTTTACTGCCTGAAGGGTGATATATTAAGAGCTGCAAGGCTTTCCTAGAACAGAGCAGTGACTAATCCGGCCCCGGGTCCAGCGGTGTGTGACGGGTCAGCTGAGAATTATTACCCTCTTAGGTCTTTCTCTTCTCTGTAGGGAGCAGCTACTCTGAGAAGCAGGACTTGCTCCAGCAGTCTGGCTATACTGGATGTCTCCAAGCCTGCAAACTGGTACACGGTCACTCTTGCTGCCCCTGCCAGTGGAGACAGGAGTTCTGCCAAGTACCGGGCAAGAATTAAATCCTAAAAGTGTTTTTTCCCCCACCCCCCCACCCCTCTTCTCTTCTCTTTCTTTAGCAAACGGGCTGTATCAGAGCACCAGCTGTTGCATGACAAGGGCAAGTCAATCCAAGACTTACGAAGGAGAATATTCCTTCAAAATTTAATCGAAGGGGTCAACACTGCGGAAATCCGCGCAACTTCGGAGGTTTCCCCTAACCCCAAGCCTGCTACCAACACGAAGAACTACCCTGTCCGATTCGGTGGTGAAGATGAGGGCAGATACCTAACTCAGGAGACAAACAAATCACAGACCTACAAGGAGCAGCCCCTGAAGGCGTCGGGGAAGAAGAAGAAAGCAAAGCCTGGGAAACGTAAGGAACAAGAGAAGAAAAAGAGGCGAGCCCGCTCAACTTGGCTAAATTCTGACACGTATGGAAGTGACACGACTGAGAGCCCACTCTCGGACAACTCTGCTACGACACATAATCACACTTTAAGGTAAACCCTGCTACATCCTTTTGGGGGGCAGAGTGTATATTTCTGGAAATTGTTCTCTTTTGGTGTGTGAGGCCAAGGGTCCGCACAGCCTGGAGTAAGAGCGTGCCTTTACGCTCCTAGCTGGGCAGTCACCTTTCCAGCAGTTCACGGTCTCAAGGTGCTTTCTGGAGGTAAGTGCCCTCTCCACTTTGCACTGGTGACAA
Organism: Gallinago jamesoni; assembly: GCA_025769975.1. NCBI lineage: Eukaryota > Metazoa > Chordata > Aves > Charadriiformes > Scolopacidae > Gallinago > Gallinago jamesoni. Next base: position 76,137,282 of record JAOQGH010000001.1, read on the forward strand.
GGTCTTCCTCTCCTATGGCAACCAACCGCCCGTTGCCAAAATGAGCTTCTTGAAGCAGTAAGTTATTTCTGAAAAAAAAAGAAAAAAAAAGAAAAAAAGAAAAACAAAAGGTACATCATGGCCATTAAAATTAAAACCATGGTGTCTCTCACTTCAGACCTTGGTCCCACATTCGGGCCTCAGCAGACTGAGAGCTTTGAGTTTTATTTAAGGCTCTGCATCTATAAAATGGCAATGCTTTCGTTCCTCCCTCTTGGCGCCTCCCCTTTTTGGCAACTTTCCTACCCTCCCTTTACAGTTTTTCATTTTACTGTTTAACCTTAGGGGAGAACACGGAAAGTTTCTCTCTTAGTAATATCTGCAAACAATGCAGACCAGCCTTTCGCCATAAAATTTCCCCTGCCATTAGGACTTTTTAATTCAGCTCCATCTTTTTACCAGCTCGTGAAACAATTACGTTGCTGCTGAAAAATGTTGAGCGCTGCTTTTTTGGAAAGAGACGTGCTTCCCTGCTGTATGACAATGAAGGGTTTTCAGGGCAGTGGCGAGGTAGAGACTTCAACGTAGGTCCCCTAAGCGACTCATCTCCTTGGAGTTGTCTCACCTGGAGTGGAAGTCTGCACCCTTGCAGACAAAGCGAAGGAGTCCACTCCTCAGTTCTCCTAAAATGTTTGCATTTTCAATGGCAAAAAACCTCACCCTTTTCTCCTTCCCATCACTTTGGAAGAATAGGGACATAGGAGAAGTACTTAGAAAAAGACACCAGCTGTGGGATTTACTAAAATCCAGCCTTGGGTCAAACTTTAGAGGCCACAGTTTGCAACACACTCCATCGCCTCAACGTTTGCTGGCATCAACAGGAGTGAGGGTCATTTAGGGCTGGGCATCCTCTGTCCTGGACCACAAACCAGTTAGCATGGCTGTAGCAGGAGCAAAGAACGAGAGGCTGGTTTGTCTCAGCCCCTTGGGAAAGGCAGGATCTGGTCAGGAGTCACCTGATGTTTCAACAGATGTTAAGGAACTGTGGTGGCCAATAAATAGCACCTGTCTTTGGCACGGAGACATCTTGAACGCAGGGAAAAAACATCCTAGGGCATTTTGGCTGTTATTTCTTTTTCTTACTACTCTGTCTTCAGTTGTATATCCTATGGGATGTGTAAAAGAATGACAGGTACAACCCTGGTGATTGCCCTCATTCAGCTTTTCTGTTTCAAACAGGACCAGATGGCTGCAGGCAGTCAGCCTTAGTGTGGAGCCCAGACTGCTGAAGGCCATCTCCAGCTTTACCTTACCAATATTATTGCCTGAGAGGCAACATTTCGACAGGGCAAGACACATATTCCTAAAGAGGACCTATATTTTAGGTGCTTCATTGAGGATAATTAAACAAAGAGAAGCGACGAAACAGGAAAACAAAATTCCTCCTTCAAAAGTACAGAGCTTTTAGTTATCCCAGTAGGCTGGCAAAAGGTTTAATTTCTAAACTTTAAATGGAAGCAAGTCCCGACCCCCCTGGAATGGACTTTAGGAGGAGTCAGACTCAATGCAGGTGTCTATGTGGCTGATGGCACAAGGTGGGCAAGCACATCTTAGATGGAGGGATGACCACATCTGAGTGAGGGGGAATCCTCAGCTCTCCTGAGCTAAATCAGGAACTTCCACTCGATCTGTGGGTGGGGGACAAGGAAAAGTGTGCACAGGCAGGATTTCCATATGCTACAGCACTACAAGCTGGTTTTGGAGCTGCAGTTTGGAAGAAGCATGGTTGCTTTCCAGCGAAGGAGTGGATGTACATAATGCACCAGCATTTTACACAAATTTAAGTGTGCTTTTCGCTGCATTCACTGTGCTTCTCTCCTGCTCAACACACTGAACTAAAATCCTCATGCCAATTCCCTTTGCGCAATCTCGATCTCAGAATTTCGGGTTTAGGTCTGTAAAAAAAAAAAAAAAAAAGACCAAAAGCGATGTGTTCTCTAGATCTTTTGAACTCACAACAAGAAGTATGTCTTCGAAGGAGCCAATCTTGCAAAATCTGGGACCAAATCACAGTGAGCAGCTTGCAAGTAGTCATTAGTGCGGAGCCCATTGTCAAGATGTGGCTTAGCTTAAACTCTAAAACAAAGCCTAAAATCCAAGCCAAAATGAAAATGTCAACCTCTTCAAAATAGGCCTATGAACTGCGTGCCGTTATTATACAGATTGTAATACAGCTGGAATACACCCCAATATTACTAGTTAATTATCAAGGAGCTTCATGCTAGCATTTCCATTCCAGGCACTTAAAAAAAAAATTCTTTCTCATGGCCATTCCAGCTCTATTCCCATTCCAATTGGATTAAGCTGTTATTACTTAATTTCCTAAGGAACCTTTCAAACGGGTAGAACTCCCTAATGTCGAATTTAGCCTCACATTCCATGTGCACATGGAAAACCCCTCCTAAACTCTCAAGGATTTGGGGTTTTTGTGTGTGTGTGTGTCCCACGCCCACACACGTGTGCCACGTGGAATGCTACCCACGGCTTCGCCCATCAGCCCAGCCACAGAGCGAATATCCTATAGCTTCGCATCCTATAGCTTCGCATCCCACCCTATAGCTCTCCCCCAGGGAACCAACGTGCATTACAGAAATATGCTGTTCACAGGGAAAGAAGGCAAAAAAAGCCCAACCCTTCAGCATTTCCTGTAGCTTTAAGTTACTAAGAAGTCACTTAAAGTGATGTTGTGGTGTAAGAAATATACTGTCAGGACAGGAGCAGGCTCTGGTTTTGTTCTCACGCCTTCCCAAGGAAGGGAGGAGGGCAGAACTCACACCAGGCTGCCAGAATCCTAAAAATCAAAACCTCCCAAATCTTAGGACTGTATACCTCTGGCTCTTTCAACGTTGGCTGAACGCAACAGGAGTCACACGACAAGATGCTCGTTTTCCTTCAGGACCCTGTTCTTTGGCTCCGGGAAGGAAAGTTCCAGGGTTCTAGTCTCTCAATTCACTCAAACCCTTAAAGACACACACTGTCAGGGGGTCTGATGACTTCCAGACCCGAGCACTCTCTATGAGTACTGCATGTCCTCATGTTCACGACAGCATAGAAATATTTACCTCTATGATGAACAGACCCTTGTCTTAACAGGTGGTCTATCAGTGGGAAAAAATAGACCAAATCAGCCCAGTGGGACTGGTTTAGTCAGAAGCCCAACACCAGACCCAAGGGATTAACACAGCAGGGGCACGATTGCCACTATTCAAGAAAGACTTTCTTTTTCTCATCTTCAAAACCAATTTATCATTTCTCCAACTGTACTTTTTTTCTTCATAGCACTTGATATATTTATTATAGGTCGATAGTTTTTTTTTTCTACCTGTAGCACTTGGGAATCTTCTCATGTAAGGCTCTAAAGAAAACTAAAGCTCCTTCCCTTTTCTCTGAGTGTCCTATAGAATGGAAGAGATGGCCTCGGTGTCATGACAAACTGCAGGTCTTCATCTATCTGAGTTGCAGTGAAAGAAATATAGAAGAGGTCTTGAAAAGATGTCTAAAACTGCAGCATTGTTGCCCTGTTATAGCAAAAGTTTATGAGCAATGTACATTCTCTATAGTCTTGCTATTAATTTTGGGTCCATGTATTTGAAGTAAAAATTAATTTTTCTATTTTTTTTCTGTCCTTTTTTTCTTTGCAGGAGGCGCTGACATTTTCAGCAAGAGATTTTTGGAAGACATATTGCAGTATTCTGTAATAGTGAACATATGGGAAGTATTAAAATATTTATTACTTGTAAATATTGTAAATGCTCAGAATAAAACCTTTTCCCCCGTTGCTCTCTGAAACTGCACATTTGGCTATTGTGAATTTTCCTTTTTTTTTTTTCCTTTTTTTTTTTTTTTTTGCTAAGGCTAAGACAATTATTATTGTCACATTTACCATAATTTATTTTGTTGACTGGTGTATTTATTTTGTGAACGTATCTTGGTGCTGCTGACTTTCTATATTTTTTGTAACATAATGCACTTTAGATATACATATCAAGTACATTGATAACTGACATAAAATGTTCCTGTTTTGTGGTTGACTTCAATGAATGCCTACATACAATTGTTCAAACTGATTTTCCTTTGTGCATGTATAATAGCAGTATTTTAAAATTTGTAAAGAATGTCTAATAAAATATAATCTAATTAAATCATGACTCAGAAGGAAAAATGTGTCCCGTAGGAATTCCAAGCGCAGGAACGCTATTTTTTTTCTTTACTACATTCGAAAATCATTTTAAACTTAATGTGTTTACATTGGTTCAAACTCCCACATTTTCACATTAGCTTTTACTTAAAAAAAAAAAATCACTCAAAATGTATTTTGTTCCAGTGCTCTATTCCAAGGCAGCTGAGTTGGTGAACTACCTGGGGGTACTGTCATATAGCCCAGACCCATCTGCAGGGAAAGCAGATTCCCAAACTTTCCAGCCCCCAAAGGATGAAGTATTGCACTCTTCCGAGTAAGAGGATGTGGGAAACAGCCCCGGGGGATGCAGGATGCATCTTGGAAGGTGCTCACATATCACACCCCAGAGCCTTCTTCAAAAATACGCGGATATTCAGTATCCCCAGCTCCCACCACCTTTACTCAAAGATGAAAACATCTACCACATCAATAGAGTCTCAGGTCTTTGTACTTTGGCATCACCTAACGTTAATGTGAGGGGGGGGGGGGGGAAAGAGTGTTTCCTGGGTGACTAGATGAAGGAAAATGAAAATGAAAACTGCAGTAGCTGACACACCAGTAGGTACCGTTACATTGCTTGAATAACTTTTCCCACCCCAAAGATGCCTCACGTGGCTCTATTTCCGAAAAACATCTGCAGTGATTTTACTTCTGCCTTATACCCGTAGATAATCGCAGTTAAGGGGGGGACGATCTTCGCTACTTCATGGTCGCTGCCTGCAGAAAACAACAGAAAAAAATGGAAATCTATCATTTTTTTTTTTGAAAGTGAACATATTAGTCCTGCTTCCTATTCCTTTTGCTACCACCCACATGTTAATCACAGCAGCTGCTGTGGGGGCAACCTGAATAAAGGAGATTGTTTCACGGAGATATCTGTACTTTGTAAAATCCTACCAAATTTCCTCCGTCTCTCTCCTTTAACATCAGCAACATCAGAAGAATGCAAGCGTGGAAAAATAAATTACAAATCCTGGGAATTTTAAGATAGTTCTTGTAATTGTTGCTCCATTCTGTGGCTGCCAAGCTTTTCTTTTTTATTCTTCTTTCCTTTTTTTTAAGTGCCATCTTTTTCCATTGCCAAAGTACAGCCATCACATAATATAAACCAGATGTATTTACGCTCTCTACCCAATCTCGCAGAAAACTACCTCCAAGAAAGCACTAAAAGCAAGAAAATTCGACAAAAAACTTACCCATTCCTCCCTACCCGCTTCTCCAAAGTGTGAAATTCAACGCTTCACCATGTCCAGTTAATTACTACGCTCACAAAGCACACGCATATCGTTTCCTTTTCAGATGAAAAATATTATACAGGATGAAACGTAGCACAACTTTGGGGTTGCATTAAAGAGAAAAATGCATGGTTCCTGCACGTTTTCAACTTGGCCTCCTTGCACATCCTGCCTATTTATAGTATCCAAGCTAATGCTTGGATTTATACAACTAAAGTTAACTGCAATATATTCAGAAGATAATTTTGGACCTCGGGATTACCGGCATATCCCAGCTGGAACTAAAACCTAAAGGGACAGTGGAAAGGGGGCAATTTATCTTTGTCAGAAAGGATGATCCTCTGCAGACAGGGGCTGCCCGAGGAGCATAAAACAAAACCATACCCTGAAATGCTAAACCTTGGCTCTGTAGAACTGGCCACTTCAGAAGAGAAGAGAAAATGATATTGAAATACCACCCTGGCTCTTTATGTTTAGGCTGTTCATTAAGAAATTGCGACTTTTTCCTACTTTCTAGATATAAAATTTGTGATTGTAGCAAATTTAAACAAAACTCCTGTTTTTCTTGTAGACCTTCTTTACACAGACCTTATAAAATCTGTCTACAGATCCTGGGGTTCACACACCATGGCTCAGAAGTCCATGCTACAGACCGTAGGATTTAACTCTGCAAAGCTGAAGGAAAGGTTTTTTGAGCTCTCAGTTTTGCTCAAAAAATAAATCCTGAAGACCCCTATTTCTGAGCCAAACTACAGCTGCTTTGCCTTCTGAACTGCTTGGGTCTAAAAATCTTCCAGAGATTTCAGTTTCTCAGACAGTTCAACCCTAATGATTCAACTTGTCTCACAGACAGGACTTATCCTACTATTTTCTGATAGACACGATGTCTATCAGAGATAAATCATAAGGTACGATTACTCCAGAGGAGTAAAAAAGTAGTTCTAGGGCTTCAACCTGTGCATTGTAGGACCTCTTGGAAGACTGTGCTTGCACGTTCATGTACATTTGCCCACCTGATGTTCTACATGGCCCATGTGTGCAGCTAAACATTCCTAAAATGGACAGCATTATGGATAAGGAGGCACTCCAAGAGTTTGGAAGTACCAAAAGAAAGCTGGTTTACGTGACTTTAATTTGCAGTCAGAAGTTATAGTTTTTACTTCTGCCACGTGTCTTCCCTCTCCATCCCTCCAATTCTGCCTCCCCATCTATGTCTCAGTCCTCTCTTGAAACCAAAATCCAGCTCTTGTCTTTTTGTTTGATGTCAGTTGCCCTGTGCTCTCCTTGATTCACTGTCTCTGTTCCCACCACGTCTGTCACCATCCCTGTCCTTGCTCCTCCTTCCCTTCCCACACCCCAACAAGTCCTTTCAACTCTGGTTCTCCTGGTCTCCACCATCCCCAGTAACACTGCACCTTCCCTCCTCTTTGGCCAGCTAATCCCAGACCTCACCTCACCCATGTCAGCTTGCACCACCGTTCTCCTGGTTCAGCAAGTCCCTCTTTTGCATCCTGTGATGTGATTTTTCAGAGGGTTACAACATGGCCAGGTGTTCTTTAAGGTGATAAAAGAGCATTTCTACTGCAGAGGATGTACTTCCAAATTTCCATTTTTTTCCCCTGAGCCACAAAGGTGCTAGGGCTTCTCAGAAGGAATTCCAGAATATTTTTAACATGCATCATACAATGTGTTCACCTTGCTTGATCACCTTAAAAATGGTATGACCATTTCGGGCTGAAATTTTCTAAAAAACAGTTTAGAAGTTTTCATTTTGAGAGGTCAAAGAGGAGTCAGAATTACAAAGAAATGAAGCCAGGGTGTCAACTGGAGATGGTCAACTATCTCAGAAGTCCACTGAACAGCTGCTCTCAGGTCCAGCTAACACATTCAGAAATGTTGTTACTGCTCAAGAGGGGCTCCCAAAGGGAACCTACATTTGGGACCCTACTGCCGGTCTGGTTTTACAGCAGTCACCATGTTTACTGCAGAACTCAAAAGCTGTTAAGAGACATCAAATGATGACAGTTCTTCACAGCAGCTATGCTGTGCTGGACCTCAAAACCAGATGGTTTTAGGCTCTGTGCACTTGGCAGTGGTAACTCACCAGCAGTGGAGTTCCAGTGGAGTTTGTTTCATGGTCCTTTGTAAATACAGACATTATCTGGCTTTCAAGACACACACCCCAAAAAAAAGCCAACGTCGTTTATGTCCATACTATGAAATGACTCTGTGCTCTCAAGCACAGGCACAGGAACTGTTTGGCTTAGTTTTAGGCGTTCACCATCTCACCACGTGGACAGCACTATTCCCAATACAATGCACCTTCAGTGCAGTAAGCATGCGTGTGCACTTATGAGTAAGTGCCCTGGATCTCCTGGGCCACCACAGAGCATTTGGCTCTCTGGCAGTAATTCGGAAAGTAGGGGAACGCTGCCTGTATTCAGTTACAGTCTTTTAAGAGTTTCGAACATTTTGTTACTTGGTCACCATTTTCTGCAGAGAAAAAGTGCTGGAGTAGTTTCTTTGGAGCGTGAAGGTTTTTATTTAATTCCATCATAGATACAAGTAAAGGAAGCAGAAACTACCTTTTCAACATCGCACCCCTGTACCTCTCACAGTAGAATGGAAACCATCAGCATGAGGATCCAGGTCATGTGTGCAACAAACTCATTTAAATAAGTATACATTTTGTGCTCTACTGAGACCACCACCAGTTTCTTCCATGGGTTTTAACAGCAAAGCAGGGAAAGAGGCATCATGCATTCACCCCGATTTTAGCAACAGGAGCACTGGGGATCCTTGGAGAAGTCATTTTACTTCTTTATCCCACTTGTTATTCAAAATGAGTTCAGACTTGCCCACTTTTCTAAAATGTTCTGAGCCCTACTGACAGCTTGGTGGAGAAAGGCAAAACGTTCTTGTACAGCCTGCCTCTTCCCACCCCTCCAGCCCTCATCCGCCCATATACACACACATTTTTTTGTTGGTTGTTTTTGATTTGGTTTGTGTTTTTTTTCTTGTTTTTTTTTCTTTTTTCCATGGTTGGTTATTCCAGTTCTTTCACTCAGGCTATGAATACACTCATCAGATAGTCAGTTGCAGGTATTCACCCAGATAAAGGTGCCCATGCTTCAAGACAGTTTCTCATCACCCATCCACCACGATGCCCTTCTAGACATTGACTTCAGTGGAAGTTATGCACACAACTTCCCACACAGTTCTTTGAATATATACCCTCCGGAGTCCTCTCTTTTTAATCAGTTTCCTGGACTCTTCTCCTCACAACTACGATAATTTTTTCCTATAGTTGTTAACCAAAATTTACCGTGGAAAATATCTATGATCTAACCCTCTCCGTGCCCCTCCTTCTGCCTGAGTTTGGGATCCCAGCAGAGTGGCTTGCACTGCGTGTGCCATGGACTGTCCTTTTCCAGCAGCTGGATCCTGTTCTCTGACAGTGCAGGTGAGCATCCTGTGCACATGCTTGGACTTTAGAGAACACATTCAAGCCCACTCTGTGGACCGTGGACAAATTTCCCTTAGGAAAACTTCAGAAAATTTGAAGAGTTTGGTTTTGTGGGTTTTTTTTTTTCTCCTGATGTTAACTGCAGGGTAAGCTGTACGGATGCACTAATGAAAACCCTTCGTTAGCAGCGAGATAGTGGAACGGCCCTTCTTGCCACGACTGTGCACGTACGAGCACGTTAAAAGCTGGAGGGATCTGTGGGGATTAGTGCCATTAGAACTTCATTTTATAAGAACTGGATCCCTCAAGCAGAAAACAAGAGCATGGCAAAAGGAAAAAATATCATCCCATCTTGTAACCTGAGTTTTCCAGTACGTACCCAAATTATCCATTTTTTTGCTACACTAGAGGAATGAAGAAGACCCCCTCTGAGACATGTCAAGTTTTCACACTGTTAGTCACTTTACCTATAATCCTAAACGAATTCTTGCCTTCTTTGACCCTCGGACAGCTGAAAGGATGTGAAAGCACACAAGCATGTCAGAGTAAAGCACCGAGTGCAGCTAAATGAGACCAATTCTTTTCCCAATAAGAAGACAAAGTGGCTGTAATACCTCTTTATCGGTGGTTCAGTCCTGCAGCCACACCAACGTGAACTGCCCCAGGGCTCCTCTCATCCAGACTGGGGCTCACGGGACTGGAGACCCATCAACGTGAGAACTGGGGGTATTAGCAACCAGTTCCTCAGTCAGGCTTGTAGGGCAGTCTGCTTTTAGCAATTCTGAGACAAAACAGGGGAGATTTAGCGCTTTGCTGTACCCACTTAAAAGTGTCTACAGGTTTTCAGTGCCAGCAGCCAAGAGGATTCTTTTCCTTTCTACCTTTTGTGTCACCGCAGTTCCCGTTCCAACAACAACCAAGTGAGATTTACCAGGAGAGCACATAGACTCAATAAGTTTTTCGCAAGGCCAGATGGGCTTATCGTGCTTTCGGGGCTAATTAAGAGGAGTCTCCTCATTGTATAGTGATGACGTTCCACTCACACATATGAAATCACGCGAGATGAAGGACGAGGCTCCTTGTAACTCGCTAACTCTACTGAGAAGTTAGCTTCAGCTTCCCTTGGGTCGACAGGATTGCGTTACAGCCTCGACAGTTTGAGCCTAACACACCAACTCGAGTCCCACGTGATCAATCAACCCCTGAGTCAGGGTTGCATGGTCTCCTTCACCCCAGAGGGACTGCTTACCTACAGGACTTCTTGGTCTTCCAAGAATAGATGACAAAGAGGTCCTAGACGTTGAATTGATCAGCCGCACGCAGGAAGAGCGTGGCAACGCATGGGCTCTGCAAAGTCATGGTGGTCCTGGGAAGAGCAAGGGCAGAGCCACCAGCAGAGAGCGGGAAGATGGGAAGACTTGTCTCTTGGTACCACCAGGCAACATTCCTGCTGGCACAGAGCAGCATTCCTGACAACCTCTCGGGTGACAGCCACTTCCAAGTGATACGCCGGTGAGGAACTGGCACCAGTATAAAAATCTTGACCAAAACCCTGGGGATTTTTGAGGTGTGAAAGATACAGAGAGGCTGTTCTTTAAAGGGCCTCTTCTCAAGTAGGCTGGCTCTAGTGCAATGGCTAAGGGAAGTTCCTTGCTGGACAGAGTAGATTTGTTTATATTTGAAACACCAGATCATGAAATAAGATACAGAAAATGCTATCTAGATTAATGAAATGCAGCTGACATCCGCTTATTTTTTTATTTATTTATTTTTTTTTTTACATTTCACTTACTCTCATGTCAGGACTCCACAAGGCTAAGCAGATCCAGAGCTCTCAGCTTTGTCCTGTTTCAGGGGCTCACTATTGGCAGGAGAATGAAACCTTTAAATAAATATATCACAATCACTATGACTGTATTCAAGTTATTCAGATAATGATAAGATGACATAGGGCAAATACTTGGAGTTAAGAGCAGCTCTAATGACAGATGATCTGTCATTTATATTTAATCCATTTAAGAGACGGTTTTATCAGACAAAGATCAACCCACGGGGACCATTAATAGTTACACTTATAAAAAAAGCCAGCAGCCAGAGACTAACAGAGACAGACATAACAAGAGTTGGCCTCACAGTCCAAAATCACCGGTAAATTTAGAACAAACTCACACGAACAATTTGCCGTGCATGCTGTTACTTAAACAGCAGTGTAGTAAGAACATATGCATGCATAATGAAAAACAACTACAAGGATCTAATTAAGATTTTCTGAAAAAAAAAAAAGACCTCAGGAAAACGTGCAGCTCATCTTAGGTGATTTGAACATATAAAGAGGAAAGAGAGCACGCTGGCAAGTCGCTCAGCTTGTCTGAGGGCAGGCTCTTCAAGCAACTGGGGAAAAAAAAATATAATATAAAAAATCAGTAGCTAGCACATAATCCAGACTCTGATCTCACACTGGATTCTTGGGAGTCATCCTGCACTTCACCACTATTTTCCCTTCTGCTGCTAGACAAGGCTAGCAGGAATGAGGAAGATCTCACAGCAGATGAGATGCACAACTGAAGGGAATACTGCAGGCACTTCCAAGCAACAGAGTTTCTATGTAAATTTTTCCTGATGCTGTTTTATGAATCGATTCATGATGACTTTCTTTAACACCCAGACTTCTGGGTTGGTTTTTGGTTCGGTTTTTTTTTTTGGTTGGGCTTGGGCTGGTGGGTGGAGGGATGTTCTAGGGCTATATTCAACTGCCCTTAATCAGGCAAACCTTCCATCGAGTTCGCTGCTAGTTTTGCAGTGAAAAAAACATTCCCCAGGGCCCCTCAGAGTTTGAAAGTACTTGACTTGTTTTCAACACAATTCCTTTTCCAGGCTATAACAATTTATCTCTTCTTTGAGTACAGAGGTGTCTCAGTCCTAGCCTCTGATGCCCTTTCCTTTCATTCCCGTCTTCCAGGACCGTCCCATCGTCCCTCTTCAAGGGAACACATTTATATGCTGTGCATATAAGGTGAGCAGGCTTATAGCTTCAGAACTTCTGGCACGAGGTACAAAGTAATAGCAACAAAAACACTGCCATATGCAGCTGTTTCTTTAAATAAGGGAAGGCCAAGCAAGGTGACCGCTGCCAGCCAAGTCTGAATGTATAAAGAGAACCACTTCCAGAAAGAGGGCTCACAAAGTTCTTGAAAGTGGGACCACCTCAGAGATGAAGTTAGTCCCTTCCCCTCCCCCAGTCTTCCCTGACCTGCTGCAAACTTGAGCAAATCAGTTTTTCCAAGCCTCTCACCCCCCTCCTCCCTCCCTCCCTCCCTCCCTCCCTCCCCTTAAGCAGTCTGATTTTTCTATGTGAACATTTTGGCAGATCTCAGAACAGTTTTACTCATTCATTTAATAGTCACAAATAATGGTTCTGTTTCCCCGGCTAATTATTTCACCAGAGTTGCAGATGCGTGCCCGTCCTGCACGTTCGGCGAAGAGGAACCCAGTGCCCACATGGGCAACAATCATAACCCGCTTAGAAAGCTGATGGATTCTCCTTCCTTCACTTCAACAGGTTTTGCTCTGTGGAGGTTAAAAAGAAAAGTGTTGGTTTTTTTTTTTAATAAATAAAAGGGAAAAAAATAGCCCAATTTCTGTAGGACACAACAGGCAGGACATAAATGAAGAGAACCACTGGAGGTCACTGTGACAGAAAAGGAGAAGGAGTCAGACCTCCAATGCACCAGCCACCCGTTTGAGATGGTGGTGGTGGCAGCAGGGGCTGAAAGGGCATGAGAAGAGACCACATCTCCAGTCTGACTCTGCTGGAACGTGGAGGCACTGGCCACAGAAGCGAGGCAGGAGTCGAGGCTCATGTCCACATCAAAAGCTTGAATAGCTTGGCCAGGTTCTTCCCTCCAAAGAATCTCAAACTTTTATCTCCTGTGTGTGTTTACCATCTTCAATCTGACTCCCGCCCAGCTCCACACCGTGCTGATGTCAAAAACAAAGCTCCAGTCTATCTTACAGATACAGTGCCATTTTGCTTTCAGAAATACTGGTTTTCGCAGCACCAGGGGGACATGAACCAAAGGCTTTGCCTCTGCCCTGGCTGCCAGAGAGGCTTTTGCACCCCAGCCCGTGGGACTCCTTCCTAAAAGGAGAAGCACACATCGGCTCGCCAGCCTATTCCCAACAACTGCAGAGCTTGAAATCCTCATTCGCTTTATTAATGGGTGTGTGGGAGGGAGGGAAGGAAGCACGGTGGGGGCGAGGGGGATAAGGCATAGAAACATCACGCCTTTCAAACCTAGGGGGTCATTTTCTGCCTTTTTTTTTTTTTTCCACCCCCTTTCCCCCCCGCCAGCTGTGAAATCCCACGTTTTCTCCAGCGATGCCTGCTGCCTCCGCGACAGAGGTATGCACAGCAATCATCACTTGCAATGCCTGAAATCACTTGGCTGGACCCACAGGAGAAGGGGTTTGCGAGTTCATTTGGAATAAGAATCCCAAATCCCAAACCCAAACCCAAACCAATTTCCCCCCCCTACACACCCAAATTTAGAGGCCCCCTCTTTAGCTGGCAGCTTCCTTTACACCCCATACTCTCTCTCTCACACCAATTTTTTTGCTGTGCCCTTAATCCACCCTGTCACCCTCCACAGGCTTCTAGTGACTTCACATTCAGCACAGAATACCTTAGAAAAGTGAGAGAAAGGTGAAATATCTGCTATCAAACAAAAAGAAGAAAAATGAAGCTGGGAAGGTTGAAGTTTGCAAGTGATGTTCCTCCAAGAGGAGCTTTCCTCTCCGCCTTGTTTTTTTCGTGTATGCTTGCATGTATTCTTTACTAATAACTATGCATACATGCACATGCACGTACGAGTGTGTGTGGGAGTGAGAGCCAGAGAGCATATAAAGGGTATTTGGGGATTCTTTGGTTTTGGACTCTCGCACACAGTTGGGGGAGGCAAGTTATAAACATATAGGTAGATCCAAGAATGAATACTTTAATATTTGCAGATCTCGGTGGCTGCCAAACGCTAGCATTTCAGGGATGCATATTCACATGCAGCTGGCGACACACGTTGGAAAATACCCAACGTTTTGCCAGTTTAGGTTCCAGACCTGAAATATCTCAGCAGACCCACATGTGTATCTTAACACCGAGCCGGGAATGTTTCCCCTTATTCTCCATACTCATTAACTAATAAGCAAGCAAAACGGTTTGCTGAGAGAGTAGGAGAATGGAAAGAAACGCTTTACTAGAAATCTTGGCTGTTTTAGAAAGAGCAAGTTATCCTTCCCAGGGCCTCCAAGTCAACCTGTTAGCTCCCTAACCTGGAGAAAGGCACCAAAGCTTATTAGGCTCAATAAAAATCAGGCCACAGTCATCCCCCTTTGGGACGCCTCACCTTCACGATACTTTCTAGGCATTTGTGCTGAACGGTTCATTGCAGCTGGACTTTTTATTTAATTTCAGTTTCTCAAGGCTATCACACAGCTCCAACATTCCCCAGCTTGTTTACTGCTAGTCTCACCAGTAAGCCGGGTGCCAGTTTAATTTAATTTGTTTTTCCAGTGGCAGCAACAATCTGTGTGGAAAGCATAAACAGAGGGAAAGAAGCTGGAATCAGCAAATGGTGTGCACAGCTGCACGCCATAATTTCTCCTAGTGAAAGTTTTAATTCAGTTCATCAGAAGAAGAGCAGAAGAGTTGGAGGCAAAGAAGAGGTGGAGTAGTGGAAGAAATATAGCAAGAGGAAACAGTAAAATCCAAGGCAGCTGGAGAATCTTGGAGTCATTATAATTAAGGCCCAACAGGTTACAATTTCTCCAAAAAAGAAGTCAAAGCCCAAAAGCAGCCAACAGGTCTTCAGGATGGATTGCTGAAAGATGTGATTCTAAACTACATTGTAATGGAAACAGGAAAATTGCATTCTGCTTTTATTTCTCTTGCAGGTAAGAAGAGTTCACCAAGATATAAAATGAGGGGGGAAAAAAAATCATAAGAGGAAGAAAACGACAGCAATCCAAAAATAGAAGCAAATAAATTAAAAAAGGAAAATGAATAGAAGATAAGGAGCATTACTATGGGAGGTGAAATGTCCAAAAAGGACATTTCAAACCCCTCTTTAATAAGAATATTGCAAGTAAATGGTTGAAGTTGGAAACCATGGCAAAAAGCAAGTATAAATATAGAAAGAAGCCATACCCATCACCTGTTCCTTGAAGGCACCACACAGCTGCCATTAGTGGTTGTAGAAGCAAGTTAAGTAGTGAGGAGCCTCAGCTGTTAATCTCTACACTTCAAAGTAATTAGGAGAGGTAATGGAAAAAAAGTATATAATCAATAATTCTATTTAAACAGAGAGGAAGGAAGAACATCGTCAATTAACAGTCAGGAAATAGAACTTCAGCCCATTATTAGAACAAAATTTTAAATGCTCAGAAAAGCATGTAGGGGCTGGTAGGTGAGTCAGGAGTAAGAAGTAAGGTTCCTAGCTTGTTTCTGGCTAAGTCTCTTCTGGTGTCAAGTCTTTCCCTTTAAAGGGAAAGCACTTTTTGTACTTTCTAGCCAGTCACCTTTCAATCAATCCATTCACCCAGACGGATTTCGTCACTCGCCTCGCTGAAAGCTTGTTGTAGACCATATTCATGCCTCCGAGGTCAGAATTGCCTTTTATGCTCCTATTCATGAGGTACTATTAACTGGCCCGTGTTCAGATCAGGGCATGATCATGACCGTTGCTATTATTGTTAAGAGCAAGTTCAACAGAGTCATTTAATCCTCTGTGGGCTTGGATGATTCCTTCCCACTACCACCACCTGTCCTGTAGTTTTCTATGAGTTTGCTTGAGCTTAGGGAGGCTTCTACAATGCCTTTGGACAGCATTTGAATGCCCAGAACCTCTACCCTTTCTGGGTAGGATCTGGTTGTGTCCCTGCTTCCAGATGAGGAGCTCAGACACAAAAAAAAAATAAAAAATGCTGTTAGACAGAGCTGGAGATGACCCAGGTGGGAAGATTTGGAGTCGTCAGCAGGAGCCACGTTTCATCTTTCCTTTGTGAGACTGCACTTTGGTTCGAGTAGCCGGCACGGCGGCAGTCCTGGTCTTCTCCTGCTGGGTCCTGAATTAGCACCCGTGTCTAGACGGGCCTCCTCTTTCTCACAGTCCTTGCTTTGCTCTGCCTGATAAACCTACTGGGAGGTCACCACTCCTTTTTCTTCCCTAGTGAGAATTTATTAACAGTTAGGAGAAATCAAGGAGAAGGGAAGAGGGAAGGCTCCCAGCTATCACCTCCCAGTACAGCACGTACTAGGAGGCCTTCACTTTCTGCCCTCATCCCCATTCCAGATAACAGCTGCGACTGGCCTTGTCAGGCTCAGACCATGGTCAAAATAATGCTCCTTGGCAGACATTTAAGTGATTAATTGATTGCAGATCTCAGCAAATTCCTTGTTTTGGTGGTGGCACCAGTACAGAAGCTCAGCACGCTTGTACTCCACAGCTACCTGATGCCCGGGGGGGCAACCAGAGACCAGATGAACCTCAGCTTAGGGTATGAGGCTGGTTCCCATCCCTATTTTAAAGTCTGCCTCAGGAATGAACCAGAGAGACCATTCAGCTCACAACACTTAATGGAAGAGCCAGGCACTGGGGTCGTGATTACCCGTCCGCTTTAATTAGACGCTGGTTTGTGCCGCACCAGAGGAACGGTCTTGCCCACACTCATCCTTGTCCCACTGCAAGAGTCCATGCAGCCATGTGGCAGAAAGATCAGGCTGAAAAAATAGTGTTGGTGGCAGCCCAGGAGGCAGAAAAAAGCAACAGCCAAGGGTGCGATGGAGGGGAGAAAGGCAGAGATACCTCTTTTGGCCGCAGAGATTTATGGCAAATTAAAGTGGCCGTTCAATCGCTGAGTGAGATCACAAAATTTGTGAGTATTGATTTTGTTCATGAACTGACGTGTTCTCAAGCTTTTTACAAAATGTTGACAGCCCTTGTCAATCAATTTTCTTTTGATCTACCATCACACAGCTGATTGAAGATTTCTCCCTTTTAGCAGTGATTGACATTCATATTAATGTATTTAAAAGACAGGCTGTTAGAATATTCATGTGTAAATACCTGAGTACCAAAGGTGCAAAAAGAACTCTTGAAACCACAAATAAATACAAGAAATATCAAAATTAAGTCTTTTCAGGCCAAAAATACCTCTTTTTCATTTATTATTCTGTACTTTAAAAGAGCTACAGACGAAGCAAACAGTGAAAACTGTATCTGACTTTTAGCAAAGATTTCGAGGTATCGATATTGAATTTTATTCATTATTTGAAAATTGACTTTAACTTACATACTGTCCTACTGGAAATTGGCTGAAAGACCATAAACAAAAGGGGAGTAAGAAAGACTGCATTTTTGTCACAGCTGTCATGTGAATCATGGATTTTCATGTGCTTTCAAAGTCTCCGTGACTTTTGATATTTAGGGATTTTGCATGTGGGCTGGTAAACGTGATGGTTAAAGAGCTGAACCAATTTCTCTGAAAAACCTTAAGTTCTGCCAAGTTAAACCCTAGACTGCACGGGAGGCTAATAGAGAGCAGGAGCTCAGCAACAACACTGTGGTTACACAAAAGATCAGCCCAGTGAATTCTCACTGAGAGCTTTAATTCCTCCAGGGATAGAGAGATTTCTCTTTCCCCACAACATTTGCAGTTCCGTTGAATTTGCAAAGGCCAGCTTTGGCAAAACAATGACTGAAGCTAAGTGGTTTCTCGGGAGCGAAACGTAGCATATTTATTGCTTGAAAAAAAATAATAATTAAAAAAAAACACCATCAAAGGAAAGAAAAAAGAGAGGAAAAAAAAAAAGAAAAAAAAAAAAGAGCTAACATCTAACGAAAAAAGTGGTTCTTCACCTGCATCTCTGCATCTGTCACATCCCTCTCATGACACTTCCATAAAATTGTAACGGGGCTGAGTCAGACCAAAGACTCGTTTGGCTCAGTACCCTGTCTCCAGTGTTGGCCAAAAGCAGATGCCCAGGGAAAATTATGAGCAACAGATACAGTGATACTTCCTTGGAACAGTCTTCCAACTTCCAGCAATTTGCAGTTTAGGGACTTTCTGGTTTTATATTTAATAGTCTTAGTAGATTTTTCTGCCATGAATTTGCCCACACGCTTTTTGAAGCTGTGTAATTTTTTCTTGAAGTTACTGTCACTGAAGATTAATCAGAGAATTCAGTACTAAACAATGATACTAAATAAATATTCTGAAAGCACAAGCAAACTTGCTAAAGGAGTTGCCATTGGTCCTGTGGTGAACATTCCTTAAAAAAGAAAAAAAAAAAGGAATAGGGAGAAAGAAATCTTCTTTCTGTTGCTCCATCAATTGCCTGGTCACATAACTCGTATGAAAAAGTGGTCAAGTATCTCAGGATACACCAGAGCTAATTATATACCAGAACTTCTATATATACAAAATATATGAACGAGAAATAAAGATAGAAAAATAGCCTTTACAGAAAGAGATGCTGTTAATAGCTATTACAGCATGGAGAGAGATTTCAGACAGACAGATGAGGGTTTCCTTAAAAAGCAATGATGGCTCTATTCATTCTTCTCCAACTACACTTGTTCAAGTAGAAGAGGAGTTTTGCAAAGGGGCACTGAGTTTCCTCCCCTGTGTTTTTTCTTTTGGGTTTTTTATTTATTTTATTTTTTATTCAGCCAGGACACCCAAGATTTAATTGATCCAGCCAAAAGGATCTGTTATTAGGACCTGTTGTCCCTCCTTTACCTTCTGTGCTATAAACAAAATAACAGGAGCTGGAATACTCTTGATCAGTTGTACACTTTTAAAAACTCCAACTCTGAAGGGCCTTACCACAATAATTTATTCATTTATCGTAACATTGATCAAAAAGGCCCTGTATTTTCCTCATAAATCTCTCCCATTTTGTCAGAAGTGGAATCCTGTGCGAATGCATCTGTTCTTAAAAGTGTCACGTTGTCTGGTGTGACACACCAAGTTCCTTGGGTTAGAGATTATGTTCTCCACTAGCAAACATACCAACTCTTATGTCAAACCAGTTAGAAACAAAATAAGGTGGTTTAATTTTTTTTTTTAAATTGACATTTTACTTTCATAAGCACAAATAAGGAAAAAAAAACCCATGACAATCAAAAAATCAACCTACAGAACAAATTCTTACGGACGTTGTAGGAAATCTGTTGTATCGGCCTTTAAAAAACAGATTGATTAGACTGGCCAAATTAAAATTCTGCATTGAACCTTAGTTTTTGAAAGCGCCAGGGCAATTACGTGCCCTCGATTTGCATCCACAATTACAGCATTCGTGCACACAAGGGGACATTTGTAAGTGGAATGATTGCAATGACATGCCAAACTAAGGCACGCGGGGTAGGGCGTTGCGTGTCATGAAAAAGCTAATCATCTGGCACAGCTTCCTTGTCCCTTGTATCTACCAGTCGCTGTGAACACAACAAAAATCAGAGAGAATAATGTGAACTGAGCCAGACCTGTGGTGTGGAAGATGTCCACTGAAATTGTTGCAATTCAGTAAATTCAAGGTCCACTACAAATGGGGCCGTACACCACCAGGTAGTCCTGCCAGCTCTCTTGGAGCTCTTTGGACTCTACTTTGGAAAGCCCTACTGTCTTCCAGATGATGTTTCCTTGGGCTCCAGAACCCCACAGGACCCAGACTGCAGCGTTGTGACAGAGTTGGCAACCCATCATGGAGTAGTTTTGTCCACCTCTGCCATTCAGAAGCCTTTAGTCAAAATAAAGAAAGGATCTTATTTTTTGACGCTGCTTTCTGAATCTATTATTTGTCTTTTGATCTGAATTAAAATATAGTCATTTTCTCTTCCATATAGAAACAGCTGAGACCCATGTGGTGTCTTTACTGCCTATATGACAGACAAAACCCCCTGCTTCCCATTCAGTTTCTGCTTTTAAGGATATTCCCCTTTAACCATTTTTTTGGGCGGTTGTGTGTAGGGTTTTTTTTAAAGTACACGTTTTCTATCTTATTCTCTATCAACTCTTATTAGGTTATTTTTTACTTTTAATGGCCTTGATCACATCCCTTGAAAAGAAAAAATGTTTAAATGACTCCTGCTTCAGTCCCACCAACCGTAATGGCCGATGGGAACTCCACAGTGGCATCTGTTAGCGTGCTGGTTTCTCTGGCTCTCTTTTGTGGTCATAGCATCGCACTACTTGTTTCCAACCCTAATTTTACCATTTTTATTATTATTTTCTTTTGCGGGTAGGTGTGGTAGAGCCACGTTGGTTTCTGAGGCGTGCCCATGCCCCCTTGGCCAGATCACTGGCATCATCGCTACTTCAAGAAGACCTCGAGAAAAATCCCTTCAGAGTCTGCCCAGGATGACTGTTCGTTGGCTGGAGGGTGAGGTGAGAGACTCAAACCAAACAAAGCACGAACATCCTTCCGGAGGGAGCCAAATGTGCTGTCTCTGCAGCTTCTGCTGCCCTTGGAAACAAGAAATCAGGAGAGAGGAATATACCACTGCTCAGCTGGAGAGCAATGGAGCAAAGCCTGCATTGCCTGGCAATTTGGGCACAGTCCATTGCTTAGCAAGGAGCAAAGTTTCACTTAACTTAGTTTCACTTAACTTAGTTTTCAACTAAGGTGATGCTTTTTCCTTTGGCACCGAGTTGTTCCATTAAGGTTAGATTTGGAAGCCCAGTGCTTAAGTGGGGTTGAAGTGGGCTGTGGAGGTCTTGGGTTAACACTCTGGGATGGTCTGATCTTCAAGCTTTGTTCTTGTTTTAGGGAAATTTAGGGTGCAGTGAGACACAGTAAGAAACATTTATCAGTTAACATGATCACCAGCTGACAATGTAAACCCGCATTTGGAATAATAGTTCCTTCAGTATCTCAAGGGTGGTTTTTTTTAGCTTAAATATGTCATAGAATAAAAACAATATTAGAAAATGAATATTTGATATCATCAGGCTCCCCTACCCTCAGGCAATCATTCCATCCTGCATAGTTCTGCTGCTGGGTAGACCAACGGAGCTTAATTTTTGACCATGGAGCGCGTAACCGGAGAGGCACTTACCTAGCACTTGCCTAAAATTTACCTAGATTGTGTTAAACTGAATGCTCTTCACTGCAGCTGCCAGTAACTGTTGTCTAAAAAACCTCTGTAGAATAACAAAAACCAAAAAGGAATGGAACTGAATGAGGAAAATGTTAGGCTGCAAAACGCAATATGCCTCCGAGCCAAAGTAGACATGTTTATTCCCCAGAGCGGTTCTCACTTCAGATTTGATTGATAACTGTCACGTTCTGACTGGATTTGGGAGATAATAAAGAATTATGCATATTATGGAAACACAGGAAAGAGAATGAGGTATGACTGTCAATGTAGGTGTTTCTTTAAATTACAGGCTTTTGTGTTCATATACAAAGGTTTGAACACTACTGTGCTTTCAACAGTTCCAGGCAGGAAGATTTCCCTTGTTACTATAAATAGATTTGTAGCCTCTTAAGCACTAGCACAGTCATTAACAAGTTATGTTGATTCTCTCATCAGAAAATAGATCTACCTAGCCATGCCAAAAAAGATATTGATATTTCTAAAACTAGGCAGGGGAGGTCAGTGATCTTTTAATAGCACAGTTAAAAATTGGCATCCTAATTAAGTGATGAATTACAAAAGGCTTTTCAAGCTGGAGCTACTCGCTCAAGGACCAAATAGATCTATAAGAAGTTCCTTACTGAGTCTCTATTCCTTTCTGTGTAAGTAATTCCCAGGAATCTTGAATAAGGATTGATCCCAGATACGTAAGTGTCTTGAGAGATGGTTGGCTGGTTAAAAGGTGATCTAAGGAAAGGGTAATTACAAGTGTGATTTTGTTTATTTCTGTGTATCTGTTTCATTAATCTTGGAGTAAGAAGAAATTAGTTCTTTAACTTTGTCTGGTTTTTTTTTCTTCTTGTTTATTCCATGGAAAGGGCAGTTGGCAAACCACCGAGGAATTTCAGCAGAATTAGAGGATTCCTCAAGAGGGGTGGGCAGGACCATGGCTGCAATGACCAACATTTCCAAGGAATACCTGAGGATACTGAGGAGGTAGCGAGGTGGTTCCTCCCTAAGCATCATGAAGGCAAGTCAGGCACTGCCACTATTAGGAATTGCTGTGGAAGTGGGGGCCTTTCCAGGGGGGACACCCTTACAGAGGGATAGTGGCTTCAGCACCTGAGCCTTCATGGTCACTCACATTTTTTTAGCATGCACAGAGGAAACTGGACAAGAGAAAACTGGGGTCCTCTTCACCGCTGTCTTAAATCGTTTTTAAAAAATACTAAATTACAGCTCTTCTACCCCAAAACAAAGGAACCCCTTGGAGTGCTGATGGTCTGCCCCTGCAATTCACTCTAAATGACCAAAAAGGCCACTCAACCTCTCCCCTCTGTTGAGGAGTGCAACTTTTCATTGGGCTGGGGGCTATTTTCCCATGCAGAAATGACCCCCTGGGCCATAGAATGATTTGGGTTGGAAGGGACCTTCAAGATCATGGAGTTCCAATCCCCCTGCCCTGGGCAGGGACACCTCCCACCAGAACAGGTTGCTCCAAGCCCCATCCAGCCTGGCCTTGAACCCCTCCAGGGATGGGGCAGCCACAGCTTCTCTGGGCAACCTGTTCCAGTGTCCCACCACCCTCACAGCAAAGAAATTCTTTCTGGTGTCTCATCTAAATCTCCCCTCTTCCAACTTAAAATCATTGTCCCTTGTCCTGTCACTGCACTTTCTGACAAAGAGTCCCTCTCCAGCTCTCCTATAGGCTCCCTTCAGATATTAAAACTTGCTCGGTTCATATTTACCTGATCTATTAGAGGCAAAAGCAGTTCTGACAAGAACAGTAATTACAAGAATGTAATGTTCATTTCTACAGAAGGCACGGTGTCTGCATGCCTGGGAAGGGCCCAAGATGCTTACAGCATTTCTATTTTCCATGCTGTGGTGAATTTGGAACCTTTACACAGCTTAAGACAGAATAAATTTCACTCCAGCACAAATCTCTTGATCATTTCTCCTTCAAATGTGGGAAAACAACACTGAGAATGTGGAAAGTGTAGAGCACATCATAAATCCATGGACACAGGAACTCAGAAAGCTGCATAAGGCACATAAGGTCTGCTATAAAGGAAGCACTGTGCTTTCATATTATTTTCTGTTTAAAATCTACATGTGTGGTTTGGGACAAAGGTCTTTTAGTGTGGAAGAAAGAAGGTTCAGTGTTTTTCTTCTTTTTTTTTTTTTTTTGTTTTTTTTTTTTTTTTTTTTCCTAAAGAGAGGTACGTCTCTGGAGAGACAGTGAAGAGATGTGCTCCAGTCTCTAGCACACACTGCTGCGGGGAGGGCGAATGTTGTTTTTTTTTTTTAAAGTTTTTGAAATCACAGAAATAAAAACGAGGAGAGCTCAGCACCCAGGGTATAGTTCCTGCCTGAACAACCAACAGGTGTTTCAGCAAAGATGAAGGTTTGCACGCTGGCTGTCACTTGATGAGTTGCATTATGGATTTCTGATCCTAAAATTGAGATGTCTTGAGGAAGTCTTTCTCCACCACCTGATCCTAACATTCTTTCTCTCTTTCTTCTCAGGAAGGCAGAGTGATCCTGACTGACTCACCCTGGAGCTCTTTTTCAGCAGCAGCACTAGAAATGCCACCTGTATATTCCTGCTGCTGCTTCAGAAAACAGATCCTTGACCCCGAAAAAGAGCTTACGTATCTGTGTCACCTGGTTTCTTAGGACGTCTGACTCTGTTTCACAAAGTCTGGGAAACCTTCAGATTTCCTTTTTGTCTCCATATGGTCAACATGCCTACTCTTTTCCTTGTCCCAGGTGAAATGTAGAATTAAAATCCCCGAAGGACTTTAAGTACGCATAATCTAGACAATCTAAAAACAAATCGTAGACGACTCATCTATTTAATGGAAGTTGGCTCATCAGCATCAGCTGTCACAATAAATGCTATCAACTCTATTTTTGCTAGCATATGCTCTATATTAGGGAGAGACATAGAAGCTGAATTTTGAAGTTCACATTCACTGTGCCTATCAATGGTAGTAGAGTTAAGGTGGGGCTCATCTCCCTTCACTTTCAGTAGAAGGTCTTTACAGTAGATTTCATTCTATGGCCAAATGAGTCATTCTGAGCTCCCTTGATAAACAGTGAAAAGAAAGTGGCACTTTTAGAAGCCCATTCAGCTGGACTAGGTCTTTGTAGGTCCCTTCCAACTGAAATATTCTGTTCCACTCTTCTCCTCTTCTCTTCTCTTCTCTTCTCTTCTCTTCTCTTCTCTTCTCTTCTCTTCTCTTCTCTTCTCTTCTCTTCT
>JAOQGH010000001.1:76161694-76186163 GCA_025769975.1 Gallinago jamesoni
TTCTCTTCTCTTCTCTTCTCTTCTCTTCTCTTCTCTTCTCTTCTCTTCTCTTCTCTTCTCTTCTCTTCTCTTCTCTGCCAATGCCATTTTAGTTGTCTAGCTTCAGATGGGAGACATTATGCTCTAGGCACCACTAATTAGACTGACTTGATCCTGACTCTAAATGGAGCCCAGTGTGACCAGTTCAGGTAGGGTCTTTGATACTGCAGGCAGGTACACCTGAATGAGCTGGCCCTTCCATGCTTGAAGTGAGGGAAATGTAGTTCTCACATCATTGCTGGCTGCAGACTCACACAACTTCTGCTCTCTTTGTTGTAAAGTTAAATGAGAGATAACTGGAGTTTCATGCATGATGAAGCCCAAGTTTTGCCCCCATTCACACCAATGAAACCTTAGAGATGGTTCCCGAGGCAACCATGGAACAACCTCCAATGGAAAAAAAAATGGTCATACTGTGGAAATGCAGTGATACAACATTCTGCTAATAGGTTTCTAGCTCCTTTCCTGAGAACACACACCAGGATATATTCTCACCTACCCTATGAAACTGTCAGAGTATCAGTAGGACAGTTACAACCCCAGTGAGGGGTGAGCTGGAACATCTGAGACCCCACAGACCTGCAGAAGGACAAATCAGACTGAAGCTCAGGAGGAATGAGGCCTGACTTCTTTGAAAGAAATCATGAGCTTCATATTATCTGGGGCATCTTAAAACATTTTTTCCTAATTCACCCTAACTTTCATTATATTCTATTTTCCTCCTTTCCTTGCATAAATGCACTTTTTGCTCATTCAAATAGGTATTTTAAAAGCTACATAACTCACAAGCAAGGTTTCTAATCCAAATAAATCTGTACAGTATACATATTTGTTTGTAAATCTTTTTTAAATTGTGTGGTGGAAAGGAAAAGTAAGATAATATATTCCTCAAGGGAGACTTTTTAAGGTGCAATGACTTTCAAAAGTTATCATTATTGCTTTGGAAAAAAAAATGATTTTTGCTTGTGGCACAAACACAAGGAAACGTCAGAGTGAGAGTGGAACTAAAAGGATGTGAAAGATTAATCAAATTCTTGGAAATCACAAAGACTGTTTCACTGTTCTTTATGCAGATATTCTACAGCACTGCAAATTGCAGAGCGGGGAGGGAGCTTGCGTTTGGCTACTGCTGCTCCCGTGGGCTGCCGTGGGAGAACAATTGCTCTTCTCTGCTCCATAAACGTGGGTTTTGACAAATTGGGAGACTGTAGAAAATCCAGGTTCCCTATTCAAAGAGGTTTGTCTGTGCTGTCTTTCATGCCTGACCCTTTGTGGTTCAGAGTTCCAGCCACCCCAGCAGCATCTCCCATTGTGAGCAGCAGCCTTCAGCAGGCTCCACAGAAAATCAGTGAGAAGCCCTCACGTACGTGGGATTTTGATACCAGTAGCACGTAATGGGATTTTGATACCTGGTCCAAGGCACCTAGTTCTCCTGGGGTTCGCTCTACAGGTGAGTTATGACCCCCTTGAGTCAGACTCGGGATAATCCTGGCATCTTTGCCTACACAAGGATTCCAGGGACTCAGCTCAGTTCCTCAAACTGGATGCTAAAACTGAACTCTCCTAAATAATTTCGCTTGACTTTTCAACAAAGAAAAGAATAAAACTTGATGCACATTTGTCACAGAGGCGCCAGTTTTTCTGAAGCTCTACAAGGGTCTGACTGTTTGCCACAGTCCCATTTCATCTCTGTTTCAAGAGGTGCAGTAGAGAGTGATGATCTCACCCCAAACTTCTACATGTCTCCGAATTCTGGGAAAAAAAAGCACAGTGGTGGTGCAAATAGTGGGATTAGGTTTATTCCATCATTCTTGATATTGGGCTGGAGAGCAATTGTAGAAACATTAAGATTCACCATTAAAATTATGATGGTGGTCAATTAGAGGAAAAACTGTAGCCCCAGAGCAGATAATGAAAGCAGTAAGAACTTTTGGAATATCAATCTCTTTGTAATACCTGTGCCTACGCATAGACATTCGCCTACACGTGTACAGGACCTTCTGAGACAAAGTACCTTTAATTCTGCAGAAAGTCAACACAGGAGTCTGGGTCAAACAAATGTCATGGTCTCTCATGGATGCAGAGTCTTCTCAATGCTCAGGCAAGCTTTTATTGCATTATGGGAGAGAGGGAAACAGACAGCATTTTTAAAATTCTGCCTTAAAATCCGGGCAGATTCCTGCAGGCACCACAAACCTGTGTTAGGACTTCAAGCTGCAGGAGACAGGGGGTTGTATTGAAAAATTTTGTTCTACCATACCATGCAATAAACAGCTCTTTAAAAAAAAACCTTTTCTGGTTACTGGCAGTGTAGGTAGGAGAGCTAACCTCCCACCTACTGGAACTCTCTCAAATCCATGGAAAGAATATCAGTGATTTTTTCTTCGCAACTGGCCTGAAAAGCGCGCATATCTCACATAAAAATCAAAGTTGTCCTTCTGTGAAACAAGAGTACACGTATTGCCAAACTTTTCCAAACAGAGCTGGCTTATTTGCCATTGAAATCGTGCCCATCAAATATCTGAAGACATTTGTTCCCGTGATGAACTTGGTTATCCCTAGGATCCACAGTTAACCCTTACTGAGAATGGCTGCATTTCCTTTAAATTCTCAAAAGTAAATATGTTTTTTCCTAAAAACTGCTACCACTGTCCTCTGCGGTTTTCCAAGGAATCTTTGGGATCCTGTATGGAAAAGTATGGCGTGTTACATATGGAAACATGTTTGCAGTACGTACGGGGCTTGGAAACTTCCATGGCTTGGAAATTTCGTGACACTGAAGGATTTATTCTGTCATCAATAGAAATATTAGATCCTTCTGAGAATCTTTCTCCAGCCTAAACCCTGAAATAAACATGGATGTAGGCTCTTTGGATCTATAAAGAGAGTGAATTTTCAGCTCAAACAAGTGCCCAGCATTAAAATCTCCATCTTGAAAGGACAGAGTGAGTTTTAATAGGCATTTCAGTGCCAAAACATGTCAGTCAAATTATTATTGGCTCTAGCTCCACTCTCACAAGCTGTTACATTCTTTACCTGCAGCAGAGTGGCACTCAAAAAGGTGCAAAATTCTTCTCTGCTTTTGAAAACACCAATGAAAGTTAAAAAAAAAAAAAAAACCACAAAAAAAACCCCCAACAACCAACAACCAAACCCAAAGCAACAACCCTTCAATCTACTTCACACAACTCTGGTCTACATACAAGAAGGGTAGACCCACAAACTTCAGTAGGAACTGTCCTCTGAGAAATAGAAGCAAGTTCACAGAGGCAAAATGTTTAAGAATCAACGTGAAATCCATAAAAGCATCTGATTCCTCTGATTCCTGCCATAAGCTGAAGTGGACACGAATTGTAGCCTTACTACTCCTGTTACCACGCTTGTGTGTGCATGGACCTACACTGTTACATCAAGTTGCACAAATCACAATAGTCTCAGGCTTGTTTTTATCCCATTTTTTTTAAAAGCGTGTCTGCACATTGTGAACAAAGTGAGTATCCCCCTGAAATGTTACATGGTTCATATATTCCCAGGGTGCAAATTTGCTTTAGAGAAAATGAATTACATTGAGAACAAGGGGAAAGGGGAGAGAAAAAGAGGGAAGGGGTAATCAGAATTGTTATTCTCACAATGTTTTGAAATGTGATCTGCCCTTTAGTCTAGGATTTCCCAGCTGCCCTGTCTTCTTTTTTTTTTTTTTTGTCTTTTTCCCCTTTTTTTTTCTCTTTTTTTGTGCTGGAAGGGGAGGCAAAATCACGTATACACAAAATAGCTTTGTCTAGAAACTCTAAAAGTGTGTTTGGCCTTGCAGAAAAAAGTCCTATATGAATGTGAGGAGTGGAGTTTTGTGGGGAATCACGCTGCTATGTAATTAAGGATCTCGTATACATATAAACAAACTCCACCTTAAGATCAGCAGAGAAAAGACTTGCTTACTTGCCTGATGGCCAAGAAAAATCAAACTAGAGCAGGCCATAAATAGAATGATGAAGAAAATAGAAGGGAAAAAAAAAAGCCCTGATGTGTTCCTTGCAAAAGGCTTCGAGTTCTTTTTACAAACTTTGCTAGACCTGTGTAAGCCTCTTTTTCTTCAGACTCCATAAGAGCTATCATGACACAAATCTTTCACACAGAGCTTCTAGACCATCCCTTGGACATGCCTCTAAATGAGTGCCAGAAAGGTTTAATTTCAAGAAAAGGCTCCAAGTGCTTTTCAGATAACATGAAAGGACAACAGCAAGAAATTCCACAAAAGAAATCCTGAAACCATTCCTCGCCCGCATCCCTTTTTTCCAGGTAAGAAAAGTACAGCTTGTCGTTCTCAATCTTCCACAGCTCCGGACTGGGCTCGCTGTGCTGATCCACGCTTGCTGTGAGGGTCTCTAAGGGGTGATCTGCCACCTGAGAACTTCCAGACATAACTACATCATCTGCTCACAGCTCTCCTGCCTCCCGACATAAAGAGCTGGAGCCGGAGCCAGGCAGCAGGAAGCACCTGTAAGTATTTTACATCCACCAGGGACACCACCTCCCAACTTGCAGACTTCTCATCTGGCTGAATACAGTCAGGGACCTACCCCCTCCTCCTCAGGTAGCCAAAAAACCTGCCCGGGGAGCTCATAAGCAGCCACAGCTCATGGGATGAAGGCATTTCCCCTCTGCTATAAAATGCATCATTTACTATCGCAGCCTTTTTCTCCATCGGGAACGGCTGGCAATGGATAGTTGCTCCTCTCGCCCTTCCTCCTCTTCTCCCTCCCTTTTTCCACCACCCCCGCACATGCTAAGCCCCAGGAGGTTTCACAGGAAGGAAGAAGGAGGTTGTGTGTTGTCTGAGGAGGGTTTGTAAGCTGCCCTTCTGGCACAGAACTAGAATCAGGACATTGTTTAGCTACATGCCTGAACTAGAGTCAATAGGCACAACAAAGCTAGGTGCCATCGGGTGGTTCACATGGAGTAAATTGGTCTACAGGACATTAACCAGCGCATCACCACGGCTGCAGTTCTCTCTCCCTTCCTCTCTGACTTTGGCTATGCCAGGCAATATCCTCATAGCTACAGTGCAATGCCAAATTGGATTGTTCTCTCTGGAGAGAGACCTGGAGGCAGAGTTGGTGACAAGGCTACCTACATGGCCTGGAGTCTATCCAGGAGGTCAAGATAGAAGGAGACAGGACCAGAGACAAGACTACCAATGGTGTAGCTCAGACCAGAGACAGGATCAGAAACAGGGCCACAACAGATGGTATCCATCCTGGAAATCCGGTCAGCAACTCAGGACAACAGTCGAGAGACACATCAGCAACATCACTCTGGCACTCGGGGGTGGGGGGCAGGACTGACTTAATGAAGCTCGTGGACTAATTGGTTGCAGGGACTCCATGGATGGAGGCCCTGGGTAGCATCGCTCAGGGCAACTGAGGGCTTTTGGTGCTGTCAAGGCCCTGACCACTGTAACCTGGCAACAGATCTTGTAACACGAAGGAATGACTGCCCTTTAGTGACACAGTAGAGCTCTGTGCCATTTCTCAACTCACCTTAGTGTGCAGAGTCTTAAAGGGATGGTCCCTCAAGGGATTGGTAAGGTCAGTAGATCCATATATTGGATTTCCAGAGACTAGCTGTCATGGAGATCACTAGCTTTCGTCCAGATACCTCTACTCAAGAACCCAGCAGTGCATATGAAAGAAGGTAGCGTCCCTACACGGACACCCAGGTCAATAGGGAGATACAGCATATTTCATGGCATCTCCAACACCTTGCCCTCTTTAAGAATAGAGCTGCAAATGCAATACAGAAATTTGCAGAAGTCTGAAAATAAAGCAGCATTTAAATCAGGTCCTCAACCCTTTAGCCCGGTCTTCGAGATCAGCGTATCTAACACTCTGACTTGCTCCTTGAAGCCAGATGGAGGAAAAGCCTGACTTGCTTTTGTTTGGGTTCAGCTAGACCTCGTAGTAACACTTGGTACATTATTCAAGGCAGTCAGAATGTTCTCCTTTTTTTTTTTTTTTTAAACTGTGAGATAAGGCCATCAGATGCTCCTGCCAGCCTCTGTAAGGACACCGTATCTCTGCCTGAAGAAAGCCACTCAGCCCTGTTTTCTGATGTAACACCTCACCAACAGTACTGTCTCCTTGCTCTCCTGCAGCCTAAACACAGCTTTTGCAGCCTGAATCCAAAATTCCACTTTGGTACAACCGGGCATTTAAAGTTTTAATCTTAATCTTCAAGTCTGAGAACAAAACCCCTCGTCTAACTGGTGCCGTTTCCAGTCCAAACCACCCTTGGTGTGAAGCGTTCCCTTTTACAAACCCCAGTCCTTGAGGGCAAACAGCTAATTGTTCAAACGGTGTTGTGCAAATATTCTAGAGGGGAAGGATCCCCCAAACACCTGCTGCTGTAGTTAATGCCTTTGCATTTACTTCTAGCCATAACATGCATGTGTATAATCTCTGTCTCTGAAGAGGAATTACGGGAAAAAAAGTTTTAAAAAGGCAGGAATTTTCAAGCCACCTTCTTCTAGTTTTTCTTTACCGAAAAGACAGAAAGAGAATGTGCAGATAAGTGTGATCTCCGAGCAAGTGGCGGAGGGGATTTAATTCCTTTTAATATATTCATGTGCCAGGAGGCACGCAGGCATAATGAAGGGCTTCTATTTTGTATGGAAAAGTGGCCACGCAGCGACTGGACAATAAATCACTTCCCGGCCTTGACAATTTTCTGCAAACAAGATTTAATATAAGGGGGCCCGCTGGCTGCGCCGCTTGCCTCCCACGTGGGCTGCGGAATCCCTCAGAAGCGGGGCAGGGGAGGGGGGATCAAAACCAGTGCAGAAGCCCCTGCTCCACAGGAGGGCTATTGACCGCTCTGGTTTGCTGTCCTCCCCTCCAGCGGCCACTTACTCGGGTGCCCCACACCCTGGGAAAGCATCCCACAGACAGCTGGGAGCAAAAAAACCGAGAGCAGGAACCAGCTCTTGCACAAGCTGAGACGGCAGTTTATGCCCAGAAGCAAAAGAACTGATAAACCTCATAATACTTTAACCTCCCAAGTTAACTGCAGGTATTATTCCTATTCAAGTGCTTAATCCTCCCCTGACTCTCAAACTGCTTCCCTCCATGTCCCACAGCAAAAAATTCCACAGGTTGATTAGATGCCACTTTAAAGTTTGCTGCCTTTCAAGTGCTTTAAACACTCAGTCTTCATTTTATCACGCTGATCCAACATGAAGAGGTAAATGGAAGTGTCCAGTTAATTACAACCCAGTCAGCTCTTATCCCAGTACAATGAGAGCTGGCCAGACAACCAAGAACTTCTCATGGCAAGGACGTTCTTGGACTAAGAAGGTAAGGGTGGAGGTTCCAACCATCTTAGGTGGATGTGTGAAATGACAAGGAATATGAGGCTGGGTTTTCTGAAGTGGCCTGTCCCTGTTCCCAGAGAAATTTTATAACTTGGTTTTGTGGGAGCACAGTGATATATTGGAAGAATCGTCACCTAAATTAACACCTGAAATATAGAAGTTTATTCCCTCTATCAAAAACAAGTCAGGATGCATTTTTCTTTCAGAGACAAATCATCTCCCACAGTTATCAGTATATCTGGACCTATGTGGCTAAGGAGGAGCATTGCAATGGTAGTTTTAGGAATTTAGAATCACCATGTGAAGTTCTTCAGTACAACAACTCTTGCTCCTTCTTTGCTTGAGTCAGGATGTTCACCTTGCATGAGTCTGCAGAAAAAACACCAACATCCATTAGTACACTTTCTACCATATGGTTTATTGTCAAAAATACCTGTTCCATAAAACCAGAATTACTAATAGGAACGTGTTAATTTAGAACCTCGCATCATGAAATCACTCCTAAATTTTGAGTGGAGTTTTCTGCAAAGTTTAGTGTCAGTAACTTGACACTCACCTGGAATATAGGACAAAACCTTGTTTCATTGAAAATATTTAAATAAGTGGGACTGATCTGAGTCCAATCATGCAAAATAAACTGGAAGTTTCAATAAAACAGGGCAAAGAACTTGAGGGGAGCGTTAGGCCTGACCAGCCACTGTCAGGACCTGGGGGGAGCCTGAAACAGGTTAAAATTACTCCATTTTGAATCTTGATAGAACTTATTTTTTTATTTGTTCCAAAAAATTTAACATGGAAATCCTCTTACCATGTGTCAGAGATCAGACTGCCAGGGAAGGAGAAGAACCAAGGACCACATTGATATGAGAGAGAAGAGAGACACACAAGAGGCTGACCAAATAACTTCAGTGTAGATGATGGCCTACCGATCGGGGCTGTCAGCTGGGATATAAAAAAACCTGGATTTAAACCTCTGCTAAGTCATTCTCTGCCAACCCACACAAGTGCCCTAAGTAGACCACTCTTAGCTGTCCCGAGGTATCTTTGCACATGTGTGTGTAAATATTTCACAAAGTCTTTTAGTTTTCCTTGGCCTTGCCACTATACAAGTGAAAAAAAAAAAACCTTTCTTGAACCTTAAGCACTTTCATGGGGTGAAGCACTCATCTTTCTGCTGTTGAAAGCCCTGCACTTTTAAAGCTCAACCTCCTGAAAATTTTGACAGGAGGAACTGGCTGTGTTAGTTCTGTAGAGGATTCTGCTATGCAAATGGGCACTGAAGTAATAAAATCATCAAAGCAATGCTAGCTATTCAACAATGACCTGCCGTTTGTTGCCAGAGAAACCCTGTGTTGAATGAAATGCATTTAGAAAAACATTACTACAAAGGGAAAATGTGAGTAATCGACCTAAAGCAATGAGCCATGGAAGCTTGTTTTATGAAATGTCTTCCGGACTGTCTCAAAACATTAGACATGCTGACAGAGATACCAGAGAGGTTTTCTGTTTTCTCTTATAGAGGTGGTTCCAATTTTAGATTCATCACCACAAAACTATACCATCTTGGTCTACCTGTCATGTTAAGTTTTTGAATGGAGGAGACTGAAAGTCTGAATGCCATGAGAGAACCTGAAAGAAGTTCATTCCAATCGACGTGCCTTTTTTTTTGAGGTTATTTGTGTGTGTGTGTGAAAGTCCTTCTCTAGTCCTTGCATATGGCTACCTCCCCCTTCCTTGAAGACAGAGAATCAAATCCTACACCTTGAACTGTATAAAACAGTCAAAGAAACTCTCATATGAGTTGAGAAGGAAAATAACATTTTAGGAACTTAATCTGAGCTCTCCGGTATTTTCTTCAACCTTGAAGTCTCTTGTTTTTTTAAATCCATAGACCTGAAAAATCACATAGCCTAACTGACTTCTGATGAACCAAAAATTCAGTTTGCACACAAACAGCTTTCTTTCTGGCATGCTATATTCTGCACGGAGGGTTGCACAGTAATCTACTGGGGGTGAGGGCTAGTACGAAAGTAACACTTTCTCCACCAGGAGCAAGAAGACAGCACAAAAGGAAATGTGCCTCTTTAAAGAATGACTTTTCTTTTCCCCCTCAGGTGCTCCTGGAGTTACACAACTTTGATTTTGCTTATGTTGAGAAAATATACTGGGAATCACACAGAAACACACTGTATGCCTCATTAGCCTGCTGGGTGATTTTAATGACCTGCAGATATTTGAATAGGAAAAAAAAATCTCCTTACGAATGAAATTAAGGAGATATATAAGCAAGTCTGGTCAGATCAGCATTCCATATATTGGCATACAGATGTGAGTTTGGTCACCTGCACAGAATAAACAAGTGTATTGGTGTATTCTCTCTCCTGTACAGATAAGCAATGCCTACAACATCAACACAAGAGGCCAAGAGACACAGAAGCTTGAATCCATTGCATTGACCTTTTTTTCAAGGGTATAGGATGGCTTGTGAGTTTAACAAAGTACATTTTCAAGTAAAACACTGAGGCAAAGAGAAGTCTCAAGTGGGTATGAACTCCCACCTGGGCCTGGAGCTTTCTTGATTAGTCAGGCAACAGACCAGGAAGGTAGAATAAAACAAACAAGACCTAATTGTCTTACCCGTTGTATCTTAATTGGCTGTGAAAACACAGACTGCAAAACACTCATCAAATAATAAAAACACTGACTCATAGCAAAGATTTTTATTTCCTTTTAATTTTAATTTTTTTTTCCATCTTGTTTCAAACCTTCTTAGCTAATTTAGGTGTCAGCCTACCTTGTAGAAATGCTGTCAATTTATGACATTGTTTCCATTAGAGTGTGTACTTTTCCACTTTGGCGACTCTCCTTAATAAGAAGTGCCATCAGAATTAAAACACTTGAGGGTAGGATTATGTCTAAGTATATCCATTACTTTTTCTCAAGGAAAATAAACTGCTGTTGTCACTTGATAGGTACTTAATCTGTTCAAACAGGATTATTTTTTTTTTTTTTTCTGTCATTCTGCTTTTACTGATTGATGCCTATTCTCCTATGACACTTCCCTGGAGAATTGTTCCTCTGGCCATATATATTTGCCATCAGCAAAGCAAATAACATTCTAGGCATGCAGCTGGTTCTAACACATATCTGAGCCCTTACCAAGCCATCGTACCTGCTGGATGTACCTCCTCTGAAGTCACCCATATGCTAATCCAGATAGGTCTGAGGTCAGATAAGTAGCCTATCAAAACAAAATGAAACAAGGCAACACACTCATCTGACCAAATCTTATTTCCTAAATACTCTTGGTAGAAAGCACACAAAAAGTCAAGCAATTCTAGATGTGATCTTTCTCCTGCACTTGGAGTGCATCTGAATAAAAGGCTTTATTAGTGTGCCCTTGCCATTACTACCCACCTAGTTGAATGCTTCAACCCAGGGAAAGGTTGTTGATAATCATGGAATCATGGAATTGTCAGAGTTGGAAGGCACCTCTAGAGACCATCCAGTCCAACTTCCCTGCCAAAGCAGGGTTGCCCAGAGCACATCACTTAGGACGGCATCCAGGTGGGGCTTGAAGATCTCCAGAGAAGGGGACTCCACACCCTCCCTGGGCAGTCTCTGCCAGGGCTCTGCCACCCTCACCCCAAAGAAGTTCTTCCTCAGATTGGAGTGGAACTTCCCATGGTCCAGCTTGTGCCCGTTGCCCCTCGTCCTGTCCCTAGGAACCACTGAAAAGAGTCCAGCTCCATCCTCCTTCAACCCACCCTTTAGATCCTTGTCAGCATTAATAAGGTCTCCCCTCAGCCTTCGCTTGTCCAGGCTAAAGAGTCCCAGCTCCTTGAGCCTTTCCTCATCAGGGAGGTTCTCCAATCCCTTCATCATCCAGAAGGGAATCATAGAATCGTGGACCAAAGCACAGCAGCAGGGGTAGATGGAGACCCACTCTTCAGCTGTTTCATTGCTTTGATCTCACTCTCCAAAACCCTTCATTAGAGTGACCTTCAGGCTTATCAATGACATGGCAAGTTTGCTGATATCCCAACAATCCACTGAAAGCACTCCACTTCCTTGTTCCCGATTGGAGCCCAGCCCAAAATCCAGCTGTGCCAGATGAAGTATTGTCTCCCAAGTGTCTCTGAATGGATTTAGGCAACTGAGGGAGAGGGATTACTCTAATAGCACTCAGGCATATTTAGTGCCGCATGGTCAGCCTCAGGCATCCGAGAACTATGAGTTCTTTACTGTCACACAAAATGGCGAGATTTTGTTTCTTTGAAAACAGAAAACAATACCAGCGGGTTTTGTCCATGTTCAAATTTTAACTCCCACTAGCTTGCTTGTGACATTTAGTTTTGCCAACTCTTGCGAATTTGTATAACGTGATCTTTG
Organism: Gallinago jamesoni; assembly: GCA_025769975.1. Lineage (NCBI taxonomy): Eukaryota > Metazoa > Chordata > Aves > Charadriiformes > Scolopacidae > Gallinago > Gallinago jamesoni. The sequence goes on from JAOQGH010000001.1 coordinate 76,173,492, forward strand.
GCCCCATATGAATTAATCGCGCACTCCTTCAGCCCTATGACAATTCTTCAGTGCCCAAAGAAGCCCTCCCTTTGTGTCCACCACACATCTACTGCTTCTGAGTCTGCCGCAGACCTTCACCTTCTGAACAAACCTGGGAACGGTGGTTTCCAGAAGATTTCTCTATACCTCAACTCAACGCCAAGGCAGAAGTAATTACATGAGAGGTATTTTGTCCCATTTATTTCCTGGAATGGAAATTAAAGGAAGACGGTGTGGAGGGAAGGGAGAACCAGAGTGTAAACGGACTCTTTTTTTTTTTTTTCTTTTTTTTTTGTATAGTGATGGAGCCAGCTCAGCTGTCCTGAAATGACGGGTAGTTTCTGTTCCACTCCCATCCCGGGAAAATAACATCAGATGCTGCCTCTCCTTTGGATTCTCTGGGAGCCTGAGCAAAAGGAAGAGAGGAAGGGATGGCTTAGCCTCCTGCAGAAAACCTCACCGACTGCTCTTCCCCACAAGGCAGCCAGTCAGAACCATCTTGTGAACAAGCCAGCCGTAGACTGCAGCTTGGCACGGCTACCTGACTGCTAGCAGCAGGGGTCAAAGACATATGATGAAGGTGAGAGGTTCACCAGCTGGCTCTGCTGCTAGAATGAGCTCAGAGACCAGGGTGGCTCCAGATGGAAGTAGTTGCCGCTGCTATTAATAAATCCTGTGCTTTCTGTCCAACCCTCCAGCTCCCTTCTACTCCCCAAACATCCAACTGGACTAAAAAGTAGATTCGGGTTCCTTTGCACAGCTTCAGGGATATAAAGCGAGAGTAGAGGCAACCCCACAGAGTATTCTTGGCCCAAGGGACTTTCCTAAGTGGCCAAGGGAGGGCCATCACCACCCAAGGTTCTCTCAGCCCCGGCACCACAGGCATGGCTGAGGAAGGGGCAAGTGCCTCGGGCTGAGGCAAATTAATTGAGTCTTGTGGTTGTTTCGGCTCACCCCGGGGCCGAGCAGGGATCTGGCCAAGCTGGGAGCACCATCCCGTGGCATAAATCCAGCTGTGCCACCCCCTTCTTCAAGGCTCCCAAGTTGGAATTCAGCTTTTTATTTAGCTGGGTTGCCGTCCTCCGGCATCGCTAGGCCGGACATCTTTTTTAGAGATTACATTTTTACATGTATGTTTTAAATAAATAGCCTGTATTTTAGGAGCACTTAGCCATAAGTATATAAACTGCTCTGAGGTTTACCCCATTGGAATTAGAATGAACCTAATTCATAATTCAGACATCAGGCTCGAAACAGCTCAGCTTCACTCCACCAACCTATAGCTTGATGTCTGAGCTGCCCACGAGACGCCCTCTAATCCCAATAGCTGTAACCTAACCTCAGAGTGGTTTCTAAACTTACTAAATAAATATACTTTTTAAAGAGGAATGCACCATATTTATTAGGGTTTTTGCTCCATTTCAGGCAGACTATCATTTTAGAGCTGTTCCTATGAGAGAGGTTGTGGAGAGACGCAACTATATTCAAGAAAAATTTCAGAGCATGCTTCTTTTTTTTTTTCTTTTTGAAAAAGGAAAAATCCAGACTACTCTATTTAACTGAATACAGCAAGTATTTGAAGATACAAATTCTTAAACTATAGAGAGCTACCTCCCAATAAGCACTTACTCATGGAAAAACTTTTCTTGCATGGGTAGCCATACTGACTGCACTACGACTGCCCACTTTGAAGCTTAGCAAAGAATGGGCCTAGACTGTCTACTTTTGTGCTTATTCTTCAATCAGCATTTTTTTTTTTTTTGCATGCTCACACATGGTAGTCAAGTTAATCAAAAAATATCTTCCCAGTTCAACCGGAGTGACTGCATGTGGTTTTTCATTATAGTGTGCGCTCAACCTTAACTCCCACTTTGTATCGAAATCCTGTTCATTACCAAGAATGACTTTTATAAGCACCAACGTATGAAGACAGAAAAGCTGAATTGTCAAAACAGCGTTTTTGCAAGAGGAAGGAACTCGTTAACAGCACGAAAGTCTGGCTGTCCGACCGGATCATGGATTTCAGATATGATCTTCATTGATAATTTTTCAACGTCACTCAACACTTCGTATGCTGGAAAAGGGCTGCGCGGCAGGGACTTTTCTGAATGCCTTAATACCACAAACTGTATCTGGTCAGTCTGTCTGCTCTCCATGTGTGCCTGGCTTCACAGCAAATAAATGCCAGAAATAGCATTCCTACAGGATTTCCAGTTCAAAAGCCACAAGAATGCTCTTTCTCATGGTATGGCACCGTGCAATAAAATGGTGTCATCTGGAAAATTACAGTCTTGGAAACAAATGTTTTTCCCTCTTCACTGATTTAAATCATCTAAAAATAGACGGGTTGTCACATAACTTTTATATTTGTCAGGGGAGCCCCTCATTTCATCTTGTGACAGTACAAGAAATGTATCCCGTAACAAGACTGAGTGATCTTCCCAGGGAATCCCGTAGGAATATCGTTTTTTTCTTTAATTGTGAAAAATCCTCAGAAATAAATCCTGAAAGCAATTCATCAAGGTTTGAGAACCCGTTCAAGGTCACTCCCAGCATTGATTTCAGGGAGTATTTATATACTACAAATTTAGGGGGAGAAGGAAGGAAATGTCACGGACTAAACTTCTCTTCAGTTCTTCTTTCTGTTTTCTTAAGTAAGACTTCTTAAAATTGACTCCATATAATAACAGACTGTCACATTTGTTGGCTGAGAGCAGCATCATTTTAATCTGTCTCCCTGATCAGCACAGCCGAGCCATGCTTGAATGATGTTTATCTCTTGACTTCAAACCCAGGAAAACCTTGCAGGTGAGAAGTCACAGAAGATTATAAAATGAGAAACCAAGGCTTCTCAATGTTCAACCAATCAAGGAAGAATTCTTCTGTTTTTTTTACTAGGATAACAGCTCAAAATTATTAGGATGGTTTATTTATTGTTTACGGATGGCCACCAAACTATCAAAGCCACAGGTATGCTCTTCCCTAGCTGTTATTCCCGACTTCCCTCCCCAAACTTCCCATTAAAAAAAAAAGCTTCTCAGCACTTTTGTCACCATTTGAAGCCAAACGGTTTCAAAACATCAGCTTCTCTCCCCAAAATCAAAAAGCCATGTGCTTGCTAACTTTTGCAGAAGCTCAAAGAGAAAGCATGATCCCCATTTTGAGAGTGCTTTCCTCCCATCATTTTTTTGACTATTTTCCATGATCAGTAAAAAAGCTTGACCTACAAACTACCTCATTACTAGTCTAGCTTTTCATTTCCATCTGACAGGATTCATGCTTTCACTATTAAGAGTTCAAGGGTTCAGGCCACACTGATGGTCTGAAGCTGCACAGACACAGAAACTCTGGCAGCCTCTTGACTATTATATTTGCAATTCTATATATAATCTATATCACACCAAGGATCAGAGATTCCTTATAAGCAGAGTAAGCAATAAATTGCAGTGCCTGAATTTGCAGTTTCAATGACTCACTTCTGAGAAATGTTGATGATGGAGAAAAGAACAAGTTTACAGGTAGAGAGTAGAATATCAATTATCATGACTGGCATGCTAAATTTCAGGTAATGAAAGCCTATTGCAACAATTAAGAGTGTACATTAATTAAAGGCTGAATTGTTTTTCTTCTGGTGATCATCCTGTTATTACCTCTTAATATCCTACCAGACTGAGACATGCAAGCAAAAATCCGATACATCTTGCAAAACTTTTAGCCTCTCTTTCTCTTAGAAAAGGATGCTGTTTTCTTTGTTGGCATCTAGCTTTCTGGTAGCAGCTCTAAACTACTTAGTAACAATATACACTACAAATTGCTCTCTAAACTCTAGAACCAAAAGACATATTAAAAATTAGCTTTTCTAATTTTTTTCTAACCTGCCATTCCTCAGAGGAATTCCTCCTTTGCTGAAAGTACTTCCTTGCCCAGCCCCAATAATTAACATCTCCTGGCCGAAAACAAAACACCTCTATTTGGCACACACAGAAGAGAGAGATTTGCATGCAAGCTTTCTTCCACATACTTTTGTTCAACAGCTGTATACAAGATAAGCCAGGACAGGCACATGACATGCTTTCACAAGAAAGACACATGTGAGCCATAAGCCTGCTAGAAATTCCCAGAACCACAACATTTCACTTGTCATATTACTTGGCTTCGTTCCTACACTGGTGGAGTATCAGCTTCAGAGCCTCACTAGGAAAAACAGGCATCTTGCGTTTCGGTTTCAGGTATTTGGTCATTCACATTAGCAGCAATATCCCAGCCACGTTTTAACCACACATAATTATTTCTCTTCGTCTTTATTTACGCTTTATGAATGTTTATTTGACAATTAAGAGCAACAGACTTATCCTTCTCTTGCAGGTAACAGGAAAGCAATGGCCGCTGATAGTTCCAACGCAGGAAAAAATGTCCCCAAAACTATAAAAGAAAGCTCTGATGACCAGATTTTAAAAAGAAATAAAGCATCTGAATAAGCGGGGAGATATCTACTAGGATATTTAAATGACTAGATTTTTAATCATCTAAAAGCTAGTCTCCTTTAAGAAATGGAAGATATCATTAAATAAGCCTCAGAGATGGGTTACTTTTGGTGAATATTCTTTTCTAAATTCATAGTTGTTTGCTTTCTGTTTGACTGTGTTCCTTCTCTGCAGACCATCATCTGTAATTGTGCCCTGGGGCATATCCACTCATCTGGGAAAGACTGAGGGCAATGAGGGAATGAGCAAAAACTGTGCTGCTAAAAGCTTGTGAAGGTCAAAGCACTTTCACTGCAGCTTCCCACCCTCCCAAGGCAAAATTCAAGAGTATTTGTGTATGAAAATAACTCTATTTGCAAAGGAAGTAGAGTGAACGTCTCAGCCTTTCAGAGCAACGTGGCTTTGGAGTAGAGGACTAGAAATGACAGCGAGAAAAAGAAGAGACGCTGAGCCATTCCCAGCTCCTTGACCTGCAGCACAGAGCCTCACACCAGTTCACAAACTGGAAATCATCCCTAGAGTTTCATTGCCAGATCCTACCTCATTCTTACGCTTCTACAAGGTCACCTCTTTGTTTTCTGCCTTTCAGTCACAGTGACCCAAGAACTCACCATCTGCAAGAGGCTGAAGTAGCAGCAGGACTGATAACTAACCAATGGGAGGATGAAGCTCCAAGCTGGTAGACAACACCAGCATCTCCTAGAGGGCAAAAAAGAAGAAATTGTGAGAAAGAAAAGAAGCTCTCTGCCCCTCAGAGCTATTTTCATCACAGGAAGGTAATACATGGAGTGGAGTAAACTTATTGGGTTGCATAACTCAGCATCGGAGAAGCTGTGTGTCCAGGTGGACCTTGAAGTGGCTGGAGCACCTTTGTGAGGGGCCCTTCCGTGAAGATCAAGAGTTGGATTGAGTTGGGATTTCTCTGGCCAGAGCATGGAAATGCCTCAGATGCAGATGTTACAACGTGCCAGTCACAGGACGATATTGTGCTAGCTGGAATTTGTGAGCATTTCTTAGCGTAGCCACCCACAGAGCATCTCTCCCGGTTGCCAACAGCTCCCTGCTAACAAATGTTAGCCTGAGGGCTTTCTGGAGGGAAAAAGCAACACAAAGTTTGATTCGGCATCGGCTGCTGTTGTCCATATAAATGTCTGAGCATTAAATGGTTAGGCCAAGCGTGTATGTTTATTTTTATTCCAAATCCAGCATAATCGGCACAGGTCGCGCAGCACTAAATTGCCACTTGATTTCCTAAAACAGGTTACTTTAACTGTCATGACATGCTGTGATAACACTCATCATGCTCAAGCAGTTACTTGGAAAAAAAATACATTAAAAATGTATTTTAATTATGGCATTTTTGCATTTGCTTCTGCATTCTGAGTGGTAGATACGATACAACCTTGGTGCTCGTATCAGAAGTATTGCTGCTTCAGAAAATGCTGGATTTTATTTACTGGTAAGCAGGCCCCCATCTACTCAAGAAAGTCAGTAATTCCCTTATCATAGCTTCCTACTGGGACGACATAATTTTGTCTTCATGCGGGCATTGCTGTTCAATAACAGTGCTTGCTACCAAATTTAAGATTAAATATACATTCAGCTCATGTCCACACACATCCTGCCAACGTGAAAAGCCGTGTACTCTAGAAAACAGAAGCAGAAGGAAAGAGCATTAAGCAGCAGGAAGAAACCTGGAGCAAAAGAAATGTTTTGCTCATCAGCTTGTCTTTTTGTCCTGAAAAATGAAAGCAGGGAAATGCAGCTTGTTATGACACTTTCAAGCTTTCTGGGTGGTTAGATCTCCTCGATGAGAGGCACGCTACCGAATAAATGGCTGAAATTTTCAAAGCATTTTCAGAAATGTAGGCGTCCCTTTAACCAGTGGCAGGGTTGTTTGCCTAAAAAATCTGAATTTATCGAGGAACGTCAATCAGTCGTTTATGATTTGGTAAATTTTAACTGATAACAACTGTTGCCGTGGACAGGCCGGAGACCAGCTTTCAGTGATGACAGCGAAGGATTTAGTACCATTTAGTGTGAAGATGACTAGGCCCTAAGGACCACGTTCAGATGGTCTATGGTCCTTCTGCTTACTCAGTGGAGAAAGCCAAGCACCTCTGAAGGCCTTCTGAAGTATGGTTGGGAGGAATGAAGCTAAGGATGGAGGTGTCGAGAAACAACTGATGGGAAACATGAGGCACAGGCACTAATGGGATTTAGGCCGCTTGATTGTGGCCTTAGTGTGTAGGCATCTCGCCATTTCGTTTGGGGGGAGTTTGGCAGAAGTCTTTCTTCTAAGTCTTTCTTCTAAGTCTCAGGGACCTCTGTTTTGAAGCTGTGGCACCAGACTTGTAGTCCTGGTCTTCCAGGTGCCCGGGCTGTCAGTTGCTTCTTCACAGTTATAGAAAAATTAATAACTTTCATGCCTTAAAAATAAGAGAACTGTGCACTCCCACACTCGGAGTAATCTCACCGATCCCTTCAATGTTTTCTGAATATGTGGAGGCGCTTTTTAAATTAAGAGTTCTTATAATTGCTTTTAATACGTACTTGGATCCCTTCTTCTGTATATCTAATAAAGATCTTTTGGCAAAAAAAAAAAAAAAAATTGGGGAAAAAAGACAGACCAGGGAGGTTTTTAAAAGTCGAAAGCATAAAATGTAAACAAAATTTACATCACTGGAAAAAGAGACAATTCTCCCAAGGACTGCAACGGAGACATTCATTGTCGGTCTCAGAACTGAATTGGCTAAACTTCAAGAAGCAAAAGAGACTCCAAATCTGGTAAAGTGACTCCTCATCCTGCATTCCCCCAACAAAATGCCCCCCTGAATTCAGAGGAATTTTCCAAAGGAAGGAGCGGAGGAAGAGAGCGTTTGCCAGAGGTTACATAGGGAATTTGCGGCAGAGCCAGGAACAGAGCTAGCTGCTTGCTGGGGAGTTAGATGCAGGTTCCATCCATTAGACCACAGCCATCTCCATATTTAGTTAGAGCAAGAGTAAAAGCAGAGAAATAACATCCATCTCCCCACTTTCCTAAAAGGCGCTGAGATTTCCAGACGAAAAGTATGGCATGTGCTCAAAGCATTACTTGCCATCCTTTTCAGAGATGAAGCTGTGCAGGTTTCTGCCTCAGCTAAGGATTAAAAACACAGTTTCAGCTGCACTGTGTTTTACTGAGTTTTATACTCACCTTTTCGTTGTGTTAGGTAGACCTCCTGCCTTCTCCTCGCACCACCACAGTGTAATGGAAACCAGAAGCCATAATCCGACAGCCTTAGCCCAATGATCCCCATTGGCTTGTGCCACTAAATATTTTAGAGCCAGCCAATAGCAAATACTAGGGAGAGGGATTTAGGTGGAATTTAAGGCTGTGTGAACATGGGCTGGAGCGATGATCCGAAAGAAAAAGTTAAAAAATACGTCTCCCAACTGCGGTGAAGATAGCTATGGAGGCCTGAACCCATGCCATCGTTTTGAGACAGAACTAAGTCAGTGACAGCAATAAAAAAAGGGGTTAAATAGAGCTAAGCTCTTCCAAACCTGTATGTAACTTTAAACCAAATATTAACAGAAAAAAAAAAAACCCTGGCATTTAAGTTGGCGCTTAACTCTAGTTAATGAGGAGTTCAGATTTCCATTCTAACCCTCTTTTTCTGTTGCTTGTAATTTTCTCAAATAAACTCCATTTTGGGCTGAAATTTTCCATGCTTGAGATTTTTTTTGGAAAGTTTATACAAAAATCAGTTAAACAGTTTATTTATGTTAGCACTGAAAACAAAAAAAGCCACACAAAAAAATTTTCCGTCTATGTTCTGATGAGACATTTTCTGCTCAATGAACTCAAAATCAGCCACAGCAAGGAATTTCCAAATTTTGCTTGTGTGTGTCATTGATCTCAATAAGTTTAGGAAAAAAAAAAACCCAACAACAAACAAACACAAAAAAAAACCTCAAACCAAATCTGGACATTAACAAATTTAGTGTTCTAAGGCTTTCGCATTTCGTTTTCAGGATGTAACTTCGGTGCTTTCTGCCTTTCAATATGTAGCTTGAAAATTTTATTTTTTTTTTTTTTAAACCAATTGAGTTAAACCCAGCTGAAAGTGTGCCAACCAGCCCTGTGGGACCTAGGCGAACTGAAATTCCCTCCTAGGGGATGTGATTTGGCTGCACCAGCCCGCGAGCTGTCTCATAAGTCTATGAATCCAGTTTTAATGATCTTAAAGCCCCTGATTTAAACGGGACAAGATAAGGCCCAGCTAGAGTTGTACACAAAGTCAGTGTATAAACAGTTCGGTGTGGTCCTCTTTAGAGAAGGAAATAAGTTTTTTGGTCCAATTCATCAAAATATCTAAACACGTGCATAACAATATATATATTTTTTTACATGTATACGTGTGTATATCTAGATAAAGTATATATGTTAATTGGCTAAACAGACTTCAATGAAAGCAGTTGCTTCCTTGCTGACATGAGGTCAAGAAAAAGATGCCAAAATACAGTCCAGCAGAGATTTTGTCATGGCAAAACACAAGACAGCAGCTATGCAAAACACTTGGACTATGTGTGACATTTCTTAATGCAGACGACCAACCCAAGCGAGATAAATCAATTTCCCTACTGGCAATGTGTAAAATCCATTGTTTTATTCACCACTAAGAGTTTTGTTGTTAATGGCTGGGTATGTTCAGCATGCTTGTGCAGGATGAATTTCAATCCCACTGATGAACGATCTATACATAGACTAAATAGCTTATTTCCACTGAGAAATCTTGCTATTTGGTAACAACAACAACAACAACAAAAAAGATTAAAAGAGAGGGGTGTAAAAAAAAAAAAAAAGAAAGAAGAGGTCATTACTTACAACCTCCCACAATCAGGATGGGTTCACCTCCTTTGTAGTGGACTTTCTTGCTGCAGGCATTTCACCTCTGGGGGGAAAAAAAAAAAGGTACAAACGATATTCAGTACAAAATAAAGAATGAAAATTCTTTACTTGATTGCAGACTAGTCTGTCCGAAGCTTCTCTTTCCCTCATACCCGCCGTGATTAAAGGCCTGTTTTACCAGTGGGAATACTGAACAGAAATACCACACTGGGCAGAATTCACAAATGAAGCTACTGGGTCACAGTTACAGGGACCTCATCGGTGGCAACGTTTCTGCTGCACAAACCTTGGCATTTATTCAGCTAAATACCTAAGCACACATGCAGCAAAAGCACCGGTGTTTTTGCTCAATTTTTCTGCTCTTCCTGATATTTTGGTGTTTTTTTAACTAGGAGTCTTATTACGGTATGCCTCGGAGCAGTTTGGAAGAAGAGAAAACAACAGGGAATGGTGCTGCCTTTGGGTAACCTGCTCTCACAGTGCTAGTAAGTAAATGACGTTTGGCAAGATGTGGTGCGAGGGAAATGTATTAACTCGAAACACAAAAAGCTCCTGTAAAAAAAAAATAAATAAAAAAATCCATATCAACATATTTTGCTGCCTTCAGAGAAAAAAAAAAAAAAAAAAAGAAAGAAAAAAACCCGGCAGACTGTCTGAACCACAGACGCCCCGCAGTCTCTGAAGCCCACAGACACACACTTTGTACAAATATATGATCTTATATGCAGACCCACAGATACTCCCCCCCCCTTTCCCCTCCTGCATTGCTGCCATACTTACTCAGAAGGGCGGTATGGAGGCTGTACATGGTAAATACAGACACTATAACGTATCTTGGCACACACAATGCTGAGTGCTGGCACAGACACACATGAGGATGTGCACATTATTCCTGAAGCCAAGAAGTGAGTAACACATTAAGACAAGGAAAAAAAAAAAAAAAACCAGAAAAAAAAACAACCCAGCATATTCTCTTTACATTAATACTACTTGACACTTCCAAAGGGACCTCAAATGCAGGAAACCAAAGCTCTCTCCAAACACAACGAAGGCTTCGGGTCACTCGTGCTTTCTTGATAAGCAGCACTAGCTCCATTGTACACAGCCAGGAAAGCTGAGGAGCATGGAAGTCAGGGTAGCTGGTGTCCCTCTCAGTGCAACCAAGCCAATGGCAGAGCTGGAAATAGAAGATTAGACTACTATTTCTTCATTCAATCTCATCCCTATAAGATGGTCTCACATGCCAAGCTGATTGAAGATCTGAAGCTGCATGATGCACAATGGTTACCTTCTGTGTCCCAGGGCATACCCAAACAGGTGGCAAACACCACAGGTTTTTTTGTCAAAGAATTGGCCAGTCCTGGATCCACAAAGCTTCCACTATTCTGCAGTTCCTCCCACTCTCTATCAGCCTCTAGCAGGGTCTGAAACAGAAGAGGGAACATCTCTCTTAAAGGGCTGGGAGAAGCTCAAAAGGTCAGGGACAGGGGACGGGGAAGGAACGCGTCCTACATGGAGGGACCACTTTGCTCAACTCTGCCCATCTAAAGTGCACAGCTTCCAGATAGTTTGCCAAAAATGTACTCTGTTCTTTCCCCTCATGCTGCCTGGAAGCAGCAGTTTCTATCCATTCACTCAGCTTCTCCCATGTCCTTACATCAGTCTCACATGGTAGAAGATGGGGCATTTTTGGTACCTAGGAGGAATACGTGTGCTGGAAAAATCAAGTATTAGCAACAGCACAAAGACTTCTAATAAATAGCATTTTCCAGCAACAAAATACAAACAATTTACTTTCTTTCTTGATCGGGTTTATTCTGTACCACAATTTACAGGCTGTAAAATACAGTAATATATCTAAATGGGTGTTTAAAATTTTTTATCGACCCGCTCTGTTTGATACCAGCAACTTCCTTATTTACTTCACCTCCTTTCCTGACAAAGATTCTCTGCACTGCAGCCTGAATCAGGGGTGGGAGAGGTAAAACTGCCAGCTCAGCATTTGCTGTAATGGCAGAAACAGGATGCTGGTAGCAAAGATGGTACTGGAAGATCAGGAGTTCAGATGAAGGAGGGTTAGTATTTTCCACAGTGAAAAATTGCCTTCTGTTTCTCTGCACAGTATTGAAAAATACTGCCATGTTGAAAAGTAATAATTTCAGTCGATAGTACTTATTTACAAGAAGTCATTCTGCTTTCAGAAGAAGAAAGCTTTCCTCTCCTCCTATCCTTTTCAGGGATATATTTTTATGCATCCACCAGTGAGATGGCTGTACAGTGGTGGGTTGTTTATAAAAATGTGGTGCCTGTACATGTAAATTAGTTCATTCTGGAGATGACGAATGGCTGCCTAACCCTAAGCATGGGAATGGTCCAGCACGGAGCAGGTGCTGCTGGTGGGCCACCATGCTACAACACAATCCCCTTTGTACAGTGGTGGTTCCCCAGAGCTTAAGATAGATCCCCACCCTGGTATAATATCTCGTCGACTTGAAAGGATTATGTATCTGTTTGGGTGTAAGACAAACCATAATTTGGGTACTGAGGCACTAGTTCTCTTCAGCAAAAAGAAATTTGCTGGTGAAGTCACTTTATGTTGGTGGGTTTCTACAGTACTTGAAAACTAAAACCGAGTAAGCCAGATAGCATCTAAGGCACCAAACACGATAAATAAACAGTATGTGGATGCCAAACTTTATGAGTGGTTAGTTTATTAAAGTTAATGTGCTTGTTCACAGGACGTAAAGTTAAGCGTATGCCTAGGTCTCTGAAGGACCAGGACTAAGGTGCTGCGTTCTGATCAAAGCTGAGGGGTCAATGTGGGCCACAGCAGAGTTGCTGAGGTCCAAGAACAATAAAGAGATCTCCTGCTACTTGGGGATCCTCTCTGAAGTCAGTGCTCCAATGCCATCGGATGCAGATTTGGCCCAGAAGAACCCTGGGATAAGACACACACACAAGAATGTCTATTAATTTGATGTCATTTTTAACCCATTCAGGGACTAAAATCTATAGTGTCCCAGAGAGCCTCGATGTCCCTTGGTGGAACAGGCAGTTCATTCCACATTACAAGAGGTCTGCTTGGAGACTTGAGGTCAAAAGGGCTCCTCAGAAAGGATTCTGAAATTCCCTCGTAAAGGCTGACTGTTTAAATTACGATTAAGTCATGTTTACCCCGTTAATTGTGCAGTAAATAAAGCTGTGGCTTTAACCTCCCAGCCGTAGCGTGGCGGCGCGTTAATTAGGGGGGGGGGGGGGGGGGGGAGGGGTTGG
>JAOQGH010000001.1:76186263-76197976 GCA_025769975.1 Gallinago jamesoni
TTGTTCCTTAGAGTGCAGATTACGTTCATAGGAGATAAATTAACCCGATGTGATGAGGGCTGTGCAGTTCTGTTGACATGTGCTGAGCGTTACGCGGTCACGCTGCGTACCCAACAGATCGAGCCCTAGCCCTCCCGCTTATGAAAGGGCTGCTGTATGAAATATTTGGCTGGCGGTCAAAGTCTCGGAGTTTGAAGATCAAGAGTTGGTTGGTTGGGTGTTTTTTTTTTTTTCCCCCCCTCTCATTTCTATTAGTTTTTATAGATCCACTTTCCCACTTGGGGGGGGGGGGGTTGCGGAGGGAGAAACAGAACGACTCATGCAACAACAGGGCATGAGGGAAGGTTGTGGGGAGAGGGAAAAGAAAGGGTGTAAAGATTTGACTTGCAGCTCTGCATCTATTTACTCTTTTTCCCACTATTTCTAACCTCAGCCATTTAACAATACTTGGAGCTTAGTCCCCCTAAGATGGGACTCGAAACTTTCCCACGGGTTGAACCTCCCTGGGTACAGAAATCTGTACATGAGCCATTGCTAAACCAAAACTCTCTACTTTAAAGCTTCCATATGTTTCTAGGGCATTATACAAAGATATAGGATAAAGAGATAGTCAGGAAGTGTGAGGAGGAGAAAGGCGAGAAAAATAAAGCTGCTTGTTCATAGACACACTTCTGCAAAAATTCTTCCTGGATAGAAAGCAGAAATCTACATCTCAGATTTCCACCATCCGTGCAACTACCTTTTCTTTGAACCTCTAATACTTCTCCATAGCATGTTTCTTATGAACTTGTCAGGATACAAACACATTAAAATCCCATTATCTCTTACAGTAGTAGGTCAGTTCTTCAGTACGGATTCACCAACCAAACTGAGAGACAATCAAAATCCAAGGAAATTCTGAAGGAAAAAGAAAGAGATGTCAGTGGCTGAGAAATTAGTATCTGGTGGGGAGAAGTGGCTGGATCTTGAAACAATTCAGTATTTGGGTTTTGATATTTTTCTTCTGGTACAGTAGATTTTTTTTAAAGGAGAAATAGTACTTGTGATATTACAGTCCTACAAACACAACCCTAGACTAGGACCCAGGAAATACAGATTTTGGTGTCTCCTCTGATATATTATGTCACTTTCTGCCTCTTGTCCCCCATGTTTTGCCTGTCAGCTATATTTTTTATGATGACAATCAATATTTTACTATAAGCTTGTTCACGAACAGGTTATCTCTTGCTATTTTCTTTGCAGAATAAGCTCAATGAAAACATTAGATCCTAGAATAGCAGAGAGTGATTTTTCCCCAACCACACGGTCTTTATCAGAAAACACGGCTCACCTAATGCTTATTCTCTACTTACATGAAAATAATAGACTTGCTTTCTCATTTCTCCAAAGACAAATTTTCATTATATGCCCACTCTTTGCAGCGTAACGAATGGGATTATACACGGATGATCCTCAAGCAACAAAACATGTCAATGTAACTTTTTCCAGTGTGAAAGCCACCATGTTACTCCCCGAGTAGTAACACGATGTTTCTAGCCAAACTGATTCATCAAACACCTACAAAATTCACTCAAAAATGTTTGATGTGCCACTCGGATGAGAACATCCCCATTAGGTATGTGGCAAAACCAGCAACCCTAGAACAACCCAGACATATTTCCAATTCATTCAAAGTGGAAATCAACCAAAGGGAGATTTAACACCTTGCCCAATCCAACAGCAGGTTATTAACATAGATTAAATTAGAATAGAAAATTCTCCAGTCCTCATATTTGTTCTTAATGCATTCAGTCCTTTTGGCCCAGAAATTGCAAACTGGATGCAAAGCAATTACTTTTGTTTCTCAGTTTTTAATCATCCATAATAGGGACATTTTTGTCTCTTTCAAGCTAAAGCTTAAAATCAAGGACAATCTCTCTTGCTATTGTTTGTCTGTCAAGGATATAATTTTTGGAAGACGGATTCCATGGGCCATTTTGACAGTGCAAATTAGTGTAGGATCTATGCAAAGAACGAAAATCAATTTCTCATTCCCCAAGGGTGTCTCCACACATGGGTGTATTAAATTTAAAGGCTTGAAGCAAAAGGTCCCTTTTACTTCATATTGGTACAACTCTTATTACTTGAAAGAGATATTTTGAAATAACTCACGCTTATACGTAGTTATGTATGAGGGTTGCAGACACAACTTTAATTGGTCCCCAGGACCTTGCTTTGAAGTGATGACTCACAAAGAGTATGATGTCAAGCCAACTGTGCCGTAAAAATATTAAGTGTGGCTTAAAACAGTAAAGGTTTTATTATCCTGTTCACTTCCTGTCATGAAGCATTGCATTAAATTGTACTTTTAAGGGATTAATGACTTATTTGCTCCATTCCATGCTGCATTTGTGGTTATAAAAGCTATTAAAAGCCATGTTATCAACACCGGCGTTAATGAAGATATTGGAAAATCAGTCAAGCATAAATATATTCTAATCCATAGTATTAATCCAATTGCCTTTCCCTAGGAGGTTTTTTAGTGTTCCCTGGTGACCTTGCAGCACTGTCGTCATTTTGTGGGCACAGTCAGGAAAGTCTTGAGACTTTCAAAGATGCTTGAGAAAGAGAAAACAGGGAAGCAAAACCTGAACCTGTGTTAGATATCTAAAGCCCTTTCAATTATGAAGGACCGTAGAGAAGCATAGAAAATGTCCCCGCCTACACAGACGACAAAAAGCATGACAAGGCATCACCACAGCTGAAAACAAATTCAAAACTATGAGAAACATTCCGGATTGTTGTTTTTGTTATTTTGAACAGACACGCTACAAGCCTGAAAACTAATCCAATTTATTCCACAAGAGGTACGTCTGCAAAATAAGCTTTGTGAAACAATGATGAATTCTTAACATTTTTGTTTATAAATACAACCGAGGAGATTGATTTCTTCACTTTTTGACAAGTAGCTTATTCACAGAACTATGCAGCTCTGGGAAGGCTGAAGCCATTCATGAAGTTGTGCTGAATTTCACAAATACTTTTGACTAAAAAAGATTAAAATGTAGGAAAGATGAAAGCTTTGCACTGACACTAATTGAAACATTGCAAAGTTTTACTTCAAAACAATTGTTTTCCCTTTCTAAAAAGGCAGAATTTGATAAAAAGAAGTTAAAAGTAGAACATTTCAGGCAGTCCTAAAACGGGATCACATTTTTGGTGTCATGGCAAACCAAGAAACCCCGTTATTTGTATAGCTTCACACTCCACCTCCCCATCTTTTTAAGCCATAAAAATGTCCACCATAACAAAACACCAACGGACTGCTTCATGTCAGTATCTTGAGTGTCATCTCAGTGCCTCTCACATCGAGTAACCACCACCCACAGTCATAAGGACACCAGGCAATTAGTTCAGTACATTTATAAACCAATTAATAGACGGATGAGTCACCAACGAAAAACACTGGGTTCAACATCAGCAGAAACTGCACAGCAGAGGAAAGGAAAGTCAGGGAAAAAAAAAACCTCAAGAAAAGTAGAAATTAAAAAAAAAAACCCAAAATTTTCTTGTGTAGGTATAGAATAGGTCACTCGGTCATCGACACCCTCTGGATAGGATAACTTTTACCTCTACGCCCTCAAGTGCTTTACTGGGGGTGAGGAGGTGTCACAAATGAGCTTCAAGGCTCAGCAGCTTTCTTAACCCCACGCAGCCACTCAGAGAGAGAACCTACAAGAGAATCCAGCTCAGCCAATTCCAAGTTTAGTCCCTCCTCAATGGACCTATTATCTACACAATGCAGTTTTTAACATCTTATATGAAAGACCCATACATATTAAGACACATGGCACTCAATTTATTTACCTCAGAAAGGTGAAGAGATTCAAAAATTCTGAGTAGTGCGCAATTTCTGCCAAAGGAAGGAAATAAATGTGAGCTTTTCTTCCTTCTAGGTTATCTTGTTATTTTTACTGACAGCACGCACAGTTACTGACAGAAGAAAATCTGAATGTGACTCTGCAAAATACTCAAAAACATTGGAAGAGGCTGCTGAATCGTAACAGGGACCATCTCTACCACAAGGTGTTTATTCAGGAGATCATCGCCTGTGCATTGTAAATTCAGTAAGTTCTTTCTTTACTCCGCCGTTTCATTGTAGAAGCCCCGGAGTTGCAGAGAACATCACAACAAGGTTTTCTCCGCTCAGAGAAACAGGGGGGTTCTCTGTCTCCACTTTGGCTGCTGTCATCCTCACACACAACCCAGTGATCCCAAAAAGCTGACCTAGAAGAGGCTCAACAGGCAATGGAAGCCTCTGCTTCTCTGCTAGCATTTCTTCCATTCTTCACTCTTTCCTTTTGGGAAGATCTATTATGCTTCAGCATTAAGTGACAGTCCCCTCTCTCAAGAGTGAACGTAGGTACACCCCCAACAATCCTTTCAGCAGAGTGGTTCCAAGATCTAGTGGCCAAATTCATTGCAGTGAAGCAGGAAAGGCTTGTGAACTCTTGGCTTTCTGTAGGTTTTTGACTGATTTTACTCTACAAGTAACGGAGATAAGCTACTTAAGAATGCATGCACAGGCACAAAACTGCTTAATATTCCATTAGCACCCAAAAAAACCCGAGTAAGAAGCATTTTCAGAACTATTTCCAACATTTCCAAGGCAGTGCAATTTATTATCAGCTGTGTGTGGCTTAAGAACTGGTTGATACCTGAGAGCTATTAGAAGCACGGGTACATTAACTGAACTGGTTACTTGCTTTTTATTCTTTCCTTTTATTTCTTTAATTCTTTTTTTAATTCCCCTCTCTCCCTCTTTTTCTTTTTCTTTTTTGTCTCTGATTACCTGAGATCACTCATCTGTTTCTCCCTCCTTTCTGGACAGTTGTGTCCTCTTTCTGTACATTTAGGAAGACAGAAGAAATCTAGAGTTTGGTGGTTTACTTGGACCAAGAAGTCTGGGATACAAAGGTTGTCCATCATGCAATTACATCCCCAGGAATGCCAAAGAGGAGCAGCCTTCAGGAGACAGCCCAGTGAGCACGCAGACGCCATACCCATTCCCAAAGCTTGGACGTAGACCATCCACCAAGCGATACCAAATGTTATTGATGCAAATGTTGATACAGGTTGACAGCAATTTGCCAGAAGTTTTGGCTCTGTATAATTTGGGTTGACTGTACACAACTCTGGAAACTATTGGAAACAGAAATCTATATATACATTACAGGTTTAAAACAGCCAACAGTTTATGAGTGAATGCTCTGCATTAAGGAGCTTCCAGAGATGTTGTTAAGGAAAGGTTTTTGTCTCAGATTTCTAGGGAGAAGCTAGGGATATATTTTTTATATGTTATTTTCTATAAATTTTCTGTGCTATATCCCTAAAAATCCCAAATGACCATGAACTTCTAAAGTTTTCAATCAAGACTGAGGTGGGGAGACGGAGAGAAAAATACATGCCCAGAGCCACGCACACGTTTTGGGAAACACATAGAGAGCAAAAGCCATAGCACTAAAAAAATCCATGGCAGATCAGCTCATCTAGCGTCAATGAAACTAAAACACATCAAGATTTATTATTTGATTAAAAGCACTCAGGGAGCAAACGCTCGCATCTGATATTACGCTTCTCACTGACTCCGATATATTTGATATTTATAAAAATGAAATAATTCCACATAGAGGGAGAGGATAATATAATACCGGCTGTTGATTCTGATTGACAGCTGTGAAGTAAGGCCACATACGGCCGTTGAAGTTTAAAAGGTTTTTAAAATTAGAAGTAGCCTTTCTGAGCCCAGCGCTGAAAAACCCTGACATTTGCAGTGCTGGGAGCAGGCTGTGAGAGGGATTTCTATCCTGGTTTCCCACCCAGAAGAATATATTTACTGTTCAAACATTTTGAGGCAGGCACCCATGGAAATCAACGGGAACTCTGCCACCGGTTTTAATGGGAGCAGAATCTGTCCCGATGTGTAAATATGCAGCAATATTTTTTTTCCTTTAACTGCTAAAAAACCACCATCACAACTGGATGGAACCCGGTTTTAAACACTCAGACATGGGGCCTCTTTACCGCAGGAGTCTCCAACGATGTCCATCCTTAACACCACACCGGCTGCCAGCTGAAGGCTCTGAAATGCTGATTTTAATCAAAATCTTTCCTTTCAAATCAGGCTTACAGTTTACTCACAGCGCAGAAGTGCTTCTCAGCGCTGGAATTTTCAGGATGCGACGCCGAGCCAAATCCTGCCGGCACGGCTTGCTCATAAGACAGCAATCTCGTGGCCCACCTCGGAGGCTGTAATAGGGCTACTGTACTCAGCCTCCCACCCTTGGTGAAGCCCACTAACAACATCTGGTTTATAGCATTCACTCCTGCAACCTGCTAGTTCCTTGGCTCTCCCGCTGTCCTAGAGAGGATGTGCTTTACTACGCTGCAGGTCTGGTGGAAAGTTGTCAGACTTCAAGCCAAACGTAAAAAAAAAAAAAAAAAAAAAAAAAAACAGCCAGTGTTGAATAAATGACTTGAAGTGCTTTCTCCAGGGACCCCTTCCAGGTCCCAGATAGGCAGATTTGGCCAGTGTTTGTAGACAGTCTTGCTCAGAGGCAAATTAAAAATCAAAATACAGACACCGTTTGAAAAACATCGAAAGCTAGACTCAAACATCCCCCCTGTATTAAGACATTCTTATATAAAAATAACCACAAGGTTGCAAATTCATACTTTCCTACTCGGTGAGACCAACTGCAACCAGGAATAAACCTGGAAATGTGTGGGGCGGGCTGCGGCGCTGCCTTCAGAGAAAGCATAAAGTCGGGAGGCGGAAAGCCGGAGCGAGAAAAACAAGGCGCCGGGAACCGGGCGATTGAACCGAGCGGTGGGTGGCACAGGGGGTAGGGGTCTCATCTGCACCCACGGGGGCTGCCCCACTGGAGTCCGTGGAAGCAAAGCAGGACACCCACCAAGGTAGGGCTTCTCTGCACGCTCTGAGCTGGAAGGACCAAAAAAAAACCCCTCAAATTGCGTGGCTTGACAGGAGAGACCGACCCCTTTGGTTCCAACGGGGCGCCATTGACAAATGTCAACTCTCTCATTTCATTATTACCACTTTCTTTGCACATCCAGAGCACTAAGGAAGCCCACGCTCCAGTGTGGAAGACTTGGCTGCACGAACTGCTCTGCTGTCACAACTGAGGGGGCAGAATCACAGCATGATATGGGGTTGGAAGGAACCTCTGGAGAACATCTAGTCCAACCCCCCTGCCAAAGCTGGTTCACCTAGAGCAGGTTGCGCAGGAACGTGTCCAGGTGGGGTTTGAATGTCTCCAGAGAAGGAGACTCCACCACCTCCCTGGGCAGCCTCTTCCAGGGCTCTGCCACCCTCACAGGAAAGAAGTTCCTCCTCACATTTAGATGGAACTTCCTAAGTTCCAGTTTGTGCCCATTACCCCTTGTCCTGTCAGAACAAGTATAAAAGAGCTGTAAGGTAGGAAAAGTGGAGAGGTGAAAAACTTCAAGCCAGTTTTGCTGCCAGACTTCACCCCAGAGAGCTACAACCTCAGACAAAACTGGGTAGCCATCTTTCAACTCATCAACCCTTTTAGGTGCCCCTTTTCTTTTGCAGTTTCTTTTTTTTAAGATCATCTGACTGGGTTTGTAGCACAGCTATGCAAGGGAGTTATTGGCACAACCGAATGGGTAGGGCACTGTGGCAGAGAGGTGCAAACACGTGGTGAGGGCTGCGAGCCAGGACTGCCACCAGAATCTTGATACTGTCAGACCACAGGCGGTGGTTGCACAGACACGATTTTGGCAGCAACCCTGGCCTCTCGAGCACCAGGTCATACCCCAGCATCACACCCTTTCTTGTGCTGGTAGCCCGGCATTGTCCAAAACTGAACTGACTCATGACACCACGAGAATGCTGGCAGGGAGGGATGCTCTAGGTAGACCTGCTCTGGCCGGGGGGGTTGGACTAGATGACCTCTGGAGGTCCCTTCCAACCCCATAGGATTCTATGATTCTACATCTGACTACCTCTTTTCTAGCACAAAAGTCCTGTGATGTCCTTGTTGAGTTACAGAAACACTCAAAGATCCTCTCAATGAAGTTGTTGCCACTTTCTCAGTGTCCTGGCTTCCACCATATGTCCTAAAGCTATGTATCTCCTTAAGGATCTGCTATCATGGTGAACTTGGGATACCTTTCACGTTGTCTGCGCTGTTATCCAATATTTTCACTCATTCATCAATCTTTTTTTTGCATGTGTTTCTGTCTCAATGATGCAGAAGGAGGAAAACAAAGAGAAGCCTTTGCTTCCATTAAAATAAAGTTCATCCTTACATCCATATCTTAACAGAATGTCTCTAAAATATTTTATATATATAATTAAATATATATATAAATATACATAAAGCCTGATAGCTATATGTTAAAATCTTCAATAGGTTATTGCAGGACGCACTGTTTGTAAAATTATCATAAATGCTCTTATATCTGGATTTGGGAATGATTTGAACGGTGTTAAATCAAGCAATCAAATCCCCTAAGCAGAAAAGAGAACAGAATTTGGGGCATGTTTCCAAATTGGTATTTAACATCCTCTCCAGGCACCTCACATCCCCCTGTGAGACAAAAGCTGCCTGCTTTAAAAGCTCTGCTTATGCAGCAAAAGTTAAATTTTGCCAAACAACGTAACAGCTTCACTACAATACAGTGGTGGCAGGAGAAGTTGTTTGCAGCAACTTGTTTTAATTATTGCCTTCCTAAGAAAACATGAGCTAGGAGGCAGAAGGAAGAAATAGCCTGGGATTAACCACATTCTCCAGCTGTTTAAGCACCACAGATTTTTCTAGGTTAGGCAAGCCCTTTGAGGTGTTTAAGAGCCCAAATTTCTACTTTAATTTAAATTTTCCACTAATCTTGTTTTGTTTGTATTTGTTAGGCACTAATAGGGCTCTTCATACTGTATTGGAGTGGTTTTGTCAGTGGGTGAGTTAAGAGTAAATTTCTGTAACCGTTGGGGAAGGAGATGGAAGGAAATAATAATCTCTTTTTTCAAATTGAACCGAGAAAATGAAGATAATCTTCCTGTTCTGCCTCAGTTAACCACACACGCTGTTACCTAGGCATTAAGTAATTAGTCAATATGGTGGTATTTTTATCTTTCTTGGAAGTTTTTCTAAATTTGAAAAAAATAAAGCAAAGATTCTCATGTCCTTTAACGCATAAAAGAGTCTGAGAGCCCCGAAAGACGCAAGGAGAATTTCTTAACGTGCTCACTGGTGGACAAACTGCTTATAAAAGGTTAAACATGAAAGTCCTTTCTTCAAGAAACCCATAGTACCTCCTGTCAGCTCTGGGATACCTTTATTATTGAAAAGAGCTGCCAATGTTTATTATTTCACATCCAACTTGTTGCCATAAACAGTTCAAAAGAAGGCGATTAACTTCACATTAAAGGCACTCCGCCACCGAGCCAGTCAGGGAACGCAGAGCTGCCAGGGATGCCAGAGCCCGTGGCTTTGCTCTTGGCCCTTTGGGAAGGCTTTCAAATCCTACAACATCAGACAGAAGAAGTGCCGGAGGCAAAAAAAACAGAAGAAACTTAAAAAGTTAAACAGAGTGTGACCAGGCGTATGGGTGTTATTATTGTGTCTTACTGGAGTGCTGTTATTGCAAGCCTATAATGACACCGTGATAAAGCCTTGGGCAAATTCATCATATTTTTGTAAGTGATCTTTAGTCCCTGGAATATTTTGGCTAGAGGGAAAAAGCAAAGTCGATCTCCCATCTTCTACAGCTAACAAGAACTGACCTTCTCTGGATTCCCTTTGAAGACTGTACACTCCAGCCACAAGCATTGCTTCATGCAATACATGCATCCTTAGTTTAGGAAAATTAAAGTCCTAACCTTAAATATAAGAGGTAAAATGGAGGTGTAAGACAGGGAGAACAGACAGACACTTAAACCCAGGACACAGCCAGAACATTCCTAACACAAGGGCCAAAAGTTCCAACAATATATTGCCGTGGGAACGTGGGATTTGAGAGGCCAAGTCACACTCTCTTCAGCAAATCTGTGCCTTCCAACTCTGCCGGCGTCTTTTAGTGCAGTTTGGTCCTCTCCTTAAAACAGGGAATTATCATGGCTACTGAAAAGCCTAAGGAAAGAGATTTCCATCATGATCGAGCGCTGCATAAACACACAATTAAAATAAGCCTCCACTCACCGAAGCTTTTTTATTTCAAACAATCTTTTAATTTCAAATAATCTTTTAAAAGAGTCAAACCCATGTATTTATTCTAGATAACAGATGCGCCGTTATTGCAAAAGCAGGTTGTGCACTTGGTATAGCACTTTTAGCATGGAAACACCTAGCAACATCTTCTTCTCCCCCAAGCCATGGGGAAGTCTACATCTGTGTTGGAATAGGTTAGATAGCTACTTAAATATTTACTAAAGGAAATGTATTATATGATAAATGTTTATAGAATGCGATGCACGGTATGTTTCTCCAAAGCAGTATACTAAAACTGTGGAATAAGCACAGTCCTTGGTGTGTAGGTTTTATTATTGAAACGGTCTTAAACAACGCAAAGTATAACAATTTTATAACATTTGACAAACGGGGAGTTTCTGTCAAAAATTGGAAGTTTGTGTGGGGCACAGTATGAGCGCCATTAAGAAGTCATTAAATCCATCCTGCCTAGATCCATATAAAATAGGAGAATTTGTAAGTTTTTATATTTCAAATGATAAGATTATCTTAACGTCACTGTATTTTTATGTGCTGGAAGTGTTGAGTTTGTAACTAGGCATTCAAAATAAGCTCAAGTGAGGGTGACTGTGGAACCAGACCTCTTTTAGATTAAACTTCCCATAAAGTCAAAGGAAAAGCTTTGCGGAGATAACAGCGTAAGAAAGATTTTTGGAGGAAAGGCCTGGATGAAGGTGTACACAGACTCATTTATACACACACAGGGAGACCAAATGCAATGAAACCACAACCTTCCTACGAGGTCTCACCAGCTGGAGGAATATCCCAGACACTGACACAGAAGGAACCCCGGTGCCACGGCCAAGCAGAGCTGGTTTGAAACGCGGGCAGAAAAGGGAGTTTTCCCTCCTAATTTGACTGGGGGCATATTAATTAATTTCTATCTAAGCCTGTTGAGTTACATTCCTTCATACCAAAAAACGCTGAATGCTATGCAACCCATTGCCTGGAACAAGTCCACTGTGAAAGAATTAAAGGGAAAGGAAATAGACCTTTGCCTTCCCCATCCAGCCACCTCTTACTTGGCACTGGTGAGACTCCACCTCGAGTTCTGTGTCCAGTTTTGGGCCCCCTACCACAAAAAAGACATTGAGGTGCTGGAGCGGGTCCAGAGAAGGGCAACGAAGCTGGTGAGGGGTCTGGAGAACAAGTCGGATGAGGAGAGGCTGAGGGAGCTGGGGGTGTTCAGTCTGAGGAAGAGGAGGCTGAGGGGAGACCTTCTCATGCTTTGTAACTACCTGAAAGGGGGGCTGTAGAGAGGCAGGGGTCGGTCTCGTCTCCCAAGTCTCAGGAGATGGGACAAGGGAAAACAGCCTTAAGTTGCACCAGGGGAGGTTTAGGTTGGATATTAGGAAACATTTCTTTATGGAGAGGGTTATCGGGCATTGGAATGGGCTGCCCAGGGAAGGGGTTGAGGCACCATCCCTGGAGGTGTTCAAAAG
>JAOQGH010000001.1:76200381-76215207 GCA_025769975.1 Gallinago jamesoni
GTCCCTGCTGACTGCGGGGGGGTCAGACTAGATGGCCTTTGGAGGTCCCTTCCAGCCCAGATGATTCTATGATTCTACTATTACATTGTGCTGCTCGGAAAGGCATTGTTCAAGGGGAATTAAGGCCACACTGGTCAACAACAATAACCCCGCAAAATCGCAGGCAGCCTTTACAGCTGCAGGTTCAAGACACTCTGACCAACTGCCCTAACATAACTGGCGTGCCAGTAAAGCCCATGTCCAGTTCCCCATAGATAGGTATGATTATACCAGGTTGAAGGACAGAGAGATACCCTTGTTTCATGAGCAGTTTTGCAAATCCTCGGGGGACACAGCGTTAACAAGATTTATTTGAATACTCTGGCAGCTGAAACAGATTCAGAGAGAAAACAAGGGAATTAATACATAAGAAATGCAAGCGTGAACACCCTGATTTGAAGGTGTTATATGTAGACAGCTTGGGGTAAACAGTTCATTTTAAAAAAAAATATATGTTTGATTATCCCAAATAAAGCCTTGAAAAAAATTTTGGCTTGAGCTAAAAACAAAAGCCAGTTACACAAACAAAGTGAAGAGAGAAAGGACTATGTTCATGGGGAAATTTGCCAAGATATAAGGGGTTTGGGGGTCAGGTCTATCCTCTTCCTCAGGGACTTCAACTCCCTACTTGGGACACATCCTTATCTTTCCTATCAAGGTGTAGCCCTGAGGAGGTTTGATCTCCAACAGTTCCTGGAGCTGTTTCACCTTGCATGGAATATCAGCCAAATTTCCAATCCTTGTGCAAATAAATCCTTTATATTTGTATATATTGATGATGTGAGACAGGAGTTATGCCTGTCTGTTCCACATGACCATACTCTGCATTTTTTTGGGTATGGCATGATGTGAGAGAAGGATCCAAATACCTATATACATCTTTTTTTTTTTAATTTGAGGGTACATTGTGGAAAGAAAGAAATGAACAAAATCTTATAGCCCCATGATCTAAAATAAAAAAGTTTAGTCTTGGAAGAAGAAAATGTAGGCCAGGACACACAGCAGTGCTTTCCTGTTCAGAGTCATGAAGTATCAGCAATGTTTTCTCAGTGATTCCCCTACAGCATAATTCAGAGATGTTCACCTTTCCCCAGATATTTTTCGGAAAACATCATTCTCCTGACTACGTTAGAGTCAGTATGTCTGAAAGTCTTGTGATAACAGAGATGGACAACCTCACACTGAAATTCCACACAAAAAACACAGGTGCAGCACATCAGAGATCATATTGTGTCAAGGTTCTCCAGGTCTTCAGTCTATGTTTCTTCTTTCATCAGCCAATTGTACAGTTAACATCTCTTCAGATTCTTTCAGAATTAACTAATTCACTGAAATATGTGCCTAATTCAAAGCTCGTTCTTTTTATTAACATCAAAAGGCTTCAGATCAGGACCTAATGAAAAAAAAATAAGAAAATAGACTCTCTACGAGCCCATTGTGCACTTGATATTAGGTATACAATAGGGCTTCTGTGATTTCTCTCCCTGCCTCACCTATCATTATACATGCGTTAGCAGATAACATGTCATTAAAGAGTCATAAATGTCAGTCAGAGAGTCATCCAGAAAAGCTGAAGGAAGGTTTCTTGGGCTGCCAAGTAGCAGTTCTGATAAGGGATCACCTGCCCAAGCACTGCATTCCTTCCTCACCACTAACATTTTCTTCCAAATGCACAGATGCCTTCCCACTAACTATTGTGGTTGAAAGGGTTTGAGTTGCAGGGGGAGAGATGGGAAGAGGGAAAACAGAGTTGTTATTTTCAAACAATTTTAAATGTCTTCTGCCTGCTTCTGCATTTGAAAATTGCTTGTGCCTGGAGGTTAGAGAATGGCTGTTCCTAAGCATCTGTTTTCTGACTTTATCTCCACCCTACCACCCAAAATTATGTTTTTATGGGCTTCAGAGCAGTTATCATCCATCGATAATTTACAACTGCAAAATACACATTCTCAAATGACACAGCTCTGGTCTTCACAGTAAATCAAGGCCCAACCTGTAAAAGGGGGAAAATTTCCCTTACAACCACCTAAAAAAACAATACTAAAAAACATATATATCCCTAGTAGAAAAAGAAGACTGCAATAGCAATACCCAGAGACAAAAACGAGCCCTTCTAACATCACCTCCAAAACCACGGTCCAGTTACAAGATTTTTAACCTCAGTGAATAATGTAAATCTTGAAACTAGGCTAAGTTGCAAAGGAGACTAAATAATAACACCTTTGATATCTCAAAGCTTGCATAGCTGATATTGCATCCTTGAAGAGCTACAGATAAGATTCCTCTACCCTTACACACTGTAAATCATTTACGTTGTGAATGCTCACTAAGTACAAGAAGGTGCTCAAGATTCTACAGAATCAATTTTCAAAGCACGACCAATAAAAGCAAACCAGAAAGTTTATAAGCTAGGTCATTTCCAAGATGCAAGAACTTAAAATTAGGAAGATTCTTGGAAAGAGGACTTTAGGTTTTTAAATCCTAGAAAGTGAATGGAGAAAAAAAAGATATCTTTCCTTGGAAAACACTGAGGGAAAAACAGCACACAGAAGACATGGATGGATCTTGTATTCTTGGATAAGTCGACAGGGTATCACAAAGGGGAGGAATGGGAAATTAAAACCTATCCAGCAGTTAATTTTAATTTTGAAGTGTAATATTCTCAGGAATTCCCCACAGTAGGGGTCTTTCTAACTTGACTTGCACTTGTTTACAGGAGTCTTGAACAAGAAGGGTTGGGTATAACTCCAAAAAAGAGACAGGCATCTTCCAGGACAGAGGAGGTTGAGGGTTGCATCAGAAATCTGCTTTCTGCAGTGATTTGTGGACAGATAGCGTCTGGTAAGTCAAAGCTGAGTTACTGTACAGTAGAAACAGTGTGCTAAAGGTTTGTTGTGGGAAAGGAATTTGGGATTTGCAGTACAACACAAGCTATGATGTGAGTGCTACCAGCTTGGGATGCTCATAGAGGATAATAGGGTGTGGGGTAAATGTGGGGCAGCATTAGAGCAGCAGCAGCAGGCTGGCAGGATGGTGATAGAGCTGTGGCTGGGTAAAATCTTCACAGGGAAAAGCTGGTGAGTTAGAGTGAACTATTTTAAGTTTCTGAAAATTATTATAAAGGGCGTCTTATCACAAGGCACACCCTTGAACACATCTGGAAAATATCAGAGAGTGGAAAATCAACAACAGATCAAATAATCATACATTTCAATTGAATAATGGAGTGAGGGAAGGAGGATTCAGAGAGTTTGCATTCACTGCTGAATCTTAAATAATGGTATAAATACCAACAGGCAAGGAAATACCTTTGCTCAGGTGCCAATTGTCTTTCTCTCCTATTGAAGCACATACGAGCTGAAGATGTGCAGCACATCATATAACTGGATACTCCAAAACTAGACAGTCTAATCTGCCTCCCAGTAGAAAAATACAGCAATTGCAGTGATTCCTTCTTTTTTTTATGATACAGTTTGCATTTCAGAAATGAAACAGGTTTCACTCTTCTAAGTACAATACCCAAATTGAAACCTACTTTGGAAAATACTGATATTCATAGGGCATAACAATGTACGTTTACTGGTAATGTCAATGCCTTTAGAAAAAAATCCACATACCACACATGATTGAGATAGCAATTTTAAAGCTATGAATGCACAATACCTATCAGTTCACAAAATCCAGACTCCTTTTCCAAACCCCACTCTCCTTTCTGGGACAAACAAAACAGAGATTACACTGAATAGGCTCTAAGTTGATTAGGTAGAAAACATACTCCAAGAACAGCAGTGTTAATGTTGTAGAGAAAGAAGTTTAAACCTTCTTCTGCATCTTATAGCATTTGTTCTGGTTCCTAAGGCTTACTGTGGGGATGGGGAGCCACCCTTTGGTCGTTATTGTAAATGCAAAATCAATATAAGGTACCACAGATGCTGATGGTTTCTGCCCTCTGAGGGTTCTCAGTAACCACCTCTAAATTAATTGGTGATACTAACGGATCTTGCGAGAACCATCTCTGCTTTAACACCATTCACAGGACGTGTCTTACCTTTCAGGGAGGACAGGGATGAGTAATCTCTGCTCGTGTAGGGCTTTGAGCATGTGGCACCCTAAATGTTGTCATTACACTCTGTGTCCTTCCCTTCTCTATCACATCACTGACGCGGAACAACCTCCACAAACCGAATGTCTCTAGCATCATTTCTCACTAAAATGAGGATTAAGCGAAACAAAACATCTCTAGCTTTGTAGCCCTCTCTTCCAAGAGCCCAAAATTGAATAAATGCAAAGGTTTGACCTGAATTACTTACTTTTTCACGGTGGTGATTGACAGACACAGATCAGTGTGAAAAGCAGACTAACAAATAGCACGGACCAACAGACTGCTACTCTATCATTTCAGCAAGACAGGCTGGACACTGATGTAGAAAGGCAAAATCCTCCAAGAATGGCAAATAAGAGATATTAAGCCCAAGAAAGGTCAGCCGACAGGGCAGTAAGGGAAACCTATGGAAACTGGCCAGGGAGTTTGAACTTAAGCCCCACACAACTCTTATTTCACACTGAGAAGCACAAACCATTCCCGGAAAGGAAGAAATTATTATGCTCTGTCTTAACCTTGATGTGAGCAAGCTTCTGTCTTTTATAAAAAGAGACTAAAGTTCCCAGAGTTTTCCATTTATTCCTCCCTCAGGACTTTGGAGGTTGTTGCTCTCTCTGTTGTTCTTCCTTTCAACTTGGGATCATCCTCTACCACGGTCAGCTTTTGCTGGTCAGTGTCAAGTGGAATCAGTCCACGAGACAGAGAAAATGAATAGCAGAGACGTGAGCCCTGGATAACCCAGACACGGCAGGAAAGCAGCCGTTTTGAACTTGGATACAGACTTGAGAATACCAAGACCAAGCGACTTAGATGAACTAATGGCTATTAGGCACTGTAAAAAGAAAGAAAGAAAGCAAGAAAGAGACTGGAAACAGCCATCAATCAAAATAAAGGCAATTAGCAGAGACCAAAACGAGATTACTGGCTGCCTTCTATCCTGCCACTTGCCATGAGCAGTTTTAATAATCAAGTAAACAGTTACAACAGTGACAATATACTTATTTTTTCACATGCTTAAGATGTCTTATCAACGCTATGCTGCTACACCAGACAAACCATTTGTGTTCCCCCACAAAGAACATTCCTACTCACGTGTTACATTTGGGGATGAAGAAGCAAGAAGATGGAGTAATCCCTCCAAGCTCACAGGGTAAGGTAGAAGCAGTATCAGGGTAACGCAGGGATTTCCAGTTGGTCGGCCTGCAAGTGGTCTACACTCGTAACGCTGTCATTCAAAGGAAGCTTCTTTGTCCTTGAGTTAAGGATCTTTTCCCTCCCACCACCAAAGAAAAGAGAGCACACTGAATCACTGAACAACATTTCCATTGGCTAAAAATCAGCTTTTTAGTTATTCTCTGCTAGTGACTCTCGACCAGCTTTCCTTGGCCCAAAGTGCAGAAGCTGTCCAAGAGTGCCTCATGTGAAATATTAAAGTGATAGAAAGAGAACGTAAAGGGCATGGGACAGCCCTATTTACAGAGCTGTCTTTCTTCTACATTTGAGCAGGTTGTCCAGATTTTCCGCTTGATCATTGGAAGGTGAAACCAACATGTAGATGAGCCCAGGGCAGGAAGGTCTCAAGTGAAAAAGAGCGTTCACACCTAAAAGATGATGTCATAGCTTTTGGGATGACGACTGACAGCTGCACCAAGAAATGATGCTTGAAAGGACTTGATGAGATACATCACACCACAAATCTGGGAGTGATGTGTTTTCACAGCTGATGATTTGCTAGGCAAGAAAATGCCCCAACTCAGATGGGACTCCCTCCACCAGCACCAATCTGTACTTACTTGTGGATATCTGTAGGGTACTGAATCTGGAACTAAAAAGAAATGAAGGAAAGCAGGCAAAATAATGTGACTGAGATAATTTCTCACCAGGCACTGACACACTGCTTCTATTTATTATAAAACACTTCTGAAATAAGAATTTTATGAAAGTCAACTTCTTTCTTCACTGTTTGGTCTGATACTGCTGTCAGAACACAGCAGCTGCTCGACACATTGTGTTTTCAAAGGAATCATCACAGGTTTAACTCATTACATTCATGCATACAGCTTTATAGCAGACCCTAGTTTGCATAACATACTCTGCCAGGATGCAAAAATTCCACCCAAAAGATAAATCTTTGATTTATCCTAAAAACGTTCGAACCCAAATGCCCTCATTCTGGATTTTCTGTTTGGGTTGCCCTGCATCAGCAGAAGCACCAAAATTACGCTACTAAACGCTGAACATGTGAGAGATAATTGGCAAAGGACTTCAAGTCTGGTGGCTCTTTAGTCAGCACTGATTTCCTGCAAATCCATGGAGAAGCAGGGAGTTAAAAGAACTTTGAGCAAATCATCGCTGCCGCCTCCTCCTCTGTGCAACAGGTACCTATCTTCAAAAGAAGATTCAGATTCCTGAATTTCAAGCTTAAAAAAAAAAAAAGAAGACAACTGTTCAGGTAAATTAAATCTTGTCTTCTCATATGAAGAAACAGCTGGTACAGAACCAGCACCTCTGAAAAGTGTTCAGCACATACCTGATGTGGTTTTCTCTTCCCTAAAGGCAGCAGCGGTGGAGCCTTCCTGTGGTGACCAAGACCTTCTCCTTTTCCTGTCATGAGGATAATATTCCACACCTGGCCAGATGCCTTCAGAAGATGCTTATGAACTCGTCAGCTACAAAAGGAAATGGGCCTATCATGACGATAATTCTCTCAGGGAAAATCTATTCCTGAATTCCCACCTAGCAGGATTCATGGTGACCATGGACCAACACCTCTGGGTGGCAAACTCGAGGTGATCTCTATCAAGATCCTTGTAAAACAAGAAAGAGCCAACATTTGTGTGCACCTGCTTGGGGTGGTGTTGGCAGAAAGTCATTTACACGAATTAACCCATCCATACCAAGAGATGGATGTCCTGGAGGACCATTATCAAGCGGGATGCACCTGGTGCAGAATCACTATCACCTGTGCTCATGCCCATTTTCCCAACACACAGCTTGTTGCCAACCATCATTTGATCTTTAACGGTCAGCACTACAGAATACAACAAGGTAACTAAAACTTAAAACCTTTCTGAAGAAGAGCAAACTTTCCCTTTTGAATTTACAGCCTTTGTAGCTCTATCTTAACGGCGGCAATAAATTCTGCCAGTTTCTATTAAAGGAGAGTCTGGTATCCAACCAGCGACCATAAGCCTCCAGGCAATTCCTCCCAGTCCCTGGCAAAGCACTTAATTACAAATAATTAAGGGGAATTTCTTATTTCTTGATGGTACCCCCTTTGCAGTCACCTTTGAGAATCTCGCTTGCTACTGTAGAAGAGGTAAAAATGTGAGAGTATAAACAAGTTTAAACATTATGCATTTGACAGAATATAGTTTGAGTAAAAACTTTATTTTAAAAGAAATATTTGCCTTTGTGATTTTTCTTATGCTTATTATTTACTTTGTTGAATTTTTTTCCACTTTTAACCACGTATGCTTCTTGCTCATCTTCTTCACTGTCTATTAAGATGGGGAATAAAACTAGACCGGTCAGTTTTGCCTGTGGAATTCCTTTATCGGTTACCAACACAATTTTTTTGCAAACAATACTTTTGTAAAATTTTAATCCAAAACAATAAATTCTTTAAACTGAAATCTTAAAACTTTCTGGGAGCATTTCTCTTAATATTGGATTTTGCAACTTTTTTAAAGAACAGAATCAGTATTTGATGCCTACGTTATGCAACCACATGACATTCTGAAACTGGAATTATTTAGAGCGAGCAATATTTCTCCCAAGAATGATTAATGAGCTGAAAAGAAGAACCTGGTGCTGTTAGACTTCTCGCACACCAGGCAAATACATAGAACAGATCAGCATGTTTTGTCCAAAGGCTGGAAAGCGTCTTAGTGACTCCCAACTGTCCGTAAATATATTATACTTAAGAAAAACACGGTGCTCCAAGCTTGTAGATAAAGTAATATCCCTGCTCAATATATAGACTCCATCATTGTGGAGAGTGCAAGTCAAGTTAAGACCCGATTTTGACGTATTCTCTTTGAGGTAGAGCCATTCTTTGGTAGCAATGTTGTAAGACTGCACAGTTAACGCGTCCTCACTTTGGCTGGATTTTTGGTTTGGTCCAAGTTCATGAATACAACCCCCTACCAGATATATAGTTTCTTCAACAGAGAGCATCTGTTGTTTGCGAACATGGACATCACAAAGTTCAAAGTTGGTCCAGGAATCAGAAGTGGGACAGTACTGCAAAATGTTCATATTCCTATCTGAAACAGAGGAGAGATATTTACAAGTAAATAAACATATTAGAAGGTACTCAGGGAGAAGGATCCTTCCCCCCAAAAAACTGTATCAGCCATTATCACAGACCCCTAACATATTACATAGCAGATCAGGGAAGAAATATTGATTATTGAGAACCACAACTCTTTGCCCTTGACCAAAAAATCTGAACATTCTGTTCCTTTGCAGAGCAAAAAGCTAAGCTACTGCTGGCACATTACAGGATGCAAATGGTCTGGGGATGCAGATTTTAGCAGAATAATCCCTACCTTTTAATTTAGGCTTTTAATTCTGTCTCCACTTGATATGTTAGAATTTTTTTTATGAAAAGGGAAACGGAGCAGTATTCTGCTCTCCACCAGTGATCACAGATGAATCAAATTATCATGAAGACAGCATGCTTCATTAATGGCTGTCGGGTGATGATTTATCACCCAAGCTTAACTTTGATACTTTGCTTTTCATCCCATAAATCAAAGTTTTATGGAATAAAGTTCATAAAGCTAGTTACATTTCAGCAAGAGGCACGGATGACCTAAGGGCACATGTTCAGTGCCTTATAAAGAAAGAAACACACATTGTCAAAATCATTTAAGACCCAGGTACTCCGGGCCCCAGCATCAGATAGACACACAGAAAAGGAAAGGAAAAAAAAAAAAGAAAAAAAAAAAAGAGCCATTCTATACTTGAGGGGATGCATATGTTTGCAATACTGTTATTGTACAAAATTGTTACAATACTGCCCTGATTTATGGTGCAGTGGAGACCCTGGCTGTGTCCAAGGCTTCACTAAATTAGCAGGGAATGTAGAAGACTCCTTAGCTAGTAAATCCAGTTTCAGTCTCTGGAGACTTGAGCTTAAATCCAAACTCAAGTGACAAGTGGCAACAGGTTTGCAGACTCCGGGCTGGTCTTTTTAATAAAATCTGCTCCATATTACAAGTCTATCCTGCATGACGAGCTCCAGATGAGCTCCCGAGTGGAACAGCAGATGGTGACACACTGCCAAGTTATGTAAGGGGCACAGGTATAAACAGCCATAAATATAATGGGATCGTCATGAATGTAGTGCATTAACAGCATGATTAGGGAGGTGCTGCTATAGCATTTGCTTCTACTCCGATTATTTCCAGTCATTGGTCATTACTTTACGTCGCCTTCTTGTACACCTAATCCAATTTAAATTAAGGGGGGAAAAAGAGAAAATATCATGGCAATCCTCTATGAAATTGCTGATCAAAGCTCTGCATATAGATGGTTTTTTGTTTACAAAAAATGCATCATTCTCTGACTGTTGAGGGGAGAGGGTATCTCAATTAAGTTTCTTGTTTATCTCTAATAGTAATGGGTATATGAAATGGAATTCTTGTGGTATGGCACTCATCTGCTCAGTCCAGAGCACAGGTCCTTTATATCCACTGAAACAAAGGAAAACCGAGTACAAAACATTAACATTAACAAACATTAACATTCTAGTGCCTGACGTGAAGTTTCTTTTAGGATCTAGGTTCACAACTGAGAGCTGAGAAGTGGAAGGAGGTTCTTTATTCAAGAAGCATCGTTATAATTTACAGTGGGAAATTCCAGATCCTACCACCTTTTGGAAAGCACAGCTTCAGGAGAAAGCTCTGTAGAGATCAAAAAAAAAAAAAAAAAAAATAGCCCACAAAACCTACCGAAATGGAGGTATATGCAGAAATACTAAAAATAAAATCAAATTAAAATTTACATATTAATTGCCGTGTGTGCTTTATGTAGTGAATGCGGTGAAATAGCAAATGAACCTCAGCATCTTTCAGATAGACACTCTCCGCCATCTGCATAAATTGGAAGGTGTAATTGCAGTAATTCTGGTTTCCAAGTCTGATAGCTGTCCTAAGCCAAGGTGTCACAGAAAAACTGATTCTAGATCCTCACTCAGGAAAGGATCTTTATTTCTAACAAGCATGGGCGTACACGTATTCGTTGTCCTGAACAATCTTGGATGTAAAACTAAACGTGCTGGTTATCCACTGCTCACAACTTTCTGCTGTTTTATTATCCTGTTTCCATTAAAAACAGCTTTTAGGGAAAGATCTAGGAAAACATCTAGGAAAAGACAGAAGCCTGAAGGTCAGTGGCAATCCCCCGAGGTGTGGAAGGAAGAAGAGGTAACTCACTACCCTCCTTCAGTTGTAACCACGGGTAATTAGTACCGAATAAGGAGCTCGCCACAGGGCAGCAATCCTGACTGTGAGGATTGTTAATGAATTGTAAGGGGAAAGGACCTGAATCAGCAACGTGCTCATCTGCCTATCCCTGACACCAGGAGCAGGCAGCCTGAAGAAAGAACAGCAGAAGCTCCACCAGACAGAAGCGCGGGGAATGCAGGAGAAAAGTTTGTACTCCCATAACCTCGAAGCACTATTAACCAAATCAGAGGTTTTTTTCCTTCTTGGTGACTTCCTTTTCTAGAGAAAAATGACAAAACCCTAACTCTGGTCTCTAGAGACAAGTCTTCCCATTTTTTTGTTTCAGTCCCTTCTCCTTGTTCTCTGCTCTTTTGTCTCAAAGGATGTGTCCCCTTGGGTCTGACTTCCCAACACAGCAAGTGCCGTTTGCCAGGCATCGTCCAGACATCAGGGAGCACAATGCAACCTCAATTTTCATTTGAGATGAAAAATAATTGACTCCTAAAATGCCTAGAAAATGCTATTCCTCCCCAAGAATAGCACCATGTGTTTAAGGAATGAACAAATGGGAGCTCTGATTCAGTGACTTGCCTTTCCACTGGATAAAGAAAAAGAATTGTCAGAATACAACTTCAAATCTTTCACTCTGTATAGTATCCTCACAAAATGGGATAGAGAGGAAGTAAGCCCAAAATGTTGGTTCTAGCTTGAGCTTTTGATGAACTATTCAATTGATTAACTATTCAATTGAGTTATCCCTGCACTGAAAATCTTACCTATAGCTTGAATTTGCCTGTGAAACACTGGAATGCTACAGTGAAAGGACCGTGACATCTATTGATGCATGAGAAATACTGATACAGGTGATTCTTTTCTTCAGATTTTTCCTGCTGCCAGTTTAAAACAAGTATTTAAAAAGTAAACAAAGTGTTGAGGCCTCTCTTTCTACTGCATGATCAAAATCTAAAAAAAAAGAAAAGGAAGGCTAAGCTTTTGCTGAAGTCTGTTACCCTATAATGACAGAGACCCAGGTCCATGTAGGCCCTGAAAAAAACCCCAAAATCTGTTTCATGTACGACAGAGCTTTTTTTTTTTTTTAATTTGCTAGTTATTTTCTACCAGTGATTTATTTCTACTCATGTAGAAATAAACATGAAGCTTTCTACATCAGCAAAAAAGATTTCCTGAAAAAGAGAAGAAATTTATCTGGTCCTTAGAAGCAATCAGGTTGGGAAAAAAAGAAAAAAAAAAAGCAACAAACAACCCAAATTAAATCCAAGCTTTCTACCTCGTGTAGTGTATCCTCCGATAACGTAGATCTTGCCCTTGCACTCGCAAGCTGAGAATTCTGCAAGAGGGTTCGGCATGGACGCCACGAAATTCCACCAGTCATTTTCTGGGTTATAGCACTCCACGTTGGCAAGGGATTGACCACCGATGGCGTAGAGCTTCCCATTTACAGCTAAAAGCTTAAAATTGGACCTGAAAGGAAAGATTGCGGCATTGAAATGGGTTCCACAGATGTAAAGAAAAACATAAGAAAGAAAGTTCTTTGCCCTATCGAGGCTCCAACATACTCATCATCTCTTACAACTTGTACCATTACTTCATATGCTACACCATCCTCCCCTCTACAAGGCCAAAATTGGGTAATTACTTAGGACAATAACCAGTGACATTCTGGATGTTAATGATGCTGATGTTGAATATTTTAGTTTGGATTTCAATCTGTCATGGTTGAGCTCTCAATGTTTAGTTAACGAATGTGGTCAGAAGATGTCTCATTTTCACTAGGCTTTTAGTAAAGTACCTTTAGTAGGGAAAAATATATTATATATACACACAGCCAAGGATATTATTTTAGTTAAAATTGCAGGAATTTCAAACAAGACTTGATGAATGTCTAAGAACGTGTACTCATCTTAGTCAATAACACAAAGTCTCTTTAATAACCCTAATAAACAGAAATTTGAAGCAGCACACATAGAAGCATGTGCTGCATAAAAGGGAAGAGAGAATCTCCTGTACCCTATTGAGCATTAAATTAAACTGCTAAATACACCCTCCATCCCGCCGAAGCAAAATATATCCATAAATTAATATTCCAACCACTGGCTGAACAAAACAGACTGCACTCCAGGGGCAGTTCCCTACTCTTTTATTTCTTATTCTGTTCCATTACGCATGGCAAAGGGCAACTGGCTAACTGCTGAAGGGAAGAAGCCTTATATCTTAAGATATAAGATATCTTAATACCTTATAAACATATCTTCAGATAACACGGGCCAAGCCAAATGGTCTGCGGATGCTGAAGGACGTAGGAAGGAACCGGAGGGGGTGAAGTCAAGAGGATGCTCAGCTCCTTCCTCCCAGCCACGGCAGCTGGTCTAATAAAAGATGAGCCCTTCCTCTCCTCAGAAACTTTTTGCCTAGAAAGATTGTTCCTTCTCTGCTGCTGAGCCAAAAGGAGACTTTTTTATTTTTTTTTTTAAATCAGGCAGCATCCCAGTTAACTAAACCTGGAGTGCAGCAGCTCAACCCAAAGCCAAAATGGGGGGGGGGGACACTACCTGATGTCTGTCGAAGTGAAGTGGTGCTTCAGGCTGGCGTTGGCCGGCCGAGCAGCAAAGGGAGTTTTACTCCGCACGAATTCCAGGATTCAAAACCTACCGCTAAGTAGTTTTGCAGGGCTTTTGTCTGGACAAAATGAACCCTGCCAGGCAGCAGACTGCCCTGCAATTTCTTTTTATTAAATATATTTGGAAAAAGAATTTGTTTCCAGATGGAATCATTTTGTTCTTGTCATCCTGATATAGCTTTGGAAACTGAAATGCTCCTTTGAAGGAATTAATTGCTTTTTTATTCATTTTTTTTTTGCTGACATTTATGATTAGGTCACTCTGTTCATCTCCTCTCTACAGCAATTATGTTTTCCATCTTAGAGAGAGAATCCAGAATAACATGGCAATCAATAGCGGGTATGAAACGAGGATAATTACTTGCAAAACATTATGATTTTCAAAGCAATGTACCTGTTCTGAAAGATACGGAGGAAAAAAAATAATCCACAATTTAACAGAGGGTCAAAACCACAAAATGTAAACACATTTTCCAAGCAATCCTTTAAGTTAACACGGACACAGATAGCGTTTCCCTATTCTAAGATCTTCTGGCCACTTTCTAAACATGCTAAAAGTTCAGCCTCAGAGGACACGAATTAACTACACCAGTGTGTAGTGTCAGAACATTAAAGAACAGTTTCCCTCTAATTGTAACCTCTTACTTTTTATCTAAATAGAAGTAATTTACCCAGTTTTTGCTTGACAGCCTTCGTATCACCAAATGGTTTCTTGCAGCACAGGGAAAACTATCCAGTGAAAGACCTACAGCACAACTTTCAACTTCAATTACTCCAGAAGATGGCCACGTACGTTTGTGTCACTCATTTAACCACTTCCAACACTCGTTAAAACGGATGGCATTTGGTGGAAGTATCTCAGATTTATGGAACACATTAACTATAAGGTTCATTTTACCCAAAGACAGCCCCGAGGATCCATGAGCGTGCTTTATATGAAAGTTTGGACAGTGGCTCAATATGTTATGAAAAACTTCTGCCATTCACCTTTCCGTGCCAGTAACAGCAGGTGTTTTTATGGAGAGTGAACATTAGGAAATATTTAGTGTATTTTTTACACTCTTTTAATGTGTTGGAGCAGCTGGAAACAAGGAAAGCAAACACCGAGCAACCAGCAAGCTCTCCACAACCAACAACTGTTCCATGGACTACAGCGTGGAAACAACGGAGATGAACAGTCCGTCAGACTCGAACTGCAGTGTCAGTCCACTCGCACCACTGGGTTTGGATAACCCATCTCATCATTTTGAGATTATCCCCCCAACTGGGGGATCTAAACCGCTTTCCAAATGCCAGCCTTAGCAAGTGCCCTTTTTGTTGGGACAAGGCTGTCCCAACTGTATAGAACCATAGAATCATCTGGGACCTCCAAAGGCCATCTAGTCCGACCCCCCTGCAGGCAGCAGGGACACCCCCAACTAGACCAGGTTGCCCAGGGACTCCTCCAGCCTCACCTTGAATGGCTCCAGGGAAGGGGCCTCAACCACCTC
Source organism: Gallinago jamesoni (assembly GCA_025769975.1). NCBI lineage: Eukaryota > Metazoa > Chordata > Aves > Charadriiformes > Scolopacidae > Gallinago > Gallinago jamesoni. Next base: position 76,215,106 of record JAOQGH010000001.1, read on the forward strand.
TCTGGACAACCTCTTCCAGTGCTCCACCACCCTCATGGCAAAGAACTTCTTCCTAATCTCCAATCTAAAGCTGCTTTTCGCCAGTTTCAACCCATTGCCCCT
>JAOQGH010000001.1:76239939-76261819 GCA_025769975.1 Gallinago jamesoni
ACTCAAATTTACCCTTTGCATCATTAGCTTTTTTTAAATAGGAGTGGTCATTTAGGTTGCACAGGAATAGACAAAATGTTTCGAAAGGTCTAGAAGTGAGCTTTAGAACAAAAAAAAATATTTTTTTTTTGTTTGTTTCTTCATCCTGTATACCCTATTCATAAGAAAGCTCCTCCTGAACATAAATCAAGTGACTGAATCAACAAGGTAGCAAGGTATTTCCTTGCCTTACCTTACTCAGGAAGTTTGCTTTAGCAAAGCAAACGTTTTCAACAGTGACCAGGATTGTTCTTCTTCTTTTAAGCTTCTTGAAGCCTCAGAAATTCGCACTTTCTTCCCTTGCTGCAAGAAGTTTCTACTTCCCAGACAAGTGTAAACGTTATAAAAGGAAACAACACAAAATAATACTGATTGTCACATGGTCTGCGTGGCAGAAAATTGTTTTAAAACTAGTGAGATTCATGCAACGTTCCGAGTCTACAGCGATGAGGCTGGAAGGCCACATGAATACCTAATTACAGTTGAGCAGGTTGGTTTCAGAGGAAAATCCTCTCTCAATATTTTAACCCACATTGATCAGGAATGTCATTTAGAAAACTGAAATTAAAAAAACCAAACGCTTGTTTATACTATTTGATTAACCTCATATGCTAATGCACGTGTAACAGAAGCAAGACTGACACAGCATAAGAACATTTTAAAGGAGTGGGGTTATTTCATCGGTTGAAAGCAAAAAAGAAATTCTTTCTGGTTTAGCTAGAAAAATGAGAATGAGTTATGATTTGTTTGCAAGGGCAATTCCATGCTCACATGTGAAGTGATACAAGCTCTAGACAGATACATCACTGCGTTATGTACTGCAAATTTCAACAAGCTGACTTCTAGCATCAAAGTGTGCTTTTCTAATCCGTCCCGTGGCTGAATCTATCACTAAAAATTTCAACTAAGGAATGGTGAGACCTCCTGGGCTCTTCTGAGGAAGTTGGCATGTACACTTTTCCAGGTTTTTAAGATCAAAAGGAATGGAATTAGGAGAAAGGATGCAAGACACATCGTATCAAAGCATGAGCCTGGTGATGTTGTAAATAAAGAAGGTATTTTTCATGTGCTTATCCTCTTTGGATAACCTTCATGGATCTGACCCCGAAATGGAAAAGTCGGATTCATTTCATTAGGAAACCAAGGCGCACGTATGTCAGAGGAGGAACTCCATTTCTCAACCTGTAGATTCCTGTGACACGCTGTCTACCCTTTCCCCCCAACTCGCACCGGCGATGGTGATGTGCACTGGGTATGATCTTTTTTAGACTAGGACCTGCAGAACCAAGTGGTTCAGGATTCTCTTTCTACAGCTCCCTACCAACCAAATAAATCCTGAAGGAAAAGTCCATAGCTTGGTGAAATGCCTTCCTGCTTTAGCCCAGAGCGGGCGGAACCGATCTCCGTCTACAAAGTCTTAATCAGAAAATGAAAAGTTTGCAAACTTCACGTTTTGATCTCTACCACAGGTAACGTTCGGATGCTTCACACATCATGACAACCTGATCAAATATATTAAATAATAATAAAAAAAACTGATTAACCACATGCTCCGAGACAAGTATTGGTACTTTTCATCGCACTCAGTACTGATGACAAGCACATGTTTCTCCCACGAAACACTTTGGCCAGCAGTGTCACATCAATTTGCAATGAAAGTCCTTTTTAAATGATCTTTTTGTCCCCGTCATTTTTAAAAGCATGTATCCTGGGAAAACATATTTTAAAACCAACTTACATCTAAAATGTAAAGATACCTCAAAAGCAGATCTAAAATCCAGCTAGCTACCTTGCTGCTTATCCAGACAAATAAACATCCAACGTGATGCAGTTATACATAAACGTCTTAAGAAATTGTCTCTTTGAAATGCTCAAAATAATAAAAATGGTGAAGTGTATGTTGGCTGCCAAAGGAGGGCTTGCTAAAAACCACACTTTGAAAAACTTTGCATTTTCATATGTGTTGGAGTTAAAAGGCCTAAACCCAGCCTTAGCAAAATACTTGGTAAGAGAACCAGATCTGCACCCCGTGACGCCTTTCTTCAGGCTTAACGGAGCCAGTAAAACTCTGCGTGTGTTCCCAGTATAGACTCTATAGCTCCCAGACAAGGAGAAGATGCTCCTTGAGAAATTAAGGCATTTCAAAGCGCACAAACTTTATTTTCGAGACTTTGCAGCCCTGAATTCCAAAGATGATTTCTCCTGAAAGCATTGGAACATACTAAAATTATTATTGCATGCAATTTTGAGGCTACCGAATTCACATGCAGGCAGCTTAGTCCAATTTAGGTAGAAAAATGATGTTCTGTTTCCCTGAAAACTCCCCCATAGTTTCAGCTGCGTTTCATTTTTCTCAGCCTAGAGTTTTGCCAAGCATTGCTGAATGTTAGTTCTCTTCAGTTACAGAGGCATGCACATTTTGTGTTATATTTAGTTACTTCTTACTTTGGATTTCTTAAAATTTGAATATAATTTTTTTCCCCCATTTTTTTCCAGTTTTTAATAAAAGATTTTAACAGTTTGAGGCGGTAGTGTTGTAGCACAGCACCCTTTACCCATGAATTTATCGTCCCGAGAAGAATGCGCTTCCGATTCAACTCGTTAATTAATCATGCAGAAAAACCAGGAGAAGATGCTTAAAACCATAACGTATATTCATAATACACTGCTGAACTTGGAAGCCACATAAACAAGGCCATTGCAAGTCTAAGGCAACCTGGTTCCTGCAGCACTGGGATCTTGCAGAACCCACATAACGGGTGACATTCAAGAGAGTGAAATCCTTTCACTGGACATGACACACTCCAACGTGCCAGAAACACAAATCTCAGCAAGAAGGCATTAGTTTTAATAGAAATAAGTGATAGGAAATACACTGTTTATTTTAAACCAGGTGTTTTTTTCATCTCCTTTTCCTCTCAGAAAAGTAACTTCTATCTGACCTACCAGTTGTGTGATCTGCAGCAAGTCACGGCCACCCGTGGTCTTCTCATCTTCAGACTAGTGAGTGCACAGTGCACTTGATACCACCTTGATGCTCACCCTTAACCTCTTCTAGAAACCTGTGATGGAACTAGGGCTCCAAAAGCAAATGGGACGGAATCAAAAATTTCTGTCTCCCTTGCACAAAAGCTTCTGGAGGAGGCTGGAATGACTAAAAAAATATATAATCACATTCTAAAGTTATTCTTGATTTGTCGGCACGTAGAGAAAAAAAAATAGGCAGGAAAAGGGCTATACAAAACACAGTAGCAGAACTATTTTATTAAAGACTATAAGAAAAATATATACTTACGTTTTAAGTATGGGGGAAACCAAGGAACAGGTAGAAGGATGGTTTGTAGAGATAGCACACCCCTTTTTAGGCAACCATCCCTTTATCCTTCACTTGTGTTCGTAGCGGTGCTATGCATGAAAAGAGGGCAAAAAGCACCAACTCCAGTCAGTCAGGAGGTCCCTGAAGACCATGAGATTACCTGTAGGTGTTCACCAACTCTTCGCACACAGCCAGTCACATTCAGGTCTCCGGGCTTGGGCAAGTTTCAAGCACTTGTAACATCTACTTTCTTTGCCAAAAACTGAATTGTGTCTCTGTACAGACCTTCTTGTCTCATCTGAGCAAGAGACTACGCTTAGTGCTCGACAGCCCTTCCTTCCCAGGGCAAAAGTGTGCTAGAACAGCCAACCAACCTCAAGAAACCACTTAGCGCCACTGAACGTTTCACTCCACGACTCCTAGCACACTGTTTACTAAAGACATCTCATGCCAGTGATTACAATAGTTTCTAGATGAAAAAAAAATAAAAAAATTAGCCAGAATACTGACAAAGCAAGTTCTTTTCTGGTTTGACCAAACGCTAGATCTCACCCCTTCTTTGGAATGTTTATATGGGAGATAAAAGAAAGGTTAGTCTCCTCAACAGCACCAGCGAAACTATGCATCGCAACTGTTCCAGATGGCCAAGAACTTAACTCACGTTGAGTTTTTTTTCCATTGGAGACAGCTTATTTTTCCTTGCCGTAAGGAACTTAACTTTTCCAGTTTGCGGGGGCAAGTGGTTGGATTTGAAATGAGACATCTGCTACTTGGAGGTTAGAACAGCGACCGCAAAGAAGCGCATATAGTAGCCTTCCTGCTCGAGTTTCCAACTGTGATGGGCAGGGTTGCCTGAGGTCAAGGCTGTCATGAACTAGCTCCATGTTCCTCTTGGCCAGTGAACACCAGTTAAAAGAATTACCTATGGAGACAGCCAATACCTCTACGCATTACGTGTGGGGTTTTTGCTCCTCCTTCCTTTCGAGTTTATGCCCAGGGGGACCCAGCCTCTTTCTTGATTTAAGTGTTAGCTATCTACATTTCTATTTAAAAACTAATAAATTAGTTTTTAATTGCTTAACCTTTAAGTCTATTACTCTTTAACTCTTCAAAAGGTTTTTAAACTGCAGTGCAGGTTTCCAGTGAGATGCTCCGCAAGAGGATTATATAGGAAAATAAAAACGTGTAGTTTAGTTCATAAAAAAAAAACCTGCTACCTTATACATCATCCAGGTTGGGAAGACTCCCACTGGAGTCAGGATCCCAGCGTTCCAGGCATTCTACACGATCACAGAGAAATACTGCCACCCTCAAACACAGTTTGGAGGGAGAAGGAGAAAAACAGAAAGATCCAAGATGACAAAGAGCTCAAAAAATAATCCAAGCTACCTTTGACCAGGTCCACTTCATTACACAAGTCCTGTACTGCGACATATAAACCATCAGTAAAAAATCAAAAGTATGACTGAATTTTACATAGCCTTTGATTCTAGCAGCCTGATCGGGCACTTATAGGATTATAAAGCTTTTAGTTTTGCTCCTATGTTTCTCAGCAAGGAGAGGAATTGACGATGACGTTGGAAACCAAGGTTGGAGGTCAATCTTGCAGATTTCTAAGGCCAGCTGGCCAACTCTTATATAGCCATAGGGTCATTAAAGCAGGTACTACTGGAAAACTGGTATCTTTAATTAATTTCTGATGGTAAGAGCTGGATGTGGTTAGAAACCACAGTGCATTAGTCCCAATGTTGTTCTTGGCCAGTAGGTATAAACTATCGGTAGAGACATTTGCCTGTACTGGTACTCAGGAGACACCCGATTTTTATCCTGACTGTATTTCTTGAAACATTTATAGATAGGCTTGAACACTCCACAGGGAGCTCTGGAAGCCTGTGCATTTTAGGTTTTCCATGCATTAGCTGTGAAATGCTAATGTAATAATAATAAAAAAAAATTCCCTTGCTGTGCTGTTTTTTCTACCAGCCATTCTTATTAGTAAAATCAAATTGTTATTTTAACCACAACCTTCATACAGAGTTCTGCTTAGGTCCATTTAAAGTCTATGACGACCAAAGGAAAACTTGAATTGTCCTCTGCCACAATGAGAATTTTATCAGGGAGCTCATATGTCCTGTTTTATATACTTTATGGAAAAAAACATGCTTGTGGGGTTTTAGGTTTCTTATAACCTTTAAGGGCGTTACTCCTGACAGTCTTCTACAAGACATGTCATTGAAAACCAGAAGTCAGTTACGTACGCTCGCTAGGATGCCAATCCTGAGGCAAGCACTGACAAAGCTAATTAAGGAAACAAATTTCTCTTGTGTACATACTAGAACCAAACCACCTCTGGAAAAAAGCCAGGCACAGCTCCACCATCCCCACCATTCTCTGAGTCAATCTGCAGTTACTTCCTCAGTAATTTTGGTTTCACAGCTAGTCAAAAAAGATTAGGAATTACAAAGATGTATTACTTCAAATGAGAATTTTAAATATTACCTCCATTGTCCCTGAAAAGGGAGACAACCTGATAACAGTCAAAACCTTTGCCTTAACAAGCTTCTGTTAAAACTTCACGTTAATACAAATTGAAGTGGAAGAACCACTAACCAACCAAGCTGGTAAGTGCAAAATCAGGATTAGAGGACAAGCATTTTTCAAACTTATTTAGCTGCAGCTCTAGAAAGTTCTCATAGGGAGCAAAAAGCTGCATTAAACTCAGTCTCCTGCCATACGAAAACAATCTCTACCTAAGAATAATCCTTCCGAAATTGACAATGTTTTGGAAAGGGGAATACACACACTCTTTGGCTGAATGTAAACACAAAACAATCAGTGAGAAACCCTAGCAGTGAGTGAGTTGACCACTCAAAAACAAGAATAGAGTTATTTATGTCATTTCCAGCTGATATTTTAAAGTGGTGGGTTTTTTTTTTTTGCTTAAACGTGAGAAGGCAATAAAAGTCGCCCGTGATTCCGGTGTTTCAAATAAATTCCTTTCAAATACAAATTACCAGATAGAAGATAAACATCCATATAATTTCTCTCTCTGTGCTTCACAGCAGTAAGCTGGATGCTATAAACACTTTTTTTTTTTCCCCTCAAAGAGCCTGGGTACACTCAAGAGACACCTCTCCAGGCTTCAGGATACCGAGACTCAGTCCATTCCTATTTAAATTACATATTTGCCTCACTACTCACCAGCTCCCACTTCCAGTGACTCTCATCATTCTTCCTTTCCCACGTACTTCGGTGTCCTGTAAACAACTGCTAGTTCGCTTTCCAACTACAACCCCCTTTTGTTTTATTCCACCATTTTAGGGACAGGTATTTTTACAGAGGGTAGTTGTTAGCCCTCATGATGACAACAGAGAGCCTCACACTATACAGTTTGCTTCTACACCTCTCCAAAAGTTAAATTACTTAAGTAACATTATTTTACAGATAGAGGGAAAAAAAAAAATCTTGAGTGACATTTGAAAAGCATTTAGAAAGTTTAGAGCTCTTAACTTGCAGATACTTCATTAATGGAACTCAGAGCCAAAGCTATTTCAGTGCAGCAATGTCAAAAACCCTAAGTTATATGCTAAAAGGAGTTGTGTGAGAAGTCAGAATGCGATTAAGCAGAGAACTGAACCAGGATCTCCAAGCTAAGAAAGCAGAGAACAGAATGTTCAGGTCACCAATATGACTCAAAACATACTTTATTCAAAGAACAAGATTCACGGACAGGAAAATGAAGTCTACATGAAAATCCAGCAGTAAAGAAAAATCTGATTACTATTTAAATTAACGCATCAAGTATCAGATTTTTGGTTAAGGTTCTGAACAATTATACATCTGTATCATGTAGCAATATTAACATGGGAATTTAGTATTTCTGTAATAATACGTACCTGAAGAGCCTGCTCTCATGATAATGATGGTATATTCAACAGTTTCTTCACAGATTCCCTATACTGAGACACGTTATTTTCTGTTTCACCCTCATTTTTAAGTGCAATCACAGAGTTTCTGTAATTCTTAACTACTTCAGATGCAAGAAGCTCTTCCTTAGTTACGTTACTGACATTCTCCGAGGCTTTTATTCGAAGTAGTGTATCCAACACATTTTTCTGAGAGCAGCTGTTCTCCCAGATATACTCTTCCATGTCTTCCTCAGTCTTCTCACTCTCCCACACCTCAGTTTTCTGAAAGAAAACATACATCATCTTAAAAACTACTAGGACTGAAACCTAGCTACAATAATTTGAAGAAACTTACCTCTCATACCGATTCAGATGTAACTACACAAGTCAAAATGGGAAGAAAAACTGATGTACTATACATAATTAATAACAAAAACCTTGTCAAAATAATAGTTTTAAATAATCCTAAATGCTCAAGCTTGGAAGTAGTCACCCAGCTATTATGTCCCTAGCATATGCCTTTGGTGTGCTTACATTGGCTATAGGATGTGAAGGTAGACAGCTCGTACCAAGTAACCTACGAGAGACAGCAATCCTCCACCATCTGGGAAATGTTTTAATTATGAGTCATAAGGAAAAGGAGACAACCAATTAATCCATTTCATCTTCCTGCAAAACAAACTGCTCCTCAAAAGAATCTCTGTCCCAAAGGTGCTAAATTTTACCTAACTGGTATTGCAAGATTAGACAGGATGAAAATTTGAACACAAACAGAAGACATCATCCCTGTGTGCCTGTAAATACTTGGCTCGTGCAGTTTTCTTTATAAATTTTGTATTTGACTGCTTCTCTGATTCAGCAGGCCTTCCTCTACCTTCAGACTGCTTAAAGGATATTTTGAGTGTTACAGCCTGCTATTTTTGTACACTTAATTTTTATTGTACTTTTGTACATATATCTGCATCAGAAATATTTGTATTTTTAGATAGATTGTATGTTTATAATTAGTTAGTACTTTAATGATGTAAACAACACATTGCATCTTTATACTATTTCAACCATCTAAGAATCACAATTTGATGTATTTTGGTGCTTACTTTTTTTTCACTATTGCTGTAGAAGACATGTCTAAAGAAAACATAAAGAAAGTAAGTTCAAAGAAGCACTATAATAAAGCATTTACATCATATTGATATTTTTCTTTTTTTTTTTTTTTAAATCCCTTGCCAGAAAGGGCTGTTCAGTAAACTTTTAGCTATGCTATGCAGAATCCATATAAACCTGGCAATCATGAGAGGGTTGGGGTTTTTTTTGTTTGTTTTTTTTTTGGGGGGGTGGGGAAGTATGGGGGGTGGTGATGTTGTTAGTCTTCCATTTGTTTATTTTACAGTATTCTGTCCAGTAGGCAACAAGGTTGCTGCAGCCAAAACATATTTAATTACCTTTAATTAAGGCCCAAGATTTTTTTTGTCCCCTCTACAACTCTGTGCGCTTGGGTCTCTCTATCTGAATTTCAAAACACTTTAACAAACGCTGCATCCTGCACCCGGTAAGTGGAACCTCTTGTCTTATAAATCTCCGAGTCCAAATGTTTAGTCAGAAACAGTGATTAACACTGCTAAAAGGCTCGTATGACTGACATTAAAAGCTGGACACAATACAAACACAGAAGTAAAAGAACCTCCTTCAATTTCTAGAGGGGGAAACCAAAAGGACGCACTGTAGCCGGTATTGCTAAAAACAGCAGCGGAACAAGCGGGAATAGTAAAGTATTCCTTGAATGTTTGAAAAATACTGCAATTCAATGTGGAGATTTACACAGTTTTAAATTAACAAACGGCATCCTGTTTTGCAAATCCCTTGTTTATCTGCATAATGGCTATCCAAGACATTTTCTTTCTAAACTCAAAAAGAATTTTAAAGCAAAAGCTTCTCTCACAGGGATAGAGTTTCTCAAGAGTAAGGGAATATGGGTATCACTCCTGGGCACTCCCAGGACCAAATTCACGTTTGAAGTTCAAACAAAAGATCAGTGGGAGGCTTTTAAACACCTTTAAGTTATAGCAGAACAGTAAGAAGTATTTACAGTTATTACATTTATTTCTTCAGGAAAATCCTTCTCTGCACTTACAGGATTTCAGAGGTGCACACCGATAAACAGACCAAGATTTCCCTCTCTCTTTCGAGCTCTGCAGAGCAAGAGGGTTTTAAAGGAGCCCAAAGAAACTGTTCAGCATTTCTTTCTTGGAATCCTTCCCAGCAGAATGGTGTGTCAAAATGGATTTCCAAATAAAATCCGACTTCCTGGGGGGTGAGGGAGGCAGGAAAGGAGACCTGACAGGAGGGGGAGATTTCAAAATCCATTCCTCAGCCCTGCTCAAGAAGCCAGTATCCATTGCTGCAATGTTGGTGGCCATACCTCAAAATGAAAAGTTATCCTACTGTACACAGGTCCAGGCATACATCACAAACAGGAAACTGAAGAGAAACCAGATTTTTGCAAACTGACTATATTGAGGGAAAGCTTAAATACCTCTCCAGCCTGATTTATTGCAAAAGCAAAGCTGGAATTTTATTTTCAGTTGAAGAAGCACTCTAGGCAAACAAGCACCCATGAACTCTGAATACTGGAAGTGCCACAAATATTGTAGCCTCAATTTAAAAACTAATAAGACAATGAATGAAATTTCAAAAATCAGGTCTCCATCACTCAGAGTTTTGTTAGTTGATTACTTTTGTCCCCTGCAAATCTCAAATGATAATTTCAACTGTTTCTCTTACCAAAATTTCCAGTACGAACTGCACACAAAAAAGCTTAAACTCAAAGTATTGCAAAAAGCCTACTACAGTCTGAAATAGAACAAAAACAGTTTTTAATTCAACCTTTTCCCTGAATGTGAATCCGTTGTGGTTCCAAGCAAGACGTACAAAACAGTTTAACTTCAGAAAAAGTTAGGTTTAGTATCTGCCATGCCACCTAGCTTTATCTTTTCTGACTCACATTAATAATGAAGGCTCTTTCAAGTTGTTAAATCTGGAGCACTGCTGAAGTCTAGAGAAAAGCTATACAATGGATTTCAGGATTATCACCAATGGTTATGCAAAAATACCCATTCACCTACAAGGAAAAGCAAGAGAGTTCAAAAGTGTGTACAGCATTACTTTGTTGTTATTGTGTAGACCTTTAACTCTAAGAAATACACTGCAGAACAGAAAATGCAACTTTTCACTAATCATCTTTCAAGATCTCAGCTGTATAATCCAGAATTACATCTTCCACTCTCCATCATCTTGAAAATCACACGGTATTGGACCAAGCAAAACTGTTGCATATTTTGTAGTCTTAACTGGTTTAAAATAACAGAGTTATTTCCTCCTCATTCTATCTTTTTTAGATTTCTCCCCTTTACAATGACTATGAAAGATTTTTCCTTCCTGGAAAATTAACTCCCTGCTTCACTTGTTTCTCCTTCCTGCTTTTGCCTCACAGCAGAACTTTACTTTTTAGTGATAAACTATTAATCTGAGCTGTGTGAAGAAATCAGTATATGATCTTTTTAAACCACTTGAGGGCAGCAAACACTCAGTCTTTAAAAAACACTCACTGCCATAAAAACACATTCAGTTTTTTTAGAGCTGGTGCTGCAGCATTCAGGAAGCACCACCATGTAAAGGTAGCAGAAATACAATTGACTGAGCTGCTGTTTAACAAACTACCTAAAATCTGTCTCACCCCTTCACTGACGATTTCAATCCTGGTGCAATCCTTGGGGAATAATTTGAAAGGAATCACAGAAAAAGTCCAAAAATGATTAACTCAATTCTTGTTAAAGTGGTAGAAGTCAGATATCTATTAAATGCATTTTGAAGCTAATAAAACACAAATATTTGATTAATAACCTGAAAACTATTACAAATGAAGCAAGAGATCTCCAAGTATTCCAAAATAATAAAATAAATGATTACCCTTAAGTTTTAAAATCTTAATATTTTTAAGATAACCAAACTCATGTGCCTGACATCTATCTGCATTTATCAAAGCTAAGCCATCTAATGCATCAGTCTGGTATCCTAAAGTACACTTCTTGCTTCCTATGCATCTATTATATTTAGGCAGACTCATTAGCCAAGTTGTAACACGAATGCAGTATGCAGACCCTAATTAATACAGCTCCCACTGTTCAGATCCATCTCCAGAACCAGCACAGTCTTACCAAGCTACTACAGTCTACACGAAAAGCCAGTCCCCTCTGATGTTAAAGTTCATACAAATTAAAGTAATCCATGCAGTGGTTGCTTATGATTTACAGAACTTACCCAAACTATCTTTCAGCAAGTTCTTAAAAGGCATTACCACTGATCACGGAAAAATAAAAAAACCTCAAACAACCACCAACCACAAAACAGAACGTGTAAGACAAAATTAAAAAAAAAAAAACACCATCTCGGGAGACATTAATTTTGCATGGAAATCAAAGAATTACAAGTGACTGATGAACTCATCAAATATTAACATGGAAGCTGGAAAAGTAATAAAAGGGCAGGAGACTCGTGCATATTCAACAACCACTGAACACTCCTGTAGCAATATTGTATAGCTCTGCCTTCTGCCACTAAGTAATTCCAGGGCGAAGGACAGATGTGGTGTTTGTCTGGAATTAATAAAAAGAGCAGTGTCTAGCTCTCGTCACTGCTTAACACTGGAAATTGATCTGTCATTAATTTCAGATTTGTAATGCTGTTGGGGAGAAAAATATCCATGTGTACAAAGCCCTTGAAATCTAAAGTAAATGTATCTTTTAAGATGTTAGTATAAGCTGAATTTAATTTGGTGCACTCTACCATTACAAAACATACCCTTCAAGGCAACTTCCCAGTGAAAGGGAGATACAGCTCATCCTCCTTATGTTTTTCATGTCATCACTACAGTGATCAAATTCAAGAACACTGATATTCATAAAAACGCTAAATATGGCAATTTAATTTAAATATCATAGAACAACTGAAAACAATAAGTGTGAATTTTGGAAGCTGATCAACTACAAGTGATTTAAAAGAATACATGTATGGAAATATAGTGATCTGCCTCAATGTTACTAATAACATATTACATTTAAACAAAGTTCAGTTTGCCCAAACATAACTATGGATTTTCAACGACAATTTCATTTCAGACTGCTAACTTGTTTTCTGTAAAAAAATGGGAGTGAAATTGAAGGCAATACTTATAGCCATCACAATGAAGACAAAAATACAGGAGACAATTTGGAAGAATTCACTGTAAAAGATAGATCTGTGGTCTAAATGTATCTTACTATATTTAACTACTTAAAAATTGTAGTAAATAATCAATAAATCGCAATAAGTTCTTTAATTTACATGTATAACATGTAAATTTAATTCATTCACATGTATAACAAAACTCCAAATACACCATATCCTGAAAGATTATAGAAAAGTTTACATTACAATTGCTTTAGTAGAAATATTTATAGAGTCACAATAATTTTATATATTTCTCAGGACAGTAACTGTGACACAATGAAATCCTAAACCTAATAGAAGGTGGGGAGGATGTGCCTTTTCTTAGCAAAAGCAGCCTAAGTCTGTGCTCCTTCCAGCTCGAGGCAAGATTTGGGAAAAAGCATTTAAGAAGCAGAATACTTCAAAATTATAGCCGTGGTTTACCACAGCTCAGGAAGAGCCCAAGAGAGATGCTAAGTAACAGATAAGAGTTTGGAATCAGGCAAAATGTAGATACTGTGCTATATGTTCTTTTTCATAGCTTTAAAACCACTAATACCACCCCTCACCCCACTTTTTTGGAACAGACTTGTTCTAGTCTTTAAATATGGTCACTTAAAAATGCATAGATAATCACAGAGTAAAACAGTTCTCTGGATGCACTCAATTCATATTTGTATGGAAGCTCAGGAACCCTGAGAAGTGAGGTGTTTTCTGTTAAGTTCAGGGTCAGTTTTAGGCTCGTTGTTGTGTGGAACAAAGTATTGGGAAAGAATCTCTTATTACGGTCAAAAACTAGAGAACTTCTGAAAAAAAGAGGCAAACTATGCATACAAACAGAATAGCACTTGTGAAGTTAAAGAAACGCACGCTAAATTGACTAGGAAATAGGACTCAAACATAAGCCAACTTACTTTGAATTTGAAGAAGAGTAAGGTAGAGGAAGAAAAGAATCTAAGATGATTTACAGTCACGGAACTTTATGTAAGTTACAAGAGTGCATTGTGGCACATGTGTCAGGTGTGATTCACAATTGCTTACCCAAGATTCGTGGTACAGAACTGTGAGGAGGTGCATGCCGTAATCATAGTTCTGTCTTCTTAGCGGACACCTGAAAATTCAGAAAGAAAGCTAGTCTTTTTGAAATCAAGCCACCGTAATATCTTTTTGAATAAAACGTTAAAATTACCACCAAAATTTCTAATTTGTAGCGTAGGGAATCCTAGGGAAAGGTGTGTTGGATTCACTCACATTTCTGAATTACACACAATCGAGAGTAACCTCATGAAAGCATGAGTATTAAGGAAGCTGATGAACGGCCATCTGCAAGTCAGGAGTAAGATGTACTAATGCAAGAATTTACAGATCTTCTGGAATCATGAAAAACTTCTTCACCCTCTGTGCCAAAGTGAAATCCAACATATTTTTTTTTTTGAGTCTGAATTCACTTAAAACCTTATTTTATTTTTTTGTTGCCAGACCTGAAGAGGGGAGGATGCCTAGTGAGAACAGCCACGAAGCACAGCGCAGAACAGAAGATTTAGCCAACAATTTAACAAGAAAAGTTTACATTAACGTAGCTGTAAGTCAATACATGATTGCTAGTATAATTTGTTGGGATAAGGCACCATCCTGCAAATTTCTAAAATTATTTCTTAAAGTGTATTTCCTAAAACTAGTCATCTAAACGTTCTGCTGAGCATTTAATGACATTAATCTCTTCCTCATGCTGATCACCCATGACCTCCTGTCTCTTTCTCACACTCACCTCTTCCTGCAGGCTCCTTCACCCCCCTTTTTGATGCAGAACAAATTGAATCATGTGAGACTACACGAGACACTCTAAAAACACTCATATGAAGGACTATGGACTATGACTACTCTAGCAAATAAACTGGAAAAAGGACTCAAACTTTTGACTTGTATTTCTTTCATGGTGAAAGAGCCTCAGTTTAAAACTAGGCTTGGAATACCAGCCTGGAAATTACTAAAAATAAAGTGAAATATCAAGCAGCATGTTAAGAGTTTATTCTGGAAAATAGCATGAGACAATTCACAAGATGCTTTAGAGGGTAAGCTCCTTTCAGTTATCTTAATATTTTAGCCACCAAATAAGTTTCACTAGGAAAATGAAAAATGTTGGTAGCAAAAGTGATCCCAGTAAACTACCCAGATTTCCAAGTCTAATTGAAAAAGATACACACAATTTTACCCATTTGGTATTTATTTTATGTAGAAATAAAACAGTATTTCCTACCGAAGGGCAGGAAATTTAAGAGGGGAAAATGAATTCTAATAAAAACACGCGAACAGAAAAGACTACCGATGATGTTTTTCCTACCACTGAAAGCAGCTGTGAATTAAAGTGTGGTGTGAATTGAGGAATATATATGTATTCTCTTAAACTCTTTATAATTCATCACAGAAAGCATGTTTCTCTCATGTAGCCTTCTGAAGGTAACTAAATAACTACAGTGATTTGTTTGTATCTAGAACATCAAAACATTGAGAAATGTGTGGACATGGATATTCCCATTTTTCTTGCCTGAAATTCTTCAAGTCATTTTTAAAACTAACAGACCCATTTTGGAAAACATGACAACTACTTTAAAATAACCATTGAGACTTCTAAATACAGAGCTTCAATAACTAGCAATATTTAACCAGTATTAGGTTTGACCTTATGTGATTTGTCCATTACAGTGTCAATAGTTAGTAACAGGAGTATTAGTATGTTTATCTTAAGTCATAGTAAATTGTATTTTTAAAGCTAAAATAAGACAATAATTGATACAACTGGAAGACACCCAGCCCTTTATACTGTGACTATTGCTGCAGGCTTTTTTTTTATTTTTATTTTTTCCTTTCTTGTAACTGTACCTGTCTGTTGTAATGGTGAGCGTGTCTGTATCCTTACAGTACCTCTCTCCTACAAGTTTAATGAGCTTCTTCTTTGCATGCTCGTCCAAATTCAGGTTGGAAAGTTTAACCTTCAAGTACAAGGGAAAACACCTTTAATTACTTGGATAAATCCAATTTCTGCACTCTGAACATATATTGCAATCGTTAGGCATATCTTTTATTAAGAATTAGAAGGATAGCTATTTCTCCTGATTGTCTCACGTATCAGAAGTCTTAACACAGGCAAATATAATCTGAATATTCAAACAATGTATTTCTTTCCATCCAAATACCAGAAGGGCCAGGGGAGAATATTTCTACTCAAACGTGGGGTTTTTTTTTTTTTTTCAGAAGAAAAAAAGAGCTGTCAGTTTAGTTTGTGGCTGTATTTCATATGCAAAAATAAATCTTTTTCAAATACAGATCAGTAAGGTTAATAATAAGATATATCATTTATCACAAGCATCCAAAAGAGGAGGAAAGACATCAAGAGATATCAAATCAGAGCTCTCAAAGTCATTACTGGGAGACTAATAGAAGTTTGCAAAGATGCACACAAATAACAGATAATGGACCAGAATTGTTTGATCTCATATAATTGATCAAACATTAGCGTGAACGGCTTGTCTTCTGTTCCAATACCAGAAAACCCACAAACATAAGATATACAACAAATAACTACTATTCACTTAAAAAAAAACTTCCAAGAAGTTAGTCTGAAGCTAGTTTCTATATGCAATAACAAGTATAAAAAATAAAGTAAGCTGGTTTTAGCTGTTTACACAACAGTAAATAATAAGGCTATGAACCTTAACACTCTAAAGATATGGCATGAGAAACTTAAGTTCCTATTAAGTCAGAGTTTCTGAATAATATTAAAAAGTATAAATATACAATATAAAATCATGAAGACATAATAGTAGTCTCTTAGTAATTTGTCCTTTGTTTGTTCTTCCTCTATGTTTTTTCTACTGTGTCATTGCTGTACTACAGAATTGTTAAAAAAAAATACGAAGAAACTCCCACCAGGAAAACTAACAGAAGTTGAAGGACTAGAAGAAATTAGAAGTTCCAGTAAATATCAGTGGAAAACAGTACTACCTGCAAACAAAAAACCCTACTACCAAAAATAGAAAATGGAAGCACTAACCTAGATATTCTAAGGGAGGAGACAACAACCTTACGACCTCAGTTCTAACATGCTGCAATATACTTGAAGAAATCCACTTTTTATTCATACATTCAGTAAACTATTTCTTTCACTTCCTTACAACACATCATACTTGCACACGTTTTGAAACAAAAGCCAAGCACTTGCGTTTTTGAAAGAAAGGCTGTTTACCAAAAATACTACTTACTCTCAAAGTCACCACTCTTGCTTTGGGATTACGAATAGATGTCCCTGAAGAAACATAATCCGTGGTTTCAATTTCAATAGGAAAATGCTGTTCACACTTCTCATCGCTGTCCAAAGCACTTGGCCATTCAGTGCAGAAATCTGTACAATAAAAAGCATTCCAAGTAATATCTGTTGGTTTGTGTCGTGGGTTTTGTTTTTTTTTTTCCAACTTATTGCAATATATCTTTTTAAAAGTACTATTTAGAAACCATATCCATTTAGATAACGGCAGGGTCTCTGCTAGACTTGCTAGTATTTCCATGTCTTTTTTCTACTGGGTTCCCCAAAACAGAATACAGTACTCCAGATTCACCCTCTTCGCCAAACAGAATCACAATGGTGTGGGTTGGAACAGACCTTCAAAGATCACCCAGATCCTCTGTTCATTCACGTCCTCTTCTCAACCAGGCTGTCTGTGGCAGATGCCACCAAGACATTCTTTCCAGCTTCCCCTCTAATCCCAACTCTCAAATTCTTAACCAGCTTGCTACGTATCTCATCGCAAAGATCTGCAGCTGAGCTATTCTTTTGGGTACAGCTCCTTCTCCACATCATCCCTGCCTGTGCCTCAATCACACAAGCTTTCACTCTGCATTTCACTGACTCCTCAGACTTCTAACTCCTCCCGTTTCCTATGCTGCATGCATTTGTATAGAGGCAACTCAAGACCAGCCTCTTATCATACAGGCTGAGGGTTATCACTCTCTACAACCACCTGAAAGGAGGCTGTAGCGCGGTGGGTCTCTTTTCCCAAGTAGAAAGTGATAGGATTAGAAAAAACAGCCTCAAGTTGTGCCAGCAGAGGTTTAGATTGGATATTAGGAAAAGTTTCTCCAACAAAATGGTTTGCAAACACTGGAACGGCCAAGGGAAGTGGTTGAGTCACCACTCCTCAAGGTATTTAAAAGATGGGCAGACACAGTGCTTTAGAACATGGTTTAGTGGTGGACTTGATGATCTTAAGGGTCTTCCAATCTAAATGGTTCTATGATTCCATCTCCTGCCAGTCCCCTTGCACCTCCACTTCTCTTTGGGTTAACCTCTTCATTAGATTCTCCTTATTGGCTTGCTGGCTGGCAGAGATGCTCTTGGTCTTCATTAGACACTGTATCTCCCCAGCAGACCTTACTCTCAGCTCTCTCAGCTGGCTTAATTTATTAATAGCATTTAAAAAAAAAAATAAATTCATGCAGGAATGGCTACTGATTGGACGCTGGTTTAATCACAGATAATCTTCTGAGAACTGAGTCACATTCATCACTCATCTTTCTTAAGACACTAAAGTATAAATTCTCCAGTATAAGCAGGGCCTAATGGAAAGGTAAAATTAACATCTTTCGTCTTACGAGGTTTCCAGCACACCAGTATCTGCCTACCACCCGTATGACTCAATGCAGCAACAAGAAAGCACACAATAATAGCCAAAGCCTGACAAATAAACAGCTTCAGTGGTGGACCACATCTCACTTTCTACCTATTCACACAGAGTTACATCTTGCATTGTCTTAAAAATTCACGAGAGATGGTTTTTAAAAACAGAAAAAAGAAAAAAAAAAACACACAAAGCAAAATAACCCTCACCTCGAAGAGCTGCACAGTGTTTCTTGATTGCAGGAGGAGTAAGATGCAAAAAATTGGGAATCTGAAAGAGACGTATTAAGAGTTACCAAATAACTTTTTGTTCATTCATAAGTAAAGAGGCATTACTGAGATCTGATTACACTTTTAATGTATTAAGGCAGTACGAAATGCTTAACAAAAAGTTCAGATGACTCTCCTCAAGTCCGATTTAGCAAAAGACTTAAGTTAGTTCCATTACAAAAGACACAAGCATGATAATCCTAAAAAAACTCTCCTGATTTAGTTTGTTATCAACATTTGCATTTGTTACTATTTCGTTTAGAAATTAAATTATCCTACTTCATAATAGAAAACAGTACCCAATACAAATATTCCAATCAAAGCAGGGCAATCTTAGTGAATAATAATTTTAAAAGTTACCACAAACCCATTGCATGTGTCTTACCTTCATAAGTTCTAAGTTGCCTTCTTTTGGTGGAGGTACCCCTCTCTTCACAGGGTAACCCATTCGAATTGGGAGAGGCACAGAGCCAGGTTTAAACACAGCTGCTGTTGGATAGACACTGGTCCAGTCCTGATCAACAGCCATCCTCTCAGTTCTGGGAGGTGCCTGCTAATAAATTGAAAATTATAAAAGTTTAATGGGAGATAAGCTGTTTTGGAAGACAAAGCAGCAGCACACGCACAACAAGTTATTTCAGGAATAAATTCCCAAAGCTAGAAATTTTGAGACAACTTTACATCAAAAGTTAGCGCTCACTTTTAAAGGAATTTTTAAAAGATAGCCTCTCAAAGCTTGGGTATAGCAGGCCTTTCCTAATCTTCAGTTGCATTTGATTTCAGAAACACTTAGAAAGAAGAACTTACCATCTTCTTGTGTTGAGATAAAACAGCACGGGGAGGAAGGGGACTCAAACCCATATTTAATAGCAAACTATTCCTAAAGCGCCTAAGCATTTGGTGGGGCCTAGAAAATGAGTTATAAATTTCTGGAATTCTGAAAGTCTGGACAAGTTCATATTAAAAGAAATAGATATTAGTAACTCTGAAATTACTTGCAATATAAATTCCAGTAGAGGAACGATGTAACACTGTATTGCAAAAATAGCTTATATCTTCCAATAACTACCCAAAGTTTCACTCAAATGCTCTTAGAAAAAAAAAAAAAAAAGCAACTCATTGTTTATTTCCTCAAAACCTTAATTTTTAATTTAGAAGGGTAAAAGACAAATGGATAAAAGCAGCTGGTCTGGCTGCTTTGATGTATCATTAAATCTGCTCTTGGAAGTTAAACATTTAATACATGCCAGGTTCACTTTTACTATTTGCCTTTAAAAATCCTAACATATAATACACTACTTTTGAAATGTATGTATAGAATAAATAAGAAAATTTTCAGTAATTAAATGTTCAGATAGCAGTACATTTTACTGTGCCAAGAATAATTTCTGTTATGCACAAAATCAGTTTTTTTTTCATTGCACCAGAATGCAACCACCACAAATCCTATAGACTCACACTGAAAACATGTCTGTTTTTATTTTAAATGCAATTTTAAGGTGCTGTACCTGCAGTACATGGTGTTAATACAAGCTAACTGTTAACTTGTTGTTGTTATTAATGTGTTTGCCTTTATGTGAATACAGATTGAAAAGAGCTGGGAGATTAAAGAAGCCAGGTCCTGGATCAGAAATAGTCACATCCACTATTTTCACAAGGTTTTGAATGCAGAAGGAGTTCCTGTACAAACTGTTAAGACATATAGCTTAGAAAACTTTTTCAAACACCTCTGAATTAACTGCAAATGGTTTCAGTACTTACTGGTCTTACAAATGGTGGTGTCCTGCCTCCTCTCCTTGTTGAAGCTGAAAGAAAAAGAAACATTTTCTATACACACTATTATATGGTTTTCTGAAAAAAAAAAACCAAAAAAACCACAAAACACCAAACAATGCAGCATAATCCTGTATGCTTTTTTTTCTTTTACAAAGACAACATACACTAATACTTCCCAGTCTTTACGTGCGAGAAGTGGAAGGTTAGATACTTATACTGCAGACTGCATTTATCTTTTGAGACTTAAGATTAAAAAAAAGCTTGGAAGCTATTTTCCCTAGAAACATGTTAACAATAATTTATTCATTACATGCATAAATGCGTTTTTCTAGCATCATTAATTCCAGCCTGATAGAGGGGGAAAGAAAAATGAGATAAGTGAAAGTGGACTATTGCCTTCTTTACTGTGCTTGCTTTTCTCTGTCCCCCGTGCCTGCTAAGTCACAAATCACTCTCCACCAGCAGAACAGGACAGCTAAACTTAACAGTTCATTACCAAAAGGAGAATCCCATGGCTCCATCCCTTCCTTCTGACAGCACATCTTCACACCCTGTTCTGTGCCACTCTCAAGCTCATTTAACCCCCGTATAAAAACTTAGCCCATCAAATTCTTTTTGATCTTGAGCTGGGGATGAGGATTTGCCATGGATTTCCATAATAACAGACATGTTTATAATAATGGACACCTTTCACTCCTGCCACAGGCTGCAGTATCAGACATCACCTAAAGGCCCTTTCGAGCAACCCAGCCTTCTCCTGAACCTGTAGATGAGAACTGCCCACCCAGCCTTTGGAAGAATGTTGGTACAAGCCTACATTTTCTGTTTGCTGTAGGAGCAGCCTGAACAGCTCGGCTTGAGGCCAGGCAAGCTCTCAAATGCTTCACACGAGCGCACAACATCAAATGCTTGGCAGGAGTCCATGCATCCCTTAGGAAATGCTGAAATTCTCATTTGGAATACCTAAAACCAGGTGATGCACAGCAAGTGTACAACCACTGTAATCCCAAGCTGAGAATCCCTCTAGTAAATCCCAATTTGCTCACTACTTTCCTTCAGGCTGTTCACAATACTTATGCTGCTAAAATCTGTATCCTACACCGTAAAGTTTATTATTATTATTATTATTATTATTACTACCAAAAGCCCTCCGGTAAACAGTTGCAAAATATGCTTTTCAGAGCCGCCTGCAGCCGGAAAAGGAGAAGGAACACGGGCCTGAGCTCCCCGCCCGCCCCCAAGGCCCCACAGCCGGGACACGGGGGCAGCCCGAGCCCCCAGACCTTCCCCCCGGGACGGTTGCACATCTGCCCCCGCCACCACCGCAGGGCCTCGCTCACCTTCCTTCTGGCGGCCTTTCACAGCAGGCACGGAGGAGTAAGCCGCGGCCCCGAAGACCACGACCCTGCCGCAGCACCGGGAGAGCACACCCCAATAACCCGCGCCGGCCAGGGCCGCCCTACTGACAGGCGCCATCTTCCCAGCCCGCGCAGCCTCCCGGCGGGACGGCAACCGGCTGGGGCCAAGCCAGTCGGAAAGGCGAAAGGTCGCGTCTCCCCGCCCACCAATCGGGAGAGAAGGTACGGAGCTGACGACGGGGCCCGGGATGGGACAAAATGCCGGCAGCGATTTTACTGCTCCCGGAGGGAGGGGCGG
>JAOQGH010000001.1:76273251-76288630 GCA_025769975.1 Gallinago jamesoni
CTATTAAGTATTTGCAATGAAGCTGGGTACTGCTTTTCTCTCAAAATAAACTGCTTTTACACCCTGAAATATCCATGATAATTATTGTGACATGTTTTTGGAAATGCTTTTGCTAAAATACTTTGGCTAGTTATTTAGAGCTTGAACATTTATATTCAGGGGAGCTCATGGGTGAGAAGAGACAACAATTTTTGCATTTAGGAAATTACTATCTGGAAAAGTTAATACAGCAGAGAAAGTATTAATTGGTGCAGAAGGCCTTTGAAGGAAGAAGCATGAGGAAAAACCTGGAGAATGTTCTGGAGGGGTTAATTTTTAGAGAAGTAAAAACAGAAGACTGATTAGACCATAAGAAAAAGAAAGGAACTAAGAACATTATTTTTTTTTTTTCCCAGTGGCATGGAAATATATCTGGGAAACAAACAAAATAACTTTCTGGGAAGATCTTTCCAAGGAATGAGAGGTCTCAGCCTCATGAACAATTATGATAAAAGTTGAAGACCCTGTAAAATGGCAACATTCCCCCACTGCCAAAACAAAAGATGAGATGGTTACCTCCATTTCATTATCTGCAATGTGACTGTGGAAAAGTGGGAAACAACTTAACATTCAGAATTTTGGACAATATTCTATTTTCTATTACTAAAAGGAAAAAAAAAAAAAGAGAAAGAGCAGTATTCACTTTCTCTTTCTTGATTAGGAAGTTCAATAATAAAATGAGGAATTTGATGCTGGAGTGGTTATGTTGGGGATTCTCTTCCTCCCCAGCTTAGTTTTAAAAAAAAAGAAGCCATACTTCATAATGGCAACAACAATAGAGAATTCTGATTTTCCATTACTTAATGTAAGAAAATGAAGTGCTGGTTATGGTTTTGCCAAAAATTCAATGGAAAAACCAAAAAACTGAAGATGCCTTTCGGACTTACTCAATATAAAAGCCTGCTGCAGAGCCGCCAGCTAGCTACCAGCAACACCTAATTCAAATTTTTAAAAGATGTGAAGTGAGGAAATGCCACTCTTAACCCATTGCAATGAAGTGTATGCAGATAAGAAGAGGACTGGGAGGAAGAGAAGGACGATCCTCAGCGTAATTAAGCTGTTGCTTGTGGTTGCTGGTTTTGACAGCAGGAAGAAGCAGAAGTAACTCGTCTCTGGAACTGTCAAAACTGTTCCCCAGTTCTTTTTCTGCCTTTCCCCGGGGCAGCCATATAAGGCGGATAAAAGGGAGGGACCCTGCCTTCTGTAGGGTGGGACTTGGTAATCTGGGGGCAGAGTCGGGACGAAGCTCCTCTCCCTGCACCTACCCAGGGAGCCTGCTGTATGGAGCTGGGGGAGCAGCAAAGGAGAAGGAGCAGAAGGACACTCGACAAGAGGCAGTAGGTACTCCTTGCCAGCTGGTTTCAGGTCTTTCTGTGCTTTATGTCTGACTGGGGGGCATTCCCTGTTTTGATTAAGCAGGCTGGTGAACGTGTTTCAGGCAGCTTTGTTGGCAGCTGCTGGGTACAAGCACCCCAAAATGAATGATACGGAGTGTACTTTGCAAAGGTGCTTCTTATTTTCCTGTTGTGGATTGACTGGGATGAAGGGCTTTGTGTTTTAACTTTAATGGTTGTCCCCTCCAGCTTTTCATTGTTAAGAGAACTGATGAGGGAAGGTCCTGTCTAAGACTAATGTAGGAATGCATCAGGCCACCTCACTGTGACAAAGCCTTAAGAAATGAGCGCGTTGTTACAAGACCACTACTCCATGGAAATATTTTGTGGAATCACTTAGAGGGCTCTGTTCAAATGTATTACAATGGGAGTTCATCCAGTTCACCAGTTCACACACATGAGGATCTTTAAGCAACAACAAAAAGTAAGCTTCATTCAGCAAGAGAAGGTGAAGGCTGACATTGTCTCTATCTAAATTATTCTGCTGAGGCTAAAGTAGCTCAAAATGTGGGTGTGAGTCTTCTGACAGAGAAGCAGTCAGCTGCAGCTCTTCGGCATGTGGGATTTATATTGAAGATAACGCAGTGCATTACAACATGACATTACAGACATAATTTTGACATCAACATTGGCAGCGCTTTGAAGTGGAAGCCACCTCTCATGATGCTTTTAACATTGTAATATCTTCATCATACTTTGGTGTTTTCATTTTAGCTGGGCATTTTAAATTAGGAAGCTTTTCATGGTAGTGCGTGAGAAATGAGGCAGTACAAAAAATGACACTTCAGAAAGCCAGCTGCTTTCAGTCTCACAAAATGATGATTATTGCTGCTAAGTATCTGTGTATTAGCAGCAATTTAAGTCTGCCCCATGAAATATATCTTGAACTACAAGAGACTTGAAAAAAGTCCAGAATCAGGGAAAAGGCCAGAAGTTTTTGATCTTTCCCCTTGTGACAATATTAACCTCCCAGTGACAGTTATCCTTAATGGCATCCTCCTTTCTAGACTTGAAAAACATCGTTCCTGAGTTCTGTGGACTGCAAGATCAGATCCCACAAGGTGACTGGAATAATCTATTCAAGTCTTAAAATCTTTCTGTAAGATTCTGTAACTCTAGATAAGACCTCTTGAGGTGTAGGTGTTGAAGTTCAAAACCCCAATCTAGCGTGTTTTAGGCAACAGAAAGTTTATAAATTGCAGAAGATTTTTACCGTTCCACCTCTTATCAGGAAACTTCAAGAACTGCTCAGCTTAAAAGAATATCATAAGATCAGCTCTCAAGAGAATTCTGCTGCTGTACTAGTGTTGCACTATTCAAATAGTTTTAAGCTTCCTTCTTAAGAAATGTAATGTTGTTTATTTCTTTATTCTTCCAGAAGTCTTAGCCTCTTTCCTTTCCCGTCCTTCTGCTACTTACTGTGTCGTTCTCTAATATGTTGTTCTGATTTAATTGCAGAGGCTGTGAGTGACAGCAGGTGACAGGCTGACAGCTCACACCCATGTCACAGTGGAGCTCCGTGATAGCAGCAGAAAGTCATCCTCTCAGCCGCTGGAGAACACCCTGGGCAGGGAGGACATACAGTACCTTCTTCCCAGTTTTAAATATTGCTCAGGGTTCCTAATACCTCTGCATTGTTACAAGATGTCCTGCGATAGCGGGGAAACCGTTGGGCACCCGACGTACGGACCGGTTCAAGGCTCCACTTCCCAGCTTGACAGTCTGAGTGGGAACAGGAAAGCTGCAGCGTTGCTGGAAGTCGGGGGGAATTTAAGCAACATGCCGTACTCTTCCGTGGCGCTGGATCCTGATACCCCGGGGAATAATGAATCCGGGGTTCCCCGCAACGCTGAGGAAGGCACGAAGGCTGCAGCCTTGGTGGAAAGCAAAGTCCGTAGAGCTTGTCCAGCAAATAGTTTCCAGAGTCGTTATTTAACTAAAACTAGTACGCAGGGAGAAGTCTACAACTTCCTGGAGAGGCCCAGTGGGTGGAAGTGTTTTATCTATCATTTTACTGTGTAAGTACCTACATGCTCACATGATCTTTGGTGTAAGAAGAGTGTGAAACTGTCCATTTGATCAGAAATCGTAGTACTTGTTGTCTCAGGCTGAGAACCTGTTGCATGGCTAATCCCATTGAAAGGAATGGAGAAGCTGGTTTCTCCAAGGATTGTCTGCTATAGCCATTAACGTTTCCAGAAGAGGGCTTTTTTATACTTCACTTGAGATTTTGTCTTCAAAGAAGTCCGCTGTATATTTGATATTTGTATATTTGATATTTCTGAGGGGAGTTCCTATATGCATTTTTTTATTGCTGCCTTAGCTCCTTCACATCGTTCTAGCTTCGGACACTGCAGATTTTAGCATGAGATGCGAAAGGTTTAGCTTTTATCAGACAAGTCACATTTTTATAAGTCCGTTTTGCTCATGCTGAAGTGCCAAAACAATTAACTTGTTGGAAAAACATTTAATCATAACATTACTACTTTGAATTAATTTACAGCTGTGAACACACGAGTACAGATTTAGCAAAAAGGTTTTCATTATACTGTGCATACAGTACAGGCAAGGAGGAAATTAAGACTTCCATTTACTCTTCTAAACCAGTGGTTAATGTATTAATACAGCTGTTACTCTTTTCTTTTAGCTGCTTATGGTATCTGTCAAGTTTAGCAAGACCTCAATTACTATTTTGGATGCTCTCAACAGGATGATAATTTGTCATCTGAGCTGTAGAAAGGCTGCAATTGTGCTCTGACTGAGGCAAGAGGAAGTTTTACTGGCTGTAGTGAATGCAAACGGAGCCAAAAGTCCTTGCTTTTATTATCAAATTAGCATATGTCCTCAAGAAAACGCAGAGTGTTGAAATTATTCTGTTTGTCTCAGCTGAACTTTTCTATGGCCTGACTGCATTTTGGAAAAACCATTATCACTTACTGCAGTCAGGAACTGCCCGGAGAAATATGTGGTAATTATAAGAAGAAATCATAATGCTTCTATTTAGCATAAAATAGATGATCTTATTAATACTTGCTTCCTTTCACCCCTCCGAATCATATATGGATTTTTTTAAAAAGGATTTTTTGATTCATGAAATTTTGCCAAGTGAAAAGATAAGGCCTCTTTCAAGGGCTATGTTTATAGTACATAATCATTCCAAAGGCTCAAACAGATGTAATCTGTGTAGATTGAAATATGTAAATAGTTATGATTTAGGCCTATTTGAGGTTAGGACTTATTAATCTTGCTAAAATGCAATTTTTCATCATCTGTGTTGCTTTCATCTGAGGGCTGACCTTTAATATGCACTTATATTCTGCAATATATATTAAAATAAAATTATAATAACAATAAAAAAATCCATGCACACACCACCCCTTCCTAGAAAATTGAGAAAATATTGGTATTACTAATAGGAAGCTCTTCTTTTTTTTTTCTTTAACAGCACAAGAATTCCTAATATAAATGAGAGAATATGTAAATTGACCTCTTTTAAAAGCTTTTTTTTCTTTGAAATTGATTGAAAGGAAACTTTTTAAACCTAGCTTTTGGCCAGCTCTTGCCTGAAGTATATTTGTCATAATAATTATTCCAATAACAACACGGTGTGTTCATTTGTATGACAAGTTTATGTTTTAGAGAGAACATACTATAGAACATTAAATATCATTAAACATTGTTAAAACACTAAAATGCTAATCTAAAATACAATTAATTTTTAAATGAGAACAATCTGTAGTTTATTTAAAAAATTTTTTTCCCATATTGTAGCTGTGGTTTCAGGGTAATTTATGTAGAGTTGATCTGATGATGACTATTTTCATAACAAATTGAGTTTTCCAAGTATGTAGCTGATATTTGTATAGCTTGGAGGAGCTGGATGTGCAGCATCCCTTCATTGTCCTTTTGTCCTTCATTTGCCACAAAGGCCACATAACTCATGTACGAACTTGTGGGAAGCTTCTATCCAAGAGGGACTGGATTTTTCTGATCTGGAGCCAGTTCTGCTAGAAAGAACCTAACAGGCGAGGCGAGGGAACAGCAAGTGCTCCAGGAGGTGACCTTCTCTTGCATTCTGAAATTACCGAAATAACCTCATCCCGTGTAACATTTGTTGTATGCCTAATACTTCAAGTTTCTTTTAAGTGAGTAAATGCATGTTTCTTAAGAAATTTCTTAAAGAAATGTTTCTTAAGGAACCTCATAGTATATGTTAGAAAAGGGAGTTATTTTTGTGCAATTCCACTCAGAATTTGTGTTACTTTAGTGAATTTATTCCAGGCTAAAATCGTGGTTTCGAAACAAAACATTTGAAGAGGTGAGTGGGTTTGCTTGAGAATTCTCCTCAACAGTCCTGGAAACCTTCTCACTTAGGTAATTCCCAGCTTCACGGGAAGTACTGTGAAACACTTAACTCCTGAAATCCCCAAGAACAGACTAGAGGACAAGTTAGAAAGAGGTGATGGCTTGAGAAACAGCTGTGACATACAATAGCGATACGTTGATCCTAACCAGCCACTTCTTGTGGCTACGTAAGAGGCTCAAGGTATTTGATATCAATATAAGTTAGAGCCCAGCTGTTTGCCAGATGGTCCTCAGTCCAGAAAAAAGATGTGCGTGGCTGATTTGAATCTGATTTCTAAGCTCAGGCAGGCTTAAATGGCATCTGCATGTCAAGATATTTGGGTATAACCCACATATTTTATCTTTTGAATGAAAGGTATGGTACATATTGGTGATGAGTTATGTATAGTAATGAGGTTACTTGGCAAATCCAGACATTTAAATCATTTGATTGCAACTGGAGCTTTATTCATGTGATGAGTTTATATTTCTGAAACATATATAGATCTAATTACAACTAGGATGGCTTAATTATAGTCTAGAATATTGTGTTCTTTTGGATCAAATACTGTGTTCACATGCATGTGAACAGAGTGGGGAGGTGTAAAGCCAGAGAGCTCTCCTGATAAGAAGATTATTGACCCCCCCTTTAGAGACCAGGTAGCAATGATCATCAATCAAAACCAGAATCCAATGAATGTGCTCAAAATGCCAGAATGTGCTGGGACATGCCAACGCTGCCAAGTCTGGGCAGGACACCTTGGTCATAGGCAAAGGGTGGAGATGGTCCAGCTTTTCTGCCGTGTTTGTGGAGGCACAGAACCAGAAGTAGGAAGGTGCAAGACAAGCCTACTGAAAGAAGAGGATAACTATTTGTGCACCCACGTGCGCTCACACGTGTAAGCGGTGACTGATAACAGGAGAACACAGCTTGTGTTCGGGGAGAATAGGTAACTGCTTGCTGTCGTATGTTAATTTGTTCTGAGAGAGAGTGATAGAGGCCACCTTGTGCCAGCCTAAGGCTGTGTCTATATTGGAGTGGAGAACTGTGGCTGCACAGCTCAGGTCCCAGGGAGAGAACGACCAGGCCATATATCTCAGCAAGCAAGGTAGATCCGTAGTACATTTTCCCCTCAGGTACGCCCTGTTTTGTGTTGTTTTGTTTTTTTTTTTTTACTCACTACACTCCAACCTCCTTGTCCTATGTTTTCCACTTCTCTGGAACATCCAGCAGCCTCCAATTTTTGTCTTTTCAGCTGCTGTTTGTTGGGTAGCTGATTTCTTTTACTTAAAAGCCTGAAGCTTATAGGGAACCTGGGTGGGCAGCACTTGAACTAAGAAGGAGAAGAAATGGCTACACTGAGTCTGGTGGAACAGGGACCGAAGAGAACCTGGGACCAAGAGACAGAAGGTTTAACTGGATTGTCATAGAAACTGAGACTGGTGCTGAAACTGGAGAAAAGGTGGTACAGGAGCAGGCTAGCTCAAGAGCAAAGCGAAGCAGCCTTAAGCAGGAAAGATAAAGAAACAAGGACTGGCAGATTTTGGAGATCAGAAGGCTGGATAGGCACAAGGAGCTGGAACTGCAGGACAGCTGAAAACGGTCAAGAAGCTCAGAGAGGTTCACTGGGAGGAAGAAGGGATAGGAGATGACAGCTGGAAGCTAGGGGAAAGAGGGAGCGTGGAATTCATGATGGGAGAAGGAACCTTTCACCCCTAGGCAACTGGTTTGAATCTCATCCAAGTCAATAGTGAAGAAGAAGTAATGACTGTGGGGAGATACAAAAGGAGCTGTTGGTTTCAGTCCAGTTCTTAGCAAACGGATGTCAGCATCACCACTGGAGTTAGCACAGCTGGAAGGCTTGCTGGCAGTCATTAGAGAAACCACAGGCTGGTTGAAAAGGGAGGCAAGTCTAAGGCAAGAGGGAGGCCCACGAGAGGGACTCTCAGATTGTGTTCTCAGACCTGCCACTTTCTTGTCGTGTAACACTGTGAAAGTTTAAGTGAGAACTTGCAGCTGTTCCAGGTTACTTTGTGCTGGCTTGGCCATTTGGTGAATGAGTGTTAGACCTTGTTCCCATTTAAAAGTTAGACCAATCTTCATATTCCATAACTTCCTGTGGGATGAGGTGAGCTGATCTAACAGCCCATTGCTAACAGACCACCTCCAGTTCTGCTCCCCTTATCCGCCTTATCCATTCAGCTTCCTCCTGCCAGCTCTAGTTGCCCTTGGATATCCTTGGATTGCTGAGCCACTTCAATTTATTAAGCCAGCAGAAACCTAGTCCAGCAGGAAAAAGTGGATGGTCGTCTCTCAGGTTAGTAATACACATTCAGCATCTTGAAGCACTGTCCGCTGTTGTGCTCTTAGCGCTCACAGTGGATCACAATCACCTGTTAAATTTAATATGAAATTGTATGGAATAATTGCAAAGTAACACTACAAATAATCTGGCAAGTACTGCAGACCACCTGGTTTTGACTGCAAAACATTTCACAACTGCAGAGTTCGCCTAGCAACCAAGTCTGCTCTCCAGGCTCCCTTGTAATTTATGGGGAAACAACTCCTCCAAATGGTGACTCAGAGAGAATAATGGCTGGTGCTCTGAATCCTTCCTAGGGGATGCTGTCTGTCTCTGTTGACTGCATGGGAAAGATGAAGAGAAGGCCCGGGGCCTCCTCCAGCCTCACCTTCAATGTCTCCAGGGAAGGGGCCTCAACCACCTCCCTGGGCAACCTCTTCCAGTGCTCCACCACCCTCATGGCAAAGAANNNACCCCCAAGTCCCTTTCCTCAGGGCTGCTTTCTAACCCCTCATCCCCCAGTCTGTATTGATACCCAGGATTGTTCCAGCCCATGGAACATTTTGATACCATGATATGGTATCAAAAACTGGAACCAGTAATAACCAGTTGGCCAGGACTGGAATGGAATGATGGAGAGCTCTCCTTTTTGCCACCACAGAACTGTGGTGTTGGCTCAGTTGCCTATAAAAATATGCCCTAAATTTGCTTTGTTACCTCCCTCCTGCTTCAGACTGACTCCCACAGCTTCTTCATAGAGAGGTACACACACATATGGGTTCCTGGCAGCTTGTTGAAAACACCTCTCGTCTAAGGAATGACTGTTGAGTAATTTTCAAGCACATGAATATTACAAAAATACAAACTACATCATTAATGTAACTGACATAACTTTGGGAGGAAGCTACAGAAGATAAAGAACACGTAAAATAGGGGCTGGCCAGCTAAGGGTTTTATCCTTTAGGAAAGATTCTATATACTGAAGTCTGCGTCACCGTGAGTAATACAAAATGAAGAGAGTTCAGATTATTGGAACAAATTAAAAATCACAATTTTCTCTTACTATTGTTCCTCTGCAAACTTTGCTTTCTCAATATTTTTTTTTTCTTTCCTCACCTTCATGTCAGAAATGCTATGGTTGTGTTCTGTTAATGCAATTGAAGAAATCAAGAGCCACCATTCTGGCTGATATTCTGTGTTTGTTTAACATACAGCTGCTGATGATGTAAAGAACATTAAATGGCAAAAATATCAGGGCCTAGTGGTTCCTTTTAATGACTGTGGGGGACTTTCCTGCGTATCTTTTGGTTCTTCAAGTGTAACAGCTCTCAGTGAAACTAAATATATATAGCAAGTAAGTTAGCATAGTGCCTATAGCCCATTATTTATAACTGTTTATCTCAAAGGGATCATCAAATTCCCATTTCTGTCCTTCCCACAATTATCTCTAGAATGCAAGCAGATATTTTGCTTTTTCCAATGATGTGATTGTAATAGAACCAACATGAGCAACAACTAAAGTTCAGAGTAATTATAAGCATATGACTGCTTTCGAGATTCTGGTTTTGACCTTGATGTCACAGCTTAGGTCTGGACATGATGTGCTTTCCTAAGGGTAAATCAGAGCTTTTTTTGTATTGTTTTTATTGGATTCAGGTTGTTTCTCACTAGCATAACAGTTACTTATTTGGACATTTTCTAAGAAATTAAACTGAGAAGTTTTGCAATTTACAGCTACAGTGGTTACTTTTCATCTATATCTGAGCTACAGAGAGGTAGTAGATTGGTCTGTTGTTTATGACGATGAAATTCAGGTACCCAAAGATGAGCAGTATTAAAGGGAAGAAATTAAAGAACTATTAGTTTTATTAAACTGCAATGTCCTTTTTACTGCTTAGGGTTGCGTGTTCAACTGGATGATATGATGGAACAGCTTATGTTGCTAATGGAGGTGCACTAATATTAAACAGAATTATCTTTAGGATTCGGTGAACTCCCAGGATTGGGCTGTTCTAAAAATACATGGGGACCGTTAATAATTTTTTAGCCTCTTTTCCTAAGGAAATGAGGTTTATGCAACCGCACTGTCTGAGCGCGTCTGTCTGAAAGCGCCTTACCAAAAACTTTTCAGCCAATTGGCAAGTTTCAGCTAATATTGACAGAGGATGAGACATGTCAGAGGTATTAAGTTTCTTCATGTTTTGCTAAAATAAGCATTTGGATAGAGGAGAGATAAATTAATAATCCCAAAGATGAACCAGCTTCACTTCAAGCTCAATTAGATTGTTTGGCACCAAAGAGTCTTTTCAGGAGAGAGATGTTACGAAAGCTCCTAAGGAAGAACTTTCATCTGAGCATACTTCGCTTTAGGCACAGAATAACCTAACCACAGGGCCCAGAGCCACAGGCTATGGAAGTTTTATTTTCATTTTTTGAAATTATTGATGACTTTTTCCATCCTTTATGTAAGAAACTCAATCCATCTTATTCTAGAAGCTCAATTTTATAATAGACTCTGCAATGAATATGCATTAATGTCCCCGCAGGCTAATGTTGTTTCTATAGTGAAACCATTTGTTTCTATAGTGAAAACAAATACTGTAGTGTGGCGTTGATACGCTGCTCTTGGTGGAATTTGGTTACACTTGGTGGAAAAATCCTCTGTTCTTACAGAAACCAGCAAAATAAAAAGCTATTCCTTGATGCTAATATTACAATTGCTCATTAATTTGTGGACTCCCGATGGTATCGAATTCAAGAAGAAAAATGTTTCAGATGTCTTCATGATAACTAAGCTGGCATTAACTTATTTCTGGATGTATTTGTACAGCATCATTATATGCATTTATTCTATCCCATTTTTTGATACTGAGCCTAAGAAACATGGATTAAAGTGAGCACTACAAAGAGTTTGGTGTTACTTTGTAAATGGTGGTAGTAATTTCCTGTGCCTGAGGAGATGTGTCATGGGTCGTGTGCTGAAACCTACTGATATTTTTGTTTCATGATGAAGGTTGATGATAAATGTATCAGAATCATGAACACTGATGGTGAAGTCATGATGATGAACTGTTTAAAGAACTGATTAGGACACTTCTAGAAAGTCTTAGTGATACAGAATCAAAATGGAAGCTTGATTCCCTGCGCCCAGGGAAGGAGAGGACATCCGGACATTCTGGTAACAGGACAGATGAAGATAAAAGCAGAAAAGATAAAACACAGCAGCACATCATACAATAGTGGATGATACAGGCACCCAGTTGAATCGGGGGACTTAAACCCTAGGAATGGCAGGGCACTGAAAAGGGGTTCTGTAGGATCAGTGCTTCTGGTGATTGCATTGGGTGCATGAATGGAATTGATCAGTTCTGGACTACTGCCAGCTGAAGCTGGAGAAAAGGCAAAATCCAAGTCTTGGTGCTCTTTAAAGAGCAGCAAATACGTCAGGCTGTTAAATGCTTTGAGAATGTGAAGTGCTTATTACTCTAAGAGTTGTGGATGTTTTAAAATAACACGGTATTGGTATTAGCTATTGATTGAAACTGGTTTGTGATAATTTATACATATGCAGGTGAAAGGTCTTAAGAAAACTGTAGAATAGTAGCGTGCATTTGAAAATTACTTTTTAAGTTTTCTAGGTGTTGTAGAAATATTAGCAAGTTACTTCTGATTGGAGCCAGCTGGACAATTTCATGTTACACGCAATTGGGCTATAAGGCATTTCTGGATGCAACCTAGAATGAGCTGAAGAAAAAGCTGAAAACAGATATCCTCAGTATACCCACGTTATAGGTCGAATTTTCCTTTGGTTGGGGGCCTCAAATCCCTGAAAAGATTTTATTCTGAGGCAACACAGAAAGTTAGATATGCCCAAACTGCCTGCCAGGCAGGCTGCCTCTCAACAGAGTCCAAAGCTAGGCAAGCTTCCATTGAAACCTGCCTGGTCTCCTTCTCCAGTTCTGCTGAAATGAACACATTCCCAGACTACTTTCTAATTTTAACATATTGGTATTTTCAGCAGAAAAATTATTCCTTTACCAAAATTTCCAACCAACTTTAATTTGTGTATGGTTGCATATATAGAAGCACATCAAGCCTCAGGAACCTGGAAATAGATCTATGAGAGAGCTGAAGGACATCAAAACTTGCCTAAAAAGGCACATGGACAACCTTCTCTTCGTGAATTAGTCAAAAACTCCTTTGGATAACAAAAATATGTAAGCACCAGGCATGAGGTTTTATTCAGACTAGCAGGAATGTTTTATAGACGCACATGGCTATTCAACATAAGACAGTATAATCCCATTTAGCAGAAAGTGAAGTACTTCATGCGCTCAGGAAGGAGAATATCTTGCACTTTTTATAGCATGAAAAAATGGAAATGCTTTCCTTAATTCTCCTGCCACAAAATAACCACTTGAAATAAAAAGCAGCTCATGCCTCTGGAGCCCCTCAAAGAACTTTCTGTTGGTTAAAATCATTTATTCTCTGTACAACAGACTGTCCTAAAGCTATCAGTCTGTTAGACAGCTCTGTAGTCTGTCAGCAAGAAAAAAGCTGAAGCTCTGATGGGTGTAGTTACATACAGATTTAACCTCAAACCAGTGTCTTTTTCTTGTTATTTAACTCCTACTGTGTTAGTAGAACAGAACATCTTGGCTTCACAAGTTGCTGGGGCAAACAGTAGATGGGATAAAAAAGATATGTAAGAAATTTTTTAAAAATATGTTTTGGGTATAGTTTGGACTGGAGATTTATATAAACTGTTTGCAATCACCTAGCTGAAGGGCTTTCATATAGTGAAGCAAGTCATAGAAGCTCAGTTTTGATGAAGGAGCACAGCATGGGAAAGGCATGTCTGGTTGTTTTAAAAACACCAATGAACCATGATCAAGGCATTTAAATCCTGTGGAGCATAGGTTTCAATAGCTTATCTATAATAATTTTTGTTGTTTTTCTTCTACTACAGGGCTCACATTTTTCTAAAAGTGTTTTCTTCTCTTAGCACAGCTTTGCAGAGTCAATTAAGTTTGGCAAGCCCCAAAGGCCACAAAGCTACTATTTTGTATTTGGTTGCCAAGGAGTATATCTCTGTCTACCAGTTTATAAGTTTGTCCCCTCCTCACCCATCCCTTTTTTGTTGTTCAAGAGATAACATTCCCACAAGCATCTCATTTATCAACACTTCAAGTACACTTATCTGCAGTAGATAAACACAAAAACCAGATAGTCTTCGCACAGATAGTCTTTGCTAGAAATGGCATTATTTGATGGAAAACTTAAAAGGAGGAATGATTAGTAATTCTCCTTTAAGAGCTTTCATTAGGCTTTTCTTCCATGGAAAACGAGATTGTTATAGCACAACCTTGAAAGAGTTCATCCCTGATAAAGCACTTGACATCATTTTGCTCTCAGTGTTGTCGTTAACCTACAAGTTCCAAGTGTTTGTAGGCTTCAGTAGAGCACGCTCGTAGCCAATTAGTCTCTTAAGCAGAATTTGTCCCTGGCTACAATAACAACAGAAACATGTTTACAGTTGCACTATCTGCTCTCCAAATGAGGCAACGTTTAGGAAAAATCAGGACACAGAGAATCAGTCATTTATAATCTCTGACCCCGGTTGATCAACTGTCCAATGCACCCCTACTACCTATTTAAGTTTGTTAATGCATGAAACAGGTTTCAGGGAGATAGTTTAAAAACATTGATGAAAAAGCAGTTGTATTTTGTTATATCCATGAGGCTTAAGGAATTTAGGAGAAATCAAGAAACACTAAAATTCAGTGTATATTAGCAAGACTTCACTTGGGAAAGCATAGCACCTCCATCTTCTGTTTGTTTGAACTGTTAAGTGAGGATCCAACACTAAATGACACATTCTGAGATAATGCTCTTTGCTCTAGTAAGTAAAACATTTTATTTGCTTTTTCCTTTTCAAAGAGAGAGCGAGGAAAAGCCTGCAAATAGGCGATTGAGGGTAAATTATTGTCTTCAGAAAAGTAAAACAAATTGAAGGAAAAGCAAGCCAGGTGTTCTGTGAAGAAATACTTCTCTAGTTTTAGCAGCTATATGGCAGAAAAAGAAAACAGTATTTGCTGAAGTAATAACTCAGAGTATGGCTTGACATCCTCAGGAATCACAGGAAGACTCAGAGGGCTACAAAATACCAAAAAGCAGCACCTCAGTTATTTTAAAATAGGAAAGAGCAGACCATCTCCGCTAGTTGGTAATTATTTATGCCCTTCTCCTTATCAGCTCCTTCCCTTCAGGAACTGAACAACGGCCAACAACCGAGACTGTTCTCTGTTGATGTAAATAACTACTTGCAACAAGTAAACAGTCAGAAGCTGTTTTCACCCCCTTGGAGCCCAGAGAACTGCCCGTTGGAGGAGAGAGTATGGCTAGCAGGGAACAAGAGAAAGCCAAACTAGTAGGTGGTGGGGAGAGGGAAACTGCCACATGACAAGCTTTAAGTGCTTTCACCCCAAGCCAACAATATTAAACTCACACCCATCCACTTATCCTTCCCATAAGTATCCCAGAAATCTAATCAGAAATATTTAGGGAGACCCAGGTCCTGGTAGTCACTTGTTGACAAGTTAACAGTTAGGCTTCGCCGTTGCATTTTGAGGAGCGGCTTGTTCCTCAAACCAAAACATGAAGTGAGACGTAAAGACAGAGCAGTGGTATTTAGTGGTAAGTCTTGCTAAAGGTTTGTATGTGGTACCACATATTCAGCGATTCTCCTGCTCTTTACAGGGAATTTGGCACTCACCCAAGGGTTTGTTTTTTATTTTTTTTTTCTCCAGTATGTTTTAAAAGGTCATTGGTTAGAGCTATGTTTAGCGTCCCCAAGGCTGTCAGGAGCAATCCACATTGAGGTTTCCCGATTGTCTAAGAGGCCACAGAGCTGTAGCTTGTCGAATTCTGCGGATCGTCGGCAATTAATTAAGCCATTTATCTTCATGGTTAGACTTCTCAAAAATAACCTGCATTCTGGCATGGGGCTGAATGACAGAGGTAGCAACCTTAAAAAAAATATGAAAGCAGTATGTGCCGAGTGCTGGCTTAAAGAAATCAGAGGGAGGATGAAATGCTGTGCCACTGCGTTAGAGAAAAAGGTGCAAAAGGATTATTTGTTTCTATGGGAATGGATTTACTTGAGGGACAGGGAGGACTTGACCTTTGTTTCCGCTACATGTCTCCAGCACTTTTGTCATAGAATCATAGAATGGTTTGGGTTGGAAGAGACCTTAAAGATCATCAAGTTCTAACCCCCCTGCCCTGGGCAGGGACACC
>JAOQGH010000001.1:76294254-76308609 GCA_025769975.1 Gallinago jamesoni
CATCCCTGGAGGTGTTCAAGAGACGAGTTGACATGGTGCTCGGGGATATGGATTAGTGTTGGGTGGTGTTTTGTGTGCTGTGGATGTGGTGGGTTTTTTGGTTTTTTGGTTGGTTTTTTTTTTTTATTGGCTGAACCAGATGATCTTAAAAGGTCCCTTCCAACCTACGTGATTCCGTGATTCTGACCCAGGTGTGTCTTCACCCATAGCTTTACCTTTCAGAAGCTGTGGGGGGTGTCATCGTGTTGTGTCACGCAACATGTGACAACCACGGTCACTAGAGGTGGGCACTTCAGTGCTTGAAGTTGTTAATAGTGCAGCGTGGAAAGAGAAAAACATTCTGCTTGACATTACCAGGAGG
Organism: Gallinago jamesoni; assembly: GCA_025769975.1. NCBI lineage: Eukaryota > Metazoa > Chordata > Aves > Charadriiformes > Scolopacidae > Gallinago > Gallinago jamesoni. Next base: position 76,294,616 of record JAOQGH010000001.1, read on the forward strand.
GTTTTACGTTCCAATTTGGATTTGTGAAAGGAGATTATTGGAACTGGAATATACCCAGGTGCTCTGATGCTAACCCTTCCCCTCTTGCAAAAAAAAACCCAGGTCTTGATCTTTTTATGACCAAAAGTGACCAGCAGAATTATACATTTCAAATGAATGCGTTTTATATGAGGACATGATATATCCATAGAATATCCAGCCTATCCTGTGCTAGTAAAATGATGCCTTTGGGAAGGAGGGAAAATGATTCCCTGGGAAGGAGTGACACTCACTGGCCGGAATATATAGTGCCATAAATTAACTGAATTTAAGGGGTCCTTTGAATGGTTTGAATGTGTGTTTTGGAAATGGAAAAGGGGAGAGAGAGGGAGGGAGAGAGTCTCAACAGATAAACACAGGAGGGAAGTAACAATTAGCTGGAAGTTACAAAACAAAACTTGCAGGCTGTATTAACAGCCTTTGGATAGTTCTGGTTCCTTTAGTAAATAAATGGTCCTCCCTTATACATCCTTATGCACATACATCTTTTGACTTTGTATCATCTTTTTCATGCTTTATGCCTTTTTTTTGAGATTTACAAATCTGGCTACTTTTTCTGAGGCCTGATAGGAGGTGTGCTTGAAGATGTAATGACAATACCTGCAGGGTATGTAATAATACCCAATTCTTCTCTTTGCTTAACTTCGAATGGAAAACTGGAAAAGGTGAGAAGTGAAATTACTGTCATCCTCAGTAATCTGATAAGACAATACTTGGAATGTGAGTTACCCCTGGTTTTTTATTTATTGCTAGTGATGACAGTAGAAAAAAAAGTAAAGTAGGGGAGTAAAGGGAGTAAAAAAAAAATAAAATGGAGTAAAAAAAATAAAAAGGGAGTAAAAAAAACCAGCAGGATTTTGAAAGGAGGTAGCTGAAATGGCAAGGACCTGGAAGAAATTAAGGGGCTTTCCATAGCTTTATACATGCATTTTGTCTAGAAATAAAATCTGTAACAATGGAACAGCAGTCTCATAAGATGGGAAAAAACAGACTGATTAGTTCCAAGAAGTGCTTGGTAAGTTTATGCTTGAGTGGTTTACGTGGTTATCTGTGGTTATTTCAGGGACCAGTCGAGTTCCTTTCTTCCCAGGACTATCGATTGGGCGATGGTCTGTGCTTTAAGAGACTCAAGTTCTATATGCTTTTGACACTGTCCTTATATATGGACAAGTCTGTTCACCTCTTTTTGTCTTTCTCCGTTTCCCCATCGTTGGTAGTGCTAATTGGAAGTGAAAGCTGTCTGGATGAAGAAACTGCCAGGTGGAGCACAGCATGTGATGGAGGGGGGTACTCAGCGCTGGTGAAGTCTTCTGCGTGCTAAAGTACTCCTATTGTATTAAATGGAATAAGAAAAGGAGAATCTTATAACCCTGTGTACCTCAATTTTATATCTGTATTTTCTTTGTATATAAAGCAGTTCTGCTGTCTTTAGGAAAGCCTAAAGATTTGCATATCCCAGTGCCTAGACTCTTCTGCTGTTGGATGCTGGCAATGCGCTTGTGTTGTAAACTCCTTATCAGCCCCCTCTTTTGACAAAGTCTGGCTTGTGTTTTGTATTCTCTTGTTCTCAACGCTTTGATTTGGTTTTCTTTTTTTTGCACAGTGTCCTCCAGAAAAAAACGTCTCCAGGAATAAAGTGGGGCTTTTGCCCCCTCTGCTGGCTGGCTCGCCTTCCGTCAGTGCAGTGGCTCATTAAAGCAATATCTCAGTTTTATTATGATCCAGACAGATCTCTCTACCCACCTATAACATATCACTATTTTCAAAGAGATAAACATTTGGGGCTGGAAAGAAAACTTCTGAATAATCTGCTCGGCAACATATGTGTGTTGGAGTGAAAGAAGTAGCAGGATTTGGTGATGGTCATGAGACTGTGGCTGAGGTCTGTCTTGTGCTAAAAGCCCTGATAGCCCTTACTAAGATGTGTTATCTAGATCTCTTTTCCCTTTCCCTCTTATTTTTTTTTTCTAAAGACATTTCAGCCCCAGGTATTTGCCAGTAATGAAGCACTAGAAATCGTTAAGATGCCCACCACAAACACATTTTTGTTTGTTAATTCCATCAAAAATGGTGAAACAACTTCCTGAATATAAGAAACTCAGAGAAATCCAATTTTAATTTACAGTAAGCATGATAAATGTGTTTCCTCATTGGCTTCTTCTCTCCTTTACTCCTGCCAGCTGGGCTTTGGCTCGGCCTCTTACATGGTGCTGCTCAATCTTATGCCTTTCCCGGCTGGTTCTCACTTAAGACCTATTCAATCTGGAAGGTCTGCTCTCCTTGGGACTCTTCCTGTGGACCATTTTCCTTAACCAGAGAGAAAGGCTGCTCCTGCATCACAGGTAGCGCTGCTGGTCCTCTCATAGAGGTCATGGGTTCCAGGCCTGGGACCATCTGCCCCAGTTGACCCCTGGTATCCCTGCCTGTAGGCACTGGGGAACCCAGGTTAGGTCCCAGCCCTCCCAGCACAGCCTCACTTCCCTCAACCTGCTGGCCATGCTGAATGCCTTGGGAAACATTGAAACATTCAATAGAAATGTGCTAAATTAGCTGCTCACATCAGTCTGCAAAACTACATAGTTTTGCTTCGTGTAATGACTGATTCTTCAATTATATTCAAAAAGAGTCAAATGCTGAATTTGGACCCTATCTTGGTTTAAGAAACAACTCCATTAAAAAGATGCAGATTTTATACTTTTTTTTTTTTAATCAAACCTTTCTGAACTTACTTGCTTCAGTTTCTCTTGCATCATGCTTTCCCTTTGACTTTAGATATTAAAGCTCCTATTCTGCTAATTCTCAACTCCCTTTTTTCTTCCGTGTCTACAAAGTGTTCTATGTTAATTGTGTTCTGCTGAGAATCTAGAGAAGAGTAAGTGAAAAAGATGAAAGAGGGAGTTTCAACACCATACAGTAGAGTGCAGTACTGAAAATTCTGATTAATTGATAGCTGACTTAGTGTACCTATACATGGGAATGTTGGATTGGATACGCAGGGAATAGTTTGGGACTAAAAATTATTATAACCCAATTAACAGAGCATTGTATCACATCAAGTCATAAAGTATAACCTAAGAGCTACATATTGCTACCATTTTAGAAATTCTGTATTTATATCCTATATCTCTTCTGTCTTTTAATTTGAGTTACAATTACACTCATGAAGTACAATTATATTACAAATAAGCCTTTTAGAGCATCTTGAAGTGCATAGGGAAAGAAGTTTTTCAAAAACTTCCATATTAATCCGATTTTACCATTTAAGTGCAAAAATGCACAACAACAGATATCAAACGGAGCAGTTACCTCAGCAGCTATCAGATACCGTTCGCCTGCCTTCAGCTCAAAAAGAACTAGAAATTGGTGCTGACAAAAAAAATACCCCTGTGTGTCCATCAGGAACTTGGATAATCTGTGTTAAAGGTCAGTCTTAATAGCGTGGATCAGGATAGGTAAATACTGAAGAATTGCAAATTTGAATCAGAGACGGCTGTACGTGTCAAGCTTAAGAAATTTGGTTACTAATGGTGGCCCAAACCTCAAATCTCTACCTGTGGATAATAGTGGCAGAGCCCTTCCAGAACCATGTGAATGGAAGCAGGATTTTTTTCTTTTTTAATATCCTCAAATCCAATTTTAGGCTTGAAAAAAAGTCAGCTGTTTTCTGTGTGGCAGCTGAGAAACAACTGTCTCTCTTTGCCTGTGTTAGCACCTTCGTGCAGTTGACTTGCAGCGTGTGAAAGACCCGACCAAGCATACCAGTTCTGTGAATGAGAATTGTTTTCGGTGTTCATTATCCGCTCTTCAGTGTTCCTGGGATTCTTGAGGCAGTCTAAGAATCTGAAGCATTCCTACAAGAGGAAAAGGAAAGATGAGGGGCCCTTGTGTGCCCATAGATATTCATATTCTCCTTTTTTCCCTGGTTCTAGTCATGCTTTGAATGTGTTGCATAAAGAATATTGGTTCAGTCTGCCCTCTGTCTGAGGTAAACGTGTGTTCTGGGTGTTTCTGTACCCCAAACCTGAATATATGTTGTAGGTAGTTTTGTCTCCAGTCTTGCACCGTTCCCTGCCTCTTGGGTAGACCTTGGGCCTATGTTACTGTCATGTCCCATGCTGGCCTTGCCTGGGCTTCTGGAATGGATGCTGAGCCTGACTCCATGTTGTCCCTGTATGAAGGTTCTTCACCCGATGTGCAAGAGCCAGCTGACACACTGAGTGGAGATCTTTGGTTTTATTTCAATTCTGTAGAATCGGGTACCGGGTATTTAACAACAGCCAGTGTACCTCCCATTTCTAACCACCCAATATTTATAACAATAAAGTACAGCTGATCGGTCACTAGTGATTCATTCCCCGCTCCTAACTATATACACGCACCTCAGCTCAAGTTTAAAATATTTAGGGAGGTTACCTGATTAGCATGCTCGTTATTCACAAAGGGGTGTGTGTATTTTAGCATTATAATTACCCAGGGTTAGTCTGGGGTACACTGGTGGCTCCAATTTATGTCTAATTCAGCAACTGCAAAATAACACCTGGGCACGCTGCTGGCTCCTGTTCAGCCCCTAGTTGACCAACAACCCCAAGTCCTTTTCCATGGGGCAGCTCCAGCCACTCTGCCCCCAGCCTGTAGCACTGCAGGGGGTTGGTGGGACCCAAGTGGAGGACCCAGCACTTGGCCTTATTGAACCTCAAATGTATAGCACATTTGTGAGCCTTATAGGTGTACTTATATTTCTGTATCCTGTATTATATGTTCTGGTGTTGGGTTTTGGTGCCCAGGTGCTGGCAGCAGTGGCTACGGTTGTGACCCCTGTGAGAAGTGGCCACAGCTGCTCTGTGCCAGACCCGGGTGGCTCCAATCAGCCACAACAGGATACAGCTGAGCCCCTCAGCCAAGAGGGTGGTGTGTCCTAGGGAATGGAAGGGCAAAACCACCACAAAAGCAGAGAGGGGGGGGAGGAAAAAAAGGGTGAGAAACGACCCTGCAGTTAGTAAGGTGAGAGGAGCAGGAGGGGAAGGAGATGCTCCAGGCACCTGAGCAGAGGTTCCTCTGCTAGTGCTGGAGCAGGTTTATCCTGAAGGACTGGAGCTCATGGAAGGGTCTGCAGTGGAGCAGGAGAGCAGTGTGAGGAGGAGGAAGGTGGGTCAGAGACAGGGTGAGTTATGGACTCACCAGAACCCCCCAGTCCCCTTGCTCCTGTGTGGCTCGTGGTGTCTGGGAGGTAGGTAGGTAGGTAGAGGACCTGGAATGAAGGGGTTTAGCCTGGGAAAGGAAGGCGGGGGGGGTTGTTTTAGTTTTCTCTGTTTCTCCTTATCCAAAATATTTTTAAACTGCTAATAATAATAAATATAAAATATTATTTAAAAAATAAGTTAATTTTCCCCAAGTTGGATCTGTTTTGCCCATGGGTAAGCAATTGCCCTGTCTTTATCTTGACCCACAAGCCTTTTCATCTTGTTTTCTCCCCTTGTCTTGTCGAGGAGGGGGGGGGTGAGAGAGTGGTTGGGGTGGGTGTGTGGCACCCACCCAAAGACTATATAGTCTTTATATTGCATGTATGTCCAAAGAAAGGAGTAGCCAGTCAGAGGGAGGTCTGAGATCATGTGGGTGTCACAGTTGCCAAAAAATGGCAACCACTGGCAAAGAGTGTTACTTTTTTTCTCACCTAGATAGGAGGAGCAGCTGGTCCTACCAGCCAGTCCCAGGGCAGCCTGGGGATAAGCTGTGTATGATGTTTTACAAAATGACACCCCCCCAGAGAGGGGCACAAAGAGGTTAAAGAAATAGAAGAGGTGACTGGAAAATGCACAGGACTTGGGGGCAAGTGGGAGACGTGGTTTAGTAGTGGGTTGGTGTTGTTTAGGGCGTGGTGTGGGGTTTGTGTGGGGTTTTTTGTTTGTTTTTGGTGGTTTGGGATTTCTTTTTTTTATTGTTCTGTTCATCTACTTGATAATGTGAGTTTTAGCTAGTCATTTAACTCTGTTCAGCCATTCTGTCACTTTAATCCCATGTTTCTTAAAAGCTCTTTGGTGCAAAATGATTATATTCACTGGACTAGCAAGAATGAACTGATTAAACATGAAGTACTTGTGATGAAAAAAGTAATGTTAATGAGAGAGCTAAATTAGGTGTAGATTTGCAGTTCAACTTGACAAGTCAGTAAATGCTATTTTCATTTTACAGGTTTCTCTTGGTGCTGATCTGCTTGATATTCAGTGTACTGTCTACTATAGAGCATTATTCTGAATTTGCCACTGGAACCCTTTTCTGGATGGTAAGTGAATTTTTTTGGGAAAGACTCTAGTCAGTTTGACTAAATTGAAATTGCTGTACGTGAGCAAGGGAGATAACCATTAAAAATCCTCATGTATTTTTCAAACATATCTCTTCTAAGCTTAATGGTTAAAAATTGGCCATGAACCATGCTCTTCAGAAGTATCTGAGCCTCAGGGATAAGTTGTTGCCAGGCTATAGAAGAGGAAGGAAGAGCTCCTGTCACATTTCTGTGCATCAGTGATCTGGCTTTGAAGCTGATACTTCTAGGGTGTCTGGTTTGTCTTGAGCACACGTGAAGTTTTGTACTGGGTATTTTGCAAAAGCGTGAAGGCATCGTGTGGCTTAGCAAATATCCTTTTCTTGCTATTAGAATCTCTAGTAATTTTAACAACAGGTGTTGGGATAGAAAAATCTGCTCACCTGGAGGTATCCAGAGATGGCTTATTGTTTTCACAGTAGCCAGGGAGTGATTCTTTTCTCACTGGCCTGAGTGGCTAATTTACAGATGAAATGTATCTGAACTATGTTACTAGTCCTGAGCTGTTAAGTTCCTAAAAAATGTGAAATCATGTCCAGCAGCCTCCTATACACTGTTGCAACTTACATACAATATTTTTAAGTGTTAATTTGAAGTAGGAGGGAAATAAAAGTACAAAGAATTTATATGAGGTCACTTGACAGTGTTCCTTCTCTGTTCCCCTCTCCCCCTCTTCACCTTAAGAGGTGAAGAATGGGGAAGAAGCATTCTTGATAAAAATGGAGTAAATCACTTTTAAACAGTTGCTCACAATATCTGTATTTTAGCTACTCAAACCCTCTGATCTCGATGTGTCATAATCTCAGTATTCTTATTGTAATTTCTTTTTGCTAAGTGGTGACTTCTAATCTGATGGGTTTTGGTTTTCCATCTGGTTTGAAAATAAAAATCAATTACTTTTTTGTTTTCCTTAGTGGCTTAGAATACATTAGTATATGCAGCTTTTACATGCAGTTGACCAAGCCATCGTAAGGATCCCTGAGTTATTTTTGGATTTTGGTTGATGTTAATCCTGTACCAAATGTTGCTTGCACTTTAAGCCATATTCAGTGTCAAGCAAGGTGTAGTACTCTCCCCATCACGTGTCATCTTCTCATGCTCACTGAAGGACGCAGAGTGATTGGAGGTCAGTAGAACCACCACCCAAAGGAGTAATACTGGCAAGGATTCAATGCTTAGCTGATTGTTATTGTGTTCATGGTGTGTGCATGTGCAGACACGTATTATTGTTGGACAAAAAATAACTAGATGAAGACAGATGTGTGGTTCACAGAGTGCTCACAAAGCATTGCCAGCTATTTTTAAGTGATATGATCGGCTAACAAATGAATCATGCATAGTCAGTAGCAGTGCTGGAACAATTTTTTTTATTTTTTTTTCACTCTGTGTTACCCTGGAGACTTTACCCTGGAGGATACCTCTCTTGAGTTGTTTTCGTCCCTGATATTTCCTAAGCTTCCTTCCTAGAAATGGCCATCACCGAGATTAGCTGTTCTGCTGGCTACTGTAGGTTCACTTGCCTAGAAAGCATTTGTCTTAAAACTGTGTTACAACTGTCTTAAAACTGTCTTAGAGTTTGTTCTGAAATCACTTCAATTATAACACTTGAAAGACTGCTTTTAGAGGTAACTATATCAGTTCTTTTTCATAGACTTGCGAGATTTCTTGTTTCTAGCAGTTAAATGGTTAGACTCCTGCTTGGAGTCTCCACCTTCATCTGAAGGAATTTCAAACTACATCTCCCATTTTATCCAGGCAAGAGATAGACCCACAGAAGCCTGGAGATCATTTCTGTCTTTACTCTGTAGTAAATCATGAATCTACTTCATACTACAGTTGACTGTTTATGGAACTAGAGGGTTTCTCTCACCAAAATATGAAAAAACTACACATGTATTCTGCCTTCCATGCCACTCTGCACTCTTGAAAGTATTTGAGAACAGTGGAGACTACCAGTATGGTGAGAAAAAATGTGATCAAAGCATCTATTGGATCAAGTTCAAAATGAATTATTTTTTTCTGTTTGAAGGAACCTGTTATCCTTTGCATAACCCTGTTACTCTGTCAGTACCAAATAAATAGTAGTATGTGATGCTTGTGGTATTTAATAAGGCATGTAATGATGTATGATAAGGAATGTCATTTCCCCTGCTTTCCTTGGCCCTGGATCTGTGCTGTTGGGAGCTTTTTCACTCGTCTGTCCGTCAATATATAGGATCTGCTTCATGAGAAAGAGCTTGTACAATGTCTGGGGAAGCACAGTGGAATGGGCCACAGTTGTGAATAAAGTATTTGCAACACTTAAGGCACTACTATATTACCCTCTGCCTTCTAAACTTGCACTGCCTACCCCTCTTTTCAGGTCCTGCAGCTCCTGGAAGTTTCCAAGCTGAAAGGGCAAATAGGGTTTTCCAAAATAATTGTGGCTACTGTAGTTACAGATTGCATAATGGGAGTGAATAGCATCTCCACTTGTCATAGCATGCAAATGCTGGATCCCACAGAACTCTGGAACCATGTGCCTTGGTGGTTTCCTCTTTTTGTTATGGAATAATTTGGGTTGGAAGTGACCTCAGGAGTTCTCTTCAACCTTCTGCTCCAAGCAGGGTCAGTGATGAGATCGGCCCAGGTTGCGCAGGTCCTTATCCCATTGGGTTTTGAAAACCTCCCAGGACAGAGACTGCAGAGTCTTTCAGGATAGCCTGTTCCAATGTCTGGCCATCCCACAAGGTGAAGAAGGTTTTCCTTCTATCCACTATGAAATTCTCTTGTTTCAACTTTGGTTTGTTGTCTTTCATCCTTCTGTCATGGTCTGTTTTCTTTCATCTTCCTGCCTTGCACTGCTGTTAAGAACCTGGCTTCATCTTCTCAGTAACCTTCTGGTATGGAATCAGGCTCAGAGGTCCCTCATGCATTAATTTCTCCGGGCTGAACAAGTCCAGTTCCCTCAGCCTCTCCTCACAGGGCCTGTGGTCCAACATCCTAACCACCTTGATGGCACTATGCTGAATTTGCTCCAGTTTATCAAAGTCTTTCATGTACTGGTGGGAAAAAAAACCAGGTGTACTATTCTAGATGCAGTCTAATGAGTGCTAAGTAAGGGGGGGGTTAATTATGTCCCTTGTTTTCCTGCTGTTAGATTTCACCACTTCTTTGCATTTGGAGGAAGTTGTCTTTTGAAACCTGCTAGGTCTCCTGAGCTTGTTGACCCTTCAGAGCTGCCTCTCATGCGATCCCAACTATCAGTTACCTGAATAATTGGAAGTTTGCTCTCCTGAAGTGTAGGGTCTTGAATTACATTATTTCTTGGATGCTACATCCAAGGCATTGCTTATCTCCATTTATTTTTTCCTTATATATCTGAACAGCAGATCCAGCTGTGTTTCATTCCCGGTTGCCCAATGTGTTTCATTCCCAGTTGCCCACCCAATATCTGTATCTAAAAGTTACTTCTGAAACACTCCAGAAATCTCTCAAATTGCTTGCATCTCATTTTGTTGGGCTTCAAAGAGATGCTAGCTGAATTTAAGTCCTCTATGAGAACCAGGGCATGACTTGGAAACTTTGAGTTCTTTAAAGAAGACCTTGTTTGCCTTATCCTGATCATTCGGTCCATGACAAACTTCCACCATGATGACCCCTTCAGTGGCTCATTGTCAGGTTCTGATTTGGCCCACTAAATGCTTAACACCTGGCTTCTGCAAAAAGTCTGTCAAGCCTATTTTATGTCCTCTGTCTGATGTCTCTGTGTGTTTCTTCCAGTATCTCATGCCCTAAACATATGGTGTTTATGAACTTGGGATACACTCTCACAAATTATCATGCCATGCCCGAGAACCAGCGCGTGGGTCACCAGGGCGTATGGTATGTTCTCAAGGTTGCAGTTTGAGGGTAGAGGAGGAAACGTGGCTTTCTTGCCTTTTTGTGGACCATGTGGCATATAAGCATCGGAATTTAGGAACTGGTTTAAAATTCCTTTTAAAAATGGATTAATACTTTTGGCAAAAATGGGAAAAAAAAATCCTCTTAGCTGTCATTTTGTTTTTCCCTACTTAATTACTCTGTAGACACTTTTGGCACTCAGGGAGATATTTGACAGGGTTCACTTGCCTTTTTAATAGCTTCTTCCAAAAACAAGTCAAGAGCAGCGATTATGGGATTTCCTACAGCCAGTCTTGAGTCAACACTGTTTGCTTTCTGCCTTTGATAGAAGTGACTGCTAATTATTACTTGTGTAATAATTACCTTCCCAATGGTTTTTGTAAGTTCCGCTTAAGTGCGTTTGCGATTCCTGCCTGATCTGCAGCACCGTGTCCCCATACACTTTTCTGATGGGCACGTGACTCTTGAAGATGGCAAAACCTGACAGCTGTCTTCTTGTTCCATCATCCCTACCTGTTGGTTCTTATTCTTTTTTTTAATGTCAAATTTTTTTTTCCAAAATCCATATTCTAAGAAATTAAGAGAACAAGCATAGTATTGTTTCTTTTTAATTGAAATCCCTACCTGCTTGAAATAATTTCATATTTCAGTTCCTCACTGATATATTTACAGGTGGTTTGGTAATAATTAAGAGAAGGAAAAATTAGTCTTTAAATACTGGAGTTGGTTTTAATCTAATTGGTCTTAAAATATATACATGCACTTTTATCATTACTTTGGATTCCTGTCATGGGCCAACTCCATTTCCATTGACCATATTTCCCACACTTCTAACCATTTTGCTGCTTCTTGCTTTCACTTGTTGAAATTTCCCCCATGAGTGCAGCAGATCAATCAAATCAGTGCTGATTACTTATGGTGTCTTTCATTAGAAACATTCTGCTTGCTCAACTGTTCTTTTAATATTCATAACTTGAATGTAAATCTTCCTTTTATACTTCTTGTTCTAAGCATGATCTTCTAAAATCTTATCTACTGCAGTGTTTAAAGTCATGTTTTTTTCTTCAGCCACTTTCTTCTCTGGGAGAGCATCAATCTTACATGAACATGTCTGCTTCCTGCTGTACAAAGCTTTTTTTTCAGGTGTGTGTATTATACACAAAGAAAATGTATATATTTTTACTATTTCATATTGTTGGGTGGTTATTCAAAGCAAAGGATGTCTTGAGCTATTCTCAGAGTTGCTGATGTGTTAGCACAGACTTTTTGCAATGACCATAAGCAAACCGTGAAGTTGTCTGAGTGTAAGGTCACGGTAGGTAAATGACTGAGATTTAAAAATAAAATAGTGTTTAGGAGTATTTTTACTTAATTTTCCCAGGGAAAAATATTGGTTTTATTTTAAAAAAATATGCCAGAAAAAGAAAAAAAACCCTGCATTTTCAGCAAACATGCCTCTGCTTATGTCCATCTATTTTTCCAGGCTTCCTTCATTGTATTCCTTTTAGGTACTATTTTATCCTTCTGCTTTGTCCCAGATTATAATTCCCTAATTCATACAGTTATACAGTCTAAGATGATTCTATTGAAAAATTTTAAAAGTTGCCAAGGCCTCTTGCATAGGCTTTTGGCTACAAATCAGGAGGCTGTAATGTTTTCTTGATGATCTAGTAGTTTGTGTGTCAGTTTTGATTTGTAAATGACATCTACATCTTTAAGGAAATGGCATTAAAGAAATAAACTATAAAGTGGGCCAGGTGTAATATCTCCTTTGAGGATTTTTTTTTTAATCTGATTGAGCATTTTCACGGTTAGAGGTCATATATTTTTCTACCAGGAGAGGTCACCGTGGTAGCTTACAAAAGACAGATTTTTATTTTTATAATAAAAGACCTTGTGAAAAGAGAGTTTATTAGCTCGTGGGAGTAGTTTCACTAAATGTGCTTTTCTAAAAGCAATAAAAAATATTATTTTCATGATACATGTGATGTTCTTACACACTAGGAGTAACAATAGAACAAATCATCAATTTGTATAATGACAGTGTTGTATGTTAAAGGGAATTTTTTTGCTTCTTTAATATCTTGATATTAATTAACTTTTTTAATTTAAGAATACCAAGAGTGTTCTTGACTGAGAAAACACAATGTTTTTGCTATAAATCATATCGATTCAACTTTGTTAATTTAATTTCTATTTATATGCCATGATGCATTTAATGTTGTCTGTCTTAATGCGCTTTCCAATTCAGAGCACATAATCCAAATGTGAAATCACCGCAACATTTCCAGGGGAAGTGGTAAAGACAAAACCGTGTAGGAATTGAGATACTGGATTGGATGTAAAACTTAATTAGGTCATTGTTGTATTTCTGATAGTGGTCTGTTTTCAATGCAAAAAAAAAAAAAAGGAAGCCTTTCTTACAAACTGTTATCTATTAAAATAGGTAAAATAGGAAAAGATTTTTCTTTTGCTTTCACCAGGGGTCACTACATTCTAGTCACATTCTCCTGATGGGTGGTTTCCTACCTTATTTTTCTCAGATTTATGGGATAAGATTTAAAGGGCATGTGCTGTCCTAGAAGTTTTCTGCAGCAGAGCCACAAACAAGGTGGATGGTTTCAATGTTTCAGCTGGGATCACCTTCCCTGTTTTAGTAGGGCTGGATACTGGTGGTTTTTCTAGGTGACCTCAGCTCCTGTGGTTCCTCTTCCTTTGGGAGACAGTCTTTAACACATCCGCTTTCCTCTGACGTGTTTCTCTGCTGGAAAAAGCAACAGCTTATCTTCCAAACACGTTAACACCTGTAGTTCATAGCAGTGTGGTACTAGGGGGTACACAACACCCTTAAAGACTATTTTTTCAGGATCCTTGCTTGTTGCCTCTAATGTAGGCCCTCGCTGCCCTCTCCATTGCTTGGTTACTAGCAAGCCTGATGTAGTGACTACATTTAACATGTAACTTTTATTACCAGTCCTGTGTTTGCAAATCCTGTTGGAGAACAGGCCGAGAAGTAAGATTAGGAGCTCCCTCATCAGCTGCTGCTTAAGCTTTTTGGGAGAGCGGCTCATGCTGTGGCTTTATTTAGCAGTCAGGGCTTAAGGGGAGGATCTCATGAAAAGTTCTAGGCTGCAGATGGGTCACATTGTTCGGTGTCTTTCCTGAAGTTGTCACTGCTGGGTTTTGGCTTTATGGAATGATTTCTCCTGCATCGTATGCCATGAACACACCTTCCTGCTGTATGTATAGGCAAGGCTTCTAAGAGTACCCAAACTCCAGAGTGCCAAGTGATAGTTGGCTTATGCCAGGCATGCTGAGGCATTTGTGTATTTAACTGCTCTGTTTCTGAACTGAACCTCAGAATCACTCTTCTGTTTTGAAAGCGATGAGTTGATGACACCATTTTCAAAGTGTGTGTGTGTTTTATAAAGAGGACACACTCTTCCCATCTGCAGTGGAGGAGCTCTCCTGTTCCTTTATTTTTACCTCTGCTTTTATCTCTTCTCCCATTTAAGTTATCTAGGCCCGTTATAAAATGCTGTGTCATCTTTAATCTGTTAGGAGACTGCTCTGGTGAGACCTCACCTGGAGCACTGTGTGCAGGTCTGGAGCCCTCAAGAGAAGAAGGACATGGACCTGGTGGAGCAGGTCCAGAGGAGGGCCACAAAAATGGGGCTCAGGGGGTTGGAGCCCCTCTGCTCCGAGGACAGGCTGAGGGAGCTGGGGTTGCTCAGCGTGGAGAAGAGGAGGCTCC
>JAOQGH010000001.1:76316793-76334513 GCA_025769975.1 Gallinago jamesoni
CCTGCTTTGGCAGGGGAGTTGGACTGGATGGTCTCTAGAGGTCCCTTCCAACTCTGACAATTCCATGATTCCATGATATGGCTGGGAGGCAAAGGCAGACATCAGCTTAAAGGCAAAATCTTAAGCTGAAGAAATCTTTACTAAATCTACTTGTGTAATTGGAGAAAATTGACATGATCTTGAACACAAAATCCTTCCTTAGGTCTGCTGTAGAAAGGAAACATAAAGGTGTGTATAAATTGGGAAAAACATGGAAATGGGCAAAGTATAACTTGGGTAAAATTGCCCTGGGTGGTATTAAAATTAAGCAGTTTTAGATGGTGTGAGGGACTACTGTGGGTAGCACCTCCGGAGTATGAGAGACTTTAAGGGAAGAGATGATTAATAGAACCTATGGAACAGTGAGGGATTAATAAAAGGTGATGTTCAGACAAAATTGCAGTAGACCATAAAATCAGTGTTTCTGTTTTAAGCCCATGATTTTATATAGACTCCAATGACCTGTGAGTTTTAGGTTACTCAAACACCAACTCATAGAGTTTTAAACAGAGCAAAGTTGGAGAGGTGAAAAGGGGAGAGAATGAGCTGGTGTTTCCTTAACTGCTGTGATTTTATGAAATTTAGTGCAAAAATTCAGGAAACAACATATTCTATCATATATTCACATGTGGGTAGTGAATAATGTGATAAGATACTGTACTCAGTTTTGGGTTAGTGAGAAAGAAGTGTTTCATTACATACAAACAAATTATTTAGCTGCTTTTAGAACTGATCTAACTTCATGATCTAACCATGAAACCTATAGGTAATGTTTTTTTTTTTTTCTCCTAATAGTGTTTTTTGACCTTTTGTTCAATTAAGAAATGCTTCTTAGGTAGGTGTATTAGAGTACACAGGTGGCAGTTCCATTAAACTGTGATTTCAACTTGATAGTTGTTCTAGATACTGGAATTGTGCATCTGCCACAGTAATCATTAATGTTTGTATAGTCCTTTGAGAAAATACAGTGATTTTTGTTTAGAAAAGCTAAGAATGACTACATTTGGTTGTGCATTCAGAGCTCTCAGTACTGCTTTTACACTTAAAATTCCCCTAAGAATACAATACATTTAAAGTAAAGATTTGTTTTGCGCGTGAAATGCAGATGGAACCGTGTCTACAAGCTAAAGGTAGGAAAACTATTTGCCATAAATGATAAAATCAAACTGAGTCGTCATTTTCAAAACAAGAACAGTAGAAAAAGAAAATTAAGGACTAGAATAGAATGGAAAATAATGAAGTTTGGGATTTTTTTCACTTTTGCATTAATACTAAAGTCTTTATTTTCAAGTTAGAAATTATTACTGAAATGTCTTTTATGTCAGAGACTTCTTATACGGATTTTGAACACACTAAAATTTGGATTAATTCTTAGAAATTTAAACTTGGGCAGCATTTTGAACTTGTTTAATTTCTCCCTTCCCTTTTCCTTTTTCCCGTCTCTAATTTTAAATAAAAATAATTTTGGTGCTTATTCCTAGTAAGTGGTTTAGTAGTCAAGCCTAGTTATTACTTTCTTTTATAAACTTGTAGAGTATTATTGCATTTTGTGCTGCATAAAGTAGTGTGTTAACATAGAACTATACCTGGGTGTCTTTGTGGACAGATTATAGGTGATTACATGTAAAAGGCAATTCTGTAATTAAAGAACCTGTTAGGGCTAAATGCTTCTGAAAATCCCAGCCTAATTAGGCTTTCATGAAAGGCAGGTATCAAGCACAGGCAAAATCAAGAGAATGTTCTTTCACAACCTCTTTTATCCTTTTGTTGTTGCAGAAACTGTCACAAAGAAGCGAATTATGAATTAACTTTTTTTTTCCCCCCTGGTTTTGACACCGTGCAATTTGAAAGACATAAGGGGGACACCAGTCACTGGTGTAAAGAAATGACCTTTTCATATTATCCTTAAGCAAGGCATAATAGAACTTTATTTATGAGCACCTTTAATTGGTTATGTGTACAGCTCTGGTAGAGCATCAGCACCTGGTATGTAAAGCTTCAGTAACCTTGTATAAACCTAACACACAGGGCACAGAAGATCAGCAAAAAAACAATGTGATGTAAATCAAATCCAAATATAATCTGTTTAATTGGATGTCATATTTTCGCCAGTACTAAGAACACACCTCCAAGCTAACGGCTATTTCCATTCTGTAAAATGCTATGGCAGCTACAAATTTAAATATAAATGCAAATATTTTTACTGATTCAAATTTTAAAATGATGAATGCTTTTAATAGAAAAGCTAAGAATTGCATAATAGAAAGTAAACTTGTGAGCACAGTTACAAACAAGTCAACAATTTACTCAAGGAAAAAAAAGTGGTACTTGGGGAAGCTGTATTATAGGTGTTGCTATGGGATGTGCTGAAGTTTATGCAGAATTAATATTCCCTTGACAATCTGATTTTTAGATGGCAGCTCATTGGAATTTCTCAGGGATTCAGAACTTAGAGTAAGCCACAGGGACAGTGGACTAGCAGTGGAACTAGGTTTTTGAATCTGTGTTCTACGCATGCTAAATTGCAGGGAATGTGCTTTATGTAGGTCTGTTATCTACATTGGTATTCCACACATTATATATAGTGGATGTTGTATCATTTTTGTCTCTCTGCACCTCTTGTGTGTGCACAGAGATGTTTGCCAACGTGTAAGCAGGCAGAATGTTTGAGAAGGATATCGATCACTGGAATTCAATTTTTAAAATTACCAAGGCTTCCTGACACTTCCTTATTGAAAAACTAACATCGATACTAATCTAATGCTAATCTAAATGCTAATGCTTGTTAGAGCTGAGAAGTTTTTTAAAAGCCTTATATATTAGGCTCTTTATCCGGATATTTTCCATGCTAAGAGTCTGCTTCAGTTTGAGTCTCATGGGGATGTTTAAGCTGTTCCTGAAAAAGGCAGTTCTGGTGGAAGCACGAGTGCTTCTACACTTTGAAGCAGATACTTAGTGAGAAAATAGCTTTTTGATCATCACTGGAAATTATCTCCAAGATGACTGACTAGCAGGGCTCTGGAAAAACTGGTAGCTTGTTTATGTTGCAAAAGCTCTGCTGGAGAATGACCCTATATTTTTTCAAAGATTCCATCTGCAGTGAGCCTGCACAACACAAATTTCAGGTTTCTCTGAGCAGCAGTGCTGGGGCTGGAAATGGAAAATCTGTTGATTTTGGTTTTATAGCGCTCTTCCTGAAACTGCCCAGGGCACATGGAAAGGAAAAAATACCAGGCTGGAATGCTGAGGTGAATTGGCAGGGTAGGAGGAAAGGACTGGGATATATAGAGTCAGTGAAATGACGGGAGGATGGATGCTGATGTAGGGGTCTAGGAGAAGGAGGGATGAAGAGACTGACAAGCAAGGAGGAAGCCGAAGGGAAAAAATCAGTGACTGAAAATACGTGGGATTGAAAGATGGCAGTGTAAACGCAGAAGGATAGGCTGAAGACCATGAGAGTAAAAGAAGATTGTTTGAACCAGTAAACTGGGATTAGACTATGAAGCTTAAAGATATTCAACTAGTATGAAAATTAGGCATGAAGAGGAAGCAGAGGTAGAAGAACAAGTTTTGAGGAAAAACTGAAATACCCATACCATCTAGAACATGCTCTCAGAAAAATGGAAAGTACAAATAAAAAAAAAATCTGTTACTGTCATTACCTGGTTGAAATTAATTTCCTAAGTGCCAATCTTTTCCTCCTCCTGATGGTCATCGGATGGATATACATGTCTGATAGTTTATTAAGGACCATTTACTTGGGGCAAAGATCTGTATTATGATGCAAGGGGAAGAAAATCCTCTCTGAATTCTGAGTATTTACAAATGTGTGTTCACACAAGCACATGATAAAGGAACAGCATAAAAACATTTGGAAGATGAGATAATCAAAAGGTAGCTTATCCCCAAATGGAAGCTCTTTCTCTAGTCTTATCTTATCCCTCCTGATATGTATTTTCATTTTCATAAACGTACAATTAGCATAATGCAGTCTTTAAACTGATTGAGGGCTATCGCTTGGGGAGGAACCCTGCTTTCACAGCAAAACTCAGACTGTTACTGGAAAATAATCCAGGGATGGAAGGGCACTGGCCACAGAACCATTGAAGTATTTGTTGCAGCAGCTACAGGGTTGTGAATGAGGCAGGAGAAGGTTTAAAGGAGAGAGGGGAAAAAAGTTACTCTAGTTGAAGGCAACTGTTGTTGCCTCTGCAGTTGGATTCCATCCTGCATCTTGCCTAGGCATGACATGGAAACTCGGTGGCATTCATTTAAATCAGTTTTCCCAAGTGTGCCTCATTTTCTGGATGTCCAAAGGAAGACTTTGAAGTCAAGTTACTGAGGTTCTGAGCTCTCACAGCTGCGAGTGAAGTCAGTGGGCACCGTTTTCTTTTTTTTTTTTTGAAGTGCTATATAATGTTAAGTGCTCTGAAGAATAAAGTACTGCTTGTTTAAAACTGGCAAGGAAAATTTACCAAAACTTTTCCTCATTCTGTCTGCATTTGCTACCCATTTACAATACTGTCCTTTATTTTCTGGTTCGAATTTGAAAGTGGAGTATTTAGACGCTTTTAAAAGGATTACCACAGAAATGCCCGTGAGGAAATGAGAAAAATATTTTCTCAGAATAATGTCAGAGTAGGGATCAATAATTAAAAGAAATAGACCTGTTCACTGGACTTGGACAAGAGAAAATAAGGGATGCTGGCACCGTCAACACAATCCCTCACTTGCATCGTATAATGCTGGAACTGTGTAAACTGTGGAGTTGTGGGGAAAAAATGGAACTCTGGAAAGAATTATTTTTTCATACCATTCAAGACTATATCACGAAGTAAACAAGCAATTCTTGATTCCTTTTAAACGACATTTGTTCTGACAGTTCCCGAAAGCTTGAAAGCTTGGCTTTACAGCTTTGATATAGTTTTTAAACTAAGTGTATTTGTGTATATTTGCATATGATACTTGTCTGTATGCCTTTTGTTACTGATCGAAGCAAAGCCTAACTTTCCCCCTTAAATTAAGACCCTTGGGTCCAAATGTAGATTCATTTCCAGGGTCCGCATATGCTGTTGCCATTTTTGGTTTTGTGGCAAGCTGCCTGATCTGTCAGGATCTTTAAAATTTCCGTTATTAAATTAATCATGGAAGAAACTGTAGTCATTGTTTTTCCAATGTGCAACTGTTACATTAACTTACTGCCCACCAAATTTCACCTGACTGAATTTCTTTTCAAAAGTGCTTTCCTCAGTCTGTATTTGTGTGTTTCAGTGCCAAGAGCTAATGTTTAATACAGTTTTTCTTTCTTTTATTTTTTTTTTTAAACAGATCTAATTGTGGTAGTAGCCTCGATTATTGTTCTGAGCATAGGATCTAATGGACAGGTGTTTGCCACCTCTGCAATAAGGTATGTTCTTGTAGGGGCTGTAGCTCTTCACAACCACAGAGCTGTATTCCATGTCTATTTTCCCAATTTCTGAGTTAGAGGTATATATAATTTTCCTAATACAGAAAAAAGTTGTTATATTGAGACACTGGACAGTGGAAGACTGTGTGTTAGTGTGCTTGGTCACTGGTTGGGAAACAAGAGCGCAGAAGCAAGGCATATGAAGAATGATGTGAATGCTGAATCCAAGAGGAAACAAGTAAAAAAAAAAAAACAAAACCAAAACATTATGTCCTATATAAACCATCAAACAGCTCTCTGAGACAAAAGAATATTACAGAACAGGATTTTATTTAAGAAGTAATCCAGACAGCACTTAACTTGGTGCTTTTCGAGTACTGGTAATTACTTTATTTAAAGAGTAATTAGGCTTTGGATTTGTTTGGCACGAGTAACTCATACTGTACACCAACCAGAAACATTTGATGTCTCCAGTGCTTTGTTCAGCTTGCATCAAGCACTGCATGATTGTTTTGGGAAGTGGGTAAATAGAAGAAAGGAAGAAGAATGCCCAGAATAGGTGTGCTTCCCACTCCTCCTAACTGCATTTGCAAGATGGGCTGCATGTTCTGTTAAAAAACTCTGATTTCCAATGCAGTCTAAATCACTGGGAACTGAGAATGCAGAGTACTGTCTAAACTGTCAAGCTGGGTAGATAAACACTGGAGGGAACTACATATTTTGAAGGTAATAGTTACCTTTCAATATTAATCCTTGCATGATGATAAAGACTCACACAGGCAGCACGAATGCGATTTGTCAGCTGGTAGAGGAGGAGGATGAATGTGAAAGTTCTCAAGATTTTGTCTAATTGAACTAGAAGTGTAGGAAGGACTTTAATGAAGAGGCCCACTGTGTGTCTATTTGTGAACCCGGGTGGCTTTGGGCTCAGTGCAGCCTTTCTGGTGTGACAGTCACTGTCCCACAGCTCAGAAAGCCTTCTGCCAGAGAAACTTAACCCATGTCTCTGCGTTGTTGTTATTGCCCCATTGAAAAACCTTCTGGGTCGGGCAAGGCTTAGTCCCAGCAGGTTTCCTCAGAACTGTGATGGAAGTGGCTGGTTTTTGAATGAAGAAGGAATGAATCTCATAGCCTCGCCTTTGCATTTGTTGCTTTTAAGGTATATGGTCCTCTTTGGGTGGACCTCCCGTAAATCCCAGCAATCCCAGCATGCCTTCCCAGTGATGGAGGATGGCACCATTCTGATTTTCCTACCTGTTGGTGTAACCCAGAAAAATGCAGCCACAGTGGAATTGAGTTAAGAAGACTGAATTAAAAAACAAAACCCACCAACAAAAAAAAATTTAAGGATAGCTAAAAAGAGCTAAAAATACTTCTAGTGAAAAGTTTTCGGGTAGTTGAATTTAATGTTCATCCTTTCCTGCTCTTCACTGTTTTGTTGCAGTGAAAAGATGAGTGTAGGCAAACAAAGCTCATTGGTAAAAGGGTGATTAGAATGAAATATTTCCATTGAATAAAATCCTGCTGAAGAACCATATGGATAATTTTTTCTCTTTAGTTGAAAATATTTGGAGTTTATGATTCAGTTATTGTCCTAAGATCACATAGGACTGTATCTATTTCCAATTAGATGATTTCTATAACTTACAGAAAAAGGACTTCAGTAATACCACGTTCAATTCACTTTCTGCTTTTGGCAAATAGAGAAAAAAAAATTGCTCATATTTATCTTAGCAAAGCCTGAAGCGCTGGTTTTGCTTGGAAAGGAAGCATTTGAGAATCATAATCAGGTAAAATACACAAGTATCCTCTGAGTTTGAAAGCATAAGAATTAGACATTTTTATTTTTTTCTTTTAACTAATTGGTGTCCTAGTGAATATTTCTGAAGATATTTGAATATAATGAAATGTGATCTAAACATACTGAGTCATCTCAAGTCTAAGATGCAGCCCTAGCCAGAGGCAATACCATCCCAGTTCTCTAACAGGGCAGTACGTTAATGAAAGTAGTCAGATATGTATGGAGAGATAGTATGTTAATGAAAGTAGTCAGATATGTATGGATAGAGCATTATTGTTCTCAAACATTACCTTCCTGTGATGTCCTATTTTTCTGACAGGGGGATCCGCTTTCTCCAGATACTTCGCATGCTTCATGTCGATCGACAGGGTGGCACCTGGCGACTATTAGGATCAGTTGTTTTCATACACCGTCAGGTACTAGATCTTTAATGATCCCCAGCATTTTGTTTACTTCAGTGTGTTCTTTTCATGTACTTCAATCTTAATCTGGAGAAAAACTACTTTAAAAGTCCATCGTGTTTCTTTCTACTTCTAAAATGGAAACACTATTCTGTGGTTAACAAGGTATCAGCATCAGTATTTTTTTAAGAATTACACTCTGATATTATCCTTCAATGTAATTTATTAAATGCAGCTATGTGAGCTGCCTTTCATATTGCAAATACTGTCCACTGTCTTCGCAGAAGATGTGTTCCTAGCTTGGTTGATCTGTGGAAAGACCTTGATAGAACAAATAAATTATTTAAGTTATTCTATTTTCTCTGTTCGAATAAGGAATTTTCTATTCCATTCTATAAATAAAAATACTAACTATATTATGATAATAGTTATAGTTATAATATAACTTATAATATAGTAACTATATAATAAATTTACTTTTTCAAGGGTGCAGTCACAGAGGTAAACTTGGCTGTCAATAATTACATGTCTGTTAAAGCTTTGTAACAGTTATTCTTCTATAGAAAAGTTCATTAAGCAGGAAAAGCTTATATGTTTTAGTGCAGACTTTGAAAAACTTATAGCTGAAGGCTTCTTTTTGTGGCCTCATTGGATCTCTTGAAGAAAAGCTGACTTAGCTTTGTGAATGTAATAATAAACTTGTATCATTAGCCTTTAAATCTTGTGTATCATACCGTATGGGAGGGCTAATACTGTGCTATGAATCTCTACATCAGACTTGTAGATGGTTCTTTAACCTACTTTTTCTGAGTATAGATTGACAGATATTGACAAATTGTTATAGATTTCCACACAGACATTGTTTCATTTGCTATTTGGAAAAATGTTGTTCTGGGGCAGAGAAATGGGAGGTACTTAATCCAAAGCCTTAATTCAGTATTGAAAGTTACTTTTCCTTCCTTTATTTTTCTCCCCCAGTGCTGTGGGCAATTTTACATCACGATGACTGTGCAGCATTGATGCACACCAAAGCTCCAATTTGAAATAAATATTTTAAAAGCGCTCTAGTATAAAGCCTACTTTCTTCCTGTACAGCAGGATGGCTTTTAATGCTCCAAGTCTGTGTGGTCTTCATTTATTATTGTCACATTGCCTGGATATCTAGCTAGGGCAGAGCTGGTATCCAAATACACTTTCTCAACGTTTGCTAACCTTACTGACAGAGGTGTTTGAGAGAATTTTTTCCTGTGGGTGTTCAGAGATTTAGTCAAGAATCTGGAAATACTATCTCCAAAATATAACACTTACATCTTAAATGTCACAAACGTAAATAAGTTCAGTGATTTAAAAGGAAAAAAAATACTCTTGAATTTATGAATAAACGCACCTGAAGTTCTCCTAATCCAAAGAAGTGATTATGATGATACATAAAACTCTACAGATCTGTAGTACTTGTCAAGGCAGATCACCCACTAACACATTAATAAAAAATAAATAAAATGAAACACACAGTTCTATATTGACATTGGACAAGTGCAGCTGAAAACCTAGCATGGGACCAAACATAAGGGAGAATAGAACCTTTATTCCTCTCCAGTCTCTTAAAGAATTTTTTGTTTAAAAAATAAACCAAAACAAAACCACCTCAGCTGCTTTTTCTTTACAGGCAGAGCACAAGGCCCTCATTTATTTGTTGAGTTTGGTACTCCTTCAGAAAAAATGGGAGCCTAAACTCTTAAACAATGTGAGAAAATAAATTCACATCTTTGTGACCTGTGAAAATAACAGGCACTTGGAACTCTGTCTGCAGGCCCAGAAGAGCTTACTAAAGTTGTCACCAATGATTTCCATGTGTTTTGGAATTTCACATATAGATGTATTGGCTCACTCAAGCCCAAGTTGGCTAGGATGCTCTTCTATTTTCAGCAGGTTGAGCTTATACAAGCACTTCTTGCCAAAAGCAACAAAACATGAGTCATGTGGTAATGGAAAGACATGGAAAAATCATGCAGCTAACCAAAAAACTGAGTTAGCCAATACAGCTCCAGCTTGTAAGCCTCTCCATTAGTTTTACTTATTCGTCACCTTCCTTTGTGGGGTCTTCTACTGCTTTGAGAAGGAAGTTACTGATGAGCTGGAGATTTGGGGTTTTCTTCTATTTTTCTTCAGTGTTGAATTTTATATGGTTTGGTCCTTATTGTCACTGAAAATACAAATCTAAGTTAAAAGAATGTGTTGACTCAAATCTCTAAATACTCAGATTTACTTCTGTGGATATTTGGGTTTTGTTCTTGCTGTTCCCTTTGCATATATATATATATATGCAATCTGAAAGTCCTTGCTGAGAACAGGCATTAGGCAACTCTTCATTCTTAAGCTCCTATCTAATAAAAATTCGTATCAATGTGAAGTTTTAAGGCCTGATTTCTGCAAAATGCTCTTTGTATGAATTGATACGCAATCTCAAACCATTTTGACGTTTGTAGACACTACTCCATCTTTATTTCTTGAATATTACTTTAAAATCTTATGCACTCTCCCTTAGATGCAGTATGTATATTATTGCGGCCGTTGTTCCTGATAATTAAACATAGACATGTAGTGATGTGTGTGTCTATACATATTTAACGTAGAGTGACATTTAGAATAAATCTAAGGCAAATTACACTTGCATTTGGGCTTCACTTAACGAGAGTTCAGTCTTTAGATGAACAGGAGTGGAGCTGAGAGCTACCAATGGTGAAATAACCTGAGTAGTTGCTATTTCATCCTGTTTGATTGAATCTCATAAGACCATGCATAGCACTTCTGAAAAGCATATTTTTCTGCCCACTTCTCAAAAAGGCAGCACTTAACACAGAAATATTCCAATTATCGCCTACTCTCTAATTCTGTCCTCTGAGGCAAAATTCAAAGAAAGCAGTGAAGGCCATTCCTCAATAAGATGTCATATCTGAGATGTAAGCGATGTATCAAGTGTAACTAAAAGATTTCTGTTGCTGTGGAAGGAAGTCACAAATCCACCAGAGATGAAAGCAGAGTGTTTTCTTTGTAAACAGGCAACAAGAATTAGTCTCCATTTCAGTTGTGATTTTTCTATGGATCACTGAACTTACAGGCTCAGGTGTTAAACAGCTTCATCTTGCGTTGAAAAAATACCGTGCAGGCGAACCAAAAAGTGTTGAAAAATCAGAGAAATTAAAATAGTCTACTGTAAATGTAACTGTAAGGAACTTTTCAGAGCAACGGAGTCATATCTACAAGTACACAGTGTGCCATTATCATTAGAGAAGATGTGAAAATAATGGTGACCAGCATAGAAATTTGAACTGAAAATCCAAATTTCACTGAAAGTCAGTGAAATTTGGATTTTCAGAAGTTCAAATTTTATATCCTCTTTCCGCTGCCTTGTTTAGCAAACAGAGCTGCAAAACGTTAAGGCTTAGATTAAAAGACTTGCCCATGGGCAAAACTTAATACTGTCAAAATTAATTATTCAGCTCATTATTAAATGATTAGAAAAAAACCCACGTACTTTGCCTTGTGTCAAGATTGCTTAAAAACTTGCCGAAGCTGGATTTTGATTAGTGCTATAATAGAAGAAAGTATCTATAGTTCGCACTGCTGAATGCAATTCTTAGCTACCAGGGCTACATTTTCCCAGGAAGCTCTTATAAGGAATTGGGGAAAAAAAAAAAAAAGGAAAAAAAATCTGAAGGAAGTTTGGTGATATAACCTCATCTTTCTTTCAAAGTTTAAGAAACATGGGTAGGTTTAGAGAAAATCTGTGAAAATCTGACATGCTTTATAAGTAGAGGCAATCCTTCTCAGGTTTTAATTTTAAATTTATCATAGAGGAATATTTTGATTCTTTGGATCCAAGGAAAGAAAAATAACTCTGTCAAAAACTTAAGGAAGATGCTAATGAAGATGCAGTACTAGCGTGTTTCATAATAAAGATGGCTAAATATGTGCAAAGAAAATAAAGGAATAAGATGTGTTAACTATTAAAGTAAACTTTAAGTAATTAAAATAAGCTGTTTTCCCACATAACTAGGTATTGGATATCTCATTTGATAATCAAGTAGTGCTGTTTTTATAAACTTTATCCATTTTTGCATCTGTGACACCACACGTTTTGGCTTGTTTAAATGTGCAAGTGTATTTTCCCTGGAGTTTCTAACTGTCCTGTTCCTAGATCTCATCAGTTCTGATACAACGTTCCCACACAAAAATCTATAGAGAAGCTGAAGGAATCTAAGTATCAGATACTAGAGTTTATTGCGTAGATATGCTCATAATCACAACATATGGTTGTTCTTTCTTAATTGTTATTTTAGCGTACTGTTTGTAAAGTGCTTTTCTAACACTGTTTTACTGTTTTTAAAATGTATTAACGTTTTGGTATTTTGTGTGGACAGTTAAATGGAATGATTCCCATTTGCAAGGCATAAAATGGGAGATAGGTCCCACTCTCCATTTAGGTGTCCAAATGATTTCATGTAAATGATGGATTCTTGAACTCTTTAGTCCAATATGAATAGAAAACAAGTCACTGAAGTACCTGATTTACTGGGAACAAATTTCATATCTGAAATAGAACTTATTTTTTTTTTACTGTGATGCAGAAACCCTCCCAGATATTTACAATGATATAATATATATTTATGATATAAACTTTATGTACTTGTTTTCTTTTTCTCTTAATAGGAACTCATAACCACGTTGTACATTGGATTCTTGGGATTAATTTTTTCATCCTATTTCGTTTATCTGGCTGAGAAAGATGCAGTTGATGAGGATGGAAAGACTGGTTTCTCCAGCTATGCTGATGCCCTTTGGTGGGGTGTGGTAAGTCTTTACCGACAAAATGCACGTGCAAAGTTAGATTTTCTTTTTAAGTTGTGATCTTTTAAAAAATCTGGCATTTCTTTCTTTGCGGAATGTATGTCTGTAGGGAAGCTCGTCAACCTTTTAAAAAGGACAAAAGGAAAACATAATAACTAATTAATAATTTGTATTATTAATAGTTAAGTATTAATAGTTAATTTTTATTATTAATTTATAATTAAATTATCATTAAACTTTATTGCAGAAGCATGATACCAAGTCCTTAGAGAAAGACATTGAATCTTTACAGACACAAAAAGTTCACATCGAATTTCACACTTCAAAAAGAGTATAAATGCCCTCCAAAACCTATACCACTTCTTTTAAGCTCTACTTAATTATCTGCAAAAAGTGCAGAACTTTAAAAGTATATTCTATTTGTGGAGGTTGGGTTTATGACCCTATTTTTTTTTCTTTTTTTTTGTGTAGAGCCCACTCTCTTAGTAATAGTGCAGACTTTGCTGCAGGTTACAGGTTCCTGTTTTTCCAAAAAAAAAAGAAAAAATTCTGTGATTCACTGTAAAGGTAAATAGGTCCATCTAAAGCATCTGGCAAAGCCTCACAGATTCAACTACTTTGGATCTCAATCGGCAGTCAGGGTCAGTGCAAATCTTTGGTGACAGAAAGAAAAAAATATCATGAGGGGGAACTGAGATTATGAAAGCCTTGTGGTAATTATTGTGTCCATGCCCAGAATCAGTTGAAAATGGAATAGATAGCTACAGAACAGAATGAGAGACCAGATTGTTTCTACACTCCCTTCATATGGCTCTTCTCAGCGTGTTTCTCACTGTGACTCATGTTTTCCTTCCTTATTAGCTGGTGCATGAACCATCTCTTCTCTTGTGGTCCCTCTTCCCCACCAGCACAGGGCACCTCATATGTTTTCTGACTTGGCTGTCTCATTATTACAAACCCAAGGAGATTGATCACATCAGTGTTAGTGATCAATCAAGTTAGTTAGATATGGACTATGAAATATTTTTAAATGGTAGAAGCTATGGCCTTGATTTAAGTAGAGAGTAAAAAATTAAGGCCAAAAAAAAAGTCAGGATGCGTTTATGCAGGCATATTTCATTAATATTTTGGATTAAATTTGAAAGGAGTTTAAAAAGGGATTTAAAAGTAGTTCAATTTTTAAGATCAACAAGTTTACAATATGCATTACTTGTTGAGATTTGGAATCCGTATTTCAATCATCTAAGTGTCCGCCTATGCCTTGCAAAGTGCTCCATGGGTTTTGTTGTTGTTCTCCAAAACTTGACTTGTTTTGTGTCACAGCAAGATAAAATCAGCTTTGTCTTTCTCTAGCTGCATAAGGCACCCAAAGAACACTGTTTAAATTGTTGTTTAAGCTTCCCAGATGTGGAGGCCCCCCCTCAGCATCAGTGAGTCACGGTGCAGGTGCAGTCCACAGCTGGCAAGAGTGACAAAGGACAAAGTGAATCGGTTTCCTTTTCTTTTCAAATCTTCTGTAATGTAGAAACACAGATGTGGAGTTACCAGGGAGTGAAATTTGATTTCACTTTTTTTTTTTTTTGCCTTTCAAAATTTGAACCGTAGGCAAAAAAGCTTGGTGGCAAGTCTTTGGGAGCCTTCTGTGTCTGACAAAAACCAGAGTGTGCTAGGGGTAACATTTTGCTCTGAGTAGAAAGTGCAAGCTTGCTGAACTTGATACAAACGACCTGAAAGGTTTAAACACAAAGAAAAGGGGAAAATAAAGAATGAATGAGAATTGGAATTAAAGGCGATGTTCACTCGCTCCAGTTAAACGCAGGGTTGTTTCACCTCGATTTGGCAGGCATGCAGGTTAAACTGCAAAGATGTATCAAAGGCTTGTGAAATTTTATATGAAGCCACTTTCAGAAGTTATAGCATGCAAAAGCATTTCCAACAGCACTGTCGGTCTGCCAGAATTACAGCCCCCATCCCAGCAGGTTTTCAAGGAAAGAAGAAGGGCAAGTAGGAGGCTTGTCTTCTGTTGGCCCTTCCATGCTCCTCTCTTGCTGTTGGTAATGGTTGTTGGTTTTGCTGCAAGGTGGACTATTCTGGTCTGTTGAACTTGAGTTGAATAGTTGCTCCAGAAAGTTGGTGTTAGCTGGCAGAAGTACTTGGGATCAATTGCTCAGATTTTCCAGCAATAAATTCCCGTGCCAGAAGTAGCAGTTTGACCCCCTATATATTTAGCATGGTTTTTGAGGCGTGTAGTTCTGACTCTTCAAACTCCAGGACACCTGCCTATCTTCAAGCACACGAGAAGCTCTGTTGACTTCTACTAAATTAGAGTTCTTCCTATTTTGAAGTGTGCACCTATGTTTTCAGAGCATTAGAGCATGTGCCTACCAGCTGGAATATGCCATAGTACATATGTATTAAGAAGGAGGTGTAATTTTTCAAAGCCTAGTAATTAAACATTCTCTGAGCAGATAATAACTTTCGGATATACAAGTAGAAAAATATTCTGATTGTGATTAAGAAAGCTGGAGAATTACATTAATTCTAATTCTTTCCACATACTTCAATGCACTAATTAGATTACCAAGAAGGAACCCTCTTAAGGAGAAACTTTTTTTGAGGCATGTTCAGGCACCTGCAGGAATCTGCCAGCCAAGTGCCTGCTGTAGAGATGGAAAATCATCTCTTCTGTGGTTACAGCTTTCATGCCGTATTCCATAGTAACGCTAAGGCAGCTCAACATTACTGCAGTTTGTTTTTAAGTCCTGAGTGCTGGAGAACTCAAAGAAAAAAAAAACCCACAAAAAAAATCAAGAGGCCTTTCATAAGAAAGAAGAGAGGAAAAGGAAGGAAAAATCCCAGACTTTAAGGGGTCATCTGGGTGCACTAAGGAGCTGAAGTGCTGTTAAAGAAACTCTGCTTTAACTTCCTCTGCTCCCCCCTAACACATACTGCATTTCAAAGCTGATTTTTTTTTTTTGGGGGGGGAGAGAGGTCTGCTTTAATTTGGGGGGCTTGCAAACACATCTGTTTGTACTGCTGGCAGTACACAGCACCTGAGTCACTTCATGGGCAAGCCACATGAAACCTGGACAAACACCTGGCAAGACAGAGCTCCTGCTGAGACCGGTTTGCAGTTCAAGACAACAAGATTCATCAGAGGATACCGATACTACAAAGTTGACTTCACCAAGTGAGAAATTCACGTTGAATAAACACAAACCTAATTTTTTTTTGGACTTGGAAAAACTCAGTTTGATAGCAGTTGGTCATTTTTTTTTTTCCCCTGCAAATCTTCCTTCCAGCTCCTCATAGAACTGCTCAGGGAGGAGGAGGAGGAAATGTATCCTTCCTATGCCTTTATTGCTGATAGTTTCATCTGAGAAGCCTATTTTTGCATAATATCTAAGTATTTGGCAGCAGCTTTTCCCATAAAAGGCAGTATTACCATATCCTCTTTTGTAGTCAGTAAAAATTTACATATTCTTTTAAGTCTGCTTTGGCTGTATTTCTGCTACCATTCAAGGCAAAGTAAAGGGAGAGGGACTGGGTTTAGGACTGGTGCTCCCAAGCAGAAGTACGTTTTTTCTATTTAAAGCTCTCCCCAGTGGTTGGTATTGGTGACAGCATTCTTCATGTCCTCATCGGAAGCTTTCCACTTCCCAGGGGTGCAAGTCTTCTTTGTCATACCATTTTATGGCAGTGTCAGGGCTCTGAATAAGCTAAAAAGCCTTAATGGCCCTGACGAGACACACCTGGGATCACCCCAACACCTGGTGATCAACGGCCTGAGACCTCTATGTAAGCTCAGCCCTGGACACTTGCTTCTTGCTTTCTGATGGACTTCTTGGCTTGATGTCAGACCTGCCTTATTGCTGTGGTATTGTTTTATAGTCTAGATTCTTAGTTAGACCTGGTCATGACTTTTTTTAAGCTGTTTTGCTTGGGTGCTGTGGGACTGGGTCATTGACTGGGGAGATGTTGCCTTGCTGGTTGGTTTATCTCCTTCTACTCCGGGCTCCCCATCCCTTAGGGAGAGCCTGGCCCTCGCTGCACCTTGATAGGTAAGAAGCAAATCCAGGTACAGTAGTATGGTGCCTCAGACACAATTTTGAGTGCCGAAGAACTGTATTTTTGGGGGGAAGTAAAAAAGCTTAGCATGGGGCTCTGCTGTATTTGCTCTGTGGGCTTATTTACTTTAGGAGACCGAGTGTCACAGAAGGCTTGTGTGTTCCTCCTCCTGCTGCGAAGGTTCAGCAGAGTTGGTGTTAGTCCTGTCCCTTTCTCTTTCTCCCAGCAGAGTGTGGAGCTTACCCTGCCACAGGTAGTGGCTCTGCCCGACCGTGGAGCTTGGCAGGTGTCTATGCTCTGATGTCCATGCATCAATTGGGCAGGAGTCAAGGCTTTCTCCTCAAACCTGTGGAACTACTTTTTAAAAGCAAAAGCAGAAAGACTGCAAGTCTAGGGTTTCAAGCACATGGGGACAATCCTTCCATTTTGGGTGGGTGGAAGCAGCCAGATGCAAACTGTGAGAACAGCCATCCTAAGTCCAGCTGAGTGTTGTCTCCAAACCATTGACCGCTTGAGAAGGCCTGCTGAAGAATGTAAAACCAAGAGAAATCTACAGTTACCTTTAGCATATTCTTGTGACTTCCTTAAATACAAATCCAAGCACTGTTAATCCACATGTATCTTCCCATCCCTGGAAAGGTGATGGAACACCTCATCCCAACTGTCATCTTGGAGCATATGGAGCAAAAGAAAGCTATCAGAAGTAGTCAACCAAGGGGAAGTCATGTCAGACTAACCTGATAGCTTTCTATGATGGCATGACTGGTTGGATAGATGAGAAGAGGGCAGTGGATGTTGTCTACCTTGACTTCAGCAAGACTTCTGACACTGTCTCCCACAGCATCCTCATAGCTAAGTCTTAGGAAATGTGGGTTGGAGGAATGGACAGTGAAGTGGATTGAAAACTGGCTGAAAGACAGAACCCAGAGGGTTGTGATCAGGGGCACAGAATCCAGCTGGAAGTCTGTAACAAGTGGTGTTCCCCAGGGGTCAGGACTGGGTCCAGTCCTCTTCATTCATTCATCAATGACCTGGATGAAGGGATGGAATGTACCCTCAGCAAGTTTGCTGATCACACCAAACTAGGAGGGGTGGCTGACACCCCAGAAGGCTGTGCCACCATCCAGAGAGACCTGGACAGGCTGGAGAGATGGGC
>JAOQGH010000001.1:76334613-76364209 GCA_025769975.1 Gallinago jamesoni
GGGCTGGTCTTTTCTCAGTGGTGCCCAGTGACAGGACAAGAGGAAATGGGCACAAACTTGAGCATAAGAAGTTCCACTTAAACATGAGGAGGAACTTCTTTACTGTGAGGGTGGTAGAGCCCTAGAAGAGGCTGCCCAGAGAGCTGGTGGAGTCTCTTTCTCTGGAGACATTCAAAACCCACTTGGACATGTTCCTGTGTAACGTGTTCTAGGTGGACCCACTCTGGCGAGGGGGTTGGACTAGATGATCTCCAGAGGTCCCTTCCAACCCCATGTGATTCTATGATACTATCTTTTTAAATTTATTTTATTTTTTCTTTTGGGGAAAAAAGGGTACTTTCAATGCACTGAATCAGGTGCTTGGTTCTGTCCTAGGTAACGGTCACCACAATCGGTTACGGAGACAAAGTTCCCCGGACGTGGATTGGGAAGACAATAGCCTCCTGTTTTTCAGTATTTGCTATATCTTTCTTTGCTCTGCCGGCGGTAAGTAGAACTTGGTTGGCTTTTTTTACCCGTCCGTCTGACGTGGGGTGACAATTAGGTAGTTTTAAATTGGTGCCCTTTGATAGGAAATAACGGGGTTGTGTGTTGCTTTGGAATGTTTGTGCACACAGGCGTCCTGGAGTGTGTGTTTGTGTCCCTGTGTGTGCACACACAAACGAAGGAAACTGCTACATCTTTACTGCAGTCAGGGAAAGAGGCCAGATTAATTTTCACTACTCAAAGAAATTAAATGATTCTGTGAGGTAAAGAGAAAGACAGCTTTTTTTTTATCAATGTGCCAATGCCAGAGGTGAAACTAGTGTTTTTCTTTTTTTCCTTTTTTTTTCCCCTTTTTCCTTTTTTCTTTTTTTCCTTTTTTCTTTTTTTCCTTTTTTCTTTTTTTCCTTTTTTCTTTTTTCTCCTTTTTTCTTTTTTTCTCCTTTTTTCTTTTTTTCTCCTTTTTTTCTTTTTTTTTCTCCTTTTTTTCTTTTTTTTTCTCCTTTTTTTCTTTTTTTTTCTCCTTTTTTTCTTTTTTTTTCTTTTTCTTTCTATTTTGTAACTATATTGGAAAAACCTGGGGTAATGTAAGGAGAGGAACACTGCCACACAGCACAGGTCTAGGAAACTGCATCTGCTTTCCTTCATGGTACTATAAAGCACCTTTGGGCTTTTTGTATCTTCAAATAACTGGATGGGGGAGGAATAAAGAAAACAACATCCAAACAATTGGAATACACAAAGATTATCTTCAGTATCGGTTTTAACAGAAATGCTGAAATGATAAAGCATATCTTTGACTTCTTTGCTCAGTTTGCCTGGAGAATCAAACTGGATTCTGCCTTTAGTAGTGGAGATTTTTCTTGTGATGATGAATTTAAGACAGGTGCAAAGAACAGCTATAGATCAGTTATGTGACATGAGTGTTGGCTTCCCCCCCCTCGTGTAGGGTTGCCTTTGGACCCTGGCTACCTCTGTGGCTGCCTCTGATTAACTGACTAATCACAACAATATGCACACATTGATTTTTTTTTTTTTTTTAAATTTACATGACACCAATATAAACGTGCTCAATTTCAGATTTCTTTGCTGGAATAAATAGATTTCTGTCACTCTGGACGCTTGAAAAGTCCGAACTTCTCTTTTTCTAGGAAAGTCTTTTATAGGTTGTCTGTTTATTTTGTATGTTAAGTAGTTGGTTTAGGCACGTGAAGCCATAGTGGAGTCTGACTAGTAATTTTTTTTTTTTGTATTTAGGGTATTCTGGGATCTGGTTTTGCCTTGAAAGTACAACAGAAGCAACGTCAGAAGCATTTCAACAGACAAATCCCAGCTGCAGCTTCTCTAATTCAGGTAAGGCCCCTAACAGTCAAATGCTTTGGAGAGTATTAGGGAGGCAGTGTTAAAGTACTGAGAATCACAATTACTAGCCTTAATTACAAATCTAGAATTTGTGTTTAACCACTTTTGTCTTTTTGATCCACTTCAGTCATTAGAGAAAATTAGAACTACCCTGTCCCCCCTCTCACGAGTGAGCACAGGAGGCTTTCCTAATCTGATGTCCACAAGCATAATGACTGTAATTGGATGCAATGAGTGATATTTGGAAAAATAGTAAAACCTCTTTGTTATAATATTGAAGTCCTAAGTTCCTTTTTATATTCTTTTAGGTCCTCTGCATCTGCCAAATCCCAAGTTGATGAATGTGTATATATATATGTGTATATATACATATATATACATATATATATACACACAGCTTGGTTTTAGAAAATGTCCCCACGTAACGTTCTATATGATAATATAAAGAATCCAATAGTATGGTGCACTAAAATGTGACACACTGCAGAAAAAGGGAAAGAGCAATATTACATGATG
The DNA here is from genome assembly GCA_025769975.1 of Gallinago jamesoni. NCBI lineage: Eukaryota > Metazoa > Chordata > Aves > Charadriiformes > Scolopacidae > Gallinago > Gallinago jamesoni. Next base: position 76,336,975 of record JAOQGH010000001.1, read on the forward strand.
CTTGTGGGGATTTTTGGGGGGTTGTTTGTTTTTGTCTTTTTACTGTGGGCAGGGTTAAACCCCAGCTCTTGGGGAGAATGCCACAAAAAGAGCGCACTGAAGATGGCTGTGTGCTGAGGGGATGTTCCCTGGTGTAAATTATACTCAGTTTTACACAGGGAAAAGTGAATTTTATTAGGCATGGCGGTGTGTGGTATCGCACAGTGATCACAGAACGCCTTTTGCGTTGCTTGAAGATTGATGTCAATTTGATTTGAAGCAAAATCTGACCTACCCGTCCTGCAGGACCACAGCGAGTGCTTTATCCACTGAGGTTATTGGTTTTTGGGTTTTATAACAGACCCTGTGGCGGTGCTACGCAGCAGAGAAGTCCTGCAGTTCCACAGCAACATGGAAGATCTATGTCACGCCACCGGTGCAGAATCCCAAAAAACCACCAGCGCCATCTAGCCCCAGTCTGCGAAAACAGGTAACGGAGAGTTGGCAGAGCTCTAGTCCCTTCTTGCTTTTAATTTGCTTTGCATAACTTGCCAAAATCCTCATGAAGTGTCCAAGGAACCTGGAGAGCTGAAAGGTGTTTCTAGTGGGACATTGTATTGTTTTCCTCACGCCACAGTACGGTTAGTTTTGATTTTCCTCAAAATATTCCTGAGGGACAGGGAAACTTAAATTTGACCTGGTGGTCTGACACGTGATGATTCTGCAGTGTTTTACCTACTTTGAAGTCTTCTCTGCCTTCTTAAAGGGCAGTGTAAGTCAATGGTGACACTTTCCCAATTTGTGTAGTAGCTCATCCAGGAAGAAAGGAGAAAACTAGTTTTAAAAATTTGTTTGCATTCAACATGTGGGTGACAGTATCTACGCTTGTCTTCCTCAAGTACTTCTCTCCACGGTGGGTTTATTTGAGGCTGGGTGTAGAAATTTGGGCAGGAAGCAAACCAAGGTGGGAGAGCTGGAAAAAAAGAGAGTTTTTAGTGCCCTTAGTATCTTCCCTCTGTTTTCTCTAGTGAGAGGAACTCCCCTAATATATTATTAAACCTGAACTTCCCTGAGAACTGCTAAACTTAATTCAAGAACATAGTAATGGTTCTTTCATCTCTTACCAATGCACCATCTTTTCTTCCTAAAGGAGACTAATTCGTTCTTTCTCTACCTAGCCTCTTATTTTCAAGACTTAAGTGTGTATTGATCATGTTGTAGCATTTTGTCCTCCAGGGAATTCCTAGTTTCTTTTCCTGCCATGAGAGCCCACAATCTCTCCTTTAGAAGTATTTTGATGCACGGTAGTGCACCCACTGTCTACAATAAATGCCAATTTCTATTATTTTTCATGCCCTGTTTGGTTAATTTTGAACACAATTTTGTTTAATTGCTGCAGAGCTGAACATAAGAATAAATTTCTAAAAGGCTGAGTACAGAGTGTGATTAACAAATCAAAATTGGTTTATTTAGACCAAGTAACATTGTCACATTTGTGAATACCTTGAACATGCACCTGCTTGTGTTCATGCGTACAAATTCTTGTGAGCACTAGCCCTAGATCTCAGCTCCTTGTTAGAAGGTTACCGGAGCATTAGGCAAGGTAAAGTATGCTTCTTGTCTCTGTTTTGAGGTGTGAGAGTAGTAGAACCAAGTGGGACTAGAGCCAAAGGGTAGGTAGGCATGAAGACTGGAAATCAAATGCTGTCTTGTGAGAAGCAGTATTTCTAGAGCTAGCTGGTGGCATTGTCCAGGAGACAGAGAGCACGGGCCATGTAGTCAGTACGTGAGCAGCTGTTTTGTTGGTCACTTCTAATCACAAAGGCAGATGGAGATCAACCTTGCTTGGAACCACTTGAATTCAAACCTTTTCATTCTTATCTACCAGCTGTAGGTTGCCTCTTAGGCTTCTAAAATCAGGAGAACTTCAATTTTTGGAGTATTTATCTTCTCATGGTGTGCCTAATTCAGCCTTTTTGATAAAAGGTGAATTTCTGCATTTAAAAAGACTGCACAGTGCCTAGCTCATAATTCAAAGTCTATGGTTATGCTTAATTAGAGCTTTAGAAAGATGTTGTGTACTTAAGTGATGAGTGTTTTAGGTGCCTTGAGTTTTGAATCCTATTTGAGAAATCGTACTTGAGACCTGATTTTTCAGAATGCGCTAGGCATTTTTCTCCTGACAATAAAATCAGATTTAATTTGATAATTCAGAATCAGCTGCTTTTAAACGTTAAACAAGGATGTGAAACTTCCACTGAATTTTATTTGCATTCTTTTAAGAAAAAAAAAGATAAAGACTCAAATGAATTTACTCTATAGTGAAATCCTTATGTGTACTTTTATGTTTTTGATAATATCTTCTGATACCATCCCATTTCTGCTACCACAGGCTAGAAGATACAAAAGAAAAGGAAAACTAGGCTGTGGTAATGGTTCTGCACCCGTAATAAACCCAGGAGAGAACGCCTTGTCTATTCCCCAGATCACTTATGATCACATTGATGAGCAAGATGACAAAAAAGACGTGTCTTTCTACATTGATGAACCCAGAGGTAATTCATTTTCATTTATGTTCAGTTTGGTGTTTTTTAAGAGTCACGTGGTAAAGTGACTTGAACTGATGAATGGGAAATTTCTGTGAAAAAATAAAACTAATCAGTAGTGCAAGATGCCTCAAACCAAGGACAATCACGTAACCAAAACAGGGAGACACAAATTAAAGGAAATCTTTAGATTTGTATTATGGTACAAACTCCAAAAGAGTTGTCTTTGTTTACCAAAGTGAACTCAATGAAGATTTTGCATATAGTGTTAATTTTACTTCATTTAATTGTCTCAGAGCTGGATGGAAAACTTCCTCAGATCTACCCTACCTTTAAATTTTACCTTACATAGAGCCTGAAGGAAGGAAAATAAACAGGAAAAAATATATTTACATCTTTACAGCACCATCTTAAGCATTGTGCAAATAAATTGTGATAGGAACAGCTAAATATTTTTATGCCTATGCCAAGAGGTTTTGGTAAGTGGGTTTTTTTCTTGTTTCATTTAAAGTATTGTGTGTTGCTGTAAGTGGCTGCTGTATTTCAACCTGTAAACTGGCTGAATTTCACTGCTGAGCTAAGGTACTGCTTTGTTTGTAAAATAATTTTTAAAATTATTTTTTTTTAGTGGGAACGTGGGTATAGTGAAATTGTTCACTATAAAGTGAGGCTTTTTTGGAAAGCTATTTTTTCCACCTTCATGTTGATTTCTTTTGTCTGATGGGGATTGGGGAAACTTGAGCTAGTTCTGGATCTGCTAAATCCTCAGCTCCAGAGGAGATTGTTTCTTCATAGTCTGAGGAGTTATGTTCCATACCCAGAGGCATGAAAAACCTTGCCAAGTTAACTGAGGTAGCCAAAGATGCTGGCTTTAGTCAAAGGTATGTTATCGTGGGGTGCTTTGACTTAGGTTTTCATCTGTCTTTGATAAACCTGAACATCAGCTCTGCATAAAATTGCTACTCTTACGTGACGTTGAAGCTGACACACAATTTCAGCCTGGAGAGAAGTACGGCTGTAGTCTTGATGTGATGGTTTCTTTATTCAAAAGTACTTTAAATGTTTTTGCGCCCAGAGGGAATATGCAGTGTCTTTTGTGTTGAGCACAATCAAAAGTAGGAGTTTCACTCGGTTATTTTGACTTTAGAGTTGCTAAATTGTATTGTCCATGCGATCGGTGTCATCCACAGTGGAGCAGTCAGATGTGGAATAGCGGTAAGCGGAGAGCTATACCATATTGAGGTACATCTATAAGGGGTAGGGACATCTGGTTCCCACAGGGGTTTAGAAGGACCTTCAAGCCTCTGCTTCGGGCAACTGGTAGCCATGAACTGCCACTGTGGGAGGAAGAGTCTCTTTCTTCCACTGGTTTCATTACTCTTCATGTTCTTCGATATGTTTTATAATCTGTATAAATCTTGTATCTGTCAATTTGAGGTCAGAATGCTTTTCAGCAGTGATGTTTTTTTTAATTGTTGTTTGGCATTTCCAGTGCTTGTATAGGGTTCTGGGAAAGGAGACAAAGGGTGTGACTTCTAAATAAAGTTGCTGCTTTAACTACATTTCTCCGAACAGAATTCTATGTTCATTCTCAGTGTGTTTATTAGAGCTCTGCAGCTTCTCTTGCTGACACTAATAGCAGATTTTGCAGTGTATTTTGATATTGTGGTATCAGTTGGGGGTAGACAGAAGCTGCACACTGTCTGGAGGGGCATACGATCTGCTGGATCAAGCCCTGGCTGGCTGGAAGGTCCCAAGGAGTGGTGCTCAATGGATTGAAATCCAGCTGGCGGGCGGTCACAAGTGGTGTGCCTCAGGGCTCAGTGTTGGGACCATTTCTGTTTAACATCTTTATTGATGATTTAGATAAGGACATAGGGTGTATCATCAGCAAGTTGGCAGATGACACCAAGTTAAGCAGGAGTGTTGATTCACATGAGGATAGGGAAGCTCTACAGAGAGACTTGGATAGATTGGATCATTGAGCCAACATTAATGCTGTGAGCTTCAACTAGGCACGTGCCAGGTCCTGCCCTTGGGCCACACCAACCCCATGCACGGCTACAGGCTTGGGGCAGTGTGGCTGGAGCTGCCTGGCAGAAAAAGACCTGGGGGTTCTCATTGACAAGCGGCTGAATATGAGCCGGCAGTGTGCCCAGGTGGCCAAGAAAGCCAATGGCATCCTGGCCTGTGTTAGAAATAGTGTGAGCAGCAGGAGTAGGGGGGTGATTGTCCCCCTGTACTCAGCTCTGGGGAGGCCACACCTGGAGTGTTGTGTCCAGTTCTGGGCACCTCAATCCAAGAGAGACATCGAGGTGCCGGAGCGGGTGCAGAGGAGGCAATGAAGCTGGTGAAGGGCCTGGAGAACAAATCATATGAAGAGTGTTTGAAGGAGCTGGGACTGTTGAGTTTGAGGAAGAGGAAGCTGAGGGGAGACGTCATCACTCTCTACAACTACTTGAAAGGACACTGTAGAGAGGTTGGTGCTGGTCTCTTCTCACAGGTAATTAGTGACAGAATCAGAGGGAATGGCTTCAAGCTGCAACAGGGTAGGTTTAGACTGGACATTAGGAAACAATTCTTCACAGAAAGAGTGGTCAGACACTGGAACAGGCTGCCCAGGGAGGGGGTTGAGTCACCATCCCTGGATGTGTTTAAGAGTGATTTAGATGTGGTGTTGGGGGATATGGTGTAGGGGAGAACTTTGTAGAGTAGGGTTGATGGTTGGACTCGATGATTCCAAGGGTCTCTTCAAACTGAAATGATTCTATGATTCGATTCTATGAAGCAGCAAAGTGTTGTGTAACTTCAAACAGTACAGTGAAGATGTTGATGACTATTGCTGTCTGTATGGATGACTCTGCCAGCACACGTTTATTCACTCAAGCTGTGTTCCTTGAGTGCCCATAGTTTGAGCAAAGCTCCGTGCATCAGAGGAAAGAGATTGAAATGAAAGGCCGGTATCTTTTTCTCTCTGACAGCTTGGTAACGGAGGAAAATAAGTGTTTTCACTTTTTCTGAAAATGTTTTCCTGTACTTTTATTATTGCTTGTGTAATTTATTCTTGTTCTGAGAGAAATCCATGCATACTATTCCCTTGCCAATTAAGTTTTATCTGTTTTTCTTTTTCTTTCACGTTTTCTCTTAGCCAGTGTCAGGCATAGGTCACACTTAATTTGATTGTCTGATTTATTCCTTCTGTTGCAAAGCTTCCAGGAATGTAGTTGGCTAACTCCGTTGCTCCATCGACTGAACATTCTTGACACCTCTCAAAAGTTTAAACCTGAATTCTCTCAGTGAAGCTCTCCTTGCCAGAATTAATATGCTTCTATTCTTGGGAAGTGGAAGTACTAGGCTTCAAGATTGTAAATGGTGCTGCTTTTTTTTTTTTTTCCTTTTTTTTTTTTCTCCTCTCTTAAAAAGCTGAAAGTAGAAAAGGCAGGGAAAATAATTTAAAAAGGCAATTGAAAAGGGCCATGCCAGCTTCTATTTCAGTATTGCTATAGTGGAATACTTTATTCATTGGCTCGAGGGGGGGCTGGATGTTTTACAGATGATGGCAAACTTTGAGACTGAATTAAATCACTTTTTATAGACCTGACCCAGGAGGAGCAGAGCTGTTGCCTTAAAACATCTCTCCTGGTGTGCTGCTGCCATCAGGGCTGAGAGACCTGAACCAAACGCCCGGCAAATGTGGGCAACAGAGTAACAATCCCACTAAGAAAATTCCTTCTTCTGGTCAGAAATAGACTGAAAAGAAGTTAAAATTTCCTCGATAAAGGAGAGATGTATCTTAATTCGGGAACCGCATTGTGTGAGCACACCTTTGTTTTTTTCATGAAAACAGAGTTTTTCTTAAGACACCTGGTTAACGTTTTCATGTACATGGTGGCATCCTCAAAACGTGCTTAGGAGGTGTATCTTCCAAACCTAGGCAAAAATGCTTTCCTTTTCTGTATGAAGAAGGTTTGAGAAAAGGGAAGCTTTATAAAGCCTATAGATATGATCAACATTAAGATTTTTGAGATAACGGTGTAATAAAAAGCATGTATTGGATAGTGCATAATGTAGAAACTAAATCGTTTTGTGACGTATAGGATGGAATCTTGAAGCAAACACTAGATAACCTTAAAAGAAAACAGTTCTTGACTTTTAGTTCTTCACCATCATAGTGTTTAGGGTCTGATTCACGTAGAGTGCTCTGTGACCATGAGAACTTGATGGTCCTTGCAGGAACAGAAAGGCTAAAAGTCTTCTGCAACAAGTTTCCTTCTTTGAAGTCAAACTTCTCAAAATGAGGAAGCTATTTGGAAAGACATTAAAAAGGAACAGCTATAGCAAACATGGATTTAAGAAAAACAGTTCTGGGAAATAACTGGGATGCTGGAGATACTCTAGCACAGTATATTCTTTTCATGGATATTACTGATTCTCCTGAGGAACTCTTTAATTCCAGGGTGTATGGTTTACTTTTTTCCTGTGCTGATTTAAAACCCTTAGTGATTTCATTCTCAGCTGAGATTATAGCCAAAATTGTTTTCTATAGTCTTGAAATTGATCTTTACCTGTCCTCCTTCTGTCAACCGTTGTGTATGTACTTCCCTCCAGCAGGATCTGTTTTCAGAATGACAAGACATGTATGAACCCTCTGGCATTGTTAATGTTCCTGTAAGACTTAAAGAAAGCACTTAAGTATCAAGATGGTAGTTACTTATGATTCAAGAGCGAGTGGCAAGTCACAAAAACTGATCCAAATAGAAGAAGAACAAATAACACTTGAGTGTAACTGAAATCTTTTACATGCACTTGAGTTTCATCTTCAAATAACAGCTATTCACTGCGATGTGTGCTTTTCAAAATGAACTGAAGAGCTGTTTCATAATGGTTTTTATTAGGGAGGAAAAAATTACAAAAATGTGAAAGTTTTTGGACCTTGAGGGTTAGCCTCCTGGGACATCTCCAGCAGATGGAATATATTATTCTCTGTCAGTTATTTTAGGTTGTGTACGCAACTCATTATTGTAAAATTTGTCAAAGTCACAAGACTCTCACAGTGATAAATCTCTGCTGGGGTAAAACCAAAATTCCCTATTTATCACTATGCTTTTCTGTTTGCTTTTTGGAGTTTCTTACATGCTGACGTGTTCCACTCTGACTTTATTTAAAGCAAAACTGCACGAGAGTAACTTTTCACCAGGAGTGGGGAGAGAGCTGTAGTTTTCAATGACCCTCAGAATACTTTTGTAAACCCTTATATGAAGTGTGTAACAGCGTTAATGTTGATTTACTCTGTCAGTAATGCCATTTTGGATGCTGACATTCCAGAATTCACCTATCTAGTAATGGGTTGGTTGTTCCTGGAAAAACTGATTGCATTTCCATTGGGGAAAAGGGCTGCTTTCCTTCAGTGGTGTAGATGGATTACGATCTGCAGTACATATAAAGAAGCAAACATTTTAAATTAAGTGGGTTCATAGATTCCAGTGCTGACAAGCTGAGTGAAAGGTAAGAAAAAACATGTGGCTAAAATTAACAGAATAAAGCAAACACCAAAGCTTTTGAGGGTCTGCATAACTGTCAGTAAGTCAGAAAGGCATAAATATAAAGATAGGCTCCAAATTAGCAAAAGAAAGTATCCAAATACCATGCTTCTGAAATAAATAAGTCCTGATCTCAAGAAGGTGAGTTTAGCAGATGCTGGTGGTTTTGCAGTGAGAATCTATAATTCAGCATAGGGCTGTTTAACCTCTGTATTTGTCAGGCAGTTCAGGACTCGTAGGTATAATGGTCCTTGCCTGTGAGTAAGAATTATGGAAACACATTTGTACACCTCTACTAGGAACTTTTCAATCTTTGCTGTTTCAACCCTGGCTGTCCTGAGTGAGACCATGAAGCTCATTTTGTGGTAGAACTGGGGGTGGGGTGGCGGTGTAAGGGGTGATGAGAACAGCTGCCAAACGTGCTCTTACCTCTGATTAAATTGGGCAGCTTTTGAGGTTTAAAAATTTATTTTTGTTCTGCATTTATTCAGCTCCCTGTTCTGCCTGATTTAGGGCCAGAGTTAAGATCAATAGTCCCACTGGACTCGAGCAGGGACTTCATACCAGATGGTCCCAGAGACCATGGCAGTTCATAGTGAGAGAAGGTATTTGCAGCTCTCAAACTTTTTCTCATTAGTAATATCAGTAAAACTGAGTTTAGACTTTTTTATCCAGAAAACATTTTTGCTTCATTGTTTAGATGAAACTTAATTTAGCTGAAAATGTTTCAGCTAACTTCAGTTGTGATAGAAGACTGAATTTAGCTGTTCAGTAGCAGAAGAAAGTTTCTCAGCATGGTACGGAGACTCAGTGATGAAGATGGCTTAGGATAAGCACATGATAAATGACAAGTTTGTGCTATAAAGTTAAAAAACAAATGAACAACAGAAGTCCTGACCACCACTGCCAATAGTCTGTGGTGTTTCTGGTAAAGTTGATTGTTAGAACTGGAAAAAAAAAAGACACTGGAAAGAAAATAATTGTGTTGCAAAGGAGGCACACTCCAGAATAGGATGTTTTGTTGCCAAAAATTAATATTTCAGATTACTGTTAAAATTGTAAAAATGTAGAAAGTTAGAGAAGCAAATAAATTATATTTGAGTCAACATGTTGCCTAATAATAAAACAAAGGCAGCTTTTAAAAGCGTGATTAAATTGACCTAATAACTTGTATAGTTTTGGTAAGCTGTTTCATGGCACTGATGTTGCCGTGATAATTTTTGCTCTCTGATCCAGAATATACATTGTGATAGTCTTGCTGTGTCAGTCTCTGGGCAAGAGAAGGAAGGAAGAAAATCCAAGACCCTTTCATAAGAGTGTCAAGGGAGAATTCATCTCTTGACCATAAAGACAGGAAATCAGTTTTTCTTTTATTGAGCAACCAGCAGAATCTTTCCACGATACAGGACCTTGTGTGGTTTTCCTGACGCCTGTGTCTGAAGGAATTCATTGGAAAAACCTATTATTCAGCTAGATCTTCAGTAGCCTTGGTGCAGAAGGTGGAGAGTGGAAGTAGAGGAGAGACTGCACTGCCTTTGAGTCGTACTGCTCGAGATTTGATTAGAAATATGAAAGGTGTGTTGGAGAGTATCCATAACATGATAGACTTAACCAGCCTTGGGAAGAAGAGACAAGTGAAATAGTTGTTGGGCTTCAAGAATAGAAATTCAGAGTTAATAGATAAGGTATGGTAGGAAGCAAGACTAAGTGTTATGTTCAAAGTCTTCTTTATAAAAAGAGGAAGCATGCATTATAAAAATAAAACTAGAATTTAGGGCTAGTATAACTGAAATCTAATCACTGCTAGTCCAGATCTAATTGATAAAAAAAAAAAATCAAATAGAGTAGTTTTTTGCATATTTAAAAAATTGCAGTAATAATAAAAATACAATTAAAACTCTGACACGTGTTTCTTAAATGCCAGGAAGATAGGTAGAAATTATGCTCATCTTCCCACCCCTCCTCTGGGTCCTAAGGTTTCATTTGCTGCGGAGGCAGGAGGGGAAGTGTTACAACAAGCTGTTGAAATCCGGTGTCCTTCATAGGCAGGGGATATGGTGTTTGTGGCCATAGTTTCTCCTTCCTCTCCCGGGATCCACTTGGGATCTTTTAGAAATATTTCCTAAGACACTTTTATATATTTCTTCATTGGTGTGCAGTTCCAGGTTTCATCTGAATTTACTGTATATATTCCCCTTTATGTATGTGAGACAGTATTTCTTTGTTCTCTGGTACCTTAAAAAGCAGTTTTGTCCTCGGGAAATGGGAAACTAATATACAAATGGGGGTTGCCTGGAGAAACAGCCTATGAAACTTACCTTTAAAAGCACAAATAAGCACAATTTTGATATTATTTTTTTTTTCTACCACTGCTGCTTTAGAATCTCATCTTTACATTAAATATTTCAGTGAGGTAGCAAGTGTCTCACACCAGTGCCGCCCAGAACACGTGTGGTCTAACATGCCAAAGACCAAACTCCAACCAGCAGTCACTTAAATTCAAAATTCAATGTATGCTTCACGTGATGGAGTGGATGAGAAAAAAGGGGAAGGGGTGAAAACACCCACCCAGCACTTTGGGGCAGTAGTGCCATACCCAGCAATTGTGGTAGTCTAGGCTGGGAGCTTTTCCATTGCCTTTTGCTAGTGACTATCTGAGGGTGAAGACCTTCTTGAGGTACTTCTGAGCCTTCTCACTGAAGGTGGGAATAAGGATAACTTTTTGCATTTTTTTTTTTTTTTTTTATGTGTGTGTGGATGCTTGTTTTGCAACAAGCTGAGGATCATCAGCTTTTGCCTCAAACTCTTTTGCACAAAAGCAGCTAGAAGTTGTTAAAGTGAGAAGGGAAGACTGATGGAACCCCAGCGTGTGGTAGAGGGCTGTTGGACTGCAATGGAAGCCCCGTTTTGGTGTTTTAAAAGGCTTGTCTCCTCTTGAGGAGGGAGATATACATGAGTCAGTGTTCCTGGGTTCTGTTCCTCCCCCTGTTACTGATTTGCTGTGTGACCTTGGGCAGACAATTAACTCGCTGCTCTTCGGTTGCGTCATCTGGGAAGTGACTATGTCTTGGCTCTGTCGCAGAGATATCCTGAGTCTTAATTGTTTAGGAAGCGTTTTCAGGCTGACAGGGCATCACAGAAGGGAAGAATGCTATTAGTCAATGCAATAGTAAACATGGACCTACTCGTTTATAAACGAGGAGGAGTGGTAATTGGGCACATCGGCTCTCGCGAGAAGAGAAACTGGATTTTTGCGGAAAATGCGCTGAATGCTCCGTGAGGAAAACGAGATGTGATTTAATCCAGAATGTTAAGCTACTTTATAGCCGCGAAAATTTGTTCTTTCTGATGGGAATGACATTACAGCGAGAGATCAGGGGACCGTGTTAAAAAACAGCCGTGGCTTTTTTGACTAGGCCCACTTAAATGGAGGAGGAGGTGCCAGTAAATACACATTTCATCTTGAATATGTGACTTAATATGGCTTGAAAAGCATGCATTGTACATATTTTTCATTGTATGTCAGCTGGGAAAGCTGAAAAGATTCCAGAATTAGAAGTAAAATAAACTCTGGTTCTTTGGGGGTGTGTGCTTATATATATGCAACACTGATCATTACTTTAAAAATGGAGAAGAAAAAATTGAAGTGTTCTCTTTTTTGGTTTAGCTCCGTATTTAGATACCCAAATGTTAGCCACTTCCTAATCAATTTTAGTTTGCTTGATATGTCTCTTTACATAGCCTGCTGTTTGGAATCTCACAGAAGATGCTTGGAAAATAATTTTTATGTACAGGGATGCATGGTATTCTTTCCAGATTTTCCCAATCACAAATCCATGGGAATTTTTGCTTTTTCTTCTGTGCATTGGAAATGCTTCAATGCATTGCCAGGAATAAATGCTGTGATGGAAAATCTGGCCTGTCAACTTGCCTAAAGATATATGCACAAGGAACTTTTTATGCTTTTCTGTCAGTTTAATCCCATCAGGTATTAAAAAAAAAAAGGCAAAAAAAAAAAGCACCCACTCTAAGTAGAAGGAGAGAAGTTTAAGAAATAAAGCCTCGTTTCAATCTCTGTGCATGGTCAAAACTGTGTCGTTCCAATCAATGTCCTTTGTTTTTTTCCAAGGAAAAATTTAAGAACTGTTCAGAGGGGAATAGCCAGGCAATCCCCACTTTTAAAAAGTGGTCTTGTTTGCTAATGTGTTGTGAATTTTCACACTTGAATGATTTTTAACTTATAGCTCCTGCACCTATTGCTGGCTGTGATTTTTTTCTTTCTGAAATTTTCATGTTATGTGTGAGAACCTGAAATCACTGCACTTTGCTGTCCTGTTTAAGATGGAGTGAATACTAGGGTGATGCCAGTATTTCACTGACCTAAGAGCTGGTCTACTGACACTTTAACGTTTTCCTGTATTATTTCTACTTATTCCAGTAAAAAGTAGTATATACGATGAGAATCTCTGTGTTGTATGGGTATGTGTAATTGAGTCATTCCAAAGAGATATGATTTTTTTTTTATTGTTGAGCTTCTTCCTATTAGTTCTGATCTGCATAAGGTCTTACAGACTTGGGATGGAAAGAATGTTGCTCTGAAGACTGTCCATAGACTCTGTTAATCATAAAAACCTAGGAAAATAGGTATTGTACCATGTGTGTGTCAGTTAGAGGTAGTCAGAACTCTAAGAGTATTTTTCATGACTATTGCAAAAAAGAAAAGCAGCTGCTTGTCATTTACTTAACCTTGCTTGGGCTAAATTTAATCAGTGGAAAACATCTGGAACTGATTCCCCTTCAATTTGGAGTGTCCCCTAATCTGCTGTGTACATATAACTGGTGCACCTTTAGCATTACAATACTTATCTAAACAATCTTTTGCAATATTGTTATCTTTTGGAAAGAAAAGAGGAAGCACCAGTAATTTCCTAATGAACAAACATTTGCAATGTTTTGTATAGGTTGCATTGTTCATTGATTTTTGTGCAGCTGTTGTATGAAATCTATCGATCAGAGTTAATAAATTTCTAAGTGAGTAAGACTGCTTATTGGTATTGATTAAAATTGGTCCAAATTCTGAACTCTTTAGCATTGCTTGGCTACAACTGATGAAACAGTTGGACTTTGTTACTGGTTTTGACAGAACGCGCTGTTGAATTTTGAGAAAACTTTGAGGAAGTGAAAAGCTTCTGCCTATGATCTATGAGTAGTTTTGCTTAAAATTCTTAGTTTTTCTTGCAGAATTAGGATGCTGGACTTTTATAGAGAGCTATTGATATCTGCTTTTCAGCTGACTTTTCAGTTAAATACAGGAATCACTGAGTTGGGTTGCATTTTATCCAGTATTACTAGCCATTCTTAAAAAGCCACTCAGTGGGAGATAAATGCATCGGTTCTTTCCCCACTTGAGCAACGTTTTGTGTGAAAAATACATTCTTTCGTCACGAGGGAAGTTGATAAAACTGGAATATGTACTCTTTTAATATAAATCCTGTTCACTTGGAGGGTAATATATATATTTTTTTTTTAAATGAACCTCACTGAAAACTGAAAGTAAATGTATCTCTGGGCTAAAGCTCTTCCTCCTTAGTGTTCTCCTGCAGAGAAGTTTGCAGTGAATATCCCAGCTGCCTTGGCAATAATTTCTATGGGAATTCCTCTGGGGTGAGGCCCACAGAGGTTTGGGGAAAAAGGTGATGAATTACCTTGGACATCCCTTCCTCTCTGCTTTACTTCCTGTAGCAGGGACTTCTCTTGCTTTTCCTTCCATGCTAACGTAGGTAAGACTCCTATGTAGCACCTCCTGTCTTGTATTATAAAAAGATACAGATGCAATCAGTGCCACTCAATGCAGCAGAGAAGTACTCAGCTTGGAAATAAAAAGAAACCTTGATGGCTTTTAAAATTCAGTATTATTTTAATAATGTATTATTTCTGTATTGAGCCTCTTCCCGCAGTGGCAATCCACCATCAAGGAAAAAAAATTCCTTGGTTTTTTCTTTTCCACTCTTGCTATCGTCCGTAGCATGCGGTCTCACCAACAAGTGGTATGGACTTAAAAACTCCTCTGTAAAAGGAGAGGAATATTTTTTTTTCATCTGTGAATAAGGTAAATTATGGGGAGAGCATCTGTAACACAATTCTGATAATTAATTCTAGGAATTCTGGCTTGCACACGACCTGGTCCTGCATCTGCCTCGTGGGTATGTAAACTGTGACCATGTTCTGACTCTTTGGATCCATTTGTGTTCCTTTAAGTATTATATTATGCTGAGTTATCAGAAATTGATTCCAGTTTTCAAAAAAAAAAAAAAAAAAATTAAGCAGCATAATGCCTGTATTTGTTGCTAGTGGCTTTTTCGTTCTGTTTTTAATGGGGTGAATCAGACCATGGCAAGGGGATACTCTAGACCTGGTTGTTCTAACTCAATTAAGATCCATTTCAGGTCAGGTTGACCTGCATCTATCCTAGATTAGTTTGTGCTGAGTGAGCCCTCGCGAAGCAAGTGTGTGCCGGCAGCCCTAGATAGAAGTCTACAGGTTTCTCTTGCTGTTTATTTGAAGGGCTCAGATGGGCTGCTCTTTCTGTAACCTTGGAAAAGAGAGAGACAACGTGCACTGGTTTTTGGTCTACGGGGGGGCTCGGCAGCTTAAGGTTTCCAGGGGTGAATTTGTCCAGCCTGACGAACAGAAAGCGTATGCAAAAGTACATGCAAACTTGGCTTAGCGTAATAAAATTTCATAAATAAAGAGGATTTTTCCTTTTCTTGCTGGAGAAATGGTATCTCTGGAAGTTCTGCAGTTGTACCTTTCTGAATAAGGTAAAATCACATTTATAAAACAGTAGGCCTATTTATATGTCACAGAAATGACAACAATTTTAGCTGATAGGGATCTATGTGGGTAAGATAGTGATGTGTTTTTACGGGGAATGACTTTGCCTGGTAGAAATCCTCAATTTACATTTACAGGCTGCTTAAGTCTCCTTAAAGGGGTAAAGATGTTCTTTGCTAGATAAATAAATGCATTAGTATATGCCAAATTCAGACATGGACTGATTGGAGTCAAAACTGTGAGGGGAAAATACTTCTTCAACCTCTCTCACAGAAAGCAAAGCACTTTAGGTTGGGGTCCATTTGTGTCAGTAGCAATTTCTAAAAACAGATTAATTTGAACAAGTTTGGCATTTATTATTTTACGGCATTTAATTCAGAATAAGGCTTATTTAGGAGACCTCTGCTCTCTCCTTCTACCTTCTTCATCTCTGCATCTGGCCTCCCCAGCATTGAATGGACCTTCTTGTGTTCCCACTTCATAGTGGTGCAATCACCCATTGGCAGCCTTCTGTCTCTCTCCCTTCATTTTGAGGCTGCTGGATTGGGGTCATGGAATTGTCAGAGAAATTTTTCCAATGTTTGTCTTGTTAGGATCTCTGCCAACCATCTGAAGAAGGTATGCTGCAGGGAGATAGGACCTCTTAGCTTTGCACATCCTCCCTTGTGTAGCACAGATGCTTCCCACCTCCAATGCTGAAACGTGGCTTTATTCCATGAGACTATCTCCAATGGAATCGAGGTCTTAGCTATGAAAAAAAATGAAGGAATTGTTGTAGAAAGGCTTTCTTTGATTTCACTGATCTCATTGAAGCAGTTCCTTTCGCAACTGAACGACTACTTCAGGGTAAATGATGCTGCTGATATGCTTCCATGGTGCTGGCTTTCATTCTGAACAAGCTATATGAGAAAGTGGGAATGCAGCATTAATAGTGAACGCACAGACTGACTGAGTTCTGAAATACATGGTTGAAGATTCCATAAATTCAAATGTAAATGAAGTGGGGTCTGTTGGTTTGCAGCATTTCTTGGAAGATAACTTATGAGGGGGTTTTGTGCTTATGAGAACATCCATTTCCAGTTCTATAATCTGGAGATCTGTAACTCAGAATTTGTGTAGTATTGGGTACATAAAACAGTGCCTATTTTGAATTCCTTTTTTAAGAGTTCTAACTTAGACTTTTGCTCAAATTACTGCCCTACCTAAAAATTTTCACATTCAACACTTAGCAAATAAGTATTCAGAATAAATGTATTTGAAATAAGAAGGGAACTCTCATAGAATGTTGTCAATAGCTACAGATGATTTTGCTGAAATTGCTTTGAGTTTTAGGACAAATATGGCAATTATTTCCTCTAGTATTATGTTTTACTTTACAGAATTTTTCCAGTCAGTGCAGAATAAGCAGATTGATAACAAAGTTTTATGTCCTCAATTCATGATGAACTGCTAGTCCATGGGAAATTGTTCTACAAGGATTCAATTGTGCAAAGAGCTGCATTAGATGAGCAAATAATTGTGGTGTATTTCACTGTAGTTATAATAATTAGGTTTTGTGTCCTCGTGAGTCAAAACATTGACAACAATTCGGAAGATGTTTCTAATTTTACTGTCATTGCAATTTGTATGCTTTGACCGTTAACAGTCATGAAAAATAAAAACATTTTCAGACTGATGTATTTTCTTTAATAGCCACACTAAAACTGTACTTCCTTTTAAAAATAAACATTTTTACTATAATAGCAGTTCTGAATCCCATAATGGAATGTAACTCTATATATTTATATTACATGATACGTTCCCTATGTGTAATTCTAAGAGTTTGTATGTGTTAAGAGCTCTCCCTGCAGAGCTAACAAGCTGCCAAATTACATTTCACTGACTATTAATTGTTTCATTTTAAGGTCAAGTTCTTCTTGTCCTTTAGGGGAAAAAAAAAAGCAAGCCAAGCCATGGAGAAGGATCCCTTTCAAAGCTATTTTGGTCTTATTTTTCTTGACTGTTCTTACTGTATTTTTTGCTTTTCAGAATAACTGAACTCAATCAAGTATTGCTAGCCTTAAAATTTAAATGCACTAGTATTGGTGACATGAATTTAGTCACAGAGAGCTGATCTCCTAACATATTCACAAGCTGCAGATCGTATCTCCAGCTCTGAAAAGGCGTTCTGAATGTCTGTGGGCACAAGGATTGTCTCAGACAAGGAAAGAAAACAGAATGAGGTTTCAGTTCAGAGAAAAAGAGGTATTTTTCAAAGTTGAAATGAGTCAAAACACTGTAGAATATTATTGAGAATATTGTTTTCTTGACATCATTTTTAACACAACCTGTCTTGTTAGATGCTTTCCCCAAGATGTCCAGTTCTCATTCCTCCTGGACGAGTTGGGGCAGCATTTAGACCTGACATAGGCAGGAAAAATAGCTCACTGCTGACAATAGATGTCAGCAACTTATTCTCTGTGGTTTCAGCCACCAAGTTGTAAATGGCAAACATAAACATAAACTACTCTGATAGAATTAGAGCTACTTTTATGTTTAGGAAAAATGGCTTTCACAAGGAGAAAAGCATTACTTTTTTCAGGAGCAGAGCACAAGAGAGAAGAAATGTTAAAATAAAGAAGTCAATGTTCACTTCTCTACCCAGGAATAAACCTGGGAAAGGCAAACTACCTGAGATACATGAGTAGAGAACCTGGATCTTAAGAGATGGGAGATTTATATGGATGGTTCAGGTTGAGAATGAGAAAACCCTCTAGGGTTCCCTGTAGGCCTTCTGTTTCTCCGGCCTCCTTGCCTTTTTGGCTCAATAAGATGGGGGAAAAAAGTCCATAGAGGTAAATTTTATTGTAACAAGTAGAGGTTCTAAGGGGCAGATCATGCATGCTCATGGAAGAAGGTATCTTGGCTGGTGGAGTTGTATGTGCTCCTGAAATGCCATTTCCTTTCTCCTGTGAAAGTCAAGGAGGCTGGAGCATCCAGGCAGTTGGACCATACATCTAACCATCTTGTAAATACCCATATTACCGTCCAGCACGCAGAAGGACCACATGATGATAGCAGAATGACTGCAGCTCCCTCATAGCTAAATGCATTTAGCACTGCTTAAAAACAAATAAACAAACAAATCACATCTGACATTGTTTTGGAATAAACAGCTGGAAAAACTGGGGAAAAAAAAGCTGGAAAAACAGCTTGCTATTCTGACAAGGAACTGAAACCAGCTTCCCTAGGTTTCTATTGTGGGTCATTCCCACGAGGAAAACTGTAAAATAATCCTGTGAATGATGCAACCAGAAATATAAAAGTTAAAATAGGTAACTCTTAGCTACCTTGTAGCTCTTCTTTGTAATTTAGCTCCCTGTTTTCGTGTTTTGAAGTTGATCATTAAAGCACAATCAATAGGCATTTAAACGTGATGAATTTTCTCAGATTATGTCGGCCGTGGAAAATCCTTTCTGAATTTAACTCTTTTGAAAGGGGCTGAAATCATGGCTGGCTATCTGAAGAGATAGCGAGTGGCACCAGCGCTGTGTGCTCCTCCACTATGCACCATTAATCTCCAGTTCTCTTCTGACAGGTCCTGTCTGGGTGCGAGGAGGTACTTACAACTCTTTGTGCAGTTGGTCCCTGACCACTTCTCTGAACCCATCAGAGAACTGCTTGTCGGTTAACGCCAAACATTACCCAGGTTCACTCCACGAGTTATTTCATACCAAGTGTTCAGCAAAATATTCGCAGCCAATCTGTTTCATTTAAAGAAAAGAAGTATAATTTGAGCTGACTGGACTTTTTCTAAAGTAGACTTCTGTTTACCATGCTGTAGAGCATTTTTGGTGGTTGTTTTTTTTCATGAATACGTTGCATCCTTCTTGTCTGTTTGGTCTCGTGAGACTTTTCAGGCAGTGGGGCAGGTGACAGCATCTTCCTAGGCATTCAAAAGTATAATTTCAGTGTTTTCTGTCTGCACGTTTCCCCATACGACATGCCTTTGTGATTCTGAATGATGTGTTGGCCTTCATTTCTGTCTCCGTGCTGTCCCATTAGATATGCAGTGAGTGACTGTGGGTCCATGGGGTGTAAGTCAGTGTGTAATCTGGCCGACGGGCTTATCTCAAGAAAAGAATGTACAACAAATAAAGTCAGCATTGGTGCATTTTGAGTGCTGATTGTTTCAAATCAGATACAGGGAGAACCTGATGTTGAAGTTTATCTTTAACACTTGCAGCTGAACATGTAACTAAGTACCACAGCAATCTGGCATGGTCCTTTTTGCATATACTCAGCGACGTATTTGCAGAAAATACAGATTTATTATTTCTTCTCACTAATTTGGATGCTCTTTTAGCTCTGTTCCGCTGTAAAACTACTGTTTAATTCATTTTGGTCTGAATCTGTGGGTCTTCTGGGAGCAAAATCAAATTCAGGGAGAATGTACAAGAATTGCAGCGTCATCTGTGTCTCTAATGACAATAAATTTAGATGCCTAAAATTAGGTACATAAAGTGGCTTGGCTTTTTTTAAGTGTACTGGGCCCTTGTAGCTTTTAGAGTCATGTATGGGACAATCTGAGTATTTGGCATTTGCAGATGGCTTACATTTGAGTTCCTAGTAAGGATTTAAAATCCTACCTTCAGATGCTCAGATTTTTAACGCTTTTATAGTAAAACTAAAAAATAATTCTTTCTTATTTAGGCTAGTACTGAGTGCACTTTAGTTCCACAATAGTAATGAAGAAAACCTCTCGGAATAGGACTTTGATAAAGTTACTGACTCTATACTAATGGTATGTTTGACCATATTCTTCCAACGTGACAGCTCAGAGGAGCTTGAATACCACTGGGCTGCTGAGATGAATAACCATAGCAAGTTGAAGAGGTTTTTAAAGGCAGGCTAGTGAATGTCTCTTTTGTACTGGAAAATTTGGTTTAGGCACTTCTGAAAAAATCTAGTCAGTTGGTCTTTTTGTAAATAAGCTGATAAGCTTGTTTTGTTTACCATTGTTAAACATGTAGATAAATTCACAGATAAAATAGGTTCTTTAATATTCCATTTGATTTTGTTAACAAAGAAAAAATTTAAGTGCGCTAAGTATCATAATAATTTTGATGATGTGCCTGATCTAACTGAATTCAGTAAAAAAAAAAAGTATATTTCCATTTTAACTGTGTATATTAGCAAGAAGCCTGTTATTCTCTCACAGGTTATTTCATTTAAGAGTTATTCTTCATAAAATAGCTCTTTTAGCACTAATAAGAAGTCCTTGTTCTAAGAAAGAAAAAGAATAATTGAAATGGATTAAAGTGATTAAAAGTGACACTGAAGGAATAGATTGGAATTTACTTTTGGTCTCTTAAGCCTGTCTTTTACAATGTTCTGTTTTATAAACAACCAACCAACCAAGCAAAACCCTGAGATAAACAGAAAAACCTCCACCCTTACTGGCATCTAGTAGAGGAGAGTTTATCCTCATCAGCCTTCTCTAGATGTTAATTTTTTAATGCTTTGAGCACTGGTTAGCTGACCTTTTATGTCCCATATGGCCCTTCTCCAGCCCAGTGTCTCAGACTCACCTCTACATCTTTCCTGGGCATCTTTATCCATCTCCTTGGTGAGTTCTCTCCTGTCACCAGGTACTTGGTGTTCTCTTCGCATCATCTATTACTTGACAGTTTAAGGAATAAATAGTCATGCAACAGGAACTGTTTTATGTTAAATTGTCTCAAATTTACCAATTCTATGTTTTTCCAGCTTAATTTGCCAAGTATTTCCTTTCACTCCGGTTCTTTTGTGCTTGTATTCCTGGGAGTAGCAACTGCTGGTTCTCTTCTATATATTATAAGCAGCCACTGCAATTCTCTGCAGACTTTTGTAAAGTAGACTCTGTGGAAATTGTATGAATTAACTTTAAATTTGAGTTTGGGGTTTTTTTTGGTGCATATGAAAAAGCCTCCTAATAAAAAGAGTAAGTTGGAATTATTTGCAATAGAAGAGACCTGCTTTTTCTTTTTTTCCCACCTTCTTTTGCTGAGCAGAGAATAGGGCAAAATCTTCCTGTTTTCTTGTCCTGGTATTGGTAGGCATTGCCTGTTTGAGGATGACCAAGGCGATGGTAACTACGTGAAATCATATTTTCTATTGCAGTTTTAAATTGAGTTCACTTTTTCCTCGTACTACAAAGACAGAAATTAGCGTAATATGGATAAGGAATCTAAGGTTAGATAAAGCTCAGCAGCACTACAAAGATATCTCTGGGTTACGTTTATTATATGTTCTCTCCATTTTAGAAATTGATGCTGAAGGAAAAAATAAAGATATATGAAACTTAACTTTCCTTTTGCCGTTCCATTTAATGAGCTGATCTGTTTCATGGGTTCCTAGGTCTATGGCATTCACTGGTATTTGTTGTACTGTGGTAGATACTATTCTGTATTTTCAAGTTGCTGCTTCCAATTGCTCACGCTCGGAAAATATATGTTTTATAACTGAATATGCAGAGCTTCTTCATATTGTGAGTAGTGGCATGTGGGAAGGAAGGATGGCTTCTCTTTCTCCTTCATATTTCTTTGCCTCCTCCTTGCAATGAAAATTAGGCATTCATTCCTATAAAGTCCTTTTGGGAAAAAAAAAAAAGCTTATTAAAATAAATATGGAGAGGGAAGATATAGTTGTTATGGCTTGAGCTGCAGATTTTATAAACTTACCGTATGTAGTAGCTGGACCTTACAACTCTGAGTTTCATTTCTGGAAAGCATCACTGCCATGTGTTGAATGTATTTTAATGCTCCACATTTCCTCAAAATGAAAGCATTATCATGAATGATTATTATGAATTATTTCATTGCTCAGAAGCTTATGGCTTCCTAACCTTAAAAAAAAATATATTTTATTCCTTTTTGTGGGATTTGAGGAATTTTTGATTTAGAACTGAACACTTCTGTCTAAATGAGTTTTGGAAGCTCATTCAGGGAGCGTCAGTTCACTTCAGAAACTTAGTTGGTTCCAGAAAGAGTGTTTCCAATAAGATGATAACTGCTTATGACTGTGACAGTCACCTTACGGGCAGAAAATATTTAGAACAGAGAACATGTTACTTGTGTTTTATTAATATTTGGATGTGTGGACTAGAAATAATGGGACTAACCCATTATTAATGGGTTAATATTTTAAAGCAGGAACACGCAGAATTAATGGGTGATAAAAGCAAAAAAGGATTTAATATTAAATAGCTTTTCTTATTAGGGCTATGATGCTAAAACGTTGCTGATAAAACAAGATATCTCGTGATGGCTTAATACTTCACAAAACACAAGCCTGAACTGAGTCAAGTAGCTCCAAGAGTAGTAGGGAATCTTATAACATCACCACCCGAAAAATAGTATGAAAAAAATGGCATTAATTGAGGAAATTCTCTTGTCATAACTACATTGGAATTGTGAGTATGGTGGATTTCTGCTTACACGGAGACAATCCCAAAGAAGATAAGCCTTTCTTGTGAGAGGTTTCTTGGTATTTCAAGTATGTATGTGCACATACGTATTTTTGCGTGGCGTAGGTTATAAGCATCAACTTCCCAGATTCTGACAAAAAAAAAAAAGCCCCGTCTCATATTAGGACCATTTCTTTAATCTACTGTACAGTATCTTAAGCAAGAGAAAGAGCTTGTATACGTTGTCTCCCTGACATATTTTGTTTTCTTTGAATTATTCGTGCAGCAAAAAGGCGTTTAGAAGGCAATACCCAAGAGATGTCACGAGACAACAGCTTCACTGATGACATTGACCTTATACCAGAAGAGTCACCGCTGCCAGCTGTATCCGATGTGGCACAGTAAGTGGAACAACTTTTTAATTAATAATATAAATGCTCGTTAGCGGCGAGGGAGACTTGAATAAGAGTATTACGCTTTGGCTGGCTGCATGGGTATGAGTAGAGGTGGGTATGAGTTTGATCTTTCTTAACTATATGCGAGCGTTTCTAGTGGTCCAGTTTATCCAGTTTAAAGCTAAATCCAAGTTTAGCTTTAAGTTTAGTGGAAGTAGCCAGCCAGAGAGAAGAGAA
This sequence comes from Gallinago jamesoni, assembly GCA_025769975.1. NCBI lineage: Eukaryota > Metazoa > Chordata > Aves > Charadriiformes > Scolopacidae > Gallinago > Gallinago jamesoni. Next base: position 76,359,932 of record JAOQGH010000001.1, read on the forward strand.
GCATTGCTCTGCAAGGGGTGGCTCGCAGTCCCGGTGTCTTTGTTGTTTCACTTTTTAAGGCAGCTGACACAGTTCCTGGGACTGAGTTTCATTGGTAGGTTTATAATTTGTAGGATTCTGAATCAGTCTGAGCTGTAGAGCGCTCCTAATATGAATAATGTTGAAATTGATTGAAAACATAAATGAAATTGCCATTTTTAATGCAAACAATTAGATACTAGCACTGTATTTGTCTGATATACGAATGTCTTCTACACGGAAGATGTGCTTAGCGCGGTTGTTTGTCTTGTCTTTTAGCAGAAGTCTAAGCAGGTAAGTCTCCATGTGTGCTATACTTGCTTTGGTGTGTGAACTTTCCAAAACAGCATGGATTTTGCTTTGCACTTAACAGTGTATTCCCTAAACTAGTGTGCCTTGGAATTTGCGATGCGGAAATATATACTTTTTTTTTTTCTGTTAAAAGTTCCACTTTTATTCTTCTTGTTTACCTGGCTAGAATAAACAGTTATTCTGTTTGTTCACAACTTCCTGCTCTGGAGTTGTGTATCAGTTAGATTTGCTGCCTTCCCTGCCCCCACCCTCACCCCAGCCTCCACCTTTGGAGTGAACTATGTGATGGAAAGTGGGTTTATCCCATTTGGGAATAACGTGCATTTGATAACTAGTGTGACAAATCTTCATCCTAGAGTCACAATGCAGTCAATGAATTAAACAAAAACTCTTCCAAGAGTAGAGTCAGGTGTGTGGATATATGTGATGAACCGTCTCATATTTTTTGCAAAGTAAGTGAAAATTTGCACTCACTTTGCAAATTAAGTGAAAATAGGACTTTCATGTAACAGTTAATGATAGTGTGCTACAATGAGGACAGTTTCATTTCTTTGTGAAGTCAAGCTTGACTTTGTCAAGCTGCCAAACAGCAAAGTTTTCCTTGCCTTCAACAAGCGTTATGGGTTACAAAATCAACCTGATATACCTTTATTCCAAAGCCAGTAACTGGTCGTTTTTTAAATTTTGAAAGCTGCTATATTGATTATTAAACATGAAAAATATCATGTCTATAACTGTAATGTTTTGAGGATTTTTTTCTGTAATTTAAACAGTAGATTCTTCTGAAACCCTCTCTGCTAGACAGATGATAGGAGGGATGTTTTCCAATGACAGTAACCTTTACTTTTGGCCATGCTGTCTTCAAAACTCCCTTCATTGTGTGGGAAGGCAGATACTGTCCCAGAAGAATAGAGTTCCTACCCTTGAGCCATGCTACCTTGAATGTCTGTTACATCAATGTGCATCTGTGCATCGGTCTCACGGTTACTAATGGCAAAACCTATCGGGCTGGTTGGAAACTGGTGATCCTACTAATTTAAGAAAGCATCTTGAGTGAAGGCAAACTATTCAGTGGGTTTGCAGCAGTGCTCACATTTCAGTGGTTAATACATCTAGTATTGGATTTCTGATGTTAGTGATCCATGCAAGCTTAAAGAAGGTAGGCTATTCTATTTCCATAGAAATAGAGCTGCTCTGGATCCTTTAGGTAGTTGGGATGATATTTATTTCCAGTGATCTTGGCAAAAGTGTGGAAAAATGCAACCTCCTAGGGTTGCCAGGAAACAAACCCATCGTATTCAAGCTATAATTCTGTGCCTGTCTGAAGTTTCTTGCTGAATATCTCTGTCCCAGGCTCTCAGGGGTAAAAGTCTGCTGTTGTTGCTGACCTGGGTGGAGGTATGTTGTGTTCTATACTGGCTGCTTCTAGGCTGTCAAAAGTTGAATAATGTTCTTAGAGATTAATCAAATCTGACAGTTGTAATAAATTTGGTAATTTCAATTAGTTGATAAGTAGCTTTTAACAATAAATGCTTAGACTAAATAAATGCCTGATGTATTTACCCACCCAATTTTTAAAATTATCCGCTGAGCAGTCAGAAGATGACTCCATCAATGCATAGAGAGACTGCAAAATACTGTTTTCTCTGTTCTTTGAAACATAAAAACAAATTAGTGATTATATTTGCCTCGTTACAGCACACTAGCTTGGTCCTTAGGGTTAGTCTTGTACGTATATTGGTAGCCATTTAAATTATGTTATGCATTAGGGAAGGTCTAAATCTTGAGAGTGTTACTTCTAGCACCGGAAAGTTCATTTTTATAATTTTGCTCTTTTTTGCTAACCTTAGGACTTTCTTTATATCACCCGATTTTCTTTTTGGTGGTAGATATAAAATCAATTTGAAGATGGATCCATCATCCAACTTAATTCCACATAGTGCATAAGAGCCATTTCTTCCTCCACGATGTTATGTCTTGAAGCCCCTCTTTCTTTCTAATTTCCTACTATATGCACATAGATGTTCTGACAGAGGGACAGAGGACCCCATATAGAATTAAGCTTGTTTGTAGAAGTAATAAATGGAAAATTCCTGTATCTCCATCGCAGATTGTACACTGATGAAAGAGGAAGTTGGATGCAATGATTGTTCTAGGTCCTTTCCAACTAAAATAGTCTATTCTACTACAAGAGCTGTAGACCTGCACTAACATACTCTTGCTGTATCAAAATCCACTCTTGAGGAAGAAGCAGAAACAATAGCATTGTTCCCATGTTGATTTGTGCAAATGGTGTTTGGCTCTTTTTGGATTCTTCTTGGCTGCACTGGAGCTTAGTAAAAGAGATCACTGGACAGAATTCTAAGCCTTTTTTTTTAAAAAAAAAAAATAAAAAAATCTCCACCTGGCCCTATTGTTATGCAGATTGTGATGACAACAAGCCTTGGCCATGAAAATATTTTGTCATACACACCGGAGTTAACCTTCCAGCAGGAAAGTAGACTTTATTGAAAGATTACACCAACCTGGCCGCAGACAGCACGCTCTCAGGAAAAATATACCCAGCACCAGCTTTAGAGGCAGACATCCTGTTTTTGTTTTTCAGAGATCTGTGGTTTAAAGCTGTGGCGTCTAAAGCTCTTTACGCGGCAAGGAAAAGCAAAAGTTAGAAATTCTATATGTCAGCATGGTTAAGCAACTGTGGTTGCGTATGCATTTTGCAGCTAACTAAGGTCATGGAAAGGTAAATGTTGGTTGGGCTCTGAGCAGAAGGGGGTGTAATGCTGCAGTTCAGCAGTCATCACGTCAACTCCCTTGGGAGGAAACCTTTAGAAGGTGAGATCCACATACAATGACCATGGTCAGTGGTAATTGCCATCAGCTGAACAGCTGTAGTAATAACTCTTCAGCTGGAACAGGCTGCCAGGGAAGTGATAGCTACACCTGCTCCCCACGGGAAAGTGGGCTCTTAATTACTTTTCATGGGTTGAGAGTGAGACCAACAGTTGCTCTTCTTTCTGAGGCCCTGTCCACAGCAGAGACAAAGCATGTTAAGGAAGTGTGGGTTTAATACAATTCTGGCCAAAACAATTCTACGTAAAACTTTAGAAAGCATTTTTTATACTTCTACTACGTTCATATGTATTAGTCTATGTGTCATGTGGCTATAAAATGGCTCATTATTTCGGTTTGAGATCTTAAAGTGGTGTAACAGAAGCACAGAGATCTGAATGTGGAAGCAACCAGGTATCTGCCGTTCCCACCTCCAATTTTTCCTTTAAAGGTCACAGTATGAAATACATCTCTTAAATTGTGCGAGAGAGATCTTATCTGCAAAATGACTAGCAGGACAACCCAGCGTTAGTCTGTGGTTATTGCACAATCAAAGGAAGTGGGAATACCTGCTGAAAAAAAAAAAACACCACCCCAAAGGAAATGGCTAATTGCCATGGGCTTTATAAGAACCCAGAGGAGGGGTGGAAAGATAGATCTGAGGGAAGGCAATGGTTGCAAAACCTCAAGGCCTACAATGCAGCACCTCCTCCTAACAAGAGCAACTGAGATGCCAAGGGTGAGGATGACTTGAAAGCCTTGCTCTGTGTCATCGTTGGTGAATCTTGATACAAAAGGAGTAACACAAATTGATCTTCAATGAGGATCAGAACCTTCTGTGATGATTGAGGCTTAATGAGGCAGAGAAGTTATTCTTGCCTGTTGGTGCTCGCTCCAGGCTGCCTGGACAAACAGAGCACCAAAGCTGCTCCTCACTTTGACAGAATTGGGGTCTGCAGAGGCTGGAGGAGGTGGGCGAGGGATAGGGTACATTTGGAACTGGTGTTCACTGGGGTGGAAAATCCCACCACTGTTAGTGATCCATGAAACTATACTCAAAGGAAGGGGTTTCATTATTGGTGTCAGCATCGTTTTTTTTTTTCTCTTTCAAAACAA
>JAOQGH010000001.1:76364567-76385132 GCA_025769975.1 Gallinago jamesoni
AGGTGTCCCTGCCCAGGGCAGGGGGGTTGGAACTGGATGGTCTTTAAGGTCCCTTCCAACTCTAACCATTCTATGATATTTTTTTTCTTGTGGAAGCAGTTTATCATAGGATTGGCAGGTATGAAATATGACTAGCTTCCTTCATTGCCCACTAACACAGAAATTGTATGCAAAGTGAAAGGAACAATAAACTATAAAACTATGCAAAGTCTTAAAGGTTACTTTAGGTGTCCTCACATAAAATGCTGCTCTATGACCCTTTTAAAGTTAATGGTGAGCACTTGAAAAAAGGGATGTAAAACCCATCTTTCAGCTTTATTTCAACCTTCCAGTGGTTCCCTCCATCTGTAGATGGCAGTGGAGGTTTTACAAGGGACTTGAGAATATTTTTGTGTCCTCCTTTGGCTTTAATTGAAAAATCCAGCAACGTGCAACTCTTGACACAAATTTTCTGTCTTTCTATGGTTTTGATCTACCTGTAAAACACCACTTATTTCCATATATTTATCGCAAACTCCTCCTGTAGGTTATTGCTTTTAGCCTTATTAAAGAAACAGTTCACCTGTTCACTAGCAAATCTTATCGCTGTGAACATCCTTAGATCTAGTAATTAGATAGTAATCTTGTGTGGGATAATTGTGTGTATTTATTTTTGTGTGTGTATTTATTTCCAGCTTTCTCATTTTGCTGTTGGCTCTAGACACTTATTAATCCTCACTCTCAGGTACATCTAATATAGGTAGTACCGATGCAATTAGTTCTCTCCACTGCATTCAAAAGCATAATTAATTGCTTCAAGGAGAAAATTAGATGAGGGTCTGTCATTTCTGAACTGAAAAAAGGAAAATAGTGAAAATTCAACAGGCAGTAGTAATTGCTAATCTGGTTGTATGCTTTTTGCTGTTATACAACTGTATATGTGAAAACACTGCCTCGTGTTACGTTACACTTTCTAGTACCATCTGGTTTTGTATTGTCACCTCTAATTTCCAACTCCTTAAAAAGGCTGCTTCAGGATTTATTTCAGCAAGGAAAGTATTCTTATTACCATGTAATATGAAAACATGCCTGGCATTAGTATAAATTGGTGCCGTTATGTAATAACTTCTTTTAAGAATTTGACACTGCTTCTGAGGGTTTTTCGGAGGTTTTGTGGGGGTTTTTAGCCTGAAGAGTAACTTTTCAGAGAAATTTTGCTCCTTTTATTTTTTTTTCCCTAAGTGTAGACGTTTGGCCAGAGGAGGGCACTGCACTATAATGCAATGAGAGACAGAAACACCCCTTTCAGTTTTCAAAATCCGATTTGTCATTTCAACAAACTTACTTATAAACTTAATTTATAAGCATCCGAATTTCCCTGATGCTAAATGTGGCGAGTTGCCACACCAAGGAAAAATGCTACACGTGCTTGACCGTCACTTTAATGAGAAAGTTAACCAACCCCAAAGGCTCAACTTGGTGTTGTGGTTCTGCTTTCTTTTCTGGAAAGCAGACTATTGTAACAGCCCATGGAAATATCAAAATACAGTGGTCAAAATATAACTAAGTGCATATATCGTGTGAGCCTCCGTGCAACAAATGGTCCAGGTCTGATGGAAAAGTCTGAAACAGAAGGTTGTTTTGGAAACAGAAACTTCTACAAAAACATGACATTTCATATAATTAATTTTTTCTTAGTGAGTTTTCTAATCATCTCACAATTTTAGAGTAGGGGTGGAAGGGTTGTGAGATGACTCTGGGATGCGTGGCTGCAAATATTTCTCGTATGAGAAATAGTTTACAAAGAATGTCTCTGTTTTCAGATCAATGTAAAAGACTCAGATTTGTGGCTTTGCTTTTCTAGAAATTATTATTTATCTCAGTAGCAAGTTAGAGAATGGAAATAAGGCAACTCTTTCATTTGTTATTGAAAAGGGTGCAAAGAGCTGGACTCGATTCCTCGTCTTCTACTGACTGGCTCGTTTTGTCTGGATGTGTCTCCCCCAGTAAAGGGATGAATCATTTTATAAGACTTTATTTGGGCTTCATAATTGTTATTGTTTTCAGTTAAAGATTTATATTACAAAGCTTGCTTACATACTTGCTCCCATCGAGTTTCATGACACTTGCCAATATGGATAGCTGCATTTATATGGATCTGTGATGAAAACTTGAAAGACACAACATTAAAGTATGTTCTTTGCTGAAGATGACAGTATAAGACTTCTTAGCAGCTAACTTCAGTCTCTTGTTGTTACAGAAAATAAAGTGCCAAGCATGGTATTTTTTTTTTTATGGGGGAGGAAAAAAAATAATAAAAATTGGTGGAAAAGCATGATGTTTGCAATGCACAGAGAAGTGTGACTTTGTCCTTTAGGGTGGCATTGGTAGAAATAAATAAGCATTCATCTTCTTTTGGCCTTGATCTTGTGGTTTTGCAGTAGTTTGAACTTTTGCACCTCTTATTTGAGACTAAATTTGATGTATAGGAATCATGCATATACCTCTTCTAGTAACAGGCACTTCATTGCATCCATTTATGTAAAATATATTGAGGGAAACGAAAAGCACAGTGATAGGGCTTCGTGATGACAGCAACTAAAATCCGTAGGTCATTGCTTTGGTCTGGCTCCATCCACAAGCCACGTCACATCTCCTGTTTTGTATTGGCAGCGTTCAACAGGATAAAAATACTTCAGAAACTGCCTTTTCCAGTTGTCCTTCCTTTTCCTTTCTGCAGTTGCTGCCCTGTGATGGAACATAAGGCAGCCCACGTGTCAAATCAAGAGCCCAAAGCTGCTGGTGGGGAGTGTATGGGCAATTAGGGGGGAAAAAAGGTGGAGAAAAACTTGAAGACATGAAGACACCGTTTGTTTTCCTAGGAGTTCAAGTTGTGGCAGCAAAGGGGAGAGCTGGGATAAAACCCCCCAATGTTCTCTGCGAGGCAGGGGGTATAAATTTTTACCCTAAGTGCTTTTCCTTATTGAAATATAAATAATTGTTCATTTCTTTCTGGTGGCTTTTATAGACTTTTGTATACAACATAATGCACAACGGAGCAAAATATATGCCTGCATTCAGTGCATTAAACTGAGTTATTGAAGCTGCTTCTGTTATACCAGATGGATTTAAGACTATGGATCATTTATGGCAGCTCCAAAAACACCTCTTATAAATGTTTGAATTATATATCTTTCAAAATGCCTTACTGTTTTTTTTTTTTTTTTAAATGTATTTCCAAGAAAAGCCTTACAAGGAAAAACAAGTTCTTTAGTAAAAAAATTGCTGTGTGCATCTTCATTTCATCATGCAATTAAAACCAGTATCAATTTTGTCCCTTAGGTGGACACTATGAGACGCTGGTACACATGAGACATTGTACTATGAGTACAATGCTCATTTATCTCCTTCATATTGCAATTTTTTTCCACTAAAATCAAATTTAGATACTTTACAATGAGCAGGCATGTCCATCTAAAAAGAGTGTTCACAACAACAACAATTATTAATTTGAGAGATTATCTTACATCCGCTTAGGGCTATTTTCTATCCAAATTGCAGGAGACTATTCTAGACCTGGTATTTCACTCATTTCTAAATGTATATATTGCTTTTTAAAAAAAACATAGATAACATTTTGAGCAATGCTTTAAAGCAATAACCCAAATGCTCATTGCTGAATCAACACATAATTTATGTTAAATAGTGTTTTCCTTAATTACTGTGCCTGGGAAGTAATAGCTATTGTTGCAGCCAGTGTTCTGCGTTGCAACTAATGTATGTCTGTGTGTGATGCTCTAAATAGGGCTGATATGTAAAAGCTCAGAGATAAAATTGTGGCTTTGGTGATTTGACTACTGTGTTAACCTCAGCGCTTGGAAACTTTCTTTTAATAAGTTACTTTAAGGAAATTAAGGAAATTTAAGTGATAAAATTCTTTAAAACCTGGTGGTTCCTCGTGGATTTCTTAGCTCTGACACTTTCACAGCCGCACATGTGAAAAGTTTCCTTTTATAGGCAAAACTTGATTAACTCCAAACGAGACAATGAAAGTTACTTTTCAGGTTGGATACACTGAAATAGATGCCAGACAAATACCAGTGCTAGTTGCTTGTCTGCTTTTTTTTTTTTTTTTTTTTTTTTAGTGCACTGTAATTTGGAGAAGCAATTATACTCTCTCTTTTACTTCAGATTAAACCCCCTATCTCCAGGGCTGGTTTTCCCCATCGCCCAACAATGCTTTTAGATGCTATCGCCGTGTTCTCCAAAAACTTTGCCCTAATTGCTTAGCTGTTTGTTTGTATTGCTAAGACAATTTATCTCTGGTCTCTGGGTCAAAATGAATGTATCAGACCATTACAGTACAGAGAGCTTAGTACGTGGGCACTGAAGCTTACAGTCATTGCACGCTATATTGAGTTCTGTTCCTCTCGTTTCACATGGCCCTTTTGCTCCTAGCATGCTGTAATGGCATTTTTCATAAGTTACTGATCCTTATCTCCTCTGGTTTACGTTAGTTAGACTGCTTACACCCAAGGTCTAGCAAGAATAGATAATCTTGATGGCCTTTTTTTTATTTAATCAGCTGTCTGCAATATGCGTGGTGCTTGTTAGCATTAAAATATGTTTTAAAACAGAGCTCAAAGAGCTAATAATAAGCTCTTATCCTGATTTCTCTTACTTCAGCGCCTGCTACCGAAGGATCTTCTCTGATGGCTCCTGTGACTTGTCCCTGTAGTAATGCAAATCCAATAATACAATGTAATTGGTATTTGTTTTCTTGGACACAACTGCTAGAAGTTTCCACATGTTCCTGTGCTTACTTTGCTATTTTGTTATTTGAAAAAAAAATAATAATGTGTGGAACTTGCAGCACTCACCAGACATTTCAGATAAACAGAGCATTATTCTTCCTGTATTTAGTTCTTTTCTTACTCTTCCTAGGCTGTGACTGCAGTAAATTTTGTGTCTTCATCTCAATTTCATTATTTGTGGAAGGTCACATGCTTTCTCATCTTGACAAAGAACTTAGGGTTTTGTTTTTAATGTAGGAAAAGTTTCAATTTGCTTTATATGCATAATTTTTATGTCCAAATTTGAGTGAAAGGCTTCTATTAATCTCATGTTATCGACCTGCCAAGCTCTACTTAAATTTTAATTTAGAAAATGAGCCTGTTAGTGTTTAAGTTAAGCACTGGGCAAAGAGAACTTGCTAGCCAAGGAACTGCTCTGGTACCTCGAGGGTTTGGACTGCAAGCCTTTTGTTTGGCCTCTCTTGCAGGGAAACCTAAGGTCAACTCGAAATAGAATAAGGTACAATTTATTAAGCTAGTGTTGTGATTTAACCCCTGCCAGCAACCAAGCACCACACAGCTGCTTGCCCGCTCACTCCACGGCAGGACGGGGAGAAGAAATCAGAAGGGTAGAAGTGATAAAAGAGACTCATGAGTTGAGATAAAGACAGTTTAATAGGTAGAGCAAAAGCTGTGCATGCAAGCAGAGCAAAGCACGGAGTCCGTTCACCGCTGCCCATCAGCGGGAGGGTGTTTGGTCATCTCCAGGAAAGCTGGGCTCCATCACGTGTGATGAATACTTGGGAAGACAAACACCATCACTCCAAAAGTCCTCCGCTTCCTCCTCCTTCCCCCAGCTTTATATGCTGAGCACGAAGTGGGATGGGATGGGATAGCCCTTCAGTTGGTTGGGGTCAGCTGTCCCGGCTGTGTCCCCTCCCAACTTCTTCTGCACCCCCAGCCTACTCGTGGTGGGGGACGGTGTGAGGAGCAGAAGAGGCCTTGACTCCCTAGCAACACCTAAAAACTCCAGGGTGCTATCAGAAGTATTTCTCATCCCAAACCCAGCTGCTAGTCAAAAAGTTCACTCCTTCCCAACCAAAACCACTAGTTGTCCCTGCTGCTTCTCTAGAGAACTGCTGCTGTCAGTGATGGGGAGTTGCTTTGTGGTATGAACTTTGACGTCTCAGCAGCAGGAATGGGCTGAGCCCGTGCCCTCTTCTCCTGTTTTCCTCCTTCTTCCCCCAACAACAGGGAAGGCACAGGAATAATGGCTGTTCCAGAGGGTGACGGATTGGTTCGGCGGTGAGTGGAGGTTCTGTCAATTGTGGTAGAGAGGTGGACAGGAGATGTGCCTGGAAAGAGAGGAGAATAGGTGCAGAGAAAACAGCCAGAAGTCTGGATGAAGGTTAGAAGGACCCTCCCTCTTACCCAGAGCTCCCTGGCACATCTTGCTGAGGATTTCAGAGCTTGCACTGGTTCCTCTCAGCTCCCTCCATCATCCGTAACCATCTCAGCATCTCATGAATCCCGCCGCTTTCTCCTGTTCTTGTTTGTGGGGTGGGAATACTGTGTATGTCTGGGGAAAGCCACGGACTACAAAATTTGATTTTGGCTTTCTCTGCTGAGAAATCTTGACCGAACTCTGACTTCAATTTAAATGTTCAAACGTCAGAGTTTTATCTCTCCGGCAGGTCAAGCATCTGACTTTATGCATCCTCAGAGGGCCTTAAAGTTTTTCCAAGGAAGAATGTCTTGCATCTGGAAAATTGGGAGAAAAGTCTTAATCTTTCCTTACCAACACATCTCTTCAGCAACGTTGCAGCAGGTCCCTGCTGTGCAGATGGAATTGATAAGCTGGGATAGAGGGAGCATCTCCATTCCCTTCAAATTTACTCTTTTGCTACAAAGAGCATAGGTTTAGAGGCATAATGATGTAGGTAGCTATTGAATTTCTGTGAAACAGAGATTATGACCACCTTACAGAGGTCTCTCTTTTCTATGATATTACATTACATTTTATATTTCTTTTGTTGTTTGTTTGCCCAGTTGTAAAAGCTCTTAACCAACCTGCGTGCTTGCACCCCTGCACGTTTACTTGGAGTCTAATTTTAATTTTATCGCTCGTGCATAGTACTAAAACCGGAAAATTAAGTCAGAATTATCCTCCTGTTTACTTTCCAGCAGGTCTGTGTGTGTGATGAGTAAACACACCGTGGGTGGCCTAGGGTAAAATAAAATGTAAGTGCTTGTTCGTGAGGGCAGCTTTCTTCACCTTCAATGGATAAACACCTAGCCATGCTTCAGCAGATTTTACTACCTGGTTTATTTGACATGAGAACAAATATCCCACAGATGAATGTAAAACTTTTTTTTTAAATTATTCTTGGTTTTTTTTCATAGGCATATTGTAAAGCTTTCTGAGTCCCAGCGCTCAAAACACAAGCCTTAGTTTTGATGTTTGGATTAAAGACTTTGCCACAGTCTATATCCTAGACCTTGTAATTAAACTGGAAAAAACCAAAACCAAATTATATGTCCTTACCTTATCCATTCAGTCTTTATCTCAGATAAGTATTACACAATAAAATAATAGTAATATAGGGGGGAAAAAAGTCCTCATACTATCACAAAGTAGTCCACTTTTTGAATTGTATCATTTGGGCAAGAGTAATGAGAATTTCTAAAATCTCTGATTTCAGCAGAGGAATTGTGATGCTTTAACACATGAGGTAACGAAGAGCTGGAGCTGTGTCCATGGTTATTTAATCTTATCTTTGCCTATTCCTTGTTCAGTAAGTGCTTATCTCTTTCACAAATAGAAGAGGCATGAGCTCATTACAGAATTTGCTATTCAAGACATTACCATTCCCCTTACTACTTATTGTCTGAGATGGCTTTTCTTCTAGCACTGTCTGAGCAAGGTTAATATAAGTATTGAAGTTTGACAATTATATGTCTCCCTGGGTTTCCACTTGTTCATTGGTTTCAGTATTTTTTGTTTGATAACAAATAGCAAAGAAATGTTTGACCATTCAGGTGGTGACTTCACCTTTATTTCAGAAATATCCCTCACAGTGGTAGTCAGAGACTCCTTATCGACCTGGTTTTAAATGCCTGAGATTATCGGGGAAGGAAGCAATTTAAAGTTCAAGGTCTTTTTGGTTTACGCTGTTAGTTCTCATTTGAGTTCTTTTGCTTAAACACAGCTGGCCTGGCTTAGACCAGCAACCAGCTGTGCTCTGGCAGGTGAGATCTGTGGTTGTGCTGGTGAAAGCCGGCAATGAAAGTCTACGGAGTCAGGGAGAAACCTGAGGAACTCCTTGCTGTGGGATATTAGACCGGCTCATTCTCCAAGTCCCATGGAGTAACTTCTCCACACAGAGTCCAGACCCAGGTTGTTAAGTTGGTTGTAAACCAGGATGTTTGCACAGGAGCTGCAGTCCATGAGCTAGCTGGTTTGCTATCACGATGTAGGCAGGCTCTGAGGGTCAAGTGCTTGCCTGTATCTGCTGCAAAGGTCTGACTTCAAAGAGGACTCGCTGTGCAAGGGATTGGGTCTACTGCACAGCAACCTGTGGAGTGACACCTCTTGTACAAATGCAATCCACAAAGTCCAAATCACAAATGGGAAAGAGGTTTGGGGTCACCTAGTTTTTCCTTTGGTATTATTGGAATACGTAAACTTTGTAATCCTCAGTGATACCGAGTATGAGATCTGTGAACATATATTTTTCTATCAATTAGATATTCTGATAGGCAAGTTTTATCTTCCCTGTCTTAAAATCTGTTAGTTTTTGAATGACAAACTAACAGGCCTTGTCTCCATTTCCTTCCAATGGTTATGGACACATAAACACAGTGCTCCATCACTACTTGACCATGTCAATACTTATCATGTTCGTTGTAATGTTCTGTCAGCTTCCATTTTCTGCAGATCCCATGGTTTTTCCTCTTTTGCCCATGCCATTTTACGTAATATCTATGGAGTAAAATGAAAGGGAATTTCTGCCTTTAACAGCACAGTAAAAATTGGTCTGGTATTAATCATAGCTCTAGAACCCTAAGCGTTTTATTTTTTTGACTTTAATCACCTGACTTTTTTTATATTCCTTGGTGGCAATCATCTACAAAAATATTTGACACACAAAGCAAGGTAAAATCTTGGATAAAAGAATTATTAGTTTTGAGACAATAAGAAAAGAAGAAAACTGGCATAAGAAAGCGTTATAAAAACAGTTTTTCTACTTTTCTGTTTGTAGGTTGAAGTCGAGAGAAATTTCAATCAGTGACTTCTTAAAAAGTTTTTGGGGGCTGGGAGTTAAAAGGCTAGATGAATGTGGTTTACCCAAACTTGTACCTTTATTCAGTAAATTTTTTTTATGAATATGAAGACAAGAAATGAACATTATCTTAAAGAAGGTTCTTGTTTATGTCCGTCTGTTCTTAGTCAGTAGCACATATTTAAAACAGTATCTCTCTGGCATGAAAAAGCTTTTATTGTCTCACTGCTACAGGGAACGATGTTTTCCAAAAGCACAATTGTCAAAAGTATGCATGTAATGCTGTGCTGTAAGTATTTTTAGTGGGAGTAGTAAATGATGCTGGTGATGTGTTTTCTTTGGGGAAAAAAATGCTTTAATGCGTTGGCAAAAATTCAAGTGAATAACAGTAGAAGGTTAGAAGTTTGTTGTTGATTTGCCAACAAAAATGAGATGTGAACTTTGTGAACTAAAGGAACATATGGCCACCCGACTAAAAACTGGAGTCTGGTTTTGTTTGCTCCTTTTTCTATACCAAGAAATGCCCTATAGGCATTCTATATCTTTGCTTAGTTCTTTAAGTTTCTTAAAGAAAAAACAAATAAATTAATTATTAAGATTCTCAGCAGTGCTATGTACTTACCTTAGCCATGCTAAAGGAAGAATGTCAGTTCTTACAATCTGTCATAGTGGTTAATGTTTCTTCTCTACTTATGTCCAAAATTACTATGGTCATTTAAATGAGCATATGATCACATCAAATATTTTTTAAAGTATGATGACTGCAACACTTGTAAAGGAGCAGCATACTTTCTGATCTTCATTTAAGATACTACTGAGCTTTATTATTCCCTGCTTGGGAAGTTCAGTCTCAGCTTTATTTTACCCATTCCTAAAGGTATAAAGTATATATTGCTGCAAGGTCCCAGTTTCCTGCGACATACTCGGAGGTTTTCAGATGAAAAATGACACTTAAAAAACCCACTAGGTAATACTCCCGAGACAATACAAACGAACACTTTTTTTTTTTTTTTACCAATCATACACAAATGTGTGAAGACAAATTCCTTCTTGAAAAGGAAGATTGATAATGCAAACTATTCTGTCCTTTGGAGCAGAAACTTACTCTTCTTCTGGAATTTTTAATTAACAATGATAACTGTTAGAATAAAAGACAGGCCAGCATAGCTTCCAAATACTGCTTCTTTCTTTTTAAGAAGGATGATACAAGAGAACTAAAATGGGAATAGAGAAGGGAAGTAAAATAACCTGTCAAAAATCAACTCTTTAATATCTGGTAACAAATCAGATTTTTAAGAACATTCTGTTGAGTCTCGATAACAAAAGGAGTAAAGAGGGCAATTATAGGTGAATTATAGTAGAGATAAATGAAAGGTAGGACACTGGACAAAGAATAAATAATAAAAAGGGGGTTTGTTTCTTGGGTTTTTTTGAGCTCACAGAGGTTCCTTACACAACTCACACAAGGATGAAACAGGAATTTTTCTGTTGCCTTTTTATTCTTCAAAGAAAAAAATACATATGATGCTTTCTCTAGGTCTAGTTTTGTTGCAGGTATGGCTCAAGAAAACTAGTTCCTCCACGTAAGAGAGCTGTCTTCTTGGGAAGTTTTCAAGTGCACTTGAATAACTTAGGTCAGCAAATTGTTGGGAACTTTGATGTAGTTATAAAAAAAAAAAAATCACATCAAAAAAGTGGAAGCAATATTTAAACCACAAACCTACTGTCAAGACTTTTTCTCAAAGTTGTGATTAGACTCCTCTGTTTCTCACCAAGTGCTTCATTTTCATTTGCTAGCTCCTTTCCAGGTTTTCTTATTGATATGTTACAGAAATACTCTCTCTTTCATGATTGTGGTTTCACAATCAATTTAAAGTGATCTAAGACTATGCTGCCTCTCAAAAAGTTTGTCTGGCTCTTCCCTCTGCACTCCTGCCCCTCTTCCCAGGCTTTTTCCATTTTCTGGATATTATACATGTTACTTCTCTGATTAAATACCTGCAAAAGACCCAGTAGAAGAGGCTGAGAGTATAAAAGGGGGAAAGAAAGTCTTCATTAGCTTGGGACAATTCACTATTTTGAGAATATAACGAAGACAGATTTTTTTCCCATATGTTCTTTCAAGGTTTATGGAGCTCCTTGTCTTAACTTCAGCTTTAAAAACCTCTTGGCCCTCTTTTTTTACTTTACATACAGACACGTTAATGTTATGGTCAGCCTTCTATTTGCCTGTCTGCCGCTGAAATGAGTCACAATACACTGATTAATGGATGCTACAGAGATGACCTACAAAAGTATGTGAAATTCAGGCTGATATATTTCCTATTCCTTATTAACAAAGTTCTGTTTAAGGACAGTAACATGAAAATAAACAGTTGCATTTGAAGCATGTATCCTAAAGCATCTTGTTGTTTTTTCACTTAAACTTCAGCAGATGTTGAAGTAAAATGCATGCTTTAAGGGAAATAATTTTATATCCACCGAGGGAGTGGGAGACAAAGAAACAACCAAGTAATACATTCAGCTGCAGTATCCTGTCTTGGATTTATCTTCATTCAAGAATGATAAGAACATTTTATAAATTCACCAGCTAGGGTATTTTAAAGAGAAAAATCCAGAATAAGAAAGTTAAGTTCCACTTCACAGTTTGGACAAAATGGAAATGCTGTTCAATAGAGAGAGTGAACAAATAGGGACGTGCCAGGATTGACTGGACAAGGAGCCTAGGCTTTATCGGAGGAGTTGGACCAGGTGATCCCTAGAGGTCCCTTCCACCTCTGACAATTCCATGGATAGTACGTGTGCAGGAGCAGGGCCAGGGGTCAGGAAGAAGAGCCATTCAACAGTGCACTGAGTGACGAGGAGTAATCTGCATGCTTGTTAGATTTAAAATACCCTTCTTTCCCCACACCCCTTCTTTTAAGCAGCGATGGGAGAGAAGCTATTTCCCCAGGCAATTGCAAGGTACTTCAGTCCTGCCTTAGAAAGTATTAACTTTCTTTTTGAGGTCCTGTTTATTTTCTACACGGTTTTGTTCTGCAACAGTTTTTTTGGATCTTGAAAGGCCTGGGCAGTTCCATACTTTTCCACAACTCTTGTCACCTGGCCCTGTGAATGCTTTCTTTGTGCCACCTACTTCCCATTATGATAGAGATGTGTTATAGCAAGCGTTCCTTTTAAGGATGCTTGTGATTTCAGGACTGGAAGAAGGATCCATTAGTTTTGCAGTAAACGGGTATTTTTAAAGGTCAGGTTGTATTAAAAGCTTCTTTTTCTCCTGTACCTCCCTAGTAAATTCTCCAGTCCCATCCATGGCTTTCTCCAGGTATGGAAAGCAACATTTGGATTTTTTAATGACACCATGTTCCATTGTCCATCACCAATGCATCAGTGGAAAATCCTCTGTTTCCTCCAGCAGCAGAAGAAAATCATCCATGTTTACTGATTGTATCATACACTTCCCATATCTGTGGACAGTTATTGGCACGGACACGTGTCACTGAGTAGTGTCAGGCTTTATTTTTCCTCCTAATTATAATCTGCTTGCGTACATGTGCATAGACACATTTGTTATTTTGAAAACTGAATATATTGCTAAAAGTGGAGAGCTGTGTTTTCTCTATTATGACTGCAGTAGAACTTGCTCTGTTTATTCCAAATCCTACCCTGTGGATGGGTACCCGTATCTTCTCCAGAACTTCTGTAAAGGTTCTCCAGCTAAAATCTGGCTGCGTGCTGAAAAATGTCAGGAAAATGGCATCACGTTAAGTTCAAATATATCGTAGACCAGGTATGGGCATTTTGAAAGAAAACTATCGAGTATCAGCCTTTCTAAGTTAACTAGACTTTTGGAAGTAAAAACGAGTGATCTGTGGTTTCGGGACCTGTTTATAAATTTTGCAGAATAAGTTTGTAAATCATGGTAAATGATTCATAAAGAAAAAATGTAAGATGATATTTTGTCTAGTTATATTCAGCGAAGCAGCAGCAAATTCTTTCTTCACCCAAAGTAGGTATATCTGAAAAAATTGAATGGGGAAACTGCATATCTCTTTTTTTTTGTTGTTGCTGTGTGTGTTGTTAAACACTTCAAATACAATACACTTCAAATGCACTTGCCCTGTAAATGCAGTTGACTTGGATACGGTGATAAAATTACATATTTTGTCGGTATTTTACTACTGCTGTCTCTACAAGGTAACACTTTGTTCTTCCTTCTTCTCTGCTATTCATTTTGATCTTGAAGCACAAGATGGCTTGCAGCTGAGCAACCACAGCAACCACAACTCAGTGAAGCTGTAGTCGCTGCATTCCCACTTTATTCACGTTCAATGAAACACGTGAAAAAGCTGCTATTTTGATATTTTGAACGTGTGATACGGAGCAGAGCAATCGCGTTACCGGGGGATGGCAGGGAGAGCAAGCTATTCCTTCTCAAGGAGAAGCCCAGATTCACTTCAAGGTTGGGTTTGGGACGTTTGGAAAAGCACATTGTGGCCTCAGTTAGAATAACTCTACTAGGAGCGGCTGCGAGAGGCTGGAGTTCATGAACTTAAATGCTTCCAGCTCAGTCAGCGTAAGAAGCCTGGAATGTGGTGATATCATGGGCAGTTTTGCCAAGTGGCTTACAGAAGTAACTTTATGTTGGTTGATGAATATTGTTTTCAGAAATCCTTTCATACTTGGTGACATTGCCTTTTAGATGTGCTCAGCACAGAGAGCTCTCCCACCCTGGTGTTCTTTCCTAAGGTCTAAGCTGGTAGCCTTGAGTTGCTGTAGTCCATTGCCTGGGACATTCAGTCTGTGATTTTTGAAAGATCTAGAAACAGAGGAAAAACAAATAAATCTGACAACTGCCAGAAGTACCATAATTGAAGTATTATTTTAAAAACCACGCACTTTTTAAAAATACCACCTTTTAATGATCCCTAAAGACGTACCTCCTACCTGTGGACCATTTTGGCACTAGGCAATCTGTGTCTCTTGCTGGATTCCTTAGAGTTTATCTGCTTTATTTTGGTAAGTGACTGTACATGTCACAGTTGCTAACCTTGTTCAACTTTGAAAATGAAAATTAGACTTCAATTTTTAAATGTAGCACCGTTTTTTTTCTTGGTACAACTCTCTCCTTCATTCCCCAAATATATTTAAACCTACAGGTTTTTTATTTTTAATATTTTCAGTCATGCCGATGCTTTGTTTCTCTTTTGGAGCAAGCTAGCCAACAACTGTGATGTGGATGATGTGGTGAGGTAACTTCAAACCAGAAGTCTGTGTCCTGCCAGCAGGGCTTCAGTAAGATCCTAAAGGTCAACGTAGCTACCTGCCCAAGTGGCCTCATCTTCCTGAGCTAACTTTGCAGGCCCTAAAGATGTTTTTGCAGTCTGTACCGCTGCCTCCACCCCAAGCAAATGCAAAGGGTGCTTGGGACAAGCAGTTAGCATCCAACAGACAAAATTAGGATAGAAGGTCGGTCGCTGGATATGCTGGAGCTCAGTTCCTGGTACCATTACTTATCTTGTCTCTCTACACATGTCAGTTCTGCTCTGATGACTCACGCTAGCATACCTAAACACTCTGAAGATATTGTTAAAGTTCTTTGTTCTTTTTTCTTTAACCACCACATTTTCTCTAAGATGTGGTAGAAGTCTACAGCCTTTCCTGTTGCATGCAAAGTATGCTTCATTATGAAAATATGTTTTTCAGGCTAAGGAATGAGCTTGGTTTTACAAGAACCAAACTTTTCAGGGCACTTGCATATAGAGAACACAGTCTGAAGCTCTCAGCCCTCATCACGTCAGGTGCTGTGAGATTTCTCATTTGGTTATAACTAGTGTGAGTTTTTCCGAATATCTGACTTGAACCCCGTCGCTGCATAAGTCGTTAACCCAACGACTCACATCTGATTTTTATGATTAGAATTATACAAATGAAATTCACGAAATGCAATACTGACCTGAGCTTTGACTCTCCACACATACTAGATTTAGTCCAAAAGCTTCCCACTGCCCAGAATTAGCTACATCCACCGCACTTCATAGAATAAGCCCCCAGATATTGAAATGCTTCTTGTGGAGCTGTGTTCCCAGTGAGCCAGTCAGGTCCATCTAATACAAATTGGAGAAAGAAGTACTTCAGAAGCACTGAAGACCAGAGAAATAAATGTTCCTGCAAGATTTCCAGCCTAGCCCAGAGAAAATGTCTTCTTCACTGTAGGAGACTGATAATTGGTTGCAATGATAATTTAAATTTACTATTTTTTACATGGCTAGAATCTTTTAAAGAAGGGGGAAAGCCAAACCCTTTTAAGCACAGCTACTGCAGCCTGATAGAACCTGTGTATTTCATCGTTGGGGTTTATTTGGGGAAAAAAGCTCCCACTTGCAAATAAAATGCTCTAGTACTAACTTGGATGTTAAGAAAGTTTTCTTTTTCATTTGCCACAGATGTTGCTAAATTTTAGCCAACTTGGAATTTTATGGACAGCAAAAAGCTTTCTTTTTTTTTTTCTTTTTCTAACATGGTACTGGTTAAATCAACCCTGGCAAAGATAAAGCAAAACATTGACACACAAGCTTGGAATGAACATATTCAGTCCCTTCTCGTGCAAAACCCAGCAGAAACCCCAAAAGAGTTATTTTTAGCTTTTGTTTTCTCCCAGGATAGATAAATGGAATCAGCTGTCACAGAGACATGATTCACCAGCATGAAAAAGAGACTGATAAAATCCAGAACAAACAAACAAAAGCAGAAAAATGGTTTCAGGGAAAAGGGAGAAATGGGTTTATTTTTAGTTTGAGTCCATAGGTTTTGCAGAGGTAGGATTCCTCTGTCTCCCACCTCTGCCCTCAAAATTGAACAATTTTTAGACTAATAAGCTATAGGCAGGAGCAAGTTCTGTTTATGCCAGTAGAGGTCTGAAATGCACCAGAATCCTTATTATTTCTTTCTCAAAGCCTTGAAAAATAGAAATTAAGGAACGGCAGGTTTTCAAAGGTACCTATCAATGATTTCATATTTTCTAACATGACTGCAGAAAACAGTTTCCTTCTTTGCATCAGCAATCAAAATGTTACAGTTTGGGTACCTTTCCAGTAAGAGAAACTTGTGTTTCTTATAAGGCTGAAAGGACATTGGGCTGGTGACCAGTAGTTACATAATTCATTATTTTTTTTCCTATATCTTAAAGATACGCCGCTCTAACACGTTTTGAGTTTAGTACAGATGGTTAGCATTAAAACCAGAGATATTGCACGAGTCTTGAACCAGAAGCTATTGGAAAACAGTGTGCAGTGTTAACTTCTCTTTGGAGTCCAAATCCCTCCAGCTCCCACGTTTCACCAGATGTTCAACCACCATCACTAGTTTCTGGTTACTCTAGTTCGGCGTGTCTGTGCATAAGCTCAAAGCCTTGCTTTGTTTTGAAGTTTAAGGGTGTGTGTATTTATTTCTTATTATTTTTTATTTTTTCTTTTTCCTCTGGATAGGATTTTTCTTGCGTTTAGGGTATGATGAATTTCGAGTGAACTCAAGCACTCTAAGTTTTGCGGAATGTATCGGTGTCTAAAGATTTGTAAAGTTTTCATGGCAAAATTATGTTCAGTTAGTTCTGAAGCTGCTGCCTTTGTGTCCGAGCACAATGTTCCCAGAAAACTTTCTCACGTCAGGTTTTGCAGAAGTTATCCATTTGCAGTTTTGTATGGCCGCGGGATGAAGTGCCTTTTCCTTTTTTCCTCTCTATTCCTCCTCCTCCCCCAAACCGTTTGCTCCCATTTTCCCCTTTTTCTTGCTTGAAAGCAGCAATATGGAACTGGTGGTGGTGTGTGGTAAAGCCCAGCCCTCTGTGGGCAGGATTCTCACAGGAAAACCATTTGGGGCACTTCTCTGAGGGAGAGGCTTCAACACTCTCCAGAAGGAGTAGAGTGAACTTCTTAGCAAAAATAGCCAGTAACTGGCTACTGGTCTATCATGTACTCGTAAATCATGCTCTGTATTTAGTGATGGTAGAAACTACAGGCATTTGAAGGCTTTAGAAAAAGGACTGCTCACTTCAAAGCAGAATCTCCCTCCTTAAAGACTATATTGTTAGAATTTGACCGTGTTTTCCTGACATGCTTTGCCTAGCGATGGTGGGCCTTGTGATGCAGTGTGAAACTGTCAGAGCTGTTGTGCCTCCTAAATGTTAGGTACTGGTTCACAGAATCACCTAGGTTGGAAGGAACCTTTAAGATCATCTAGCCCAACCATCAACTTAACTCTGACAAAAAAACCAAACCAAACCACCACCAACAAAAAGCATCACTAAACCATATTCCTGAGCACCGTGTCAGCTCATCTTTTGAATACCTCAGGGATGGTGCCTCAACCACCTCCCTGGGCAGCCCATTCCAATGCTTGATAACCCTTTCAGTGAAGAAATATTTCCTAATATCCAATAAAGGAGCCAAATGTGGAGAATTGGAATACTACAGGAGCGTTGTGTGTAGAGTCTCTATTTCTGGTTTGTTGGTAGTGGCAAATAAGCCTAGGGAAGTTTATATTATGCATCCATTTTACCTCTTCAAATTATTTGGTTGTTGAGGGTTTTCTCTTCGAAGCTCATGTGAATTTGTGGGAAAAAAAATTATACCAGTTCAGAAACTTGAGAATTTTCCCTGTGAAGTCTCTGTTCAGTGAGTGTGTAGGTAGGGAAAAGAGACATAGCCAGGACGGTGTGTCTGGCTTAGCCAGGCTGCAAGCATAATCTTCCTGATGTCATAAAACTGGGCGTACTAAATACGAGTAAATTACTGATCTTTTATCCTTTCTCAATGTTGGTAGGCTTTACATACTGTAGAATAGGAAAAATGGAATAAATCTTTTAGAGACAGATCGATGAAAGAGAGTTAGAAAGATGAGCTCAGTTAATGTAGTAAATTGACTGTCATTATAATTTCAAATGCATTAGTTATTCTTATAAGGGAGTCTCGATTCCTTATAACCTGATTTGTCTTTTCCTCATTCATGGCTTCATGTCTTAAATGTGATTTAATGGGTCTTTTTTTTTGGCTAGTTGGAGCTGGAGAGGTGTTAACAACTGGTACTTGTCAGAGACTTGTGTTCATGCTTACTGCTGTGGCTGGAGGATATTTTCTTCTTGGGAGAATTCCTAAGGGAGGATGGTTTTATACTGAGGCTAATTCTTCCTCTCTCCCTCCCTGAAAATATCTGTTAAAGATCCCTTGGATTTTTTTTTTTCCCTTCTCAAGCATGAACTTGGTAGTCTGGTCTATAAAAGCTTTAAAAATGGGTCCCGTGTATCACCAATGGGATCATATGAATAGATTATTCAGATAATTTCTTTTCATTTAAGTAGCATTTTTAGTTAGCACGTAGTAGCATATTTAAGAACTGTAAAAAGTGTTCCCTGATACTCAGATGCCATTCTGTGTACAGTCAGCCTATGCAATAATCTTCATATTAACTTCATTAGGTAAAAAATATCTAATTCTATTGAAGACTTGTAAAAACTCCTATTCTAGCATTTGCTGAGGATTGAGAAAAATATGGTACAGTGCAATGTGTACTCTACAAGCAGGCTATGGCAGAAGATTTTGAGATTTTCTATGATCCATTTGTGACTAAATTTTTGGCCTCTATCAGCTATCTTTTCGTCTTAACAATGATACTTACTCATTTCTGACAGTGTGACAGTGCTTTTCTGTACACGAAATTCTGGCACTTTCAGTTTTGGTTTTGAGTTGAATTCTAGAAAGTTTTCCTCCTCCCTGCTACTCTTCTCCCCTCTGCAAATAAAATTCGTTTTCAGAATTTAATGCTTTCTCTCCCCATTTCTCCTAAGTTGATTGTTGCAGTTCATTTAAAATTTGTTCCTGAAATGCCTTTTTGTCAGTAGGTTTGCACAGGCCGTACCCTGTGGCCAGGAGCTTGTTTTTTAAAAAATAGGCATATTTATAAATGGAACAGCTATTTTGAACTAAAGTCAAAGCAGGAGAAAAGCACAATGAAATCTCACAATCTAGTCCACTTTTAGCTTCCATGCTGTCCGTGAAATCCTTTCTCAGTAAGATGGGCACTCTGAAATTCTGCTTGCACTGCTGTTGTAATTTAAAAACATAAAAAAGTCCTACTACAGATTGTCATAGTTCTTGCAGGATAACAAATACCATATGAGTTTCCATTCTGCTCAGCTGAATAAAATGAATCAAGTTTAAGGCAGAACGTTAAGGCATATGGTAGATCACGAGTTGTTATATAGTGGGTATAGTAATTACACATTGAGATTATTCTTTTTTAAAACCATAAGTGACAATCTTTTGACAGGCTCAAGGTAATAGTTGTTTAAAAACCTCTGAGGGCAGTAATACTGAAAAGGTTGCATTTCTCCAGTGTTCGTACCAACTGAAACCCCTTGTTGGTAAAAAACTTTCTATCATGCAGATCACATCTGCTGCTACAAATCAGAAAGACTTCTGAAATAGAAGAGAAGACAAAATAAACACAGGAAATTGCTGTTTTTTCAAGAAAGCTTTAAAAAAAAGAAGCTGCATTATGTCACTTTAGAAACGGCGAGTAAAACCAGCAGACTGAGTATGTTTGTTTTGGTGGCTTTTCACTTCAGTAATTAGAACTGTTATAATATTACTCAATAAACCAACTCATTTTGTGAGACACAATTCTGTGAGGCACAAACTGATAAAGAGCCTTTAGTGGAAAAAAAAATAAAATAAAATAGATGGAGGAAGGGAAGATTTTTATCCCAGAGTTTACATTTTCTGTATTTTTCGTGATCGCTGTAGTGAAGTGACAGTCAGAGGGAAGCGTGGCAGAAAAACAAGACCCCAGTTTTACTTTCTTGTTTCTAAAGGCTGTATAGATCAGAAAGTCTGCCTGGGGAGTGACTGATATAGTACACCTTCTATAGGTTCAGCCTCAGGCACTTATAAAATCTGTATATTGATTCATGCAATCGATCATTCAAATGCTCCGTAGAGACCATTCCATTTCATCTGTAGCAACTGTCTTTGTGGAAACTTAATTTGTCCTTTCACCTTGGGATTATTCTTAATGTGCCTCACTCTATGCAGATAGTAGGCAATAACTCTTTTCACTCATCTAAATTTCAATTTCTTTTTCTACTTTCTGTTATGGTCTTGTGGATACAGATATTGCATTTAAAAAACAACCAGTAAAAGCAATATAGGCCACGGCGTTGGGTATTATCTTTCTATAGACCTGTTGCAGCTAACAAATACTGCCATAAAACTGACTTGGATCAGTAGGAAGTTCCCATGGCCAAACACAAGCCTCTTTTACTGGCTTGATTCCTAAAGGGGAATAGAAGCGAATTTTCAATTAGAGAAATATTTCCTTTTCTAGTTAGAGCACAAAAAAAGCTGCTCAGTTTCTGGGTTCGGTTCCTGACTTTGACACTGATTTGTTGCTTAGCCTGAGCCTTCTGTTTCCTCGAAGGTGAGGGCAGCATGAAAAGAGTCTTTAATGGAAATAAC
>JAOQGH010000001.1:76385232-76407404 GCA_025769975.1 Gallinago jamesoni
CTATCGTCTGTCACTTGGGAGAAGAGACCAACCCCTGCCTCTCTACAGCTTCCTTTCAGGTACTTGTACAGAGTGATTTGTTGCTTAGCCTGAGCCTTCTGTTTCCTCGAAGGTGAGGGCAGCATGAAAAGAGTCTTTAATGGAAATAACATCAACTGTCTTTTCTGTAAAATGTTTTGACATCTATTGGTGAAAAAAAAAAAAAGTTGTGCCAAAAACCCCTAGTTGCTGTTGTAGTTCACCTTGCTCAGGTAGAATAATAGTATTGTAATCACCTACAAGGAGTGTTTAGGACACTGACACAAAGTTTACAAGCACTGTTCTCGTGAAACTCGTTAGTTAAGAAACTAATTTTTTTATGGTTTTGGTTTTAGGTTTTGGTGGTGCTTTTGTTCTTTTCACCCGTAGATCTCGAAAAATTACACAGAAGAGTCTGCTGATGTTCTTTCCATTTTGCAGGTGGAATCTGGTGAATAAAGAGGGGACATGTGCAGTATAATTCGCCCAGTGGAAGGACTGGAAAGGGAATGGTATCCTTCTGGCCTTCCCAGCTCACAGAGGTTGTGATATAGGGCCATATTCACTCCCCATGCGTGGTTTGGTTTCTGTTCATTCTTTCTATTTTTCCCTCTGCTCTGAGGAGACAACCATTCATCAGTGGGAAAAAAAAAAAATTGGAAGGGAGTTTCCTTCCTTTCTATTTTTCAAAAGTAGACCTGTATCTTTTCCTTTGTCTCTTAAAACTGATCTAAAACTGCTGGCAATAAGCAGGAACATCTTCAACTAGATCAGGTTGCTCACAGCCTCATCCAACCTGACCATGAATGTTTCCAGGGTTGGGGCACCTACCACCTCTCTGGGAAACCTGTTCCAGTGTTTCACCACCCTCAGCATAAAAAATTTCTTCCTTAGATCTAGTCTGAATCCACCCTCGTTTACTTTAAAACCATTACCCCTTGTCCCATCCCACCAGGCCCTACTAAGACATCTGTCCCAAATCATCTACATTATCTTGGTCCCCATTTGTCCTTTATTGTCCAAATAACATTCTTACCAGATAGGGTCATACCAGCTCATGAAGAGCAAGCATTTTCTTTTCACGTGGCCCCTCAGACTCCTTAAGTAGTCCTGTGGGAAATTCAAAATTCATTTATCAAAAGAATGGACCGGATTCCCTGAAGATCCTGCAGTGAAGTAGAATGCTTGCCTTTGCTGTCCACAGCGTTTACTTTTTTCTTTTCTCCCCTTTTTGTTTTCTTTGATGAAACATGCCAATATGCCTACGAACGTTAGAAGCACTCCCAGTTCTTGACAGAGAACACCGCCGTGGTCTTACAGCATCGTGGTAGGGGCCCTCTCCCAAAAATGTGGCCCTGTTGCCCACAAGTCCAGCCACTCAGTAGCCCTGCCTGCTTTTTCTGTGGTTTTCCTGCCCTCTCCGTGCCACCAGCAGTGAGGAGGAGTGCAGCTGCAAGGCCAAATCCCTCACATCTGGGAAGGGACTGTCCTGGGGACCAGGGTAGGATAAGGAAGAGAAGGTGACCATGAGAAATCTTATTTATAATACATGAGGTGCACTCAACCTGAACGCAGGCCAGAGTCTTCCATCTCTAATTATCGCAGAGGAGTCGCTTGCTGTTGTGCTTTCAGCGGTCCAGGAATCTGTCCCAGATTCTCAACTGCTGTAAATTAATACATCTCTATTAAGTTTGTGAGGGCTGCATTAATCTACCCCAGCTGGTCCAGTGTGGGAATGAGTGACAGCTCCCACCCACGGCACTCTGTCGGCAGTAGCCGTGGTTGCCACCGCTTTGTACCTCAGTGTTTGCCATCAAGATGTTTCTGCCTTTTTTTTCTTTTTTCCCCTCGCTCAAGGGAGCAATATTGGCCTTGGTGGAATTAATATGAGGATGATAAATATAGAAAAAAATCACTACGGTAAAAAAACTAATTTGATTTGGTCAAAGAATAGCCAAGTTTCTTTTCATTTCTAGCGAGATAGTCTGGTGTAAAATGTGGAAAGGAAATTAACCTTCTTATATGTTTTCTATTTCCTTCTAATTTTGAGAGTATAATTACTGGTATAATTATACTGTCTTAATTATTTGTAAATTTTCAGAGTAATGTTTGACATAAGTACAAATAATTTTGGAAACATTGTGGTTTTACATTTTCAAAGAAATGGAAAACGTGCTGGCAACACATGACGTTTGGCTACTGGAATAATTTATACCGGTTGCATAATTTTTTGGTAAGGATGACTAGTGAGACAGGGAGGCTGAGATCATAATGTTTGTATAGTAAGTCAACTAAAGGGAAAAAAAAAAAAAAAGAAACACAAAAGAAGCAGCCATTTGAGCAAAGACCACCGTGCTGAACAACAAATATCCACACTGGCTGTTCTTTGAAGTCAGGCACTTAATGCCTTTTATGTCCACAGAAATCAAAGGGAAAACTGAAGAGCTGAACTAGAAAGGTTAAGTTCCACATTGACCATGGCATAGTCCAGTATGTGTTGCAAATGTACAAAAACTGCTGATGTATAACTCTGATGTAAGAAAATTAAGATTTTCTTAAACCTGTTAAGTGAAAAGCAGTGGAATCCCCGGAGGTAGAGATGTGCTCTCCTGAAACAAAGCCATTGTCCTTCTCCTGCCCTTTGGAGTCACCAGTGGTGTTGGGGTTCAAAGGACGGGCTGATGCAGCCCTTGCTCGCCCGTGTTCTTCGCTTAAAATGCAAGCTTTGTTTTCTTGTGGGGAGCAGCCCAGGCTGTTTGTGATGCTCCCAGATGCCCTGGAACAACCGACAGAACTCTAAATAGGAAAAGAAAAACGGAAAATTGGGTAGTTGAGATTTTAAAGTTACTTTCAGCCTGTCTACATGTCTTCTAGATACAGTTTTGGAAGCATGTATAGTTCAGAGAGGAAGGGAGGAAGTGCCATAGTTACTTTTGCCTGTAAATTAAAGCAAGTTGACGAAATTATGAAACCAGTTAAAAATGCAGAATTTTTATGATTTACAATGGGTATAAAAAGACACAGCATTTACATTCTTAATGAGTTTTTTTTTTTTAAAACAATTGCTGCCTGTCTACTCAGAGGAATTATGTTTTCATATGCTTCATTCCTCCATAAAACGGAGCTGGAAATAAAAATTGGATTCTTTCTGGAATGTATTTATATGGTTAATTCGACCTCCTATTTTGTTGGCGATGAGATTTTGTGCTTTATGGATTCAGTTGTCAAAAAACCCCACCATAGCATGCAGCCAATATAAGGTGTGTAGTTGAAGCTTGCTTTAGTTTTTCCCAACCTATAATAAACTATCTTTAACAAAGAGAAACAGCCTATATTTAATAACTGAATAAAGTTTTGTAGAGGCACATGCTTATTGATGCACACGTGCGTGAGTGCAAGCATTTAGAACTTGTTAGTGTTTAAAAACTTAACCAAGCTGTCTCTTGCTTTTGAAAAGAACCTAAACAGTAAGTTTGTGCCAAAATTAAGATATCGGTTTCAATATTTGTGTTGAATGGGATCCATTTGTTAAATGTCAGCTCAGCAGTTATTGACAAGAGAATCATCACAGAACCCACTTTCCTGGACGCGAAGCGTCAGCCTGAAAGTATTAAATAACATCTGGCAGTGACCTGCACTTTGTAAACCATATTTTTGAAATCAGCTTAACGTATTTTGTCTAAACAAACCAAGAAATTAACATGCAGAGGAAAGAAAAACACTCCCTCTGCAGATAAAAAATAATTGCTGAAGTACTATCAGGAGACACGGGGTAATTGCAGACGTGTGATTGAGAGGAGGCAGCAAGTATTTTGTATTTTAACCGTAAAACAGGACACCAGAAAAGAAAACAGAAGGTCTTTAATATGGTACTATCATTAACAAAAAGGTTCGGTTAAGCAAGTGTATTGTACACAGAGAAGTGCTATGTTTGTTAGAATGTGTATGGAAGGAACTGGGTATAATTAGACTTATAATAGGAGTTTTTGGCTCTGGTTCCGCTCTGTTTCAAAGCCTCAACTGTTCTTGAATCGTTAATAAGTTAAGGAATGAGTACAGCAGAGGAGAGAGCAGGCAGAATCTGTTGCAGCAGCTTGCCCACACCAGTTTGCCAAAATCTAAATAGCCCTTTAAAAAAAAAGGCTTATTTTTTGCTGATGACATCATTCCTGCCACTGTCAACGTGTGACAAGCCTTGGCTTGCCTAAAGAGGAAGAAAAAAAACCTTACTAAAATTGACACTGCACAGATTTAAAACACATACAAGGGCTACTATAAATGTAAGATATTTATAGCCTCTTTCCATGCTATGAGATTTCATTCAAGAGTGGTTTGTTTTTTTTTTTTTTCTCAAGCATTTTGTCTTTGTAAATCTTTGAACGATGCATTTGAAACATCCAGTTTGCTCTTTGGGATATTGTTATGGCTGCCTCAGCTTTAGACAGCGGACTGTTTTGATACCAGTGGCCACAACCTGCCTTTTTTTCCATTCTAGTTAATTTTGAGATAACTCAAAACGTCTGCATGAAGACAGGAAAGCCACAGGTGTTTCTGGAGGTGATCGTAATGCATCTTTCTGTCGTACCACACTGATCTTATCTTTTTGTTTTCTTCTCATTTCTTCATTCTTCTCATCTGAAGCTTGACGGAGAAGCTGCTTTTATGAGTGTATTTTTTGAACATGCATATTATTTGCCATTTTAAGCGTCATGGCCAGCTGTGAATTGTACAATGAATAATTAATGTTGAATGGCAACCTTGAACCTCATAAAGCTGATTAGTAAGACAATGCATCTGGGAGAACAACTTTAAGACTGTGCTTGTAAAAGAATATCAAAACAGCTTAACACAGTAGGGAAAAGCCCCCTGGAGCCCTCTTAAAACCAATTGCCTACAAACGCTTCTAAAAAGAACAACTCCACAGTGGAAAAAAGCCTGTATAAAAATCCTATGAAATTCAGAAAATAAAACAGCCTTTATATTTCATTGTACCAGAGATATTTGCAGTTAAACACTGCATAACGTTACGTAGAGGGTATGGTCACTCAGAATAAGAGCATATTTGTCCTCTTTCTAGTTCAAATTGTTCCGGCACAGTTGTTTTCTAGTTCACTGGATTCTAAACTCATTCATAAACAGGGACAGTTCATGGCTTCGCTGGTACTTCAAAGCAGAAAATATTTGCCCTGGTTCCCTGTTGAGAAACTGCTTAGAAACCCAGGCAAAACTCTGTTATTATTGCCCACTGGCAAAGCCCAAGTAGGATGGAAATTGCAGAAATAATTCATAGAATCATAGAATCATTTCGGTTGGAAAAGACCCTTGGGATCATCAAGTCCAACCATCTACCCTACTATATATTAATCAGGTGTTTTTTTCTGAAAAAAATGAATGTGCAATTTTGAGAATTGGATTTTATATATATATATATATATATATTTATATTTTTTTTTGGCACATTCCCTGAATGGCATTCATTGCTGTTAGTTCCAGTGCTGCGGCTGGGAAAGAGGAATTCAGTTTGTCTGCAAGGACTAGGTAGTTATAAAAGGTAGGGGAAAGGAAGAAAGGAAGAAGTAGCTCTTTGGAAAGCGAGAGAGATACAGTTCAAAGTCTGAGATGCAAAGACATTGAGGAGCTTGCCTAAGATTATGAAGGAGCTGTGTGAGAACAGGTCTGAATTTATCCAGGACTGAGGGATTTAAGCTTCTGAATTAGAGCAGCTGGCACGGAATGGGTCCCCGTGTTACTCCTTTAGTTGACCAAGAGTACATCTGTCCGGGTCTGGAAGCTGGACCAGTCTCAGGCAAAATGGTTTTAGTCCTAAAATCAGTCCTTCATCTGAGTATCTGGACTGAGAGAGTGAATTGAGGGAGAATATTAGGTTTATGCTTGAATTTAATCTGTAATGGTATTTGGTTCAGTTCTGATTTACAGCAGCTTTAAATCAAGCAAATCCATTTTGCTTTCCTAAAACACGTCATAAGCCCTGAAATATAGACTACTCAACTCATACATTAACTTTGTTTTTCTTCACAGATTGGTAAATCTGTTAGTATTTAAAAGAATTATGGAACATCTTTTTGTTAAATGGTTTGATTTAGTACAAGAACTAAATTCTAGTTTTTATTTGATGATTTTTGAGTTAAGTATTTTAAAAAAGTGTAAACAAATTAAAATGAAAAAAAAATCAACATATAAACAAAACATTATGATTATTTTTTTTCCCCAGTTCTGGTTCACAACACTGCAGGAGATTTTATTCCAATTTTGGATGATTTCAAAATAAAAATCCTGAAAAATTTCACAGTTTGGAAAAATATCTGCTGCTCAACCTTAGCCTCTAAGTAATCTGAACTGCTTTCTTAGAAAACTGGAAAAGAACCCCCAATCTACACCTTCAGTGCAACCAAAAGTATGCCCAAATTTGGCCTGGATTTGGCAAGTGCTTTGTCAGGCATTCGTTCTGTGACATTGTTAACAATTCATAATGTTCTCCTCTTCATTTTAAAAATCAGCGCAAAAATAGTTCATATGAAAATGATGCAAAATTGATTGGGATCAACCTAATTAAAATTATTTTTATACTCGTTTATAACACAGTATAATGTGGAATCACTTTATTTTTACTGAATTGATTTCATTACCAAGGTAACAGCAGTTCATGTTCTCTACAGCCCTGAGAGTTCTGCCCTGCAGATCTAAGAAGTTTTTGAAATCTTTGTATGATTTTAAAACATGCTGCATAATTTTGCCAGTATAGAGAAACTTTAAGTGATTCAGTTCAATACAGTCACTAATCATATACAGCTATACTTTAAAAAATAACAATTTGCTGAAGTTACTATGGATTGTCTCCAAACGGATTTAATGTTTTTCAGGTGAACTTATTTTCTATAAATTGATTAAGATAAAATTCCTTTAATCCTAATTTAAATATGAAGCACAAATAATTATGAATCTGCCATCAAAACTAAACTGAATCTTTAAAGGTATTTAATTTTTGGTGTGTTTTAGTTTTATGCTTCCAGGGCAAAGCCATTCAAAATTTTTTTAAACAAGGCTCTGAAACACATGAAGATTCAGCTTCATATTTTAATTAAATTACCTTAAAATTATTAATTTTAATTAGGAATAGAAGAATGTATAGAAGGATTCACAAAGAATCGTGTCCTCTTAAATAAATAATTTGTCTGTCTTTGCAGTGTGAAACTAGAAGTGACCCTCAGATTTGTGTAAGTTGTGCTCGTACTTTTGTGCCTCGCTTCTCTGGACAAAATCTGAGAGGTTTTCTAGGACTTAATAATAAATTGGTAATAGGTAGGATGAAATCCCTAAGTGCTGCTCCGGTTTTATTTTGAGGGCTTGAGTGAGGCTTAGAAGAGATTTTTGGCTCTTTTACCCCACAAGTTTCATTCTGCTTGAATGTTAGCTGCACCCCTCTTTTTATTGTGTTGATTTTTGGTTGGTTTGGTTTCTTCTTTTTTTTTGTTTTGTTTTCTTTTTCTCCCTCAAGTACTATACTATCAGCCAAGAATACCTCGAAGCTGAACTCAGGACTGCTTTTTAATGCTTTCAAAACATTAGGGGAATGTATCTGATGCTTTTTGATGCTAGATTCAATTAATTTTTGTAATGCACTTGGTAAAAACAGTAACTCCCTGAAGGCAGCAGCAGCGTGATCGCGCTGGAGCCGCGCAGAGCAAAGGTCTTGAACCCAGAACCGAAATGCTGGGCTGGAGGAGAGGCTGCCTGGTCATTGTGCCAACGTAGGCAAGTTTTGTTCCACTCGTATTGCCAAAAATCTTACAAATCTCAGAGCCCCTTGGCATTTCCTACCCTGAGTTTCTGTGTGTTTATCAGAGCTCTTTGTCTCTGTTTTCTCCTTATTTGACTCCTCTTCTAACGCACTGGGCTTTTTGTGGATGACAAGGTCTTCTTTGCATGTGAGAGAATGGATAACAGTTTTCTTGTAATTTAGTGGGTGAAAAAAAATACGTATTTTCATGTATGTATTTACTATTGCTTTTTCTTATGCATTAAGCAATATTTTATGAGCAGGTTTCAGTTGGAGTGAGAGAGAAAAGCCATAGCTACAAGGCTAATGGCTCAATTCCATCCTGGCTCTTGGCTGTACAGCATTCCCACAGGAGGCCATAGCATGGGCTGAGGGACTTGTCCAGTTTGGGCACCCATCGGGTTACAGTAACATTAAAGGATGTATTTGACATAACCTAGGTATGTCAAACTTAATGAAAGTTTAGAACCTGTGTTGTTTGACACCGTGATACAAGTGTGGCCCTTTATAATGGTGTTTTATTGTGAATAATCCATTGAGAGCTGATATATGATCAGGCTGCTTGTTTTACATTAAGCAAATATGAGATCGGCAGCAGCCTCGCGCTGGGATAGTTTCTTATTTCAATTATCACAGCTGCCTGTTCCTTCTGAAATATTCAGCTTCTGAAAATTGAGCTGGCTGTTAATGACTCTGCATTGGGACTTGTGCTTTATTTTTTTTTTTTTTTTACATTAATTGATTGCCATCACAACCCATCTGGGTCATTTATGGTAGATGGTTGTGTGACGTTGACAGTTTTTCTTTGATGACTTCTCCAAGACAACAGAGTTTGGTTTGGGGTCACTCACGTGTCTGAGTCAGCACTATTTGTATTCTTGCCTTATTTCCAAAGAGAAAGAAATGGAAATCAGTATTTGAAAGCTATTAGATAATAACTGTACTCTTTATTGATAGAATGAATGTAATCTTTCATACCAGAGTGTTTGATTTATTAAGAGATGAGATAAACTTAAATGTCATAGAAAGATAAATTTCTTAGAAAGAGTATGCGTTATACACTTCAGTTGTTAAATTACAAAATTTATATAACTCTCATAGATGAAAGATTATAAATTAGCCTTGTACAGTGATATTCTACAAAACTGGGTACACCTGTGGAGTGAAAAACAATAGTAGAAAGAATTGTTTAAATTTAATGTGAATTCATTACAAGACTTGTGCAAATGAAAACTGAAGTAAAAGATGCTATGCTGGCTTTTTTTTTTCCCTGTCCCCAGGAAATAATTTTCCTTATAATTTATATTACTTTAACACTATTGAAAAAAACCCATATTTGTATTCATTCTGTCTGCATGAAGATTTCATGCTTTTTTTATTCTTTTACCATTAATGTGTTCAGCTTTCATCTCCAGTTACCCGTACTATCTTTTTAAATATAATGGAAGTTTATAATTTAGATCTGTTTTGTGGACAGGTGTTTTCTTCTTTATAGTGTTATAAGACAATTGCAAAGCAGTTTCTCAGAAGACTTTGTCATGGATTTACGAGGAGGAGCAGTGGTGATTTGCCACGTAGATGTATTATATATGGTTGAATGCAGAGATAAAAACTCTCATCTTCTCTGAGAGGCAAGGAAATAGACTTCCAGGTGAATATTGTTCTAACAAGGCAAATACTAAATGTATGAGTTCAGGGAAAGTCCCAATCTTTCCCCTCAGTGATGGGGTGAGGGGGGAGCATCCCGGCAATGGGAGGTACTGAAACTGCAGAACAGCTTTTGTACTCAAAATAAAAATAAAAGTGGGTTCTTTTCACAGTCCAGCCTGATGCATGTGCCGGCAGAATAACTCAAGTGCTGGCCAGCTAGAGATAGCTGGAATATTTTCCAGAGAATTCCATTTACAAAGAGTATTGTAACTATCCATACTATCAACAGAGAGGTTCCCTATGAAACTGCGTGTGACGTGGGAAACAAGCTAACGTGGGGTTTATTAGCGAAGATTATCCGATACTATATATTATCATCCTATGGTTATTCTAAAAATCACTACCCACTAAGTGAAAAATGTCAGAACAGATTGGCAAGGAATGTCTTCTGAGTATGAATGAACGTAGCATGTGCCAGCCACGGGTAGGTGGAATGTGCCACTTAACAAATTATTCTATTTTTAGCACCCTAACCTCCTTCATGTGCTTTCAATCAGGAGAGGAGCCTGACGTAGGCCAGGCGGCCAAACTGGGCTGCCAGTTGTGGCCTTCCCATTAACTTTCCACGCTTTTAGTCTGCAGACCGAGCGCCCAAAAATCCTGCAGCAGCTGGCCGGGGAGCTCGCCGTAGCCATGGTGTGGAATTTCTCCCTGTTGAGTATATTTAGACAGCAGCACACTTACAAATGTGTTGTAAAATTGGACGCCTGCCGGGGGAGGCTTGGGCCTCCTTGGTTTACTTACTAAGCCTATGTTTCAATGGAGAAGCAAATTTGATTTTTCTCCCCCCCCCCCCACCTCTTCTTCTTTCTCTTCTCTCTCCTCCCCCAGCCCTCCTTTGCTAAAGAGGCATCGGTGACTGGTGAGAAGAACTGACCAACTTGACCTCCTCTCCCACTGGTGGTCATGAGAATAATACGGCGGGAGGCCAAAGGTTAGCTTTTGAATACTCTTAGGAGCTAATTTATTACAAGGAGGGAGTTTCACATTGGCTGAATTATTTTCTTGAAGGGAAGACCACACTTGAGTTTGTTTATGCCTTGTGTTCGTTGGGAGTTCTCTTTAGGAGCCTTTCCGTGCACCTGTGAGGAGCACAATAACAGCTCTTTTCTGCGGGGTGGAGTAGCCGACAGCCGGAGAAAAAAAAAAATGGGTTAGGCTGGAGCACAACCTGGAGGCTATTTGATTACAGAATATAGTCCAGAGGGTTTTGTTTTGTTTTTTTTTTTTTTTCATTGTATCTCCCCCCCCTCCACCGCCCCTCCTCTCTTTTCCCCTTATGCCTTTGCTGGATATTTTTTGGCTGGGGGAACATGGAGCTGGGATGGGGGAGGAGGGAAGGAAAGAGGGGAGGTTTGCACAAGCGTCTTGCTGAGAAATAAAGGCACGGATCCTTCCTGAAATAGGGATCTGGCTTACTTGGAAGCCAGTGATAGTAATCACTGCTGTTCTCTCCGTTATCACTTCCATTTGCTGTTGGGATGCTTGTGTTTCGAGTTGCCTTACCTTCCTAGAACACGGTGATACCTTATGAGTTCGGAAATTATTTCCCTAGATTTAAGTGTCTTGGCTACACTTAGTCCCTCTGCTGCTCAGCTACAGCCCAGCAACCTGCTCTCTCAGTCATTCCCTCTGGTTTTGTGGTATCTCAAACATCACAGACAAGGCAGCTGTAGCTGCATATTCTACAGAGACTCCCATTATCTGGAAAATTTAGACCTATTGCAGTGATTTTTCTTCTTACACAACAGCCCCACGCCTTTGTTTGCAGTTTAAAGCACGTCTGGTGTGTGTTAGGAGATCCTGTACGTTAGGCTTTCTGTGCACTGAAATCTCTTGACTTTCCCTGAATGCTCTACTGGTTTAAATTTGTCCAGATTGTTGGTGAAAAACTCCGAAAGACAAATTTATGTACACAAAGCAACTTTCTTTTGAACGCAGTGGGATTAGGAGGCTGATCCTCCTCGAGCACAGGAGCTTGGTTTTTTTGGGGGGGGGAGTCTTACATATTCCTCATTTCCAAACACTAGGTAAGGCTCAAGCTTTAAATGTGCTCATTAGCTTTGTCTGTGCAGGCAAAGAGGCTGAATCCACTTTGGGGGGGCTAGAGAAAGGATTCTGCAATTCCTGGAGTTGTAGTCAAATAGAAGGAAAGCAGACTTTCTGCCCCCAGCATTTCCCTTCCCCTCTGAAGTTTACATTTCGTCTTGAATATTCAGACATTTGCCTGTTACAATTTTGGAGGGAGATTTACAGCCATTTAGGCAGATATTGCTGGTAAACATTTATACCTGCTAGGTTATGTGATAAAAGGCTCCTCTGCACACAGAGAGGTCCAGCGGTGGGCAGGGGCACCCCTATAACAGGGAGAGGAAGGAGACCCCAGCCTGGGCTCCCCCAGAGCTGTCCCAGGGGAATGTCACACCTATGGTCCAA
The DNA here is from genome assembly GCA_025769975.1 of Gallinago jamesoni. NCBI lineage: Eukaryota > Metazoa > Chordata > Aves > Charadriiformes > Scolopacidae > Gallinago > Gallinago jamesoni. The sequence continues at coordinate 76,397,195 of JAOQGH010000001.1, forward strand.
CATGACCCATCAAGGTGAGTCAATGAACGTCTCTCTGGGGAACCTCACAGGCTGAGGGGGTCATCGCCTGGGGGTAAAGGACTCACGATGGGCTTGTAGGGGAAGAGCGTCATGGGATTATACAATATTTACTATTGGATATTTAGTAGGGGAAATGAAGGTGGAGAGAAGGAGAGCTCAAGGTAGTACAGAGGTCAGCAGCTGGAGTCCATGTGTCTCAGGGGCTGTACATCTGTGGAGTCCACAAACTGGTGAGAATGAGGGGTTGCAGGTCAGCGCCTGATCTCTAGCCCATATGAAGCCAGAGTAGCTGGAGAGAGAGTGGGCTTGGGAAGCCGGAGAGAGGCCAGAGGGTCTGTGAGCTGGCAACTGTAACGATCAAGCCATTTATAGAATCATAGAATTGTCTAGGTTGGAAGGGAACTTCCAGATCATCTAGTCCAACCCTCAACCTAACCCTGACAAAAATCACTAAACCATACTCCTAAGGACTACGTCAACCCGTCTTTTGAACGCCTCCAGGGATGGTGCCTCAACCACTTCCCTGGGCAGCCCATTCCAGGCCTTTTATGAGGGAAACCACAGGGCTGGAGGGTCAAGTGAGTGTATACGTGTGACAGAGAGGGTCCAAGGACCGATTACTGAGTAGACTGAATGTCTAACACCATTTACTGGAGGAATCTATGGTACATTTCTCTGTGCATCTGTTGGTGTGTGCAAGGGTGACCTCTACCAGCAGCTGGACTGGGCTGTGGACCTCAAGGGCTTGTACGTCCACTCCAGCTACTGGAGGGATCCATATTGTATATATACGTATATGTTTTCCTGTAATGGACTTTCATCCTGATCAGCTAATGAGAGGAACAAAGTAAGGTCTTTGGTGCTGCTTCCATGAGTGCTGTGTTTCTATCTGTGCTGATGTGTGTGGCTGGCCACGTGTAAATGTATATATTTGTCCTATACGTGTGTGCCTGCCTAACTGGGAATACACCCCTACCAGTTGAACCTGCTGGCGTGGAGCTGCAGCAACCTTGGCTTCTGGATCCAACAACCGAGGAGTTTGTTTATATACCACCTGAAGGGGGGAGTGAATTGCAACGCTGGGTTCCTGGTGCTGACAACAGTAAAGAGTCTTATTTTTGGCTGAGCGTTTTCACACTTGTGAGCTGTGATGGTAAAACCACAGACCACAGTGATGAAACTGAAAGGAAATATGTATATTTTCCTGCAGATCTGGAGGGAAGAAAACATTTAAAAAAAAAAAAAAAAAGTCATTTTTCCATGCTGTTTGAACATGTGGAGTCAGTGATGAGTCCCACAGACTTCAGAAGACGAGCATCATCCTGGCAAAGGGGTGGTCTAGTAACAGGAGAAGTTAGATCTTCTCATTTCCGCCAGCGCATCTGAGCAGCATCCCGAGCCAACTGGTTTTCATTCTAACTACACTGGCCTGTGAAACGGGGAGACATCTGAGAAATGGTGCTGTCTGGGCTTAATGAAAGGCTGTAGCTGAGCATGTGCTCACCATTGCCCTGGCGGTTCTCACTCCACAGCGTAACGCTTAAGGCCTGCCTGCCTTTTGTTCTCCCTCTTTTGTCCTCCAAGTTATAAGGTCTGCAGGCTAGAAACTGTCTCTTCCCCTGGGACCGTGTCCACATCTCTTACAAGAGTATGAATGGTAGCATCTATCTGCCAGCTGAGGTTTTATTAAGGGGATGATTAAGGGATTGGAGCACCTCCCCTACAAGGAAAAGCTCAAAGAGCTGGGACTCTTTAGCCTGGAGAAGAGAAGACTGAGGGGAGACCTCATCTATGTTTACAAGTTCCTAAAGCGTGGGTTGAAGGAGGATGGAGACAGACTCTTTTCAGTGGTTCCCAGGGACAGGACGAGGGGCAACGGGCACAAGCTGGACCATGGGAAGTTCCACTCCAATCTGAGGAAGAACTTCTTTGGGGTGAGGGTGGCAGAGCCTTGGCAGAGGCTGCCCAGGGAGGGTGTGGAGTCCCCTTCTCTGGAGACCTTCAAGCCCCACATGGATGCCGTCCTGAGTGATGTGCTCTGGGCAACCCTACTTTGGCAGGGGAGTTGGACTAGAAGATCTCTAGAAGGTCCCTTCCAACTCTGTCAAATCCATGAATCCGTTTACCGTTCTGTGAGACCAGTTGAGATGTCGTAGGGCATTACTGGGGTGTAAAAGGGAGAACTGGAGCTGCATTGCTGTTGTGGGTGGCGGCCCGTTTACTGACACCCAAGCTTGTATTAAGATTTTATTATAGATTTTCTCTGCCGTCTCACGTGCCGGTGGTTTTGCTGTGCAAAGTGCCCTCTCTTGTGTGGCCACAGAACGATCATCACAGGTTCTTTGGGGTTCAGAAACACACTGAGAAGCGTAATCAAAAGCAAGCAAAGCTGGGCAAACCCAGGTGCAAACTGGTGTGAAGCAAACTGGTTGCGACGTGGTGCCCACATCGCTGCTGTTGGGGAGCTGGGGCTGGTCATAGCTCAAGGTTTTGACTTGGGGATAACTTCTCCCTGTTGGATTGGGTGAAGTTTACTACGTGACAAACCCGCTTCCATTTTCTTCACAGAGGAAGGAATGTTTACACTAATCCGGTTCAACAGCCAAAATCGTACCACGTCACTAGGTTATGTTGATTATACATTTTATGGAGTGAAGCAGCGCTTTCATTTCTGCTCACACGAAGTGGAGCCTGGCCTGCTTCAAAGTGTTCGTGTGTAGGAGGTAAAATGATATCTAAAGTTTCAGCTGCTTCCTCAGGGAGTTGTCAAACAAGCATCCTACGGTGTTCTCCGATATTTCTTTTCTGATCAGCAAGGACGTATGCACAAACGTCCTCCCTGCACTTCATTTCCTTAGAGATACAAAGCACAGGCTCAATAAACCCCAAAGTTTAAAATTAAATTGGTTGCAATTTATATAAGTGTTTAATATATAAAATCTCCAGTTCTATACAGAATTAAATCTTAACTAAGACCTTAAATAAGACCTCGTGAGCAAACTCTTTTTCTTCCATTTCAAAATACAGACACTTCAACAAGTTAGTGGAATTAAGCAATACTGAATATCAAGCAAAGATGATAATATCTGGGGGGTTTTCTCGTGTGTTAGTGACATTGAGAGTCTGCATGGATTGCTCACATCACTTTTCCCTTCTCTTTCTATTTCCTTTGTATTCCACTCAAGGAAATCTTGATTTCTAGGAACAAACTTGCAGCTTATGATTGATAATAACTCTTTTTTAGTGCTTCAGTGTTAACGATGTTTTGCTGAAATGATGAGATTCTTCGTGTCTGTTCTGCTTTGAAAAGTCTCATTCTTCATTTTGATTTACAATCTCTTACCTATTTTTAGAATAAGCAATCTGCCAGGCTGAAAACTGTGAGCAGTGAAGGTCAAGATAGATTTTATGATGGCTAAAAGCTGCGTAAAAAGAGTCAACGTGGTCATTTTACAGTGGTTGATCCCCCTATCCCTATATGACCCCCTATATAATCCCCCCCCCCCCCATAAGACCAAAAAGCTTTACCTTGTGTAGTTCTAACTGTCATCCAGAAGCTGATAATTATTCTTCCTGGAATCTTGTTCCTTCACAAATAAGAGATGTCACACCACTTTGTTCTTAAACTAAGCATTTGTAATATTTGACAAAGTAGGGAAAAGTAATTATCGTTACACTTATTTATGGTTGGTTTTCTCCTAATTCTTGTAAAGACTGGGGTTTTTTTGTAAATTTGAAGAAATTTACAAAAAAGAAAGCAAACTTTGCTTCTTTTGAAGAAGCAGCAACTTATGGTGAGCTTCTTAGTTATTTATTTACTATCCTCTAAAGCTTTTAGAAGAGAGGACTCCGCATGAGTAAACACAGTCTATACAAGCACACAATCACCAACCCTGTAAAAAAAAGATTTATTTATTTATTTTTACCCTCTTCTAAGCTATAAAGATGCATTTCTGCAATAAAGAGTCAGTGAAGAGGAAGATTCAAAATTGCATCTTCTCTACAGAGCTACTAGTTGCTTGGCTGATGGCTCCCTAGATCATACTCTGAAAATACCATGGTTCTAGCAGCCCGCTTTGGTCCGGCTGAAATTAAGGTCTTGAGTGGGTGAGGGCTGTTTGCAAGGTCTCCTGCTGACATCCTGCTAAGACATATATTGTGGGGTAATTTCTGGAGTTTTGCCAGTTGCAAACAGGGGGCCCCCAACAAGCCTATTAAGGTAGGAATGAGGTTGGAATGCCACACTTTGCTGCGCTCTGTTTTCCACTGTCCCTGCTCTGCTGACCACCAAAGTAAAAATAAATTAGGGGAATTTATTAATTTTTTTTTTCACTATAATGTCTGCCATCCCTTATTACATGTTATAATTTATAAATAGTTCATCTGATTAACTGTGATTTTTTTTTTGGTTTGTTTAATACTTATGAATAAGAAATATTTTCCCATTGACCTCCCTCCTTGGGACAAGATGACATACATCCATTTATTTTGTTATGAAGCCATAAATCTTTATTGGCCTTTTGTTGGTGTACTTTAGGGGGACCAGAGCTAAAATGCAGTTTTTACATACCATTTTAATGTTTTTAAGAATGTTGTCATTGGAAAGTCCTGTCACTCTAACTCATTTATGGTTCAGTAAAGTGTTGTATCTTTGTTCCCAGGCCTCAGCTACCCGTTATGAGACTGATTTTCACGCACTACTGTATGGTGGAAAATGGGGCTTATCACAGAAACAGAGTTTTTTCCTTAAAACTGAGAAAAGCTATGGACTTGCCATAATACTTACTGACAGTAAGGAATTTTGGAGGTTGGATGTGGGTGTCCAATAAGGAGGTTTTCTAACCAGAAATGTTCTTGGACTTATTAAAACAATAACTTTATAGGTCTGGAGCAAGCTCCTTGCAATGTGGTATAAAGCATGAGATGCAGAAGTTTGGAAAGGTTTTTTTTTTTTCTTTTTTTTTGTTTTTGTACAGGTTGTTCATCTTGGAATCATTTAGCATTAAAGTACTCTACTGTATGTTGCACACAGATGTGGTTTAACACACAAACTGAATAGGCTCTTGCTCTTTTCTTCAACATTTCAGAACTAGATTTTTATAGTTTTTGGCAGTCTGTACCTAGGAGTTTCAAAATTGTTCTATAAGCAATATCTCGTGGTCATAAATTATCGCAACCATTTTAGGTTTGTAAAAACCCTACATAAATCTCCCTGTAAGCACAACAATAAAAAGTGCAAATGTGTTTAGTAATGTTTCTTGGGTCACCATTGCTCAGAGTTGTGTGTAAGAGTACCCTAAAAACTACAACTGGAAACCTATCTTATGACCTATTTGTTAACTCCCACCGTAACATACTGCAGTAGTAAAATCACTAAGCTTTGCTGTTTATTGCCCTTTCGATATGTGGCAACACAAGTGGACCACAGGCACTCTAAGATAAAACAGGAGGAGGCTTTTTTTTTTTCAATATGAATAGTGCAGATGTCAGATCTTTGCCTCCTTGGAGCCAACAAACCAAATTTGATTGTTGTGGGCTTTCTGGGAAGTTGACTTCATGCAGCCTCTGGGTTCCTTATTTACGGGTAGGGAGAGCATCGCTCAACACATGGCTGGCATCGCTCGCGGTCGTTTGGGAAGAATATTATCTAAATGAGTGAACTGTTATTGGAAACATCCCCGCGAGTTCAGCTGTGCTATGGGCTTTATGAACTTAGAGGAAAACATGGTTCTTGCTTCAAAGGGCTTATAATGAGGTTCAAAATGAGGCCCACCACATCAAAAGAGAGATATGGGAGGGAAGGAAGACAGAAGGTGCTTTTGTCCAGTGGGACGTAGCAGAATCATGCCTTTAGTTCCTAACTGGTTTAAGGAGCTCAACTTAAGAACTTTAATTGTGGCTGCTCCGCCCAGTCCCCCTTTTCCACGTGTGTCCCTCAGTTCACAACTGAACTTGACCCGAGTCCAAAACTCCCTCTGCTTTTCTTAGTAGAACCATGGCCCAGATAACATCACCAGCTGAACAGCTGTGGAGCACCAGACCCTGCTGGTGAGGGAAGGCTCTAAAGCCAGCAATCTGGAAGTGCAAGCAGCTGGATAAGATTTCTGCTGTGCACCTGATCTACTGCCGCAGTTGCATCCCATATTGTAGCTGCAAATAAGTTGTTCATGTTAATAGGAACCATCATCATCGTCACCATCATCTCCCCACATGCGTTTTTGTGGTGTTTTTTTTCACGCAGTTCTCTGCTCACCTTTTAACTTTACATAAATGTTATATTCTGAGGAGTGTGGCAAGGTTCACCCAAAGGATTCTGGTTTTCCACTTAGTAAAACGTAATGTGTTCTTCAGTTAATGATGGTGCCAGGTTCTCCTTGCAATGGATGGACTGTGACCTACAGAGTAGGTAGGCTGGATGATTGACAGGATGACAGGATATGCTGCAGGAAAGGGTGAATCTTTAATGTATCTTGGCTTTTAAGACTGATAAGAAATAATGAAAGCAGGTTGACTCAAAGGGAACGAGAACTTTGGATGACCGAAAAAGCTGCAGTAGGACTGGTGGTTAGAAAAATGTCTGTGTGATTATTTTTTCTTTTTCTGAACAAGAAATATTATTCTATATGACTGTGGGAAACTGAGTTTCAAGTTCCTTCTCCACAACCAGCAGGGCATCCAGCTGAACCTGGCTCTCCCATTCCATACTCTGTAAATGACATGGCAAGTCATGTATTAAAGTGGACACGTTCTCCTTTTTATCGGGGATTTCTTCCTGAGGCTGAGAAACTTCCCATATCATAACTGCTGAGAACATACCCTTTAGAGATTTTGGGTGTCAGCTCATGATGGTTTCTCACAAAACTACTGCAAAACATATTTTTTGAGGCTCTGTTCCACAGGTGGTGATTGTGGAAGATAACTCAGTATGTATGCTATGGATGCATCTCAGAATAGAAAGCGAAAGTGCATCATCTTAAGCAGCTCAGAGTAAAGATTTCTTTTCATCAATCTCTAGAATTGGAGGCTCCATGTCCTAAAATAAATGACATAGAATTTGGTGTAAAGTAAAATTCATGGAGACATAGATCAAAGTCATTCCAGCCAGCCATTTTGTTCTGCTGCTGACAGTCAGGCAACCCCATTGCCCTATGATCCCAACACCCTCCTATTCCTTATTCCTTGAACTTTGGTGAAGAAACCCTGCGTGCACAAAGCCTCATGCTATCAGTGGCCCTTTCAGGCTGGCTAAAACCAGTTTGAGAACACTTGAGCCTGTTCCTAATGGATTTACTGCGTCCTCACTGGCAGATGATCTTTTATATCCTTGTCTGCATGTTCAGAGCTTCTGAAACTGCAGTTGCAGCGACGCTGTTTGGGAGAAGCAGGACTGGAGCAGAACTATTCAGATAGCACAAAAAAAAAACCCCAACTTCTTGTGTAAACAGTTCCCCGACTGCTGAAATAACACGCAAGCAATGGAAGGTACTTTTCTGCTCTTCTAACTGATTCCGATGTAGAGAATTACTCAATGCAGATAATTGCCTTACAGAAATTATAATAAAGTTGCCAAACCTTCCAGTTAATACTAGCTAATAGCTGTTTTCTGGCACAATTTGGTTTGAAACAGGACCCAGGAGATAAAGCCAGCCAGCAACTTGACTGCACAGCCAGCTTCTGTTTGCGTGTTGAGGTCAAAGCTCTGGCTGTCCCGTACCCCTGTCCTGCCCAGTTCCAGGCTTGGCTCTTAACTGGGAGAGGTTGTGGGTTAAGTTCAGCCATTGCCATATCATAATGTCACAAACCCCCACAAGGTCACTTTACAGATGTCACTCTGTAGGGAAGGGCTAAGGAGAGAAGAAAAGCTCACCCTTCCATTCTCTTGAAAGGCTGACATCTTTCCTGCCCAGGTAAAGCAAGCAGATGATGCATTCCCTGCTTTCCAGTGCTTCTCAAAAGAGAGAAAGAAAAATTCTGTCTAGGAGTGGCTGGCAAGAAGAAAAAAACGAGTTGTCTGAGTATGTCTAAAGTAGAAATTTAAACCAACAGGCTCAAAGATGCAGAGGGCACTTAGATGCCAAAAGAGTATGTGCTGCATTGAACTTTGTATCCATGGCATTCTGCAAACTGTCTTTATTCTCGACTTAAAGTTACTAAATAAGGGCTTCCACCTTCAAATGAAGGTGTATATCTGATCGAGTGAAAATCCCTTTTTTTTTCTTATGTTGCATAAACTCCAGACAGGATGCAAATGGTGTTTCTAGGTTTTGTTTGTGTTTGGGGAGGGTGCTTTGTGTTGTCTTTGCAAGAAGAAAGGTGCTCAAAGGAATATGTAATATGTAAGGTAATGTCCTTTCTTGAAGTCTCAAAATGGCAGTAATAGTTGAATGATGTTTTCAGGGTGAAAGCCAATGCACATTATATACACAATATTCCATTCTTTCCTAGGTGTTATGCCTGGAAATGTAAATTATTCCTGGATAAAATATTTAAAAGTAGACAAGCCTGTGCATTTGGATACATGAAGACAAACCTCAGCTCCAGTATTAGGACTTGGCCTAAGATTTCCTGACAGCCGCCTGCAGTACCTCAACATCCCCATATAATAATCAAAACTGTCTTTTTCCTTTATTCTCTTAGATTTAGGCTTCAAAACCTGGCCTGAAGAAAACAGAGGTATCTTGGCTTTCTTTCTTCTTTCTCTCTTACATTTATTTAAGCCAGATTTTCAGATGTGGTCAACATCCAGCACGAAGAAATCTGTTGTTTTCTGTTCACTAGGCATTGAAGTGTTATCCAAAGTATTATCTCCAGTTACCTGTGCTGAGTTTCTTCTTGCTGTTTGTCAGCTTTTTGGAATATCTGTCTTTGAATATGCCTGCAGAATTCGAGATGGCACGGAGAGCAATGCCTGGAGTTAAGAGGGATTCAATTCTCACTCTCATTTTAACTTTTTTAAATGTTTATGGCTCGGCAAAATATTTTCATTGAGGCTGAAACTACCCACTTCTATTGCTATGTGGAAGAAGCATTTTCCCCGAACTTAAGCTTGTTTAAATTGGCTTTTCTGTCTGAGAAAAGTACTTTGCTATACTATGCATAAATAGTATATTTTAAGGTGCTAGGTTTTTTTTGGTTTTTTTTATCCCTAATTTATTTTGAATCTCTTTCACCCCACAGGATTTTGGTGCTTTGGAAGGGTCATAAGCCTAAGTCATACATCTTAAGAAAGTCTGTTTTGATATGACCGCGTTATAAGAGTTTGATGAAAACAGCTTGTGCGTGCACACCGGCCTTTCTTATACTTTTCCCCTCTTTGATCTCTGTCTTTGCAAAGATCACTCACCGTTCCATTGATCCTGGGTGTATAAGTGTAAGTAAGCTGAGTTGATTTTCATTTGTGTTTGTTGAGCTGACAGATATGGTCTGCAAGGTGAGTGGGGACTGGTTTTGTGCCCTGCAGCCCATATGTATATAATCTAGTTACTAATGTTTATTTCGGAGTTTTTCCAGAAGCTACAATAAGGATTTTGTTTAAATAAATATTCCATATTTGTGGCAAGTGGAAGGATGAGAAAAAGGCATTACTCTAACCCAGCTCTTATGGATCAGGGTTGAACTGTACTGGTCATACTTTCATGGTTTCCCAAGGAGACAAAGTTGATGAGATCATCCCCTCTGTGTCTCATTTTTTGTCAGTCTCCTCTTCTCTCCCTCTTCCTCTTTCTCCCTCAGTCCTCACCAACAACTTTAGAGCCTACTGGTCATGTTCAGTTACATTTGCTAGAGGAGAAGTCTCTGAACTTTATTAAATGTTCTGAACTATATTAAATTCCTAGAGGTATTGTGAATATTGGCAGTCAGGTAGTAGAAACTCAAAGGAGTTGCCTTCCAAATAGGAAAAGGCTGAGAGTGTAAATATAACCCTTGTTAGAGCACAGATAATCCACACGGGCAGCTCAAAGGAAAGACATTGCTTCATGAGTTCTACTGTTTGCAGATGTATTTGGGTTTAGGGTACTAAATGTTCTGCTGAGCATCAGGGTTATTCTATGGGAAATCTGCTCATGCAAATCGCATGAAGTTCAACCAAGCCAAGTGCAGGGTCCTGCACCTGGGACATGGTAATTCCAGGCACAAATACAGGTTGGGTGGAGAATGGCTGGAAAGCAGCCCTGAGGAGAAGGACTTG
>JAOQGH010000001.1:76407452-76445212 GCA_025769975.1 Gallinago jamesoni
CAACCTGGTCTGGTGGGAGGTGTCCCTGCCCAGGGCAGGGGGGTTGGAACTGGATGATCTTGAAGGTCCTTTCCAACTCAAACCATTCTATGATTCTGTGATTTTGCAGTCAGATATTAATTTATTTTCTTGACTTACTTGCACACTTCCTCTGCGTGTGACACCCAGCCAGCTGGTGGACACACACACACACACACACGAGGTCAGCTTTCCTCCTTTCTCTCAGATGGGAGGAAAACGTGCCTCTTCTCCTATGTAAGTCATTGATAATGCCCCAGGTGATTCTATGATGGTCGGCACAGGACCTGGCTGAGTGTGAACTGGGGCTCTGGGCATCGGTGGGTGCACCCAGGGTGGCCCCACAGACACACTCAGGCTGTTGCAGTAGCCATTTGCCCAGAGATTTTGAATATCCTTCAATGTGAGCCTCTAGACATCCAGCACTATTGAGGACGGTGACAGTACGTAGAGCAACGCAAAAGAAATGGTAGATTTGAAATAGGGAAAATCTGGACACATTTACATGGTTTTCAAAGGACCATATTTATTTATTTCCCAGATAGAATTAAACAATAACAACTCTATATATGTATACATAACACACACGTATATACACGTATGTTATATTTTTATATTTTAATGAACAAGCTACATAGAATACTTTAATTGTTACTCTCCAGCATTAAAGCTTTCTCTTTCCTCATGTGTGTGCATCACTAAACTGTAAAAAAAGTGCCTGGTTCTGTGGTCATGACTCACTAGCAGCTGATCTCAGCAGCTACGCAGTCTGGTTTTTATCTCAGAGTTAAAGGAGCTTTTTTATGCACAGAGCTGTGCTTTTTGATATTTAATATTTCAGGTCTCATTCCCACTGACAGTCTGGAGCAGACAGGGGTCATGACTTAACTTGTCCGTGAAGTAAATAGAACACTATTGATGCTATAAAGATAAGTAATATTCATTACAAAGACCACATTAAAGTCATGTACTTGAAGAGGCAAGTGTTTGGAAAGCAGGGCATGCCAGATTTATTATTGTCTTTGTGATATCAATTCAGTCACTACACATATAAGCATAATGATCAGAGCTAGTTGATAACTTAGTAAAAAATGGGGGTTTTTTATGCTTTAGGCTGCATTAAGTATTTTAGAATTCTGTAGTGAAATATTTAATGAAATATAAAATATATTAGCAAAAAAAAAAAAAGGCATCTGTTTTCCTGTCAAAGTGATACCGTGGCAAGGCTGAAACAACACTATTTGTTTGAGTAAGCTGCTTATTTCAAATTGGTAGCAACTTGCAATGCATTCTTTAATTACCTGACTACAGTTTCACTAAAGTGTATGAAGTAGATGCACAGGAAAGCTCTTTGCATGATGAATTTCTGTAGTCCTCCCACTCGGGGTGAGATTTGGTTCCCTAAATGTAAATATCTGTAGTCATTTGAGACACTAAGGTATCCCACCTGGCTCCTGGCAGCTATTTCTGAAGGGTGCACGTCCCTAATCTAGTTTTAATCCTGCCTCTAAGCCCTGTGCAAACATTTCACATGCCTTAACGTGTTTTAAATGGCACTAGTGCTTACACATAAACAGTTAACTCACTTTGCAAGCTGGAAAATATTTTTTAAATGAAGTTCTGTGTCTAATAACGCTAATTTGCGGATTTTATCACATTAATGTTAAACCAATAAGACCAGATTACTGGTATATCAGATGTCAACATCTTTAAGAGGTCTAACATTACAAAATTTTGTTAAATGGGACAAGACTTGTGCAGCAGGAAGAGGAAAGCACAATTACCTAAATGTAAGTGGACTTTCTGCTCCCACGGAGGTGTGTGGTCTCGTACCTGGTGAAATAACGTAGGGCAACAGCCTTGTGAACAGAACAGTGGCAATCCAGATAGAAACCAAAGGCTTATCAAGCTTCTGTCTTCATCTGTGGTCAGCAGCAGATGCTTAGAGAGGATCATAATCAAAACTTGATAAGTGTACGATGCTTTGTACTTAAGAGCCCTGAGTAGGATTCTGAACCCTTCAGGAATACGTCTAGTTTGAATTCATGCAGTTGCTTTTAAAATCACTATCCCTTTTACTCTCCCAAGGCCTTTATCTACTTTGCAATCAGATATATAGGCAGCCCAGATTTACTAATGAACTTCTCAGGAGGATAACGGAATATTAGTCACATTTCTGGTTTTCTAATAATTTGCACAAATAACTTTGGCACAGTATTTCTTGATTTACTGTCAGACATGGAGCTAGTTTAATTTTGCAGCACTTAAAAAAAAATAAAATACTTGTTTTGGGTTTTTTTTTTTTTTTTTTGGGAAAAGAGAAGTGTCTTTAAAAGGCTGTGAAAAGATTTCAAAGCTTTCTTTTCAATATCTTATATACTCCTTGGAGTGTTACGACATGAGATGTATTTATTGCAGAATGATATCCAAACACAGACTTTCTTGGAATCTGTGAATCATAATTATTAACCTGTTTGAGATAGGATAAGTTGAGCTTGCATGTCTGTATTCTTCTCAGAAGTACCCTTCTAATTTGAAAACAAGGAGTTACACCATACCTAACTTGCTTATCTGGTATTTGGGAGATTAGAGTTTTAAACCAGTTCATTGCCTTCATCCTTCTGGATAAGATTTCTCTGAGGTTTCTTCCTTGATCTCGAAACTTCTTATTTTTGAAACCACTGGACTTTGGGAGTTGACTGATCAGCGGATTGTAGAAGGCAAGTATAGCAGGCCACAGACCTTTAGAAGGTCTTCAGCTCATGAGCATTACGTTGGCTTTGATTTCCAATCTCAAGGCCTCTTTGAAGTCATTAATGCAGCAGCAGCACTGAGGTCAGGGCATGGCAAAACTCTTCATTACTGGCTACAAACTTTTGTCTTCCCTGCAGGGACAGGTTGCTCTGAGCTACCTCCTTACAAGACTTTATCTCTTTGGCCTTCTGGTACAGTTGTCTTTGTGTGCTGGTCTGAAGCTGAGCTGCTAAACTGGTTAGTTCAGCTAATTAGTTACAAATAACTTGAAATGGGTTCAACAGCAGATACAATATACAGGAGGGATGAGAGGTCATCTTCTCATTAGGTATGAGGTCATGTTATTATTCAATAGAATTCTTATTTTGCAGCCATATCTGCCTCAGCTCACGGAGTGAGAGAAAATATTCATTTGCAAAAATCGATGCCTTTAAAGAGGGACAGAATTATCCGTGAAGTTCTTAAATGGTGTTTTATATGTGCCCAGAGAGGGAAAAAAACCAACACAAAAATGGGGAACATGAACTAAGTAGAAGTTTCTGCAAAAGAAAGTATTTAGTAAGGGGATTCTGTGCTTGGTAAGTCAGCTACTGTTGTGATACAACCTTTCAGCAGAGGAGTTTTGCCTACTTCAGATGTCTTCTCTTTAAAACCTTCCACCTAATGTGTCTCTTTTTCCCTATCCTTGTTGACGTAAGAGAAGGGAAAGGGTAAGGGGGCTCTCCATCTATTTTAAACTATTTTAGCCTTTGTCATTTCTAGTAGATAAACTCTCAACAAATGCAATTCTGTTTTAGCACTTCATTAAACCCCTTGATTTCACAGAGCAAAGCATACTAAGGCTTCTGGTAATCTTTTGAGTAATTGCTTATCACTATCAGAGTTAAAAATTACTCTCCCACTATAGTTTGTCCTGAAGTTTTAGCCTTATTTTGCACTCCCTTGACATTCTGAGCAATAAAGACCTCTGTGTAGCTACAATTGCACTGTACCTTCTTTCCCAGTTATTCTGATTGAACTAAGTTCATGCAAATGCCATGTTTTCATAGTCAGGTAGCAGCTTTTTTGCCCCCAAACCCAGATTCCAGAGAGGGGGAATTTGTTTGGTTTGTTGGTTGGTTGTTTTCTCTTCAGAGATCCTGGCTTTGAATTGTTGATGTTTTCCATTCTTTTCTGAAATAAGATACTGTATACATTAAATGACAGAATAAAAACTACGATGCTCTAAAACTTTGCTCTTTTCTAATCTAGAGCATCAGTACTTGCTTTTATGCGTTCAGGTTTTACATTGACATTTTTTCCATCATCTAAATTAAGTTCCAATGTTTTCCTCAATTCTTGCATTAAAATATAAAGCCTTTGATAAAGTAGAGACTTTCTGCATTCTTCTCAGATGATTGACGTACATTTTCCTGTTACATAGTATTCTATTATTTTAAATATTAGTGTTTGTCTCGAGGAATTTCTGGCTCTCAGACCTATCCTCAGGGTGGGTGAAGAGCAACAGAAAGTATAAGCACATAACTTAATAAATGAGAAAAGGAAAGGTTTTGGAGGGCAAGAATAAGAGTGCTCCTTTTATGGTTTGTGCCAAGACCGACATAGAATTTATTTGGTCAGTTTAGATTTCCCCATTAAAAAAAAAATTATTGATAAAAGGTCAATGTGTATCTTTTCTCATTAAATTTTAGGGAGAATTTGCCTGAGTTTGCCACAGTATTTAGTAATCAAATAGTCATTATTAATTCTTTTTGTTGGAATTCATGGAATGCTGACCCAATAGATTTTGTACAGATTTTGTTATCTATATTTAGATGACTTAAAAATAAAATGTTTAAATAAATAAAACACCATTTTAATTGAAAGCAATTGGTTAAGATCTAAACATTTAATAGGAAAACATTTCAACTAATATTTATGGTTATCCACAGGCATGAATACGTCACTTGCCTGGAAGGAAATCCAAGTAAGCAACTGTAGAGATGGCTCTTCCTCTTGCCTTGTCCTCTCCTTTCCTTTCTCCTCATTCCATGTTGTTGAGGAACTGGATTCTTCCAAGATGTTTTAAATCCCAGGTTGCATAGTTACGGAAGTTTGAACAAATTCAGGGCTGTGGCTAGATGATTCAGCTTTTGCTTCTGTGCTCTCCAGCAGAGGTTGTTACTCTGCACAGGAATGGTAGGAGTGGAAGTAGGACACATTAGGAAAGTTGAGGTTTGTGGCTGCTTTGTTAGGAAGGTGTTTAATTTTTGGAAATTACAGGGTCTGTGCTACTTCTTGGATTCCCCATACCTTTGTGACTGACTCCCAATCTTAATTTAGTTAAACTATAAATCTTAATGACTAGCTAAAAGGTAAAATGTTTTATCACAACCAGAGCTTGTCAGCTGTGTGTCTGTAATCCCTGGGCTAGATGCCTACAGCGTGCTCTACAATTGAAAGGCTTTGGACAGTGAAGAAGGAATACCTAAAAGCCATTTCCCAGTGGCTATCCAAGCTATCCACAGCTTGTGGTACCTTGTTTTCTCTACTGCTCTTCTTTTATAAATCCTTCTGCATCCTTGCAGAACTCCTGCATCTCAAAGGACAACCTCCAAAAGCAGTAACAACAACAAAACAGATAAAGTCAGAGGAGCTGAGCTATACAGTGGTCGAGAAGCAAAGTGGACTCTGCTCACAATATTTATGCTTATTTAGAGAGTAATTAGAGAGTATTTAGAGTATTTGGAGAGTTCAAGTGACCAGTGAGGATAGATTGACCTATTGTTTGCTTTCCTCCAGAAAGCAGTATCTTCTCCTAGGATTTAACATCAGCTGCTAGCAGAACTTGGATTCAGACATACAAGTTTAGGATTGGCCTAACTCTGCTTCCATCTATGTATATTTAGTCAACAATTCTAAAGTCCCTCCCTAATCAAATATACTCATTTCTATAGCCTTAACTGAGGGCAGGGAAAGAATCCATTTATATGGAGAACACACACTATTGTAGGTGTGACTAGGAGACTCCCCAACGTGAGCTCGTGAGGGCAGGGTCATTTCTTTGCTCAGGCTAATTCATACAATTAAAACATAGAGCAAAAACTCCCCAAAACTTTTCAGTACAGCAGTGGCATCTGTTTCCAGTTTTTCTGTTGGTCAAATCAAAAGGTGAAATCTCTGTAAATCCTTGTCTTGTTTATATGGGAGCAAATTCTGCACGCTAATTTCATCTTGCAGTACTTAATAGGTGAGTAGTAAGAAACATAAAATTTTTCCATTCAGCTGTCCCTGGGCTTCTTTCAAGTTTTGTTTTCATTTTACAAAAAGCAAATCAGAAACATGTAGGGTTTTTTTTTGTGAGAAAAGCAGTGTTTCTTTGTGTTGAGCAGTTAACCAAACTTGTCTGAACACATTGACTCTTATTACTGGGAGGTATCAGTTGGCTGTATTTGACCTCATTGACAGTAAGAAGAAACAAAAAAGTCTAAATTGAATATAATGTTTGGACATTATTAAATAATTTTATTGTCTAGAAGTTTAATTAGTTAAAACACTATAAAATGTTGGGGTTTTTTTAATCTTGTTTGCAAATTTGTCTCTTCAGAGTTCCCTCCAGACTGTTCCCCAAATTCTCATACAGTCTTTGCTCAACCCCACCTTGACCAATCTTCTGCAAATGACTCAAAACCAGACTCTTATCCAAACTCAGAAAACTCTGTCAATGTTGGTTGTTTAGATCTTAACTTTCCATTTTAAAATTTTCAGCTGTGTGCAGATGGTTCACAAAATGTCCAGAACAGACTCTAGAAGTAAAGTTCTTTTCCACTGTTTTTGTAAATGTGCACACAGTTAGAAACAGAGTTTTGATTTTTGTTGGCCTTTAAAATTAGAATAGCATGCATTCTACAGAATTAAGTTCCAATACAGTGTTCATACTGAGCATTTGCTGTTCCCTACAGATCCGTACCTCCTGGGATATACTGTTTTTTTTTTCAGGAAGCAGCAGTGGTCTACTCAAGATCTATAGATGACCACAGCACGTGAGTTAGAGAAGGGTAAAGGAATGGGGTTGTGATTGGAGCTGTGGCTGCACTTCTCAGCTCTGCTCCAAGCTTCCTAAAATCAAGTCACTTAGAACTGTGCTGATACCACAGGGTGTCTTACCTCAAGACCATGGCCCACAGCTGCCTCGGGCTTGAATCTTTTATACGGCCAACCAAGAGAAGTCATCAAGGCCTTAGACCACTCCTTTTCATCAGCCACGTGTGTATCTTTTAATCTGGATACCATGCTGGGCTGATTATTGCTTTCCTATGTTTAAACGCCCTGGAAGAGTCTCTAAATATTGGAATTAATAGGTATAATATATTTGAACTCATTTAATGAGCTCATTGTTCAGTGTGAACAGAGTTGCTATAGGGATTATTTTTGTCCTTTTCAACCGTGCCTCCATAGCAGGATTGGACAAGGCATGCTTTGATCTGGCTTGTATGCACATCAAACCACAGGCTTGGGCCAGAGAGCTTTTGTTTGTTTGTTTGATGGGGGGAGCCTTTTTCTTTTAAATTTCTGTGTACGTTTTTTTGAAACACTGGAATCTTTATTTTTCTCTAACGCAGCAAACAGAGAGACGCTAAATCCCAACCTGTGTATAAATTGGCATGGATGTGAATCATCAAGACATTGGGCTTAGGCCTGTGTGGGAAATTATTTTGTAAACAAACGCAAAATGGAAAGGTAAATTCCACCGGGAAAGTTAAAAGTAAAATGAAATAATGTTATTTTGCCTCGGTTTTCCTGAAACAGAATACGTGCCTTTGTGGTATTACTTTCGAAACCTAGTTTCAAGTGTAATGCCATAGAGAATGTTCATAGACATTGTTCTGCAGTGATTTATCCTTTAAATCACCGCTGTCTCACTGCCCGCCTTCATCTGATCCTAAAAGTATAAATGAACTCCAAGGCTTTGATCTGGAAGGTTCAAAACTCAAAGGAGATTTTCAAGGGCTTTGAAGTTGAGCTCTAGAAAGGACAATGCACTGTGCACTTATTCTCTGGGGGAGTGCTGTCATCGTATAACCCAAGCCTTGACAGTGTAAATTCATCACACTGTTTGATGTAGCATTATTACATTAGTATTCATTTTGGTTTACAGTTAGGATACAGAAAAAAAAAAAAAAGGATCGTCTTTTGCTGTTTGACTCTGATGATTGAGACAAATATACATTAATTTTATTCTGACAGAATGTTTCAGAATTAAAAAGAACTGTCGCCTCGTATCACCCTTTCCGCTGTTGAATAAAGTTCTGTGAAACTGTTCTGATTCTTACTTCTATCAGCGGTTTTCACTGATGTAGATGCTAAAAAAATGCCTCACGAAGGTCTTTTCCAAATTTCAGAAATGCCATGTGCTTTTCGCTTGTGATCACACAGGCACAATCCTCTGCCTGCAAAAGTTATGAATAAAGTTACGGCGTCTGTGTGATTACACGGTGTCATGGGGTGGCGTTTGGAGAGTCCAATGAGCAACTGGTGCCTAAAATGACAATCAGAGCTCTATGACTTTCTTCTGACATAAATTTCTGAATTAGAAATACGGCCCATAGAAAAAAAATTCTATGTAAAAAAATTTGGTGATTTAGTTTTTGGTCCGTGACTTTTAGGTTCATCTGTATGGTACCTTATTGATGAGAACATTTGATTGAAACCACCAAGCTCATATCTTTCATGACCTGAACCAGATTAAAATAGAAGCCTTTGCAGATGAAAGGCTTGTAGGTTTATCTTGTCTACTTACCTACCCGAAAGAGCTGCAAACTTCTTTCTGTAATTTCATGGTCCTTTTGTTGGAAATGAGTATCATGAGTCTGAGGACAACGGCATGCTGTGACTGGCTGTTTCAATAAAGACAGGATTATGATGATGAGGCTTTTTTTTTTCCCCCTCCTCTCTCTCTGTCCTTGTGGGTTGGTACGGTAAATAAACAAAAGTCAGCTGGCATCTCGATATTTCATGTTGATACTGCCTTTTTTTTTCAGTCCTTTTTCATAAGTTAGCTTTTCTCCAGCGTTTGTAGCTAGGCAATATCAGTTCATCAGTTCATCAAACAGTTCAAAAATTTGCCTTGACTACCTCAATCATCACTTCTCCTTATTATGGAACCATTTCCTGCTCTCTGCATGCAGACATAGTCTTCCTTTGAGAATTTTTGCTTGCTCACAGGTACATTATAGCCCAATGGGTTAAATTTAATCATTTGGTTCCCATTGCATAAAGACTTGTATCGTAGCCACCATCCTCCTACCTGGTAAGTGGGCTGGATCCTCTGCTTGTTCCCGTGTCACTGAATTTACTTGGAGCAATGGGTTGTCAAAAAATATTAGTGCTTTTGGGACTGTCTATTGTGCATTATCCCGTCATTTTGGGGAGATATGAGAGCCTAGGAGGAAGAATAAAATTTCCCATCTGGTATTCCATTCCCCTTTTGCAGCTTTGCTTTACCTGTCACACAGAGTGAGGGAACTTAAAGCTTATTGGGAACTGCAATTCCTTACACATCTTATGTCAATAACCCAATTAGTGTACATGGATGTGATCTGGTAACCAGGTTAATGAATTAGCTACTAGTTAACAGGGGTTTAAGAATGATAATTCCTAAAAAAACATGACGTGGTTGTTTGGATGCCTAAGAAACATGCTGACCCAGAGAGAGTGGGATCAATAATATTGCAGATTTAACCAATCCCATGCCTTGTGGGTCTCGGGGATGCTCTACCTGTAAGAAAAGGTGTTTGTGCATTAGCATTTCAATTCGGTTTAGGAGTGCAATGGGAACTGACCCCGTTTACTGCACTTTGGTGTGTATCATACAGCGCTGTCTGAGCATGCAAAAGGATTTATTTTGATGAAGTTAAACGAGAAGAGGCATCATAGCTCTGAACAGACCTTTAGTTGACAAATCTAGACTAGATTTAGCCAGAGGTAAAAAGTCGACACATCAGTTTCCTAGCAGAAAATCTCTTGACAGATCTAATCCTTTTTTTTGCTGCCCTACTTGCCAATTTAAATATAGCCAACGTGTAGCAGGGTACCTTCCCTAACAGATTAATCATTGGCATCCCTGGAAGTGATTGAATTTTCACTTTAAACCATTTGTGGCTGGTAGTTTAGCTGAGCGTGTGTAATGCTGAAGGAGAGCCTAGAGAAATGCGTAGCTCAGCATTTCTCAGGACGTTAATGCTGCTGGGAACACAAAACAGGTCACCCTGCCAGATGCAGACCTTTTTACTCTAATAGTACTTGTGATAAATAGCAAATATAGCTGTCTGGAAGTCCTGCCTCCTTCTGCTAGTTCAGTAACTAAGAGAAATGTAACTCTGCAAATCAACATCCAGAATGTTATTATCTCATGTGATTGCTGTGTGATATTCAATATATGATGCTTACACATACAGGTGCATGTATATATTTCAAAGTGAAGCTTACATGTCCTGCTACATCACACCACAAGCCCTTTCTTTTTTTTTTTTTTTTTCCCTTTCTAAGGCAGATTTTGAGTTTCTAAACTTGATAACTTTCCTATCAATAACAGAGTTTACCAATAGCAAAATTATTTCCTGTTGGTCTGGAATGCTGGAAATAAATCAAAGCAGATGTCCCTCACTTGTCACTGCATCCAATTGCAGATTGTTCTCCTGCAGGATGGATGAAAAGGGAGTTTAAGCCTCATTTTCTGAGGCACTGACAGAACTTAGTCTTCCATCTGCTACGGAGCTCTACAGTTTCTCTCTGGCTCTTCCCAAACCAAGGAAGGGCAGCAGAGAGGAGATGTGTGTGAATGATGAGCTATGCTGGCTCGTCCCACCCAGGCAGCTCCACACTTTGGGAACAGTCCCAGATCATGAGATCTGACACAGGGATGCTTAAGGCAGAGTGGAGAGGAGAGGGTTCATCCCTCCCTGTGCCACCTCTCTTAGCCTAGCTGCATGAGGAACCTGCAGGAACACTGTTCCTGGTTTATTCTGCACGATCCTTGGACCCATGGTCTGGAGGCATCTGCTGGCTGCAGACATTTCCATGGTGGAAAGAGACATGGAGGAAGAAAAGCCAAAAAATTTTATTGTTGTACTCCTATATTTTCTCTTTACCTATGGGTTTGTTTGTTTTTTTTATTATAAAATTTGTTCTATTATTCCATCTTTTAATTAATAGTCTTTTTGTTATTCTGATCTGAATACATTGTCTATAATGAGAATTTTCTTATCTCTCTTCTATATGCATACTGGCCAAGTAGGGATTCTTGTAATGTTCATTTTTGTTCTCCCCAAGGAGTAAGCAGTTGTAACTAAATAAAAGAAGTTAGAACTCTCTTTAAACCTTAAAGACGGTCTAAAGACTTTTTAGTCTTATTTAAATAATAACTTTGTAGTACTAACTAATATGTCTAAATGGTTCAAAGGCAGATTCCATAGCTCATCAGAAATAGACACAAAATGGACATTTTGACAGTAGAAAAAGGCCTTTTTTTTTTCTCCCATTACAACAGGAATGGAAGGTACTAAGGGAATCCAAACCTTAATTTCCTTTTTAATTTACAATGAGCTAGATGTTTTATGTTAGTTATTTAGCTAATAGGCGACTTTAACCATTTGGCTGTTAGGGCCAATAAGAATAAAAAGGAAACTTAAAATTTATCTTGTTTTTATGTTATTTTACTCTCACATGAATGACACATGCATGGATCTTTTCATTGTTAACATTTGTATTATAGCTAACAGAGCTATTGCTATATTCATATTGGAGAGATGTGGAAAATAAGAATTTCAGTGAATCAATCAAAAAGAATTGATTGATTATTTTTTTTATGACTGAATTATGCTAGTAAAATAGAGATGAAAAAATATGTATATACAACTTTTGTTTTGTTGTGCAGCTCTTCCTTAACTACTTCTATTTGTTTTTCTGTTCACTGTTTGTTTAACCTAGACTCCTTAACTTCACAGGGGGGTTTTACTTTTACCTTTTCATTTAAATAAAAATAAAACCATTCAAAGTATAAACTTGTAAAGAAAACAGTACCGCTATTTGGGGCGGATAATATGAAAGTCAAGTACACATGAAATATGTGCTATCTTGAAATGTTACATATTTCATTATGATTATAGACATGCCTTTTAGGTAGAAGTATTAGGGTTCTGAACTATCGTGTGTAAGAATACATTTCCATGGGAGTCCTGCTTACAGTTGCTTTTTGGTAGGATACTTACCATAGTTCATAATAGAGCAAAAAATTCTTTATTCCCATCAGTACCGAATTTCCCCAATTGGGAATTTTCCCAATTCTCATCTAAAAATCTGCAAAAAAATGTGTTAACATCAACTGGAAATGAAACGTCATGGTTTTCTATTACTACCACTTTCATTTTTATGATAGTACTTTAGAAACTTGATTTCAGGTTTCAGTTTCTCTCAGTAAAGTACTTCATCACCTCTTTTATCTAACCGAAGTTTAGCCTCTATAAATCAGCTGCCAAATAAATATATAGGAAAATGCCACCTACTACAAAGATACCAATATTAGTTGATAAGGCATTAGCTACAGCAGCCTTAATAAGAAGTTAAAATATTGACTGATAAGTTGTTAAACAATTAAAGTATTGTCCTCTTTGGAGTACTTATAGTCCATTACATTTCATGTATAGTTAATTTATCCCGTTCAGCCTATATTAAAACGTCAGTTTTACACTGAATTCCGAGGTCATGGTTATGTGTGACCTCCTTGAAAAACAACAATGGAAGTGATTCAGGATAAACAAGTGTGGAGAATGCTGTGCAGTGGATTTTCAGTTCTCTGTATTTTCAGCAGATTTCACGACTTTATGAATGCATAGTGCTGTCCATTTAAAAGAACTTTTTGATTAAGTCTGCGAGACCACAAATTTGATATGGTATTCCTGGCATTACATTGTTTGGCGATTCTTGATGGTTTTTTTTCAAAGGACTGAGTTGTAAAGTGGTTTTGGAGAGTGTAAAAGTGAATGATACATGTGCTTTGGCGAGTGTCTTCTCCTGTATCTTAAAAACAAGGCATTGAAGTTTGCTAGCAAACGTGTTGTGGAAGAAAAACGCAGCTCCTAGAATATTTTAAAACTAGGCTACAGCAAGTGACGTGATGTGCAGGGCTGGGGGAGGAGAGCACGGGGCAAGAAGCTAAAACCAAAGCCATTAATCATGCACTGGACTTCAGAGAAATTTTTTTTTTTTTTTTGCAAGTAAAGCTAGCTCTCCAGTAAACCAGCTGTAGAAATGAGTTTAAAGTCCGTGAAGACGGAGACCTACAAATCTGCCTCTGTCCCGTAGGGTCAAAGGACATTTTTCCTGCAGGCAGAGCTGCAGACAGTCCTAAAAATGCAGAACTGTTGCCACGACACAGAAAGATTGTGATACAGAGCAGGGTGGCAAAGGAGAGAAACTTTCTTCAAGCCTACACAAGGGAGCTGGGAAGAAAAGCTTGAAGCAGATAAGTCTTCTCTCTGAAAGCGTATGCATCTGAGATGCTTCTTCACAGTAATTTTTCAAAGCAGTATCTCAGATTGTTTTATCTGGCCTGCTAAATGATGTGACTTGAATTTTACAAATTGGACTGAGAGTGTGCTCTTGGCCTGTGGAGACAGGCACAGAAGTTTGGGTATGGGACTACAGTTTTATTTTCAAGAACAGAGAACAAATTGGTTGCCAATAGGACTAGGAGACTGATATTTGGTAATATTTAGATGTATGATTTTAATTTTCTCTAATAATTGTAGTAAGCCACATTCCATTGGTCCTATATTTTAAGCAGAATGTGATAAACACTTTTTTTTAGTGGTGATAATAGATTGTAGCGCTGATTCTCGAATTTTTTGAGTGATTGCTTAGGAACTCATAAATTAAGTGTTATAACAAATGTAGATATATAGGCTCTCCTCCCCCCACTCAGTACCAGGCATATTTTAGATTCGGCCGAGAAAAAACGAAAATATTTAGGCAACAGATAAACTAGCTATGCTCATGGTGGGAACCACCGATGGTGAAGGGGTGTGTGTCAACCAACACATGAAACATGTTTGGGAAAAATAGTTTGTGGACAATCATGTTAGTCTTGCCTAAATGTGTTATATAGAGATAGATTAAATAACCCATTAGAGGGCCAAAGCCTTCCAAATATGTCTAATGAAATAGGAACATATTTTAGCAGGTTGTCGGTTATTGAGATTTAATTCCAATGAAAAGGTTGCATGTGGAGCAAAGACCAGCCAATGTTTGAGCTAAATGCTCTTTCTGCTGCTGTCACCCCTAATGAGTCTGTCCTTCAGGAAGGTCACCCAGTGAAGGCTCAGCTGCCCATCATGCTGGACCCTCGCATTCCTGTGTCACCCAGACCGTGGTGTTCTCTCTATCAAGAGCATGTAATTACCATGGAATAATAAAACGATTTGGGTTGGAAGGGACCTTAGAGATCATCCAGTTCCAACCCCCTGCTCTGGGGGGTAGCATTTTCATTTTCTGAAGTTTTATTTAAGAAATAAAAAGCCAGGTAGATTTTTATGTTCCCACTGCAACATTAAATGATGTTCTTTTCCTTGCTTGTTCAAAGTGTAGCTTTTCCTGTGATCCCCAGTCAAGGTAGGAAGAAATGTTTTAATTACAAGTGAGCATATACCCTTGAGTCGTGTTCCCATAAATCCAAAAATTCTCTCATGAAAAAAGTATTGTGCCTGTTGTCGTCATTTATGCTTTGTAGCAGATGCAATTCAAATCACATTTTTGTGAATTAACTAGAGAGGTATCAGGTGGATTCAGCAGGAAGGAGATAAGCTGTTTAGTTTTGTATCATGTATGATAAATTAAAAAAAAAATAAAAATATATTGACGTTAGAAGATTGAAAGAGTAATACGTTATCTTGGATGAATGGAGTTTTAAGATTAGTGTCAGAATAGGATATTTTTCTGGAAACTGAGTGGAAGGCTGCTTTAAATGTGAATTTTATTTTGTAAATGTTTCTTTTAACTTGAAACAATATCTCAGAGCCTTTCTAAACTCTGTGACTTTCAAAGAGTAGCTGGATAACGGGTGCGTGTTCTCAGTATTGAGCAGGGCTCCATTTGCAGTGTTGTTATTTGCGATGTTGAATGTTGAAATCTGCTAAATTTCACTTTTTGATTTCTAACATCTATGGTTTTTTGAAGTTCTCTCTGATTTCTGCTTGGTCATCTGAAGCAAGTAGGGAAATATTAGTTTCTGACTTCACAGTAGAGAGAAAACAATCCTAGCAATCCTGCTCTGGGAAGAAAGAATGTATTGGATCAAAAATCTTTAAAATTGCCATCTGGTAAATTCTTTGACTCTAGAGGAATAACTCACACACAGCTTTGTTTCTTAGCTTATTATAAGTGTTTGGAACTAAAAGGCTGGCATAAACATGACAAATGTTTTAAATGAAGGAGGAGTATCTCTGGCAAATCAACTTTGATTTCAGGAATTACCAACCAGTAATTCCTTCTGTGTTTTAAGAGGTTTTTCACGTGCAGCAGTTCTCAATCTCTCTCAAATCTATTTTAAACTGCAAGAAAATGGGAAAACCTGAGTCAAGAAGAAAACAGAAAGAGGAAATGGCTTCTGATTAATTTACTGGTACTTCAGTGTGTCCCCTAGTGGGAAAGCAGAAAATATAAAAAAATATTTTATTTGCTCTGAGCAGGTTTGGGAATACAATGTAGACATTTATTGGAAACAAATCCACAGGATAGTGGAATGTAATGTTTTAGTTGTGTTTTCTGAAGTCTAACTCTTCCTGGTTGTCATGTATATATTTCTAAAAGACTAATAGTCCAGGAATAAAATGTAATTGCAGTTTTGCAAGTGCTTAAGCCTTAAGATTTAATTCCCATGTCGCCTGATGATCTTTATTAATTGAAAAAAATACTCTATCAGAGTTATATCACCTGTAGAGATTAGTTAAAGCTGAAGTCTGTGGCCTCTGTCATTGTAGCAGGGTTTATAATGCTGGACTCTATTTTATTTTTTTTTTGAGGGGGTGGGGAGGTGGTGTTCTGTTTTTGGAGGAACTTCTCATCTTTCTTACCACTCTTTTTGAATAAATGCACCTTGAGATTATAAGGGCTTTTTTTCCCCTTCCCTTTTGTGTTTTTAAATAAGCTGGAGCATGTGGCTCTTTGTCCTGCGTAACACTTGTGTTTAAGAACCAAATAGACCAGGTCAGGAGGGGATGAGGACTGGGGACTCCTGGAGGTCTGAAGAACTGAAAGGCTGCTCAAAATGTAATAACTTTGGGTGGTCTCCTCTGGATGACACATGGGAATACGCATTTGAAATGTGACTCATTTTCAAATCAATAAAAGGGGAAAGAAGGTGGCTCCACTTTATAAGTATTCTCAAGTTTTTCATTTTCAAAAGCAGCAGACAAGATTTTAATTTGCAGCAGATTTCTCTTCATAACATCGTCAGTCCAACACACAGTGTGCTGAGCTAAGGTTAAGCAGCTTGAAATAGTTAATTTTACAAAACAGTGCAGTAATAATACTTTTCCCTGTCCTTTTCCAGGTTCTTCCTCCTTCTCTTTCATCTACTGAATAATGAATGAGGGCTCTCACAGATTTCCACACATATGGAGTGGAATATTTTCTATCCACTTATATACAGTCCTTTTTGTGTTTTGAGAGATGAGTCCTTACTTTTTTAACTGCATTTAGATGTAGGAAAATGAAAAGTTAGATTTATCTAAGGTATTTTATTTTATTTTACTGGATGTGAAAAATATGAGCTTTTATAAAAACAATCTTATATAATGTGGAAAGTCAGTTTCTAGTAAACTAAGTAGACGTTGTACACACAGCACTGGACAACAGAATATATTGCAAATAGAGCATAACCCCTGAAGGACAGTGTCATTGCATTTGTTGGTGGTGCTTTTTCCTTGTGGGGAGAACTGGTGCTTTGAAAAATACTGCTTGGTTTCAAAAAAATGCAAAGGAGGAATTTCGTGCTGTGGATAAATGAGTTTTGACTGAATTCTCCTTTGAAATGGTTGGGGAGGAAAGCAGTGGCAATATTGAGGTCAGTAACTTCTGCCATGGAAGTCTCTTCTGGCACATTGTCCAAGCTTCGGTGTCTAGAGGAAATAGTTTCTGCCCTAGGGCTGATGGCCAGCTCTACCACCGTAAATTAACTATATATTAGATGCCTGATGTCCCTTCCTAAAGCACAGAAGTTCAGTGGCTCAAAATAAGATTCATAACATCCAGTCACCTTGAATGAACATTTGACTGAGCAAGGCAAGGTGTAAACTTGAATCCCAAGACCCTTTGGACCTACGTCTGAAGTAGAAGAATATATTTATTTTCAGGCAGACACAGTCTGGGATCATATTTTACAATCAAATGCTAAAACATGAGTTTTCAGAAGGATTTCTATTGAAAGAGAAAAAAACAGCACCCACTTTTTATATGACAGAATACTGATTCAAACACTCATGAAGCAGGACCTGGTTTCAGGTCCTTTATCAGACAGAAGAGGTTGAAAGCCAGAACTTGAACCTAACGGGAGAGCACATTAAAAAATTATTAACAAATAATTAACAGAATAGTGAGGGGTTGAGAAGAGGGTGTTTTCTTCTTTTTGAAAATGAGTTTATGGGGAGAAAAAACTCTTTGAAGGATTTGGACACAAGTGATACATGTATTTTTTAGTCAAACGGGCTGTAAGGCTAACTCAGAACCATTCAGAAGTGAATCATTACACCAGAAATGTCACGAATGCCCAAGCATGTCAGGTCACCCGGAGAGCACTAATCAGGCTTATGAGCATATTGCAAAACAGTAGGAGTGAAATTAGATTGCATTCAGTTCATAGCGTTCATACCAAAAGCCACACTTGACACTTTCTGCAATTACTCATTTGTGTCACTTCTTATAAATGTTTGTGATCTGATAGAATATAATAAGATAAATTTGTGGGTGCAGTAAGGGTTTTCCCAAAGGAGACCTTTCTTGATGTTATTGCAATGATTTCCTAGGGCGTGTGTGCCTTGAATACATAACTTTAAATTCAAGGCAACAGTGTTGTTGGAAGCTGTTTTCCACCAGACCGTTCTGGATTGACTCTGTCTTCCAGCTGGTAATCAGATGGTACAGGTCGTTCCCCAACCCCGGCCCCGTTCTTTCTTCATTTTATTGCAAATAAGATTGTACATTCTTACAATAGTTATAGAGTTGCTATTTTCTTGGCTTCCTCTGCAAGTATGTTTTATTGGTTAGCCTTACCCTATCCCCATATCCAGCTCAAAGAAAGAAGAAACATTTGCCTGAACTGCAGGAGTAAAAACAAAAAACAGAAAAAAAAAGTGAGTGAAGGTGTGCATCACAGATCAGAGGTCATCTGTGCACAAATAAGTCCCCTTGAATTGTTGATTGGTACATTTACCATGCTTAAATCCTTAAAAATTATTTTGGTTCGCTCATCGTTAGGTATAGAAAGTCTGGGGTGGGGAGCAGTAGCTAGGAGTCAGTGAACAAAGCAAATTCAGGAATTAAAATTCAGAACATTAAGAAAAGGCTCAAAAGACAAGGCTTCCAGAACTGCCTTTTCCAAATACTGTGTGTCGTGGTGTCTCTCGCAGCTTTATCTTCCTACAGAGCAGGGCAAGGTCCAGGTACATGCAATTGGCTGAAGTCAGAAATTTCATGGATTTGTCAGAGGTGATCTCCCACTGAAGAGTTTCCACAGTAGGGAAAAACCACCTCCTGGTGCTAAGTCCTTCCCTTTCTCCACCTCAGCCTTACTACAGCCCATTGGTGAGGGGAAGGAGAGGAGAATGGAGTTAAGAATGCTCTTCAGATGCTCTTGCAAAATCCCTAAGAAAACTTCTGCCTTTTCTGATGTATCCTCTTCCATCACCTACTACCCCAGTAGATCACTAAAAATTTTCACCCTTTAGTGAGGATATGGACCCATCCTTCCAAGATTAGGATCTGCAGCTGCCCAGATTTTCTCCCATCCAGCTAAACAGGATGACTGGGGCTGCTAGGGTTGCTCACTTTTGTTTACCCAATTGCTAATTCACAGCTGAAATAAAGACACCAATGGTTCTGAGGGTTAGTATCAAGAGGATACTGAGGAAGTATACTTCCCACAAAGGAAGAATGGATATTTTTGTAACAGTTTATGTCCAGTGCAGATGAAAGGTAAAGGCCATGTTGTCGTTGGCAATTCACCCTTGGTCCTCTGTGAAAGAGAAAAGTGAAGTCTCCAAGGTGCCCTTCAGTATTGTGCTTCTCTCTTATGAAGGATGCCAGTAATGAGTACGTGGCGTTAGAAATTGCCTAGTAGGTCAGACCATCCACCCTAGCATTGCATCTCCTGAGAAAGGCAATTGAAAGAGCAAGAGATGCTGTTTGGACAGCACACAAGTATCTTGGCTACTTTCTGTGGTCCTTTGTGGTGCCCCACCGTTCACGGAACCACACAGTGCTATGGGGTTGGAAGGGACCTCTGGAGATCATCTAGTCCAAACCCCCTTCCAAAGCAGGTCCACGCAGAGCAGATTGTACAAGAACATGTCCAGGCGGGTAATTTAATTCAGAACAAAAAAAGTACATACTGCCTTTTTAGTAGCAGAGTTTTTTTTAAACTATCTTTTGTATATATCTATGAACCCATTCTCTGTTTCATATAATCTATTTTTAAAGCTGCTAATACTTTGGACCTCCACAGCCTCCTATAGCAGCAAGTTTCATTTCACCTCCCTCTTATAAGGAAGATTTTAAAAATTTCTCTTTTGATTTTTTTTTTTCTGCTCGTTTCTATGATTGGAATGTTTTAGCAGTTTTAGCATTGCAGGAATTCATGCAGTCAAAGTCTGTATTCTTGGTTATGAGTTGGGAGTAATTTGGCATCTGTCATAATTAGCAGTCTTAATTCCTTTAAAAAAAAAAAAAAAAGGCAAAAATCAATCTGTATATCCATGAAACTAGGCCAAGAAGTGAAAAGCATTCCTTTTTGGTTTGGGGAGGGAAATAAATTCCAACATACAGCATTTGAGATACATGACTGTGAAATTAGGACTGAGTCATACTCCATATGCAGAGAAAGAGAGAGTCAGTAGGGTGTGATAAACTTATCTGTGACATTTCCTGAGCTTTTAGTGTTAAATTCTCTACTAAAATTATGTTTGCAAGAGGGAGAATGAAGTAGAAATCTGAACAAAGAGACTGAATTCCACTTTTAAATTTCTGCAGTAATATGGAAATTATAAATCAAAATTATTTCCCAAACACTGAGTCTGTGGATTGCTCTTTCAGTTAAGGCTATTTTCATATTCAATTATTAATTTCAAACATCTACTGTTTAAGTCAAAATATGCCAGAGAATTGAGTTCATTGGTCGTGCAGAAAATGTTGAACTGAGTTTTTTTTAATTACATCTGTCTGGAATCTAATTGTGATTTTAGCCAGCTCTCAGCTCTAGCAATTTGATGTTAAATTACCATGTGGCACAGTTAAATCAGATATAGGTGTATGAATGTAGTCAGCATGCCAGCTGGATGAGAGAGGGACCTGTTTCTAGAGAAAAAAGTGATTGTATATTTTTATCTCCAGCTATGTCTGTTTAAATTTTAAGAATTTTTTTTTCCTGAGAAGGACAAATTGAATTTTCCTTTTAATTTTAAGCGGATTCAAATATGCATCTAAAGTTTTACCAACTTGCACAATAAGTTGATGCACTTGAGAAATATGTAACTCTGTATTTGAGCTTGCAAATGACAACTTAGGGGATTTTATTTTGACTTTTTGCATTTTAAATGTGTATTCAAGAGGTTTTTTAACTTTAATTTAATTAACTTTACTTAAAACAATGAACGATGCAATGCAAAGTTTCCTGATCAGGATCATAATTTGAAGTTTAATTTTTAATACCAGTGCCTTTTGTTTTGAACTCTGTTTTTTCCTTGCATTTATGACACGCAAAATGCTGATTGATACAACTGATTTTAGAGGAAGATGTTAGGAATAATTAAACTCTTTTTCTTCAGTTTGATTAAGTTTTTTACATAAGTTGTATCTTTTGTCTAGCTCTTGGGCAAGCATTGGCAATGCATCATCTTCAGTTTAGCTGTGGGACACTGTGGTTTGCTGCCTTCCAAAAATATCAGGTCTCACAAAACAAAAGTGTGTCTTTGTACATATTGGTTAAAAAATACGCTATGATTTCATTTTTACTTTAATGAAAAATCTTTGTGGAAAGTTGTATGCGAGTGACAGCTATATCATTAAAATGGAATAGCCCTGGAGAGGTAGCAAAGGGGAAGATGTTTGAGAACTAAAACTTTATGATCAAATCTGAATTAGGGACACTCTGGGAATCTAGGGAATCTTCATGCTACACATGGAGATACAGATTTCTATCTTTAGAATTGAAGCCATCTGCTACAATTCAGGTTTTGTAATCAGAGGTGACTTTTTATTACAGCTTTTATGCTACAGTATAGGTTTTTTTTCCAAGCAGTTACATGACTCTAGTGAATGATGGGTTTACCTTTCGTACCCATACTTCTTTATTTAATTAGAAAAATGGTAATGCTTCCTGGGTAGTGAATGTTTTATTTAAGTATGGAATGCAGAAATATATTCCCACAGTTGCAATTACTTTACAATAGCACATTTGGCTTCTTTTAAAAAAATGACAGATTTTTACTTTCATAAATTTTTAATTCTAAAACGTTTTGACTCTGCTGAAAATGGGCAAAAGAAAGCAGAGTACTTACTCTATGTCAGTATGTGACTACTCAAACATTTGTCATTCTTCTTAAAAGTTCTTGTTTTTATTGAGACTACTTTTGAAAAGGCTTCCAGCAGATATGTATATATTCATTTGTGTGACCATATATATTAAGAGAGAGTGACCTCTTTAAAATCCTAGTGTTAGCGGTGGAATAATAAATTCCCCATTTATTTTACCTCCTGAAAAATAAATCCATCATTTTCTTATGCGTGACCTAGGACTCCGCCGAGGAAAGCAGCGTGATATGATTCCCATCCAAATATCTACCAACAATTGTGTTCCCCTTCATTCCTTCAGGTTTGAAATAAGCCTACCAGGTCTTTACATTGGTTCCTTGATTGTGGTTTATTCCAGCAACTGGGAGCTCTGTAGCAAGACATCCACCCTCCCACAAGAACACATCAGTGTTACCCTACCACAACAGAGGCAGACACAGACCACACAGCAATATTTGGGTTTCAGGGTAGGGCCATTTTAGGTTGATACTTTCCCTTCAGTGTTCATTTTTAAAATGCTACCAAATAACGTGTTGGAAGAATCTCTTCATGATGACCATGGAAGTGGCTGAGTCACCATCTCTGGAGGTATCTAAAAGACATGTAGATGTGGTTCTTAACGATATGGTTAATGATGGACTTGGCAGTGTTAGGCTAGCAGTTGGACCAAAAGACCAAAGTTCTTTTCCAACCTAAACAATTTCATGATTCTATGACCCAGGAAAAGGTAAATGGTGTAGATCTGAAGCCACATGGGAGTTTGTTTCACAGAAATTGTTGAAATCAAACAGCCTGGACTGAGGGGTTTTGCCTGTTTTAAAAGAAAAAAATTAGCTGTGTATTTTCTCCACTCTCCCATTCTGGACTCTAATCCATTCCTCAACAGCTCCTTCTCTTTATGTTTAACTTTCTGCTCCTGAGTTTTTTTGATTGCATTTTGACACTTTTTCATTGCATCCTAGAATACCTGATAAATTCTTGACTGGTGCTCTCTGTCAAAGACTTAGCGAGTGCTGGTATCAGCTTCCCAGAAAACCAGTAGCTGTTCACTCCAAGGAGCTGGTCCAAAAGGAAAAAATTTGTCTAATGGAGGAATATAAATAGAATACCGTTGGGGTATGGTATACTTTCAGGACTGCCTTTTATTCTCTTTCGTTCTGCGCGCTGCATTCTCTGTAATGGAAACACCTAAACATTTGCCTCTTGCTATTTTTTCCACCACGTTCTATTTTCTGTCATGAAGTGCTTCTTTATTAGAAGCAACACCATTGCTACTTGTTGTCTCCTGTGTGTCATATCACTTTATTCCAATGGTAGCCAGTCTTCATGGGACTGCAAACACATATTCCTTGTATAGATGAGAACCACGAGATGTAGCCCATGTACCTTGGAAAAGTTGAAAAGCATTTCATGGACCAGAGATTTGCCACCCCAGGATTTCACTGCTCCACTGTAGGTTTGGGCTGGTTGGGTGTGAACTCAGGAGGTCAGTCTGAGCTTTTGGTGGTGGCTCAGCACTGAACACACAAGGATTATGGGTTATCCAGGACCAGCACAGCTCTGGTTCAGGAGTCGTGGTTCAACTGCTCAACACCCTGTGTGGCTCATGGGTCAGAGGCATCAAGATGCTGTGCTGTGGGTTTAGACAAGGACTTAACAGATTAAATCAAAGGAAAATGTAGCCAGTCTGTCCTGAGGAGGTATCTACTTCACATTCGGACAACAGGTAATTGGGGGGCGATATCTGGTGTATTTTATATTTGTATAGACATGATAGTTGAGATTTTGGAGGTTTCATACCAATTAAAACCACACGAAAGGAAAATATTTTTAAGTAACACTGAAGGAAGCTCACACCGCATCTGGAAATACTTTGTTAGAAGCCAAGAGCAGCTCGGTTTTTCACCAAGAGGTGTGATACTGATTGAAATCTCCAGCTAACTGTTAGTCTTTTAGGTTTGTTGGGTCATCGGGCTTCCTTACACCACTTGATGTAAGGCACGCTGCATGCCAAATTGTTGGCTATCTGCAGAATAGCTGAAAAACTTTCAACGGGTTTTCTACCTTGATGAATCTGTTTGGACAGTATTGTTTCTTCCTGAAACGTGCCCAAAAATATCCACAAAGAAAATCTTAATGCCAGAAGATTTCCTGTCTCTTGTGGCTAAGCAGGGGTGAACTAGGACAGTTCAAGGTCAGACAAATAAGTATTTTGAAGTACGTGGGAATACACATTTCATTACCTACACAGTTTCCATACCTATGTATATATGCGTGTGTGTGTATATATATATGTATTATTTTTCCTTTGTTTTAGGAAGTCTTTTTTCTTCTTCCTCTCTTGGAGAGCAAAACATGTAGTCTATCCGGTCCCATTTTCTTGTGGGTGGGAATGTTGTTGTCAGCTCTTTTAGCCTTCCTTTCCCCCACTCCTTTCAGCAGATAGGTGTCCGATGGTTTTTTTCACTGGTGCCCACTGTGCTCTAAGTTAAGAACACGTGTCCCAGTAGAGAAATAACGCCATTCACTAGTTTTTAATGTAGAAGTCCATTTTATATAGTAAGGTGATTTCCATGCCATATGTGAATAGTAATTTATGGATTGTTGGGTTTGTTTTGTTTTATTCTTTTTTTTTTTTTTTTAAAAAAAAAGGGAACAGGATTAAAAGAAAAGCTAAAGAAACTGATGGTTTTAGTTGACCAATATTCTTTATGTTATTGAAGTCCTGTGGGTCATTTTTGGTTCATTTCAGCTTAGAAGATGGAATTAGCCTAGTCAACTTCATATTTCTTCCTTGTCTTTTGCTTGCTGAAAATCATGACTTAGCAGGGAAGTATTGTTTCAGCTGCCAGGACATGAAGTAGACTTCAGAAATAAAATCTCTCAAGCTAGAATTTTGGGGGCTTTTCTGGATTTTGGCCATTAGAACACTTCTGTCTGTATTTTACCTTACGATCCTTTTCTGGTTTACAGAACTAAATATAGTTTCTTTTGAGTGTTTTATATGTAACAGCTTACTTCACTTAATGAGTAACCAGCATAGACTTCTGTGTCTTTTGTAACAACTAAGTCAGTTTTTATGTCACTACGACTATTTGACTTTCTGTGGAGACTCAATAACCTCAGTTTGGCCTCCTTTAGGGAGACAGGTGATAAATCTCTTTTGTCTCCTGAACATACAGTTACCTTCCTTCAAATCTCCCTTTCTGACAATCAGTCAATCATTCTCCAGAGCTCCAGATAATGAGTTACTCCGAATAACGGTATCCAGTCACAGCTGTCTAGGATGAAAGGCAAATTATTTTTTCCCATGTAAGAAAAGAAACAGAATAAGCAGTTTTCTCATACCTTTATGCAAAAGGACCACATCCTCTCCCCTGCTCTTTGTCACTGCATACCTGTACGTAAGTGACTGGTGAATCCTTCATCAGCCATCAACTCTGATGCCACATCTCTGATGCCAGTGATGAGGGGATTGCCACGACAGTGGGTGCTGTTATTGAGTCCTCAGCTCAAAGAAATTGTATATTTCTGCAACCAGGCACCATGCACTAGGTTTAAAGCTGAAACAGGCTGTCTTGCAATACAAAAAAGATGTCTTTGACACCTTGGAATCTGTCCTCTAATTCTTAGGACATGGCTGGCCAGGTCTGCATATTTGTGTGCGATGTCTGATGACATGTCTGTTATTCTCCTGATTTTCTCCTTGCTTCAGTTCATCTGTGGCGTTACCTCAAGCTTCCTATTTGGAAAAAAAAACAAAAACAACTTGTAGTTATCTGCTTATTGAGTTCTAAGTTGAAAGATTTTAGTATTTAAACTCATGTTACTCTTTATATATCGTGGCTATTTGCAAGTCATACACTATTCTGGGTATGCTGTTTAATATATTGCTATTTGTTTCCCATCTAGTTTCATAACTTCTAACAAATAGGGGAAAAGATGCATTTTGCACAATCTGAGTTATGTTCTGAATCTTAATATTGAGGTAGCAATCACAAATAAAATGTATTTGATTTTAAACTGTACTTAAAGATGTCGTAGATTGTTAGCCGTGTCTGTGGCCGTTGTGAAGTATCATCTCAAGATGTGGACAGTGGTGTTATGAAATCTCCACTAACATTTCAATGTGTGAAAAGGTTATTGTTTTCTATTGTTGGTTTATAAAATGGAACCTTGGTTCCTAAAGATAAGTCTTATTCTTTTTACTCCAGTTAAATCATATTGCATAACAAAAAGACGTTGAACTTGCATGTTAGCAAGCAAAAGACTTAGCTGTTCATAACATTCTGTCCCCAAATAAGTGAGCCAACCTCTAGTCAAACTGTTAATATTAATAATTTACAAAAGAAAAGAACTGATGCTTAAATCTCCAAAAGCAAGGGGATAGAAAGTTTAATTTGAACCCTTAGCTTCAGTCCGTTGCAAAGTGCTTAAGACTGTAACACACACGCAGTCATATGTTGTACTGGGAGAAGTGTTCTTCTCTTTATGTATATGTACATACCTGTGCTATTGTACTTTACTGACAGGAAAAAATATTTTAAAATATTACTTTTTCTCAATCAGAACCTGAACCGAAATTCTTAGGACTGAAAAAAAGAACAGTGACCCCCCCTGAGACCCACCTTCCTTCAATTTATTAACACTTTTTGCCATCTCCTGTCTCATCCCTCCCCCAGGTGGGTCTGCTCTGACATTTAGCAAGTGTAGGTCCTGCGTTTCATAAGAGAATCTTTTGAGACATCTTTAAACTCTGAGTGTGTTGTCAGATCAAGAAAGCTCATAGCTTGATATCTTTTTTTTTTTTTTTTTTGACCAAGCTTCCAGAGTTTCTACTGCCCCAGAGCCTGTGGGTTGCTACTCTTCTCTTTGGAAGTAAAGTTCCAAGGTAAAGCCATGAAGGGCTGCAAATGTGTGATATGTAGTTACTGAATAAAACTAAATCCATTTTTATTCAGTGAAACGAAAACTTACTCAAGCGTAGCTAATACATTTGTTAATATTGCAACATTAATTTCCTAGCATTAATATGAAATGAAAGCTTCAGTTACACCAAGAACTAACCACCAGTTCTGTAGCAGATGATTAAATGGGTAATTTTTCACTTGCCACTTTCCATTTTACATTGCAGAGCGGTGATTTTTCTCACTAAAGCATTTTATTGCGATTGTTCCTTAAGCCTTATCTCTCATTCCAGACTTTTATGTTGGGATTAGTTCTCTCTTAATCCTGAGTTGCTTCCAGCCCATTGGTCTCACATCCTAGAAGACTTTAAAGTTATCAATGAAGCCAACTTTGTCTTAGAATGGCTAGGTCTCTCTCTGCTTTCTAGGCAACATCCTTCCGCTCCAAACAGCAACAACGTAGATTTATCTCTGCATTTTAGATAGAGTCTTCATTTTTTTCAGTACTTCCACATCTCAGCTGATGCCTCCAGTGATATCTAACTGGCTATTCATTTCTTGCTTCTTCTACCTCCTAAGGCCAACAAATGTTATACTAAGGTGCTCTGGGAAAAGCAGGATAATATTCTTCTTTTTCAGCTGCAGATTTCTTTCCCCATACGCTTCATTAATGACTATTTTAAAGCAGCAATTTAATGATGAACAATGTGCAGTATAATCCTCATCTACAACTCACTGTGAAATTACCTGAATCCAGTTGCTCAGTCAAAAAGGCTTCTCCTTTACTGTAAATGCTGGATGCAGATACATTGTGAAGATCTACCTCTGATATCAGAGCGTAGACACATTATTTAATGATCTAGTTTTTCTTCCTACAGAACAGCAAGGCATATTTGGGGCACTGAATGTGGATGTCTCGTCCACACACAGAAGCAGAAACTTTTGTTTTAAAGTCCATTAAGCTAGTACCCTAGAGACGCGTCAATCTGACAAGATGAATCTGTTTCAGAGAAGGTAACTTGAAGTCTTGAACCTCTTGATAAAAGTATATTGTTTAGAACACAATCAGCAATTTGTATTTTTCCCCATATCCCATTTCTCAGGGTGGAATGCCAGTCTTGATGACAATATGTTGAATTTGATGGTCCTGGTCTATCAGCTTGTGCAGACTTGCCAACATCTCGGTGCCTTTTGTCAAGGTCACCTTTGGCTTGAAACTTTTGCTGTATCTAGTAGACAGATGAATAAAGTGAAGAAGGGAAGAAGGAAAACATTTGCAGTCTCTGGATTATAAACTGTAAAAAAAATTAAAAAGCAAAGCTTCCCACTCGAATTTGCAGAGATTACTTTCAGACTGCACTACTCAAATGGGTCTGTTGACAGAAAAAGGCAGGAAAAATAATCATCTGCCACTTATGATTTTGGAATAAATCCTACATATCAGAGATTTGGGGAATAGCTGTCCCTGAGGTCACTTTTAATTTAAAACATAGTCTCCTCAAGCTTCAGAAATGTTCATAGTTACAAATAGTAAAGCCAAGATCACTTCTGGAAGAATCATAATTGTTAAAAATGGTAGGTTATGTACTTTGTGATGAGTCTGCAATGCCAAGCAGCGTGCCTTCAACGTATACTGAATGATTGGAGTAAAAACAGGATCCTGCCAAGCATCTTGTAAAGAAATCCCTGCTTAACTTTGCAAGAAGTATAAAGTAGGTGTGTTAATTTGTGTGTGCAGCACTATGCTCCAGAGAGGCACCTGTGTCTTGAAATTCAGTATTGACCTGCACGGAGTAGGTTAGAGCTAATCAGAGGAGGGTAAAAAGCACTTTTTGTAAATCTTAACTGAAGTTGGTTTAGTGCCCACTGTTTCACGTGAGTCCATCTAGAGGGAAGAGGAGTTGTGTAGGGGTTGTTTGGTTTGTGGCTGTTTTTTTTTTTCTGTAAAGAAGCAAAAGAGGATGGCAAACCCTGCAGCAGTAATTTCCCTTAGATGAGCTCAAGGACTCCTTTCCCCAGAGCTCTGCTTTTAACCAGCCACTAGAGTTTGCTGTAGCAGTGGCCCAAACCTCACTAATCTGTTATGAATAGAGAGAGCTGTGTACCATCGTTGCCTTTGAATGAGAAACAGAGTTTAGGGTAAAATGTGGATCAGTCAAATGGCATCGCTTCGTGCCAAGTTTCAATCCAGGGTGAATGTTTATGGCCTCTGAAAATTCTGTTGTAACATAAAGGCTGCCAGATTCTTAAGTTCAGCAGTGTCGTTGGGCTCCTAGTATAATACAAATGTTTTCTTTCTTCATATGATTTATGGGCCTGTCTCTGTATCTTTTATTTTTCTGGGATCTTGGGTAGTGAAGCAGAGCCCTACGCATGCCAAGCCTCTAACTGACAGCTATCTCACTGCTACTAGAAGAAGGGAGATTTGTTGGTCAGAGCACCCAGCTGACCAAAGAAAATAGCTTGCAGTTGGCATTGACAAAGAGAAAAGTGCAGTAAAAATTATCGTGAGTCCAAATATGCAAACCACAGACAGCTGAAGCGAAACCTGGGACACATAAATGGCGCAACAGTTTGGACCAGAACTTTTTCCAAGCAGATAAAAGAAATTATGTAAGGTAGAGTTGTTAATTTAATTTTCATGCTCTGTAAAAATAAGCAGATCTTGGAAAGCTAAGATTTTTATTTTTTTATTTTTTCAAAGTGAAGTCATTGACAAAATGAAGTGCTTATTACGAAAGAAATGTGTGCCAGGATCCCTTAACCATTGCCATTAGTAAGGCAGGGATGATTACCCCGCTGATACAACCAAGACATAAATATATTGAAGACATTAGGTCAGTTAGGAATTTGTAATACTATAACTTAATGTGCGTGCCAGGATACTGGAAGCAGTCTGCTGTTTGTGTTCTTAACTTATAAACTGTGAAATGCAATTTCGCTGTAACACTTGCACTCCTGAGGAAGAACTATTTAAAAAAAAAAAAAAAAAACATGCTACATATCTGAGATACTTTTCATTGCTTGTTAGTACAGAGTAATTTCACGCTGTGGTCAATGGAATTTTTTTTTTTTTTTTTTTTTGGTCCATCTGGTCATTTTCAGATTTTATTCTTGAAGAAAGCACTTTTAGATGTTGTACAACTCTCATATGTTCATGCCAGCTTAAACCTAGCCTGACCTGGCACTGTTTCAGGACACACATTTTTATTCTCTGAGTTCTCGCTGCTGGAGCTGTTCGAGAACCGAGGCTGCCAATTAACTGTCTGTTCACTAATCAGTTTGAGCCAAGCCTGACCCAGCTGGTAGTTTTCTTTCCCCTCAGAAATAAAAACTAAATTTGTTCAGGAATAAGAGCTGTGTCGGGTTTATAATGATGTATGATGGTGTCATCGATGTCTTTGGAAGCTTGCAAAAAGGTATCCACCATCCATAGATCTTCTGAACACAGAGCAGTTTGCAAAGCCATGTGTCGTGCTTTCACATATCACAAGACAAAAAAAAATATGAAACCACTGTGCTTTGAGTGTCAGGTGTGAGCAGAGTGGAATATAGTTGGCACTTTATACAAAACAAGGCAGAAATGCATCTTCCATTCTTCAAGAGGTGTGTAACACAACAGAAAGTATCTATTTTCATGGAAAATACTGCAATATTTGGATAGAAGGTATCATTTTGGAAAGTTGTTTTACATTTAAAACTTTAAGGGAGATGCAGTGTTTCCATTAAAAATTAGAGGTTTCTTCTGAATGTAATTATGTGCCTCTTAGTTTGTGGTAAATTTAGGTGACATCATAACAACATCTTTCATTTTATTTCAGCCCTTGAATGTTATTTAGAAAGAAGTTGATTGTAACGTACTACTCACAAAAAAAGGCTTAGTTTCCGGGTTTTAGTAGTGAATTTTTCACAGATGTTCTTGGTTACCTACTTAGGTGAGTGGAAGGCAACAATTTGTGGTGCACCTGAGTGGAATGGAGAAGTGTGACTGTCTAACGTGATCCACCATCCCTGATCAGCTTGATGGTCCTTTACTGTTGCTCTCTGAGGACTGCTCCAGTGAAGAATGATTGCTTTCTGGTGTTTTTCCAGTTTGTGCTCCCCCCGCACCTCATCCACGTTTCCACTCTTTGTGTAGAGGTTGGTGTGGGAAAGCATGGAGCAATTTCAAGTCCAAAATTTTGGGAGAGAATAAGCAGTGCCAGACAAACTGACTGCAGGCGTGTGGGTCTCCAAACAATCGACCCTGAGATCAGTAAGGAAAAGTCTTGCCCCTCTAAACCACCAATTCCCAAATCAAGCTCTTGGAGCTTTCTTTTCGTGATGGACGACTACAACCTAAGGTGGTGGGCTTTTCTGATACCTTCTGAGAAATTTCTTTTCAAGATGTTGTTGCCATGGCCATTGAGAAAATTCAAATTCCCCTACACTTGAACCTTACACCAGTGCCAGTAACTTTCTCAACTTTCTAGTCCTGACTACAACTAAGCCTTTAAGTTGATCTTATGGCTGGTTTAATATACTTCACTGGTTTTGAGTGCTGTTTCTCTGAGGTCCTTTTACTGATCATTACCTAGCTTTTTTTTTTTCCCCAAAATGCTGATACAGCATCGAGTGGTATTTCCTTTATACAGAGATATAAATAGGGAACACTTTTTTTTTCTTGGCCCAATTCCTTCCCCTGACTGAAAAGAGCAGTCAACAAATCAAAATGCTAATACATTGCTACAGAGAAAAATATTCATTAAACAACAGATTGTTTTAAATAAACCTAATTTAAAACATAAGGGAATAATA
The DNA here is from genome assembly GCA_025769975.1 of Gallinago jamesoni. Taxonomy (NCBI): domain Eukaryota; kingdom Metazoa; phylum Chordata; class Aves; order Charadriiformes; family Scolopacidae; genus Gallinago; species Gallinago jamesoni. The sequence goes on from JAOQGH010000001.1 coordinate 76,438,745, forward strand.
CAGCATCCTGCATACCACTTGCAATTACTGTACATCTACATCACTCCCACTTATTTACATCAAATCTGTGCTTTCTATCAAATATTTTATTTATAGAGTGTAAATAACGTTTAAATATATTTTTTAATGTGTGTGTAATTGTAATTCAAATATCTATTGTTATATAAATGCTTCATTTACATTATGGGACAAATCTCCATTTGTTCTGAACCTTTATACTGCGGTTTACTGTCATGCTTACCGAACTGTTTTGCTTTTAAAGTAGAGTAGATCTATGCCACTACAACATTAATGTGCACTTTAAATATTGTAGTTATATGAAATTCTGTAGCTAAGAGGTAGCATAAAACAGATAGTTGGAATTTAGTAAAGAAAGGAGTAAAACTGAACTCTACTCATTCCCATCCCTCAATTTTTAACCACACAGTCCCCCAAATGGAAGAATGGTGAGAGAGAGACTAAAAACTAGGATGTGGCTGTGAGTTTGGTTGGATGTTGGGTGTTAATTTTGCCAATTTGGCAAGATGACGTCCTGGGGGACCGTGGCAAAGACCTTATCATGTGTAGCAAGCACAATGGGCTGCAATAAAATGGTAAGGGTAGTGAATGGGAGAGATAAAGTGTAATACTTCTTTCAGGGAGAGACAGAATTCCATAGGCAAATAGTTTTTATGGATTCATTGGTCTTAAATAAATGTTCTTGGTTGCTGCTCCCGAGAATTGTTGTGAATTTGCTTTTGGCATCTTGCAGTCTGCTGTGTTAGGGCTGAGTATTTGACTCACTGGTTATTCAGATTCCCTTCTCCTGTGCTAGAGCTCTGGGGGAGAGTCCCATGAACCAGTTTCTCTTTGAGCATGGCCAGTTTAGCTCCTCACAAAATCAGAGGAAGGTCTCTCAGAGCTCAAACCCTCAGACCTCTGTAAACTGGTGTGCAAGTCTCAAATGGACAGGACTTTCCTTGCTAGGACCTGGTATTGGAGTGTCTCACGGTCATATTTTCTATCCACCGCGCAGTCACGCAGCTTCTCTCCCTTTTTAAAATCCCCTGGGGCAGAGTCAGCTCCTTGGTAGACCACAGCAGAATTTACAAGGTGATTTCATAGAAAAGACCAGTGAAAAGTAACTGAAGGACTGGGGCTCGTGGCTGTGCAGCCCTGGAGCCTTGGCTAGCCAAAAATAGTTATGCCTTCTCCCTTCTAACTTACCTTCTCTGGGAAGAGCAGGAGTCTGGGACCAATTTCTAGTGCAGCTGCTACTCCTGCTGGAGTGAGAAAGGTCTTGAGTCTTTGTCACCGTCTTGCAACTTTGGTGAAGCTTCCTGAGACCAGCAAAGAGGACACTGAGGGTGTCCTCAAAACCTGGTTGAGAGAATACTTTGATCCATTCTAATTTTGAGGATAAATTTCTGGGGTGCAGTTGTGCCAGGGAGTGATCTTTCTGTTTCATCTCCATGACTTCATTTTGCCACCTTTCTGGAAGTGGGGAAGAAAGAGACTGGAAGGAAGATTGTTCCTTTTCAGATGAGGCAGGACAGAGGAGAAGGAAGGAGGTGCTAAATGCTAAGAAATGCCTCTTTTTGCTAAGAAATGCCTAGAGAATGGCAAAACTAACTCATGCTGTGCACTGCACCAAATCAGTATCAAGTGATTTTGATGCATTCCTGGCTTTTCTCTCTAATATGATCCACCAGGGTGTTGCAAATAGCTGCACTATAATTGTACATCTGCATTAATCCATACTTGTGCTTTTTAGTGAATTCTTTAAGGCAATGCCCGTTTTCTCTTATGTTTTCTTCAATCCATAGCATCTACATTGAAGCTGGACAAAACAAAACCTAAAATTTTTGGTCAAAGCATGATGGAAAGTCCCCTTTGAGTTTAGTCATGCAACAAGCCTGCTGCATTAAGGAATGTGGAGGAGATTCTCCAAACATACCAATGTAGCATGGAAATGCCCACAATAAATGCTATAACCTGTTAATTTTCTACTCTGCCTGAAATTCTCTTTCTTAGCAATTCGTTTTCCTCTGCCTAATTGCATTAACGAAGAATGCAATGTTGAAGGGACCAAAGTACATGTCCCGCAGGCAATCTACAGCATCCCTAACAGTTTTTGTCATCATTTTATTCTGTATGAGACCTGCTATGACTGGCATAAATTGAGAAGCCACGTTGTGTGCTGCACAGATTAATATCTGTGAATGCTTACGTAGCACTTCTCTCATTGCCCCTTTTACTGGTGTGAAAAGAGGAATCAGTGCAGTGTCCGTAGGGCATCACTCATCCCGCATGGATCACGTAGCTATCACCCTGAATATACAATACACTCAGTTCCTGTGTGCTGGGAATAGCAAAACCAGCAGCCAAACTTCCCAGGGACAATTCTGCTGTCAGTGCTGCAGCTAAAACAGCAGTGGCTCAGCGTTTTTTTCTCCCTCATCAGCGACCTCTCTTTTTCCCATGCGAGCCCTGTCTTCATTTCTGATGTGGGACTTCGTCTGTGTCCACCCGGCAGCAGTGAAGTGCCAAGAATTCCCACTGTTTCTTCTGCTGGTTCAGCAAAAGGAACCCTGCATCAGGGAGTTTCCAGGATTTATGCTGCTATTTGTTGTGTCGCGTTGCCCACCACGAGTGCAAACACTTCAAAGTCCTTCTGTGCTGGTAGAGACCTTTAGAGATCACAGCTTCACTGTCTTCTTCTGTAGGCTGTGTATTTTCTTCTCTCATCCGTGTCCCTGCATGGTTATGTTGTACAGACAGTGGAAATCATGTTTTTTGCCTCCTGATCATGTTCCTTCTTGTTCTTTTCCTTTTAAAGACACAAAGCCATAGTCAAACGTGCTGCATTGCTTCTGCTAACTTCTTTATGGGATCTCTTGCCCCACCTAATTCAGTGGCAACCAAGTCATTGGATTCAGCAGTAGTTGGATTCTGATAACTCCTTATAACTTTTCTATTTTCCAGCAAGAAGTTTTCCTCTAAAAATATTACATCTCTCAGAAAAAAAAAAAAAAAAAAAAGGTCTTATTATTATTCTTTGGTTTTCAAGCACCACAAAAATATGGAAGTCTGCATACTTGTATTAAAGCTGCACAGACATGAATAATTATCTTTTTCTCTGGACCTAAACCCTACAAGAATGATGATGTATCAGTGGCCCAGGTACTGAGTACTCATTGAATTCTTCAAAAGGAGGTTGTATGTGCAGAACAACCTTCCACTAATCCATACTATCTGGTTTTGCTGGTGTTGTGTTTAGTGACTGATTTTGCATATTGCACAAAGAAATTAGGCTATCTCAGCCCAGAAATTATCAGCCATGCAAACCAGAGAAGGGGTTTTGGCTTATAAACAATGTGACTTGTGTGACAGTTCTAAAAGCCTTATATTTATACTAATTTATACTAAAATTTCCTTGTCATCCAGAGACTGGTTCCCGGTATCTTTTACTATATATCCAGGTTAACATCTTGAAATGCCCAAAAGTCCGCTAGTGGTCGAGGAGCCCAAACAAATAGCACAAAGTTGCTGCCATAAAATTCTCATTATCTAAGCCCCTGATCTTGCAGGCACCCAACCACACACACAGATTTGCTCCTGTGAATGGCTCCACTGATTGGAACCTCTAGATAAAATTATACACTACTCACATTTTTAAAAGTTTGGGAGCTGAGACTGAACGTGGTATGACCTAGTGGGTAGAGGGAAAAAATACCAGGAATAGCAATGATATGGCTGTTATAAATCACCTCCTTAATTTTATTATTAATAAGATATGGAATTGAGATACATAGATACCTGAGCATTTCTCTTTCTTTATGGTTTAAGCTTTTTCTCATAGTGTAGAAAAGCCTTTAGGCTGGTAGATTTTCTTTTGTCTTCTAAAAGTTTTTGATGAAACTATTCATAAACCTATTCTCAAGGCATTTATTTTATTTGTGTATATTTAAATGAAGTATTTTCTTCAACTTTATGAAAGCTAGTGGAAAAAAATTAGGGAGGAAAGAATACACACACCTGAGTAATATATCCTGGGCCACTATTAATTCAGGTATCTTTAGCAATAAGTCGTAGGGGAGATGGCTGTCTTTTGTCTTAGTATTTTCTCCTCAAAACTTTGAAATCGTGGTAAATTTCAACCCAAACTGACAGACACACAACTATGGTGTTGCATTTTTTTCTGCAGATCTGACACTGATGGAAAAGGTGCTTTGAAGTTAAGGTCTCTACAGAAGGTGAAGCAAAATGTGGCAGTTTTATAGTCAATACAGGCATATGGTGCCCAAGAAATGTATGCAGATCCAGATCCAGACCAGCATCTACAGTAGTGTCTACTGGCTGTTGGAAAGCCCCCAGAGTTAAGAAATTGTTGCAATGGAAAGGAGAATGGAGGGGACAGAAGCCAGGAATTGAACCTTTTATTATGAAACAGGTGATTTTCATGTAGGTATACGTAAGCTCCAATTCAAGGGGAGTAGGTTACTTGCTTTACAAATAGGTCATCTTCAGAGAGGTCGTTTGTTCCTCTCTTCACTTTCAACGATCTCAGCCCAGATGCAGAACCTTATTGTGCCTCCTCAGTAAAGTCGGGTGCTCTACACACACAAAAGGAAATGGGGAGATGCAGAGGTTTTCAAATTCTAATCATTCTTGACTAGAATTGAGTAATATAGTAATATTAGTTAATTCTTAACTAATTCTTGACACCTGACTAATCTTTAGTCAGGTGAAAGTATTCTAGCTACCTTATAGCAGTGACAGCTGAGAGAAGGGCATAGGATTCGGTCCTTAGTTTGATCCTTTAAACATCAATTCCACGTATTTTGTTCCTTTCTCTGCTCACATTCTGCAAACTCGATGCAATTAGAATAATTTAACGGAGTCTCTTAAATCCTGGCCCTACAAGCAGCTGGAGAACGTGGTAGCTACAGCGTGAGATAGACAGGGGAATCAAGATCAGTCCTAGTGCAAGTGAATGGGGGAAGAGGAAGGAAAGTAATTTAATACGACAGCAGCAGAGTAAGTCATTCAGGTTCAATAGATGACTTTTTTCAGGGCCACATTCATAGGGATGCCATATGGTGAGTTGCTGTAAAGAATGACCCCACCCAGCTCTGCATATGGTACCCACCATTTATAATAGATGTTGCTAAATGTTTATAAGCATTATTCAAAAGCTAACGTTGCAGCAGCTCTTCAGAGACACCAAAGACCAGGGTAAGATTACAGAGATGGCATTATCCAGCTTTCAGTTTTTTTTTTTTTTTTCATAAGCATTTATATAATGTTGTTTTTATAACAGCATAAAAAGATGGAACTTCTGTCAGTATACATAAATGAAGATTTTTGTGCTAACTTAGGAATTCTGGCAGCAGTACAGACATTAACAGGTGACATTTGTCATTTTAAATGCCTTTATCAAAAAAAAAACTTTTCTTTCTTTGCTATTTCCTTTGTGAATGAAAATTGTTTGATTTCAGCACATGCTGGCTGAGAAAATAACTTACAGTGATAGTGGGGGGATGGGGATGATAGTTTTTGTTACTTTAAAAAGATAGCATAGCTCACTGAAATTTTGGGTCAGTTTGTTGTTGGTTTGGTTTTTTTTAATGTTCACATGTGCGATAGTACTCGGACTTGGAGAAATGGAGAACTGGCTGTGTTGATTAAAAAATGCTGAGTGCCACAAAGTGGTCACGGTCAGCCTGGCACCCTGATACCAGGTTGCAGTGTTTGGGTTGTGGGGTTGTCTTGAGTAGATACGATGCGCCGACACTGCCATTTGAAACACGTCATGATGAGTCCAGAGAACTGGCTTTCCATGAGAAGAAGAGAATCAGCCTGACATCTAAGATACATATGAATTTTAGACTCCAGCTTCATCCAGCTTTCTTATTTTCTCACTCTTTCTTCATTACTGCCTCCTAAGAACAAGAGGAGGATCTCTGTGCTTGCAAAGAGGAAGCACGTTTTTTCATCTCTTCTCCTACCTTCTTCCTTATGCTCCTCCAATGCCTTTCCAGGAAAACAAATGCTCTACTGAATCAATGTTCTCACTTTCCAAGAACTAGTTACCACCAGATTTCCAGAAAATGATGACATAAGTAGTGTTTTTGTAAGCATTTGTATTTGTAAGTATTTGTAAGCATTGATCAGATCCCCCCTCAGTCTTCTCTTCTCAAGACTAAAAAGACCCAAGTCCTTCAGCCTTTCCTCGTAGGAGAGATGCTCCAGGCCCTTAATCATCTTTGTGGCCCTTTGTTGTACCCTCTCCAGCAGTTCCTTGTCCTTCTGGAACTGGGGAGCCCAGAACTGGACACAGAGCTCCAGATGGGGCCTCTCCAGGGCAGAGTAGGAGAGCAAGATGACCTCCCTTGACCTGGTAGCCACGCTCTTCCTGATGCCCCCCCAGGATGCCATTGGCCTTCTTGGCCACAAGGGCCCATTGCTGGCTCATGGGCATCCTGT
>JAOQGH010000001.1:76453540-76467731 GCA_025769975.1 Gallinago jamesoni
TGTCCCATCATCTGTGACCTGGGAGAAGAGACCGACCCCCGCCTCTCTACAGCCTCCTTTCAGGGAGTTGTAGAGAGTGAGAAGGTCTCCCCTGAGCCTCCTCTTCTCCAGACTGAACACCCCCAGCTCCCTCAGCCTCTCCTCATAGGGCTTGTGCTCCAGACCCCTCACCAGCTCCATTGCCCTTCTCTGGACCTGCTCCAGCACCTCAGTATCTTTCTTGTGGTAGGGGGGAAAAACTTGACACAGCACTCGAGGTGGGGTCTCACCAGTGCTGGGTACAGGAGGATGATCACCTCTTGGGTCCTACTCATCATACTGTTCTTGATACAGGCCAGGATGCCATTGGTGTTTTTGGCCACCTGGGCACACTGAAGAAGGGTAAGAATTGTAAGGAGAAAGAGAAAGGATAAGAGAAAGAGAATAGGTGGTAGAGACCTTTCCTCCCTATTTTAAGGCACTCTTGCTGATTAGGAACAGGTGGTTTGAATTACCAGAGGGGAGGTTTCTTCCTGTTTCACACAGCTGAAGTCCACAGTCATTTGAATCCTCTCTTGTGTTCTAGAAGGATGAAGACTGGCCAGTAGGTCTAAACTCTCTTTTACTTCCGTAGTGGCAAATAGGAACTGGTTGGTTTTTGTTGTGTTTCTTCAAGCTAATGAGCGTGTTGAGGTCTGAGAGCTCGTGGGAGATGACAAGGGAGAGTTGTGGCAAGAGAGGCTGGTCTCTGCTTGGAGATGGATTGTAATGAGGTGTAAGGAGCAGACAATCCCTGGAGTGACCAATCTCCCTAGTAATGGTGGGGACTGGGTAGAGCTTGCTGCCACTCCAAGTCAACAAATTCATTAAACCCCGGAATGAAGCAAGAATATGGTAGATGGGGGAGAACCTTTTTTGCTTCTCTCTCTGGCTTAGCTTTTTTGTATTTCTGTTTCGCAAGCACCCAGGTTTTGTTCCAAATGGTGTTAGTCTTTTTATTTTTTTCTTTATTTTATTTCAAAGTCTGTCACATATTTGATGGGGTAATCACAATAAGGGGAAAGTATTGGCAGAACTGCCTCAACACTGCTGCTCCTCCTTTGTGTACGTGTTGTTTTTCAGCACAGCCACCCTGTACCCCAAAAAGTTATAAACTACAATGAACTTTTTCTTTCTGTTGCATTAGAGTTTTAATTGGTAGGCAGGGCATTGTTTAAAGCAGGGTGTTTCAGAAATGTTCATGTCTGTGTTGGCCCTTGTTGTGAAGCTTCACAATATACAGATTTCAGATGCCATGCCATCTTTTGCAAGTATCAAGATGGGCACTTAGAAACCAAAATAACTCACAACCAGTGATGTTTTTAGAACCCTTGGGTATAATTTTCTCCTCTGCCTATCACCACTAACATCACGTAACTGCTTGCTTCGATGTGTACTGCCATCAGTGGGGCAATGCCAGGTGTGCTCCACTCAAAGGACTATCTGGAAGCCTTTTAAATAACCTAAACTCTTTACTTTGTGCTGTGGAGTCTTGAGACCCCCACAGTCTTCCACTGTCCCTTTTTAATGGGAAACATCTCACTCATACGTAAATTATCCTGTAAATGGCTTGTTTGCAAGCTCTACTGGTATAATGTGCTGTTTCCACTTACAGGACCAGTGCTTCCTCAGACCACTGGATCTGTTCTATAATTCCAGACGTAAGGTTTTCTTGGCACAATAAAACTTAATTTTTTATTAAAATTTCCAAAAATCACAACCGCTACTGCCAATTTATATCACTGGGAAACTGAGCTACACTATCATAATATTTTCATATAAATGCATTGGCTTAGGATGCTTCTCCCTTGGGTTAGGCAAGCTGGATATAAATTCTAGTAGAAGTATTGAAGAAAAAGAGGTTTAAAAGGATAATTAAAGTTAATTTGAGATGAAGCTTGAACCTCACTTTAGAGGAGGTAAAAAATTACTTAAAGGACTTTGTGTCTGACTTCTGCCTGGAAGAGTGGTGTTCGGTGATGTGCTCTGTTTGCCACCAAGCTGAAACTTTAGCTTCCAACCTCTTCTGAGTTACTGTGTTGGGAAGAGTCAGCTGCCACGTAATGGACATCCGGGTAAAGCTGGAGGATCCAACTGGTAAGGAGATGTTAGCTGGTGCTTTGAACAGCCTGCACAATAGGTGGTTTTTAACTATTGATAGATTTTTGGTAACATGAACGAGGTGAGGTGAACCTCCATTTTCTCTGCTGTTTTGGGGCAGGAGTTACCTTAAACCACTATGGGGAGGTGGAGAAAGTGGAGGCAGGGGAGAAGAAAAGTATATTTCTTTTTTCTTTACCTTAGCCTCTGGGTGCCAGATAGCTCCCATCCTTCTACCTGCAACCAGAGTTATCTGTAGGCAGTGAAACGGTTAATTCTCCTGCTACAAATTGTCACCAGGATTAAGAGCCAGTGCTTTAGGAGCTGAGTATTTACTTACAGAGATTTCATGTGGATCCAGGAACTAAACCTTGCAGTGACTCTTTGCATTTGCTATATATTTTGAAGGCTGTCTTACTGATTGAGAAGCTGAGCTTCCGATGCCCCATTATGCTGCAAATTAAAAGAATTAATAGTCTAGAGGGATGTACCCATGTGTGTACTGTAACATTCATGTTTTCTGTGGGGTATTACCTATATTAATGAGCTGGACTCAGTTTATTTAGCACTTTATGAGCTGGTCAAGGCCAGATCCTCTCAACTCCCTTCGTGCAAAGATTAATAGTGAACTGACACTGATGAGCTCATCGGGCACGTTTCATCGTGGCCAACAGTATTCCCAGTTTTCAGGTTAACCTGTGGTGTAAGGCTGTTGTTTGTGAGATGTCCAGAGAAAGGAAAACTTTTCCAGAAGAAGAATAGATTCTGTATGGTTGACTGGTGAGTTTCCTTGGAGCCACAGCCCGATGTGATGAATGACTCCTCGCTGTCTGTGGCTGCTAGGTAACTGAAGGAAGAAATTACAGGGGACCTTGAAACTAGAACTGAGACATCCCAGGGAGATGAGATATCTGGTGTAATTTACATGCCTCTTATCCTTACCATTTATCAGTATTGCTCTTTTTGCCTTTTTTTTTTGATGGGGGGGCAGCTTTGCAGGAGTGAAGGAGGGGGAAGTTGTATACACTGAAATGCTTAATACATTTCAGTTACTGGCAGGACCTGTTGGGGAATCACTGTCAGGTGGAAAATCCAATGTCTACGAAGTCTACTTTTTCCATGTGAAAGTCTGAAATTTTACCAAAACACACCAAGAAAGCCAAATTGCTGTATATTGTTTCGTGTCAGTTTGGTGCACATCAGAATTTACTTGAATGGATTGCAAACGTTAAATTTTAAAACAACTTACAACACTTGTATTTTCCAACCAGCACATTTCCCTCTGAGGCCTGAAGTTCAAGCTCCTTGTATCTCCTAAAGTTTGAATTGACCAGAGGACAATTCCTGCCATAAGATAACAGTTTTCTCTTTAATCACTCTTCTTTATAGAGTTACAAAACTGGAATTTATTATGAGAGATGTAGAAAGCCTAACATAAATAGGATCTGAACTGTACCGCCTCTATGGCAAAGGAAAAAGCATTTTAAATATTGTAATTAAATAATCTGAGATGCTTTTGTTTAAAAATTACTCAAGTATATGAATATTCAAAGTGATAGAAATGCAAGTAAAACTGCCTTTGGTCTTCAGAAATTGTCTGGTTTCCTTGCTATCCAAGATCCTCTTAAAAGTGTGAGGTAAAAGAAATAGATAAGCTTTACCTGACGTAAGCAGCAGTCTCCTTGAGGTACATTGGTGTAGGTTTGAAATAGCAAAACTTCTCAATGCAGAAAGGAAGTTTGAGTAATGACAATGGATGTTAAAATTTTGGTACAGCATGGTCAGCATATCTGTGATGTAGAGAGTCAGCTGAGGTTTTTCCTTCCACCAACGACCCACCACTTACTTTATAGCCTACTATTGCACTCCTCCAATGAAATTCCTATTCCTATATTGTACACGTGCTTAGTAGTTAAGGTAGTGCCACTAAATCTGCAGTGTTTAGATGATGACACCTCAGAGAACCCATCTGGTGAATCCAGATGAGGAAGTAGCCCGAATTAGCTCATTAAGTCATATTGGATAAAACTTAATTGCATGTGGTCAAGTCAAAGCAGCACCTTTTGTGAAGAAAAGCATAACTGGATAAGATGAAATGTAAGTTTTTGAGGACTTCTGCACTACTTTTATTTCCACACAGATGGATATATATATGGATACAGAAATCTGGAGACCTGCCTGAAAAGGACAAACCAGCATATCTCTCTAATCGTGTTATGGAAATTTTACACCATCTTGTTCCTCTCATTTTTCATCTTTTAACATGATTCTCTCGGTTAACTCATTTTGTATTAAAGTTCAATTGCTTTAGTAACATAATATTGGTGTCCGACTGCCAAAGCAAATGTAGGGTACAGATTTTCATTAGCTGGAGGTCTGGAATCTTTTATTTCATTAATTATTCTACGGCAACAGAAGAGTTGTGTGAAAAAAAATTAAAATCCCTTCATGCTCCTTTTACTGAGGGAGCTTATCGGAGAAGCTTGGGGTTGTTATTTATATATCGTGTTAAAAAAATTACATTAGCACTTGCTGCCCCAGCAGACTTCTTGGGTTTGTCTAAAATTGTCCTCTGGTTAATCTGTTGGCCCTGCGCAGTAAAATATAATGAAGGGCTTCGGGAAGGTTTCAACACATCAATTATCAGTTTTATACAAAGAGCTATCAGTAGTGGGCAGGGCGCTTACCCGTTGCGTTGGAAAGACTTTTGTTCACACGGTAACGATGGGCGATTCACCGATAGCCAACGATACGAAACCATCACATTCGCCTGGAGTTGGGCAGATACCTTACCACTGCCAGAAAGAATAATTTTGATGAACTGTTAAAGTCGTTATTCAGTGCCATTACTCTGTCATAACATCCATTCAGCCCGCGTCTAGGTTATGGTTGGTTGGTTGTTAGAACTTCTGTTAGTGGAAGTCAGCTGCAGTGCAACCTTTGTCAAGAAAAGACCAACACAAACAGTTGGGTTTTGTATGTTATTAGCCGTGTTGCCATAGACTTTTTGTTTCCCTCTCTGGTGGCTACTGAGGTCAGACGTCAGTCTCGGGGCCAACAGAAAAGCTCTGTGATGGTGCAGAGATTACCTCATTAAATGACTATGCGCTGTTATTAATAGTGGCTTTGCCAATGTTACTTTAGGTAAACCCTTGCTTTTTCTGTCATAGTCATAACACTGAAACACTTCCTGGTAATCATGAGCTTGCGTTGATGATGCCTGTAGAAGGGGCAGACAAAGTAGACGTGCCACTAAGCCTATTTCTTGGGTTCTTGTTGGGTGTAGGTTATAAATTGGTGTCACGGTGATAGTGGAATGGTAAGGAACTGGGCAAGAGGAAGGGAAATAGGAATGGGTTGACTGGTTTTCTCTTCCTGCCACTTCCCAGCCTTCGGTGGGGTTGTGCTGAGCAGCAGTGAGCTAACTTAAGAAACATGGTGTTATCCTCAAGCACACCCTTCCTATGGAAAACCGTGGGTCAGCGCTGCAGAAATGCCTCTTTCAGCTGGGCTGTTGGCGGAGACTTCACCCGTGTGTGTCCTGGGATGACCTCTCGGAGGCAGTCCGTACGGCCCCGGTGACCACAAGACTCCCTTATTGTCATTCTTTCTTAGTTGGGCTTGGAGCTCGGCTCCACCACTGAGCTGGAGAGAGCTGAGGATGCACGCCTGCCTCGCTGGGCTGAAGAGCTGCCATCAAATTACCCCTCTGCCTTCTTTATGTTGGCTCCCTGGAAAAAAAAAATAATTTTTTTTTTTTAAAAAAGTGGTTTAATTTTAAAATTGGCCTTTAAGAAAAGTGCCTTTAGCACAAAGACATGTTTGAAGATATCCAAGACCTGCTTTTTCAGAGTTTTGAGATGGCATTCGTTTTAAAAGGGTTTGAGTCTTGCCGCTTTGATTGGCAGGGTAAAACCTTTGCTTTAGCAATTCTTGAGACGTAGAATTTATTCTTCTTGGACAGCTGCCTCGGCAGATCCTTTAAGAAAACAATTCTGAAAATACTACTTTTTTTTTTTTTTTAAAGACAGTTATTTTCATCTGGCTCTTGTATAATTTTCTGCCCTTATTGTAAAAGTTGCCTATGTGGCTTTTAATATGTTGTTACACTTTTATAGTCTGTTAAACTGCATTGCATTTTAATTGGGTAGGTCTCCTTTCTGGGGTTGGAAAGAATGGTAGAGAAAGGCATTCCAGACATAAAATGATTGAGTTTGCTAAAACTCCTGTTGTCACATTATGGCTTTTGAAAGGATCACTTGCCAAAAACTTAAATATACCCCCTGCTGTAATTCCCTTTCCTTACCTGGAGATACTCCAGAGAAGAATTTTGACTACAGCTTAAACAAAAGAATAAAAAAAAAAAAAAAAAAGAAAGTTGCAAACCCAAAGGTTTATCTTGTAACTTATCCATTTGTCATTCTGTTTAAAAATGATATTGTCACAATATTGTTAGTTTAATGGTTCTTTATAATTACCCTTTTGTAGTAGTTTGAGAACAATATTTATTGAACTCTGTTTTCCTTCTATTCTTTGACCTGAATTGTTTGTTCTGTTGTTGGTCATACAAATTGCAAAATGCAGGCATTTAAAAATAATTGCCTTCTTTAATAATGAATCTACGTTATGTAAAAACTGTGAAGCATTACATTTATTGAGAAGTGCAACAAAAGTCACGATTTTAAATGTTCATCTTGCAAGTACCTCACAGGAAAAAAAGTGTATTTCTTCTATCTTCTTCTTGTATTACCTAAACTTTAAAATTCTGTGTGTTCTCAGAGTGAACACAGAATCATTCCTTTTACTCTGAAGTCCATTGCTGGAGGAAAAGGAGAATTTATCTCATCTCTAATTAATAAATGGACACGACCACCATGTTTCTATCTTTACCCATCTGTACAGTGGTGTTATGGCCCAATACTGAAATCAAGTCCATATGGCATTTCAGACTGTAAAGACTTTCTTCCTCCCAGTGAGCTCTCCCCAATAATTGACTGTGGTGAAAGAAGGATGAAAAAAAAGGTCATTTTGATAAATTGCCCTCACCAAGGAGAGTCTGAGAGTTCTCTTTGCCAGTTGCATTGACTTCAATTTTTGAACAAAATTTTGCTTGCAGTTCAGTAACTCATTTGATCATTAAACTCCCAATTAAGGTAGGCCTTGGAAGATTTGAATTATAGCAATGCTGTTAAGAATCCAGATATAATCTTTCTTTTAAAAAACTCCTTTGGCAACGAAGTTAAGCTTTTGTTTTGGATCCAGGACAAGTTTTGAAAGGAAGTTGTGGACTCCACATAACAGAGTCAATTTGAAAATAAAATTATCCACTTGCCTTTCCAACTTTCTTCATTTCCTTTAATCTTCTAGTTCACTGCCCCAACATTTGCATCCTTTCTTTTGTTTGTAAGGATTTTTTGTAAGATATATGTGACTCAGATGGAACTGCGGAGAGGCTCAAAACATCATTCCATCCCATAACATTCTGTTTCCACATTAAACTCCACTATTTTATTATAAAGATGCGGTGGCACTGAGCATGATCCAGTTTAGCTGCTGCAGTTTGGAGGGCATTGTTGAAGAATGGATTTAAGTCAAAACACTGAAAACCCTATTTGCTTTCTTTTGCTCCTCTGTCATTTAAAACATGTCTTTGATTGACTAGGCCGTGTAGGGGTTGCATGATATGTCCTTCAAGTAATTAAACTCTTCTGGTGCGTTCACCATCACCTTTGCCTTTTAACATAGATAATAATTTTACTTCCAGTAGCCTTCCTAGTCGGGTATAGCATGGTCTACTGAAATTATGTCAAATAAAATGAGTCCTTTCTCAGTCTGGAAACTGAAATGGGAAGCCCCATAGTTTCATAAATCAATTCTTTCACAAGGACCCGGAGCTTCTGATGCATGCATCTGCAGCATATAGATTTTTCTGCATTCTGGGGATTTGTGAGAAGTACTTGAATGTGTCTCCTTCTTTGCTTTCTATAGGACTTACAGCATGGGCACAGTGGGTACCGTCCATTTATTTCAGCTATTGCTGGAAAGAAATGTACATGAAATACAAGTTTTAGGCTTGATGTGGCTTTGGGTCCACTAGACATCTCTTAAAATTTCTAACCAGTGCCTTTGGCCATGGCACCAAAGGCAGCAATTCTAGTTAAACAAGATGCTAATATCTAAACTAATTTTAGCTACTGTTTTGTCAGAATATGCCAGTTCAAAGGCTACCATTTCATCTGGGAGGGGGATCCCTGGCTGCCCACCAGTCCATCTGTACAAATCCTTGGCTTGTATTTTCTAGCTGTGTACAAGGCAGGACCAACTGCCCTGGTGACTGCCGGGAACTAAATGCCTCCCCTGATGCAGAAAGGATGCCAGTGGCCACTGTGAGGCTGCTGCACACCCCATTAGAAATGTTGTGGCTGTTGAGGATGGAAATGGTACCCAGAAGAAGCTGCATCCTCTCCCTGTCTAGTAATGGTGGCTCCTTTGGTGTGCTGGACTGGCTTCACAAATAGCAAGGACAGCTGAGATAGGAGAGGGAGGAAAGGAACTGGGTGAGAACGAGGGAAATACAAGGGACTCCAAGGCTGGGGTAGGTCAAACAGGGAGTCAAGAAGTGCATGGTTTGAGGAGACGGGGATCTTGAGGCACTGAGAAAGGCTGTGGGACGGAAGGAGCCTTGGCCTGGAGGATGTGAATTAGCAGAGGTTAGTGCACTTGTGGTTGGTGGACATAAAGCAGTGGTGGAAAAAACTGAGTTGGAAGGATCTTGGGATTCAAATATTCTGGCGTCGAGGTCAACCAAAGGGGAAAACTGAGAGGAGAAGACTTGAGCATGGAAAAGTGGGGGTTTTTTTTGTGTTTGTTTGTTTGTTATTGTTTTATTTTGCATTTGAGAGGGGCCTTTTATAGCTGAAGAAGTTAAGTTACCGTCGAAATAACAATGAGTGTTGTACAGACATCTGAGAGTCAGGTGTGTTTGGTAGGAAAATGAGTAACAACATATTAGCAACACTCCCAAACTTCCTCTCTTTCATGGAGCACCTTGGAGCTGGGAATCAGAAAGTACTGTATAAACATAAACATATATGGATAAAGGAAGCCTGACCCATGGGAATGTTTGATTTTTTTTTTTTTTTTTCCTGAGATCACACATTGAAGCCTCGTGAAAGAGTCAGGAAGAGTGCCAAAGTTTCCTAATTTATAGTACTTTGTTCTTGCAAAACAGACAGTATCTCCTGCAGGCTGTGTGCGTGCTGATTGTATTCATTGACATTTGCATCTACACATGACTGGGAATAACATTGAATTAAAACTCTGATAAATCTCTATTTATTAACTCATTGTCTGTGCGTAGTGAAGTTAATGAAGCCTGGTTTCCTATGGATTTGAGTTTCATGGTTGGACTCTCTGATGTCCAGTAAAATTTAAGTTCCAATTGAAGCTTTTCCCACAGCTGGGGTATTTACAGAGCCTCTCGTGTGCTTGGATTCTCTAGTGCCTAATAAAAAGGGAGCTTATATTGCAGTCTTTCCTGTTCATGGGGCACCACTAATGGGAGCTTTTTTTTTAAAAAAAAAATCATATTTTTTGCCTCTTACTTTCATTAATTTTATTAGAACAAAACATAATTGTCTTCTTCATATCAAATTGATTTTAGAAGTCCATCTCAGACATGCGAAGATGGAAAGCCAACAAAGATGTAAAATTATGCAGAGTGTATAATCACTTTAATTTCCTTAGGACACAAAGCTAAAAATTGGATTTTTCTTTCAAGCATCGTACTGTTTTATTTCTAAGTAAAACATGAATAAGCACTCGTATTTACACGATGGTGTACAAAATGGAGATAATACTTTAGTAAGATAATATAGGTTGCCATCAAAGCCAGAAAAAAATATTAGGCTGACTGATAATGGATACGAGTGCCTCAGGACTTCTAAGGAGAAGAAGAAATGCAGTACCAGCAGGGACTGGGAAGACAGGCAGAAATCCTGGACATGAGAGAGTTGATATTATCCAGAAGTAAAAGCGATTGAACAGTCAATTACTTCTAGAAGTTGTTTGTTTAAACATTTAACCACTGCTAGCATTTAGAGTCAGTGCTGTAGCTATCCATCTGTGAACAAACAACAATGCTGCTGTACGTCCCTCGGTCATTAGCTACGAACCCTTAGGACTGATTCCATTTTTACTCTCTTGAATCCCCATATTTTTTTACAAAATAGCAGTAATGCTGCTGGTTGTAAATTGCACTTGGTTTAAAAAAAAAAATTAAACTGCAATTTAGCACAGCCAATGAAAACATTTGTTTCACAAGTTTAAACTTTCCCATGGGAATGCTGGAGCAGCCCTTCTGATCTCTGTGTGTGTGTATTCAAAGGAAACATCTTTACAATACAGATGCTTGGGAAAACACACTGGAACATAGACATTGCTTCTCAGGATAATCACAGAAACACAATAAACTGGCTGGTGTTTGTTTGTAGTTAAAGGTTTAAAAAAATAGAACGGCAGATTTTGAATTTTATTTTTTTTTTTGGTCTATGGTTTTCATGCTAAGGGTCTCAATTTTTTTCTAAACATGAGTAGGCATACACAAATCTTTTTACACTAGAAGTGAAGTAAGGAGGTGATCTTGATGTCTGCAGTGGCAGCAGATGTGCTGCTGCTAAGACATGCTTAGAGCTGGGCCATTTAGATCAATGTCACCTCCCACAGGTCTTCTATGAGTAGCTCCAAAGAGACACTGGAGAATATTTCTATCCACTTGTGCCTGGGTAATATGTCAGTACCTGAGACATCACAAATCCATAAGAATTATACTCCCGCATCTGTCCTGGACATGTTTTTGTGCCTTTCCATTGTAAAACCTTCTAAGATGGATGGACATGACAAAAACCAGGTGTCTTTCCCTTCAGGGCTTGGTCTCTGCTGGATTGTATCTCTGCAATGAATGAGCTACAGTGACTCTGTTGAGTAGATCGTGGTCCACTTCACGTACAGCTAAGCACCAATCAATCTGGCCTGCATATGGAGGGAACTGGCAGGGGGACAAAGCTTCACGTGCTATTTCTACCCAGACTGGTAGAACTAGCTGGCACAAGCATCAATAATGATCATCTTCAGATCTTGCCAAAACTCTGGCATCAGCTCTCCTACCAGAATCAAATGGCTTCATGGCATTTTAAGAACTTGTGAGAATCAGCAGATGTTGGAAGTAGGTGTTCTGCAGTAAAACATAGTAATCAGTTCAAAAATATCCCGTTCAGTATCGAGTGAGCTGCCAGACAAATGACTGGGTACTGTCTGTCAAGGGTGATGAAATGTCTCCAGACTGTTTTGAGCATTTCTTTGAGATATCTTGCTGGGGCCGAGTGCCTAAATCTTAATTGTCGTGATACCTAAATTGATCCCCTACACAAGGTGATATGAATATAGTCTAAAGTGGTTTATTTCTGATTCAGACTTGAATTACGATTGCCATATCATGGTATTTTGGCTGGTCTTCTAACTTGTCACGGTGCTGAGGCTCCTCGAGGGCCAATAGTTCAGACCTGTCTTTAACAAGGACACTCAGAATTGTCCTGCTAAAATTCCTTGCACTTCCATTTCATTTCACACGTTTTGTGTTGCCTCATAAAGCAATGGACTTTGATACTGTTTTCCTTCTGCTCTGACCTCCCAGTGGGTTCTTGGCGAGTTCAGTGTCATGACTTCCTTTGGCAAAGGTCATGTCGAAATCGTATTGCACATCCATCCTAATGGCAATCTCAGAACATAACCTCATCACACTGCTGGCCTTCTTCCTACATATTGTGTATGGGGTTTTGATATTTGATCTGTGACTATGATAGGACAAATATTTTAGACTGTCTTAAGTCCCTAAGTGGATCATAAATTTGTTTTCTGCATAAGAGTGTGATCTTTTTCTCTCAAAATGTCAAAGCAAATTTCATCCATGGCACAAAGCAGTAATCTAATATAATAAATAGTTAAATACTGTGGTCTTGACATATGAGTAGGCCTTGATGGTGACTTTAGGAAGTTGTTCAGGTATGACCATCATGACTAGATCAATGAAGTTGAATACACTGATTTCAGCTGGCAAGTTCATCCCTGAGAGAGTGACGTAATCCCACGTTTGAAGAAGAATACCTTTGCAGTAATGGATTTCCCTTTGAGATAATGTAATGAAAATGGATCTTCAGCACAGCTTTGGGTAGGTTTTAGGAGTAGAGACTTAGAGTTGTAGCTCTGAGAGTTCTGATGAACGTGCTCAAAAAGGCTTTTGGACCTTTATAGAGGAACAAGAAGGCATATCCATGATCCTTGTTAGCACTGCAGATCAGGAGGCTACAATCTTGCCTGCCTGGTGTGCTCTCTCAGTAAGATGTGCTGTGGCTGAAGTGTTTTGAAGAGGACAATTACTACATACAAACAGTGTCTATTTTTGTTACTGCTGATTGGGTGCCTGATAAGCGTTTGGAAAATATCTGGTATTCAAAACTAAATATAAATCTGTATTCCTAAGAAAATTGTATCTGCTGTAGAAGACAGCAAGAGAGCTTTATTCCCCAGAAAACTTATTTGGATATAATCAGAAAGAATACAATGTTCTTTTTTTTCCTTTTTTTTTTTTTTTTGGTTGTAGGGTAACTAAGCATTCCTGAGAATATGCTGTTCTTTAACCATTCATCATAGCCAGTTCTTACTTAATCCACTTAACTATCACAGTTTATTATAATTTTGATATTTTTTTAAAAAACGTTGACAGGAACCATTGTTTATTTAAAATAAGAATGAAACAATTCTGGCATGGACTATGGCTGAAATGTCTGACTCAGACAGCTGTCCCCAGGCATGTGTCTTTTCCAAATACCAGCTGCTTCCACCACTGCTCTTGCCATCACACCTACACGGCGACAGCCTAATCACGGCTTGTAGGAGTAGCTATCCATGTACATTGATAAAAACATTGCTACACCACTCCTTCCCAGTAATAGTTCAGTTGAAAAGCTCCAGCTGTCGGAGGCAAAAATATTCTGATGAGGACAACGTGGTGTTTTTTCTAGTTCCCCTCACTTAGCAGTTAAGGGTATGTTGCCTTTAGCAATATTTGCCTTTATTCAAGGCCTCCTGACCTGCAGGTTCTGTTTTATTGTGCACTCACGGCCTTTCGTTACTCCATATCCAAAACAAGACATGGATGGAATGATGGAAATACATCTGTTAAGTGAAAAAGCTAAGGGACATCTTTAGAAGACTTATATATCCTAAAAATAAGCAAACATTAACGGAAGGGACTGCGGAACAGCTGAAGTGAAGCTGACAGTGAGTCTGACATCCCTTACTCTGAATGAAGTTTTAGTTTTATATTCAGACTAGTAGACTGTCAGTTTCTTTTCTGAGGCACGCAAAAGCCACACTGCTGTATCTGTCTACACAGCTGAAGTTCAAGATAAATAGTTATGTCAATTTTCAATTACTATGGCAACTCCTATATCTTGCTCAAGCACACACGCGTTTAGAAAGAGGGAGAGATCTATACACGACCTCCACATGCTCCCGTGTCAAAAGAATTTATATTTAAGTAGAGTTGCTTTTTTTACTGAGCTAATTTCACATTGTTTTATTAAAAAAAATAGACTTTTGAAAGACTTGATTTAAAGGGCGTGAGCTTTCAGTCCAAGTAGTGTCTGTATCCAGATATCATCTGAGTAACCTCATGGGTTGCAGCATCTGGGTTTCATGACTATAGCGCAAATGAATATCATCAAATATCACATTTTATAGCACACACGTGTGTTGACTGTCTTGGTAGTAACTTCAACAGCATTAGATATGAAATGGCTGTTCTTACTGCTGGCCAGCAGTTGTTCAGGACACTAAGAAGTCATTGTGTGTGAAGAGCCAAACACTTTTTGGAGGTACACAACAAAAAAACCCGAGACACAACAGACACAGCTTGCAGCCAAGGGAATCTGCAGATATGTGGGATAGATGAGGGGGCAGTGAGGTGGATTGAGTCCTGGTTGTGTGACAGGACTCAGAGGGTTCTAATTAATGG
>JAOQGH010000001.1:76467831-76489802 GCA_025769975.1 Gallinago jamesoni
CCCTGCTTTAGCAGGGGAGTGGGACTGGATGGTCTCTAGAGGTCCCTTCCAACTCTGACAATTCCATGGTTCCATGTGTAAGGAAAAATCTCTTTAGGTTAGGCACCCAAAGAGGATGTGTCATCTCCATCCCCAGAGATATTCATATCTCAAGCAAGGAAGGACCTGAGCAACTTGATGTACTTTGAATGAGAGTTTGGACTGGGAAACCTCCAGAGGTCTCCTCTCTTCCAGCCTTCGGGGTGACTCTGCGTGTTGCAGCTCGGTGTGCCCGTGTGGCCACGCCGTTTTGGCTGTGGGGCAGGTAGAGGTTGCCCAATCTTGAGGACTCACCCTATTGTGTTGCTGGAACCAGGTTTTCAAGGCAGTCTCAGCAGAAGGTGCATCCTTGTACGTAAAAGTGGGTCAGGCTCCTAGAAGTAACATATTGTTTACCTCCTGCTTTCTTTTTGAAAACTCACTGCTTTCCAGCAGGGAAATTGGAGATTCTTGTCATACTTTTAGGGACAAGAAACTCCCAAATACTTCACATTCCATTCCCTAGGAAATCTGCAGTCTATGAAAACTAGATTCATTAGGAGTTGCGTGGCTGGGCTATCTTTGATAAAGAGGAAAAAAAAAGTACAAGAAAGGTACTGGATTGTGACCTCCACCAGGAAAAATTGCATTTGCAGTTCAACAGGCTTAAATGATTTTTCATTAAGAGCATGGTATCATTAAACACATTAAAACAGCAGGCAATAATTGACAAAATACTGAATTGTGATAGGCTGAGCTATTAAGCATTTAAGCTTTTTAAATGCATAACATTTCTTTACTCTGTAGCTGAGAAATTCACAGTAATGTGAGGTAGCTCCTCATGGCCTAGATAATGTCATCAAAATGTATGGCCAAAACTATTTGTATGAAGGTAAATGTTGAAAGTATTTAGTGTCCGTGTCGTGTAGCTAGAGGAAAAAAAAAAAAAATTCTGTTTGAATTTCTATAGGAAGCAATACACGATCTTTTGACCTCAATATTTTAAAGATGTAATTCTGAATCATTGGTAATGAATGAATAAATGGCTTTGACATTTCATTAAAATATGTATTTAGAGGGGAATTTTTAAATCGGATATTGATACCATTGAGTCTATCTTATAATGCTGTGACATTTGATTGTGACATTTGTCATGCTGCAGCTGACAAATTACACCAGGTTGGAGGTGATTTTAAGAAGTTCAGCATACTATTAAAATGCATAAATACTGATCAAGCTCTTTTTCCAAAATAGGAGACTAATTAAGCAACTGTGATCATTTTGTTAGAATCTTAGGATCAATGACCTTGAGGAAGACAGGGATATAATAATGAAGATTTTAGATATATAGAACCCTTCAGGATTTATAGAAGTACATAAAACATTGGAAATGATCCAAGTGTCTCTGAGTACCTCACTGGTAATTATTCATGTTCTGGGGAGATGCTGGTAACATCAAAATAAGTGACCAAACTGCTAATAAGCATCATTTTGTCTCCATTCCACATAAACTAAAGTCTGCTTTAAATTTCAGAACCACCTTTGTATTTTAGAATGAAACAGGGGCGGTTTTCCGGTGGGGATTTGGGGGTTTTGGTTTTATTTTTTTTTGAATGGAGAACCTGAGTGTGTCTTGTGTCTGTACAGACGTCATGTAAAGGCTCTGGAGAAATACCGTCTGCTCGGTAAAAAGGGAATCATTAGATCATTGAGCTGTCGAGCTGTAAGAGATTTCTGCTGAGCAACTGTTAACCTTGGGTCTTTCACAGAGTTATAGTTGGGTGAAATTTGGGTGATTTGTTCACTACATAGACATAAATGCTTGGTTTCTCCTGACATTCTCAGAAACTATTGCAAAATTTTTGCAATGTTGGCAAAGCTTCAAGGAAATAAAATTCAGATATTGTAAACATCTGGCAATACCTGTAAATATGTGTAAATACCAGGCAATCTTGATTATAAATTTTCTATATGTATGCCCATCTTTATGCAAATAATTCTGTGTTCTTTCTCATGACGGACTGGATTAAAGCTAATTTTCCTTTGAATTAAAATATATTTGTGCAAGAAATAATCTCCTTGGTTATAATTGCAAAGACATTTCCTAAATTGAAACCATTGTAGTTAATCCAAATACATGTTTTGAAATAGCTTAAAATAACAAAAGCATAATATCATAACTCACAAATTAGAACAGTCATAAGGAAATACCATAATCACAAGATTAGGTTGAAGATTTAAGTGAGGTCAGAGACTTCACTCGCCAGCTGTACTCTGACATTTTTCTGAATTAAATGAGAAAACTGCATATGGTAGCACAAAGGCAAATAAGCTTTTTAAAATTAATCTGTAATTTTTGTTCCATTCTCATTTTTTGTGTGTGCTACTTTTTAGCATTTCTGGTTCATGATAAGAGTAGTCGCTATCTCTTACTGTTAGTGCTATTTTGCATTTATTACAAACCCGGTTGTTGTTAGTATATGACTTTTCCAGAACAGTACAGTAGAGGTTAAGAGTTTCCATTCTCACTCTGTAAAACACTTTTTTTCACTTTTCTTTCCTTTTTTCTTATGCGCCATGATATATTAAGCAAAGGGAATCGTTGCAGCAGAAAAGATATGATGGAAGGAAGAGAGTCACTGCTGTGCCATTTGCTGTGGATTTCAGGTGTCTTAAGTAAAGCTAAACCTGATCATTAGTTGTCTGAGAAATCATGGGGGAAATACTAATTGCTTCACAAAGTTGTGCAGATTTTTTGGTTGAAATATCCTTTTTCTGAGTTGCGCTTGCTCCATTACTGTGCTCGAGTCTTACAAGTGCATATTGGCACTGGAAGTATTCAGATGAGTTTTGAAATACAGATTCGGTAAAAATATCAGAAGTAATGTTTTATGTGTTTGTGTTAAGCATGAGGAAAACGTGGTGTTGGTTCCTGGCACTAAAAAATCTAAAGCTCTTTGCAAACATGTTCAGTGTCCATTCAAAAAAGACGTGTCACAGTCAAAATGCAAAACAACACACAGTTTAGCGTTGATTTTTCTAAATCAAAGGTTGAAGCAGATATTTTATAGAATCATAGAATTGTCTAGGTTGGAAGGGACCTTCAAGATCATCTAGTCCAACCCTCAACCTAACCCTGACAAAAATCACTAAACCATATTCCTAAGGACTACGTCAACCCATCCTTTGAACACCTCCAGGGATGGTGCCTCAACCCCTTCCCTGGGCAGCCCATTCCAATGCCTGATAACCCTCTCCGTGAAGAAATGTTTCCTAAATTTGATATCCATTATTCATTCTTACCATATCTTTCACAAAAAATGTGAAAGCTCTTAATTTGACTGCATTTTAAATGCTATCAATTGTAAGAATTATAAGGTTTATAAATAGATTTGTAGAAACCCGGGTATAATTTCTTAGTGACGGATGAAATCAACATTTAATGTCAATCTCAGATGAGGACTTCATATAAGCCGAGATACTTCCTCAAATGAAGTTTTCCCTCATATAATGAACAGCTAGGCACAGGAAAATGAAAACATAGGCTTATAGGTTACTAAAAATACTCTTTCATGTTAGGAATGGTGCCTTTAGTAAGCATCCTCATTTAACTTAATGTCCTTAATATGAATGGTTGATTTCAAGTACCTGGGGGTATTGGCAACAGAAGTATTTTGCCGAATGTTCAGCACACGTGTTTCTAATGGAAGCACATACTCTTGCAGTCTCACTGCTATGAAACTTTTGATCCATAAAATCGGGCTCTTCAGCTATTTCTACTCACTTGCTTATTTAAAGATATATTTTATGCCACTCATAACTCAACTTGGACTGAACGAGTGAGTCACAGTGATCACACTTCTGTCTTCCCTGCTGTGGTGGATATGCAGGTGGAGTCCAGTTCTTATCCGGAACATAGAATCATAGAATCATTTAGGTTGGAAAAGACCCTTGGGATCATCAAGTCCAACCATCTACCCTACTCTACAAAGTTCTCCCCTCCACCATATCCCCCAATACCACATCTAAACCACTCTTAAACATGTCCAGGGATGGTGATCCAACCACTTCCCTGGGCAGGAGGGAGAAAAACAAACTATTTTTGTTTAACTTCCTCCCGTGATAACTACCCATCCCTTCTGTTGTTCAAAAATTTTCATCCATGCAGGGGCTCCATCAAGCGCAGCTCCTATGGCTAAGGAGTAGCTCTGTGGCCACGTGTGGCTCCCACATCAGCCCATCTCTGAGAACCTCTCGGTGCTCTTGGGCAAGGCTGAGCCTCACGCTTCACATCCTGGGGTGCAGAGTATCAAATACTTGAAGCCAGGAAGGCTAAATGTTTTTGGGGTTTTTTTTCCCCTTTTTAGAACAGGCACTTAAATACTTTTTTTTTTTATTATTTTATTTTTTTTGTGTGTAATGTCAGCCTCTGGTGAAACCAAAGTCAGCTGATCAAGCCGCGTCTTTGAAAATGCAGTAAAACAATTTTTTGGAAAGACAAGATTTTTAATTTGATTTAACACGCATGTAGCAAATTAAGTTTGAGTGCCTCAGGAGTAAATAATTTGTTCATTCATAGATACCTCATGTTTAAGACAACATAGAAAACTGGCCTTCAGTCCTCTGCCTTCTGAGCTTTTTTAGCACTTTTCTGTGACAGCTGGAACTCTCTTAAACTGAAGCCTCCATCCTCTGGGGTTTATTTTTTTTTTTTTTTTTTTTTTTTTCCCTCCCCCTCCCCAATCCCTTTCATTTTCCCAGAGGACTCACTGCCAGTTTTCTGTGGCAGACTAATAACTTCTCTGACCTCAGGTTGTCTCCCTCCAATTTAGGCTTATTACAGATAACTATCAAACCTTTTCTCCACGTATATAAATCCATAATTAACTCTGGTTGCAGCCCGGACTGTTAGAAGACTTCTGCCTCGTAGGCCCATCAAAGAACTCGAAATCCCTTAGATGACATTGTCCATTTAGTCCTCAACTTCTTATCAGTGGCATTTCCCGTTAGCCTAAATACATCCCCAATTAAACCACATGCCTCAGCCTTGAGCCTGTTTTACTTAGGTAGCTTGTTTCTACTGCTCAGTGAGCTTTCTTTCTCCCTTTTTTTGGTTCATTCTTTCTCAAGAAGGGTTTTCGTATCCAAGGGACGTGGGGTATCCTGGATGTCCGTGGGGGGATGCAGATCGGAGTGAAACTGCCTTCATCCCGTAGAGAAGGGGTTGGAGGGATCCAAAGGTGGGACTCTGCCTTTTCCATCCTGTCTCCTGAACCTTTTACAAAAAGATCTGACTGCCAACAAAATAGTGGGTGAAAAGGGTGTCTGAGGTGCAAAGGGCTGTGAAGTGCATGTTCCTGTGGGGATAAACCTTAAAGAAAGCAGAAGGATGGGTGTAGTGATTACTTCTGGGCAGCCCCAGCAATGGTGACTCCCCAATTCTGGACTAGAAAGAAATTCATCTCTCCTCCCCTTTACACGCAATCATTTTCTTGAAGGTCTGTTAACAGGCTGACTTGGACCATCCTTTAAACAGAAATTATTTTGTTTGTTTTTCAACATTTTGCTTTCTGTTCATCTAACGATTGAAAACATCAGTGGAAACTTGGAGATCTCTTGCTTTTTGTGCTTGGGCTTTCCCACTTGATCCAGTTGTGCCAATTCCGAGTTGGATCGAGATCACTTACACGGTTATTTTATGGGTAACCGATTCCAGTGTCTCAAATCAAGGACTGTTACTCAATGGCAGGATCAGGCAGAAATAGGAGTGAGTTTGGACATTGTAGGACTAAGCTGTCAACCAGAAATTAAGAAGAAAAAAAGTAGGGGAAAGATGATTTCCCTATTTTCATGTAGATTTATTTTTATTTTTTTAAAATATTTTGTCAGTGTCCAAAAGATTCAAAAGATACATGGGAAATGTCCTGGCACAGACCATGTGCTATGCCGATATCTAGCTATATTTCCTATTTACATCCTATAGCATCTCTTGGCGTTTAGAATATTTTAGGTGAAACTTTATGCCTTTCTGCTTTCTTTAGACTGATGGAATATACATCGCTCTAATAGGTGATGATAGCAATTTATTAAAAATGGCGTAGTTTTGAAAGTATATTTATCTTAGTATGAGAAAAAACACCAGCACTCCAAAGGGGTGCATTTAAAAAGACACTGATATACTTTTGTCTCCAAGGACCCTTGAGTTGTCTGTAGCAGTGGATAGACATCCAAACCATAGACCTCTACGTGTAGTATTCTTTCTGGGAAGTCTGTCCTCCCTCTGCTCTGAGGACAGGAAGAATACTGGTCTTTATAAGAATCCTCTTGACTGCCTGCTCACAAGAGCAGAACACAGGGGTATGGATGACGTGATGTCTATTTTTCAGGTCTACAGTACCCGCTTTGACGTTGTCCTTTTAAATTATTTTTTTTTGAAATGTTAACAGACAGAATTCAAATGAACCTTTTGTTGGGTTTTCTTAGGGACAGGACTGTCCATCTGGCTCTTTCCATATGACCACTATTAAAACGCTGGGGTCAAGACACCCTGTTGTTCTTATCTTTCTTCTCCTGCGTTTGAGTGAATGATCTCTTTTATACCATGATTGTTTGTGAAGGTCTATCATTCTCAGGAGCCTTTTTCTTTATCCTACTTTTCCTGAATTAAGGACACTCCATATGTTTTATCGTCAAGAATAGATGCCGTTCACATAACCATATCCTCCCATGAAAAGAAAGGGAAATTTCCAGCCATACAGAAGTTATTTACAACTCCTTACATATCTATTTGAAAATAATTTTTCTTACTCAATATTTTATCATGAATTTTATCATAGAACGAAAGTGAATTAGAATTTCTTGATGCTGGCCCACACTGTTGGGAGTATGGGTGACCTATAATAACTTGGTCTGTGGTCTGTTTTGTCTACATGTTTTTTCCCAATGGATTTGGGATAACAATGAGCTTTATTTCAATTAATGCAAGATACCTCAGCCATTTGTATCATTATAAAGCAGTGATTTTTAATTTCAGATACACGTATGGAATTTCTTAGTTGTAATTTTCTTACTTGTGTAATTTTCTTATTATTGTAAACTTTTTAGGTTATCAATCTGAAACTAGGAGCTCTGCTTTTTGGTCCCAGAATATATTATCTAAGCTATTTGAAGTTTCCTACAGACTTTTTTTTTTTTTCCAGAGCTTTTCCTTGCATCTTTTGCACAAATATGGCCCCTCATTTGGGCCTTGAAATATTAAATTATACGCGGGTAGGAGAAAGAAATGGGATTTTTCCTGGATTTCAGTTCAAGAGAGCTGGCAGGTCTGTCTCTTCTCCTCGCAGAACACAGTATTTACTGTCCTAGAATTTCATCCTCGGGGGATGTTTTTCTTTAGGGGAGAACCCAATATTACCCTCAATGAGGACACATAAAGCCCAGAGCAATTTATTATGCTAACTGTTTTTCTTACTGAATTTCAAATTGCAACATTGTCGGCGTTTTTCATTGGGGAGAGGGAATGCTGGAGATTTAGTTACACTTTTTATTTGTCTTTTGCCCCTTAGGAAAATTCTGGGCTGAAACAGTCATTGCTTTCATTTAACGAGCCTAATAGGTGTTGCTTAAAAAAAAAAAAATCCTCTTCTGTCAGTGCGTCTAAGATGAATTGGTAAATTTTCCTAAGAACCTCCGTGACCGCAATATGTTTCCTATTTGACTGGTGTCGTACGCGTAGATGGACAACTCAACACTGGAAGGAGGCAGCCTCTTTAATGTTGAAAGCATTACCATTCACAGTTTGGAGGGGAAAAAAACCAAAAAAAAGGCGAAAGCGGGGAGACGGCCGGCGTCAGATTGATTAAGCCCCGTGCACGTGTCTGGGGAGGGGAGGCAGCGGGTTCAATCCCTCCGCCTGAATTTCTTTCTCTTCCTTTCTCTGGTGGATAAATGTCTTGCGGAATGTCTTGCGGCAGATCCCAGCGGGGGCACTGGGCTAAAGCAGAAAAGTAATCAGGGATAAAAACTCATTATCTTGCCCCTATTGTTTTGGTTTCGAGAGAGGTGTATAAAGCGTGCACATCTTAAAATAAGAATTTCGAAGACATTTGCTGAGCTTTTCTTTATAAGACACTCATGGGGAATAATAGATGTTACATGTGTCCTTAGGAACTACTCCATAGCAAATTTTTCGAAACGTTAAGTCTCATCATTTCTCAGTTTGTGGCTTTGATCTTTGCCTTTTTTACGGGAGAGTAGGAAAGTATTTTGGTTACAAGTTCTTCTGAGAGTGACTGGATTCTTTTTTAAATGAACGTATATTTATTTAGATTGGTTTACAAAAGCAGAGGGATCCCCAAGTCTGCAAGGCCCTGAGGTTGCAGTAGAAAGCACAGCGTATATTCATTGTGCAAACTGACAACAAACTGCCAGATGCTGAATTTGCTACTCGTTTTATTATTTAAAACATTTGGCCATCTAATTTCAATAGAAATGTGAGGGGGAATGCAAATGAAGGAAGGAAAAAGCCTGGAAGAAGAAAAGGAACGTAAATTAAAAAATGAAGGAAAAATTCACAGTTGTTCTGTAGTTGAAATTATTCCCTCTAATGTCTTTCAGAGTTATCCTCAGTCGTTAGAATGCATATAAGTATTTTTTGTAAGTGCTGGCCTATGCTACATAACATAAATTGTTTCCTTTCTAGAATGAAATAACATACAAACGCAGCAGTTGTTCATTATTTCTAATCCCTCAGTTGAAGGGGTAGCAGAATTCCTTACATTTGTTATTTGAAGTAAGAGAATGAAATATCTTCAGCAAAAAAAAATAAAATAATAATATCTCTAAATTACAGCTTTTAGCCCTATACTTTTTCTAAGGTGCTTTTTAGTGCGTTGACACATGAGGGATATAATGTCTTCCATGTACCTCCAAGGCTCTGTCTCAAGGTCTGCTGAGCTTGTGCATTCTCTCTTTCTCACTTCTAAGGACCTGAAAGAAAGTTTTTTGGAGACTTTAAAAGAATATATAACTCCTCCCAGTACTTATAGTATATAGCATGTTTGGGTCTTTGATTAAGTAGGGGTTGCCACAAGCTGAAGGAGACTGGAGACAAAATA
Organism: Gallinago jamesoni; assembly: GCA_025769975.1. Lineage (NCBI taxonomy): Eukaryota > Metazoa > Chordata > Aves > Charadriiformes > Scolopacidae > Gallinago > Gallinago jamesoni. The sequence goes on from JAOQGH010000001.1 coordinate 76,476,966, forward strand.
CAGGCTCTGGGTCCAGCAGTAATAAGGGAGTGGTTTTAACCGAAGAGGAAGTGTGGGATAAGAAGCGAAACAGATAGGCATGCAGGATTAGGATTTGCAAGTTCAAATTCAATTAAGTCACAACGATTTGGCTGGACGCCAAGGGCTGCCAACGAAAAGGCTCGAACCCAGCTGAAACTCTCCTTTGATACCATCTAGGATTAACTATCGCAACTCCCGTTTACTGGTCCTTGAGAAGATGGTCTAGGGAAACTCGTTTAGTCAAAACTCTGCTTGTTGGCTCGCAAAGTAGAACGTCTGCCCAAGAGATGAAAACAAAGCCCCGAGCGCTTGTGGTTCTTAACGATCCCGTGATGTGTTTGCAGAAGCTGGAGGTGTTAATCCTGGTGGCCTGGCCAGACTCTTGCTTGAGTGATTGCATTGTAGATTTTCCTTCACCTCTGCTGAAATCGCATTTAGCTCTGAAATTCATTTCTAGCCTTAATAATTGTGTGATGTTGCTGAGTTTTGTAAAATACTGCGTTGCTTTGCTCATTGCTCTCTGTGCATTCAAGGCTCAAATGCTCCATCTTGGCCCTGTAGATGTGGCATATTAACTGCCCTTCCATACTTTCCTCTACCAGTGGAGCTAAAGTGGGATACTCTTTCCCAGGGCTTGCCTTCTGTTCTTTGAGCTGATCTTCATGAGCAAAGTCTAAATCCCTTACACATCCTAGCACTGCAGATACCAGAGACAGTATCGGAATTATATCTCGATAGACCTTCCAGCCACAGAGAATCCCTCCTGTTCCTCACTGCGTGGGACTCCGTGCTGAAGAAGTATTTTCCTTTCTCGTAGGCGAGGAATTTAGAGTCCCACTTAGCTAGGCAAATCAGTGGCCTTTGCTTAAAATGGAGCCATTGAACTTGATTACGTTTTTTCAACTCCATTTCCAAGAAGCTGTCACAGCAGTGAGTTACTCAGCACGTAACTGGAATAGCAGGGAACAAATAGTTTTGCTCATATGAAAGAAGCAGTTGTATCATATTTTATTAATCAGAAAGAACATCTTCAGCAACTAGAGGTGGTTCCTTGTTACTACAGGTAGAAGGTCAGATACTTTTATGAAATTATTTGCAAAAATAGCTTTTTTTCCACCACTGCCTCTCTCTATGCCTAAAAAATGTATTTTCATTGTGAAATGTATTTCCATACATTAGCAAATGCAATACTTTGGAAAACCATAAAAATATTTAATGCTGCAATGATTGCTGCTTGTCGTAAAACTCTTCCTTTCCCTTTTTTTGAAAATGCCCAATTTCACTTACATTTTATTTGATTGACTTCTTTGACCTGCGCTGTCTACATTTGACTTCTTACTGTGCTGGAATTTAAATAATTATGAAATTAAATCAAGCCTTGCATTGGCAAGCACTCTCACTGAAGTAAACCTTTTTCCTGATTGTCTTCCGTTGGTCTGCTCCATGGCCTAGAAGCCTGGAATAATGAGAGCTAATCATCAACTGCAGGAGGAACCTGCCCAGTTGTTTGCTCTCCCTTGGGCTAATTAAGCTCTGATTTTAAGGCAAGACATCGTTATGTTTCACCTTGGCGTTTATAAGCCTCCATTTATTTTGAGGTATGATGCAACAGAAGATGCTATAGGTTAAACACAACTGTTTTCATTAGGTAAAGTAATCTTTTTGGTTATTTTTTTTTTTTTTTAGTGCTGACCTAGTGGTATGCAACCAAGTGTCACGGTCAGATGGCCCGAACTGCCATCCTGGCAGCAGGATGTCTCATGGAGAATCTCCAAAAGTAAATGCAAATTCAATGAATAGAACTTGGAAATAATCTGCTCTTTCTGGAGGAGAACACTAAACATATTTACATTATAATATTCCCTTATGTTTTTAACTTGCTCTCGGGTTGTTCTCCAGGATATAAGCAGCTAAGAAAGAGAAACTCATCAATTTTAAAATCATGAGCAGCATTGAATGAGCCAGTATTTCTAGAAATGTTGTATTACAGGCCAGTGAACTACCCTTAATCACCATCTCACAAACTGAAACTGAAGAATGATATTCTGACTGGGAAGACAACACGCTCCGTCTGGCAGGAGCCCTGACTCCAAAATTTATGGGATTCCTAGGCCAGCCAAGTGCTCATTTTCTAGGAGAAGAGGAATTTCATTTTAGGACCTGTATTGCTTCACCTCCTAGCATGAGCGGGATGTGGTTGTTATTTGTCTGGCTTCTAAAAATGTTCCTCCCTCTGTCCTGATTCAAAGGTAGAAGACTGCTGCTGAAGCTGCAATTCAGAGGCACAATTAGTTTAAGGCAGCAGCATTTCTGAGATAAAAACAGGAGAGAAAGGGGTTGGCTGGTCAGTGGTGGTGGGTTATTATATTTTCATTGGTAGCATCCTGCTCTGAGTCCATCCCATGTTACCCATTTACAACACACCTCCAGTTTACTTGAACAGTTTATTATGATTCCAATCCCCATCTTCATTTTTGGATCTTATCCTCAGGGCAAAGCTGGTGGGCCAGACAACCCTGGGGACACCCTCAAGGGGAGGTCAAGGACTGAGGTCAACCATACGGAGACAAAATTATCCTATCACCACCTGCCTTAGGTGTGCTTCCTTCCACTCTGAGCAGATATCTTATGGGGGGGGAGCTCCAATCTCCAAAGCTATCAACACAGCACATTTTAGCAACAGGAAATCCCCGCTCTTTCTGATATGCTTATTTTTATCTGTGTCTGTGTCACCATAAATTCCCAAATCTTTTGTGTGCCTTCCCTTAGGATCGTGCAGAGTGGGTAGAGATGGCATTTTCTAAGGCTCATTTGAAGCTTGTGAAATCCACGCCATTTATCCAGGGATTTAGTTAGCTCAGAGGTGGGATTTTGGTTTTTTTTATAATTACGCCACATTCAAGCCATGAATCAATTCCTTTATTTTTTTTATCACACTCGTTAGGAGGCCTTGTGTTTCAAAGATGTTACCAGGTTGTAGGACATCTGTAATTACTCTGGAATAGCAGCCTCGGCAGCCCGGCTGAAGTATTTTGATGATTTTTATTATTTTTTTTCTCCCCCCTTCCTCCCTCCCTCCCTCAGTTTCCTGGCTGTGCCGGGGGGTGCCACAAACAGCCTGTTGTTATAAACACCACAGAAACTGTGCTCCACACAGAAAGACTATTGACAACCCAGAAGATAATTACTAACATCGCCTGGACAAGGGGAGGAAAAAAAAAAAAAGAAAAAAAAAGAAAAAAAAAAGAAAAAGCATAGCCAGACAAGGAAGGATACGTTTTTATGAAAGGAGACAGTCTTAATTCCAAAATTAATTGTGTCTCCAGCCACTGATAATTAAAGGGGGGGAAGGAGAGCTGAAGCGGTGCATTTCCCTTTGTTCTGTAATTTATCTTATCAGAAAAAATGTAATTTATCTTATCAGAAAATCACGTGTAATGAGACAGGTTTGGGGGACGGATCGTCTGGCTTTGGTTTGGAGACGTAAGCAACAGTGAAGGAATGGGGTAGAGCCAAATGGCTGTGAGGAGATTTGTAGGTGCTGAGCTTCTACTCTGCGCTCAGGAGACCCCACCTGGAGCTCTGTGTCCAGCTCTGGAGCCCTCAGCACAGGAAGGACATGGACCTGTTGGAACGGGTCCAGCAGAGGGCCACCAGGATGATCAGAGGGATGGAGCACCTCTGCTGTGAGGACAGGCTGAGAGCTGGGGGTGTTCAGCCTGGAGAAGAGAAGGCTCCAGGGAGACCTTAGAGCAGCTTCCAATATCTGAAGGGAGCTCCAGGAGAGCTGGGGAGGGACTCTGTCAGGGAGTGCAGTGACAGGACAAGGGGTGATGGTTTTAAATTGGAAGAGGGGAGATTTAGATGAGATACTAGGAAGAAATTCTTTGCTGTGAGGGTGGTGAGGAACTGGAACAGGTTGCCCAGAGAAGCTGTGGCTGCCCCATCCCTGGAGGGGTTCAAGGCCAGGCTGGATGGGGCTTGGAGCAACCTGGTCTGGTGGGAGGTGTCCCTGCCCAGGGCAGGGGGCTTGGAACCCAGTGATCTTTAAGGTCCCTTCCAACCCAAATGATTCTGTGACTCCCCCAAGTTTCTAAATACCCCAAAGGGCTCTTGCTATTCCTCAGTCCAGAGACACAGCATGAGTTCCAGCTGCGTTGGGAACCACACACAATATAAAATAGACCTGGCGAAAGATTCAAACTGCACGTATATCATAGCTTTATTTTAAAACAGAACATCATGAGGAATCATGACTTTTTGCTACATTTAAAATAGTATTTCACTACTTAGGTGGAAGTATTAGGCAAAAAAATGTGAAGTAATTATCTTGCTCTCACGACTCTTTGGTTTGATACCATGAAATAGGAGGAAACAATGATCCCAGTTCATGTGGTCAAGTAGTTTAACTTGGCTGATACTGCAATTTAGCATAAGCAATCCTCATCTAGATTTAGAGACGTGCACCTTCATAGACGTGCAAGGGAATTACCACTTTGACAGTACAAGGAACCATTCCAGTGGCACAATTACGGTTACATGGAGACTTACATGCATGAAGTATTTCAGTAAAAGTAGTAGATCCTTAGCCACGTTAGTTACATTGTGAAAAGTAGTAAGAATTTAATCTCTCTTGACGTTCATCCCCAACAGAATTACGCAAGTGTTTTTCCAAACATTTTGGAAAAAAATGAATACGGTCAGAGATAGGAATAAATCAGAAGCAGGAAAAGGAGAGTGATATTTTATAACCGTACCCTTTCTATTTCCTGTTTATAATGCCTTTATTTTGGTATGAATTTCGATATTGAATTATTTTAAAGGGCAGCTTACATCTGCCATAATGAACTAGAACAGTATTTTTCCTCAAAGGAGTACTCGAAATTGAACTGCTTCCTTCCCATAAAAAAAACTCACTGTAAAGTTTCAATGATTTTAAACACATAAAAAAAAAAAAAAAAAGAGAAAGCAGTAAGAGTGATTACAGCATTTGAATCAGGTATGCTGAATATTTCATTTGGAAGGAGTTGCAATCCTTGCAGTGTATGAATGCTAACTTTGGAAAAGCCAAAATCGTGTCTCAGATCACAAAATCTGCTTTTCTGTTGTTGCAAATAACGTCACACAATCCGGTCTGTAGTATTACAGACTCTGTGAAGTAGGAACTGTATGGTTTTTGGCATGCATGGCATTCTCTTTTTCTTTTCTGGAGGCTGTAATATAGAAGCATATAAAAACTGCAACAGTTTTTTTCAGATCTTTTTCTTTAAATGCCAGATGACCAAAATGTCTCTTGGTCAGCTAATAAGGAATTATGATTCCCGTGGGGGGAAAAAAGGTCAAAGTATTACATTTTACTAAATGGATAAGCATTTGTTACACTTAGGAAGGTCAGTCCAGCATTCGGTGTCATTCCTGCAGAAACACAGTGTATTTCATTTAAACAGGGAATCGGATTTCTTCCTGGGTGGACTCATCTACATCCAGAGCCACAGTGAAAAGGAGTAACATTTTTAAAAATGACTAATGATGTTTGGTACCTAAGTTGACATCTTAAAGAAACTTGATGTCTTGGAAGCTGCGGGTCATCTGTCATTGGAAAAAAATATCCTACTTTAGGTTTCCAAGAGATGGAAAGAACAAACATGTGTCACTGGGATTTGGGAAAAGTGCTGTTTCAGCTGTGTGTAGGTACTCACATGTTCATTTCTAAACAAGCTCTACTGTGTAACCAGTGAAAAAAATGAATATAGTCAATACGTGCCCTTCAATAGGAACTATTTGTTTATCATTTGGGTTACTGGACGTGAAGGTGTCATTGTGCTGGACCAAAACCAAAGGGTGTAAGTCTGACAAATGACACAAGAGAGTAAATATTAACTGTGTTTCACAGCAAAGGCACTGGGTCATGAGTATATTGTTGCACTCCCAGAGCTGCCCACCGTTATGACGTTAATTGTCTATCAAACTTCTGCCGACCCAGACTCTGATAGAATTAAGGTGTTTGGAGCCTCGCAGAGCTGAGCCTTTTCCAGTGGAGTTTTTGTTGACATTGCAGTATTTGAACAAGATAAAATAACGTCACCTCTGTTGCAGAACTCTCAGCCCGGCCGTAGAGCGTGGAGGACGTGTGTTACCATGGTGCCGTGGCAAATGGCACACGTGGGATCATGCTCTTTTACCATGGCTATGCCATTATTTTCATTCCTTTTCCTCAGTAGTGGCATACAGAATTTACACATCCTTTGCATCATTGTCAGGCCTTGAATTACTTGTAACAGCAGGGGAAAGTTAATAGTTTACATCTTTTGAAAGAAGATAGCAGCTATTTAGTAGCAAATACCTTTTTAATATCCATGTTTAAAGTATATTCTGCTTTTGTTCTTTTCATGTTCCATGTTCCTTTCAAAAGCCTTTCTTGGTTTACTTGCTGAAACTAAAGACTCTTTATCTGAATCACCGCCTTGCAGTGGATTTTAATGAATTTGCTTTGACTGTAGAGTCAGGTGTTTTGAGTTTCTAGAACTGAAACACTAGGGTTTTGAGCAAATATTTTGAACAAGTACTGCAATTTGTATCTATTGGAACTAATCCTCAGGGAGCGATGGCTCAGAGGAGTACGAATACTACATTATCTAAGCAGAACTAATTGAACCATTTGCAGTCATTCTACAGTGGTTTTCATGATATTTCATTGCTGTTTTATCATTAAAAAAAGAAGAATTTACTGCTGAGCTTCACTGAGCTCAACAATAGTTTATGGATTACTTACTCCAACCTGCACTGAAAAATCTTACCGTGCACTCTTTAAGAAGAGCAGAATCTTTTCATAGGGAGGACTGGTCAAATCCTGCAAATATTACTTAACGTGTTGTGTGCTACTAAAATAATGTAGTCTGCTCCTGTGTCTGAGGTTTGGCTGAGGGCAACTGAAGACACTACTCTTCTAAGATAGGAAATCTGCTTATAAGACCTCCAAATAATTTGTTTCAAAGATATATGTCTTAATGGATTAGATTTACAGTCTTCCAGAGGAAGGTTAAGAGTGCAAACCCATGCTTTACTTTTCATTTCAGATCCAAATCCAATCTGGCATAGTAGGTTTCATTCCCAATGGTTTTTGCAGACGCTGGAGAGTATGAGATTTTGTTTGCTTGGTGGTTTGTTTCAGTGGAGAGGCAGGGCTCTGCATAGTGAATTCAAGTTCCTTTACATGCCTTCTTTAGAAGTAGTTCAGGGACAGTGAGGTATTTGGATATCACCCGTGGAACCTTTTCAATCGGTAATTTTCAGCCTGTGATATGTCAGGTAAAATAAATCATGAAAAATGGGACATCAACTCAACAAGCCTATATGTAGAAAGCACAAAAACGAGTTCTAGATTAATTTAAAAACCTCTAAGAGTGTCTATCTTCTGATCCTAGGAAGGTTTCTTTGTAAAGTTTGGATTTCTGATGATGTGTGTATTGGTAGGAGGAACAACGTTTCATGGGCTGGTATCCCAAACTACCTTTTAAATAAAATAGGTATCCAAAGTATCATAATATAATGCAAATTAAAGAATTAGTGTGTTAAAACATAGTTCCAGGTATACTAATATAGAAAGAAATGACTGGAAAGGCTGTGACTGAGTAGTTTGCCAGTGCAGTCACCTATCATACATACACCAGTTCATTTCGGATGAAGTCCTCTATGTAAATTTTGGAAATAACCTTATTTCTCCTCAAAGCACATTTCAAAGCATTCTGGCATGATGTTGGAGATGATGGAACATGTCTGTGCTGTTGCTAATTGCTATTCCTAACTGGATTGAGACACATTTCAGTGTGACCCAGTCTGCTTTTGAGCGTAAACCACTGACAGCACAAATGGGGCTAAAGTCAATAATTGTCGAGGGTTATTTTTAAACATAATTTTGATGGATTTGGTTGTCTGCTCATTAACCACTTTTACTCACTGCTCAAAACGGGTCAATATAAAACAGTATGACGTGTGGACATTTCTCAGAACATCAAGCACAGAGCAATAATAGTTTTCTATGTGTTGAAAAGGGTTGAAAACCTAAAGTCTAAAAACCTAATTTCGTAATATGACTGCTAAATTGTTATTTTAACTATACCCTTTAGTGGAATATAACATGGTGGGTCTGATTTTTAGTTTGGCTTCTAAATATAACTTGAAGTTGATGCACGGAACCAGTAGATAAGTAAATAGATGCAGCTCTTCTACTTCTCATAATTTACTTACAGAACCTCTTATTGTATCTAACAAGCAGCACAGCAAACAGTTCAGCCAATACTGCCGTTCCAAGACATTCCAAAACTGCAAGCCAGAAACCTCAAAAATCACAAAATATTACATTATTATGATTAATTTGAAATTCTTCCACATTTCATTCCAAGTTTTGAATCTCAGACATCATGCTCACAAGTTTTTCTAGAGCTCTGGGAACTGGACGTTTCCCCCAATGAAAGCATTAATTCTTACATAATCCCTTGCTGCCAGTGGCGTGAGGTTCTGAGAAGAAACTCATAAAGATCATGAGACTCTCCAAGAAGACACAAGAGTAAATGTTCATTAATCACTTCGGAGGTCTAATCACTTACCTATAAACAAGCATGTTCAGAATGAGTGCCCAAATTTGCTTTTTATCAGCAGTATTTCATATACTTCTGTATGCCATGGTTAGCATACGGACTACTTTTAAAATTTTAAATCCCAGGACCTCTCTGAGGCATAATTATTCTTTGTAAAAGGGTTTTGTATCTCAATAAAAGATTTTCTGAGCAGAAAAAACAATTCTGACCGTCAGTGCTGTAGTCCAAAATAATTTGTCCTGTCTTTTGAATAAGCTTTTTGTTGCCAGATAGCATGAATATATTTTTATGACCTTATTTTTATTACTCGTTGCTGGGTAACCTATTGTTTTGGAGCCTAGAAAGAATCCAGTCAAATCTGGATGCTAATGCAAATCTGCCACTAATGACCATTTTGTTACATCATTGACCCCCCTCTGTTTTGTCTCTGCCTGTGTTAATGACTAATTTTCAAGAAATCGGGTTTTTTTTAATTAATTCTGCCATATGATGATTAGCATTGTCAAATATTTACTATCTGCTTTCAAATTGTGAGAAGACCTAAATTTGTGGATTTTTGTTATGGCGTCAATAACTTCAGAGGGTTCCTGACCTGCAGGTAGTTCTCTTCTTTCTGTGGAGACCATGGGAATGTAATCACTTTCTGCAGGTTCCACTTAAAATTGGTGCATAGAGAAAATTGATTCTGTTCTTTGAAGGATTTTTTATTATGTTTTCCTGCTCTGATAGGTAGAAGGGGACATTAAGAAGGCTTCTGTTGCAGCTGGCCCTCTGTTCTGCAAGTGGAAGAGTTATCAGTAGTTAAGTGAGGAGAACACCTTATGAGCTTGTGGCATAAAGATTTTAAAGATTGTTGTTATTTTCCATTAGCCATTTTTTTTTCCAGGTGAAAATAGACTTGTGGTCGGTCTGCTAGGAAGAACAGAAAGCAGATTTTCATTTTCTCCATTTTATATTTTTAATTCTGTGTTCAACAGAAAGTCATCCCATTTTAGGCACCTAGTTTTCCAGGTTCTTCAATAATAATAATGGGGCTGCCAGAAGAAAAATGGTCATTCTGTTGCTCACAGCAGAGCTCTAGGGTTTTGAGAGCAAAGTAATCATGCCACTGTGGCTTATTTTCTATGTTAAAATTGCCTAGAGCTGTGCCTTATGCAGCCTCTGCAGATTTCCAGAGGAATTCTTAAACTAATTGCCAGTATAGTCTGGCCCTCTGAGTTTCTGGAGAGAGAGAATTTCATTTTTTAAACTGCTTTAGATGTTCTAAATTCAGGGAGAAAGTGGCCGTGATGAACAACTTAGTTACGAAAAAGGCTGTAATACTGGATTAATTAAACTGCATTTCAGATTCCCAAAGAATAATCTGGGTTCTCCACTTCTCTTCCCTGACATGAGCTGCCATTTCAGGCGTGTGTTTTAGAATCAGCTCTCTGCTGGGAAAAATCCCACTTTTTCTGCACATGCCTTTTGCTCTGAAATCTTAGCTTGGATGTGCTGATAGTTTTATTTCTACATTTTCCAACAGAAATAAATACCTGCATGAAAACCACAGAATATTAAGAAAGTAAAAAGTAGGAAATCTGTACAGCTTTTTTGTTTTGCTGGTTTTTCCTTTTTTTTTTTTTTTTTTTTAAGAGAGGAGCAGAAAGGAACAAAATAATAACGTCTGTAACAGGAAATCCCATCCTAAGTGTTAGTGAAAAACAACTTCTTCCTCTCCCCAACCGCTTTGCAGAGAGGTTTCGGTCCCTTGCCATGTCGATGGCAGGCGTGGTTGGAGAAAGCACAGTCAGCAATTAAGGGATTTTCCTTGGTTTATGTTTTCTTTTTACTTAATCATCTAACTGTAGAAGGTATCAAGTTTATACATACAAAACTGATGTAAAATTACCTCAGCTTTACAATATATAAAAATTAAAAAAAAAAAAAAAAAAAAAAACCACCCCGAAACAAACCATTAAGTCACAGAGCATGCTGTCCCAAAGACTTGGAGGGCTGAGGTCACCTAGGTCATGGTCCTAATAAGGGAGTGCTTTAATTGGTTTCTACTTTTTCTCCCCTGACATCCCTCCTTTCCCTCCACCAACCTTCACATCTTTGATCCCTCGACTGCTGGGGTTCTGAAACTGTATGGAGAGAGCTGCAATTATACAAATATCACCATTACTGTGACATGTTACAGATAGAGGGAGCACGGGGCCTCCTCTACCAAGTAATCCTGTAAATTGCTTAAAATAACAATGGAGAGCACTATACGCTTTTCTCATCCATTGTCAGGCTGAAATAAATAGGTCTTTCTTTAACACGCCTAATCCTGCTAAACAGTACAAAATCCTATTACTCAATGAATTATAAATCCTGCTTCAGCACCTCATTTGTCCTGGAGTGTTTCATTGTGGAAAGCAGAAATTCAATACCTTATTTTAGTCACACAATCCCCAGCGCGACTGATTTTCCTCCTCCCTTCCCCCATCCTCTACCTCTCATGTCGATTTGTGCTCGATAAGGTTTGTGTTACGGCCCCTGCGAATCCTGGTGAGGGAAGGAAAGACATCATTAGCCTATTAAAAAATAATAATAATTAAAAAAAAAACACAAAAAAACCACTGGATGTTTCTGTACCTACATTCCCACTGTGCGCTTTCAGAAGGTGATGCAACACAGAGTTAAGACCTTGTTAAGTTAATGTTGTGATGGATGTCAAACCACGTTTCTTCCTTGGGTATAGCAATAATAGTAGCATATCTTTATCATTTTCCCCTTCCTTGTGTTACAAAACCTAAGTCTTAAGACCCCCTTGCGTTTTTCCACCATTGAAGCCCCTACATTCACCAGATTTTTCTGGGACCTTAGAAATGCATCAGATGTGCATCAAGCAGGTTAAGTTCCTTAGGGTATGGTCTCTGGTGGTGCAGGCTGGAGAAACCACAGCTCCTCAGTGGGCAATGACTCTCTCCGGTCCCTGCTGTCACCCATGGATGTGTTACTGTGGGGTAGAGCTGTTTCAGACAGAGTTGGGCAACAGTTTGCATCAACCTCATGAGACCACCAGGAGAAGATCGTTATAGTGCTGAAGGAGAACTGGGCCACAGAGGAAGGGGTTTGTAGCAAATAAAACCTTGTGAAAACCATCTGAGTAAGAGAAGGAACTTAGTTTTATTTATTTTCTTTGGTTTGCAAACTGTGGGTCAGGCAGTACCTGGCGATACAGGAGGAAGGGAGGAGGGAACGTGAGAAACCATATTTCTTTGCCTCAACACTGCAAGGATTTAATACAAGTCAGGGTCGACCTGCCTGAAACCGTCTCAGAAAGTTGACTAAATGTGCCTGGAGTTGCTGGGTGTGTTGTGTTGTGGTGAGGGACCCCAGCAGCCAGGTCATTTGGGCTAGAAAACATCCATTCCTTCTGGAGGTATGTTAGCTGGCTTTGGTGGAGTTCCTCCTGGGCTCTCCTGCTGTAGCTTAGATTCTTCTTACTCTGTCCTCGTTGGGCCTCTAGTTGTAAAATGAAAATCTAAACTTGTGAATTCAAATTATTTGGTTTCAGAATATATACCATAAATATCTCATATCTGTCTGAGATCTCCTTTGTTTTCTTGCTGTCTGTCTTGCCCTCTTGCCATCTCTAAATACTATTCTAGATGTGGTAAGTATATTTCATTTAACTAGGCTTTTTTAATGGAATTCATTCACAATGCATGACTAAATTTGTGTCATGCCTGTCTCTGCATTCAATTTTTTAGGGCTTTATGCAATAAAGAATTACATTTCTTTTAATGAGTGTATTTTACGCTACCTACAATACATTAAAAAAAAAAAAAAATCTGTGTCAGTTCTCTTTTCCTTCTGAAGCCAAATACAAGTTGCTCAGGGATCTATCTTGCTCAAAAAAAAATTAAGCTCTTTTTCCTTTGTGGTAGTCGAAAATGAAGGAGGGTTAGAATTGATCAAGCTACAGTTAGAAAGGCTCAGAAATTTTGCCTGTAGAAAATAGTATTTTGCTCTTGTGTTTTAATTTTGTGGTGTTGCCCTTCCCCGCTGGTGGCCAGGGTTCAAACTGTTGCAGCACTGTGTTTAACATTTTTATCAATGGCATAGACAGAGGGATGGAGAGCACCATCAGAGAGTTTGCAAATGACACCAAGCTGGCCACGAGCAGGCAGTGGGCACTTGCAGCCCAGAAGGCCAACCCCATCCTGGGCTGCATCCAAAGAAGTGT
>JAOQGH010000001.1:76489902-76509243 GCA_025769975.1 Gallinago jamesoni
GAGCGGCCTCCCAGTACCTGAGGGGGCTACAGGAAGGCTGGGGAGAGCCTGTTGACAAAGGCCTGCAGGGACAGGACGAGGGTCAATGGGTTGAAACTGAAGAAAAGCAGATTTAGATTGGAGATTGGGAAGAAGTTCTTTGCCATGAGGGTGGTGGAGCACTGGAAGAGGTTGCCCAGGGAGGTGGTTGAGGCCTCTTCCCTGGAGACATTGAAGGTGAGGCTGGAGGAGGCCCTGGGCAACCTGGTCTAGTTGGGGGTGTCCCTGTGACTGCGGGGGGGGTCGGACTAGGTGGCCTTTGGAGGTCCCTTCTGGCCCAGGTGATTCTATGATTATTAAGTTCCCTCTTCTGACTGTGTCTGAGCATACATCTTTATACAGCAGCCTGTTGAGTGGCTGTCTTCTGACTCTTCCTGAGTCTTAGTTGGGACAGACTGGTGCCACTGGATCATCATAGGACAGATGACACTAGGATGGGCAATTTGAGGTGTGGAGCAGATGGGAAAGACAATGACTGAGGATTTGAGGGTGGAACGAATTAATGTTCAGTAATGACTGGCAGAGGCCATGTTTTTCAGTGGTGATTTATGTGGAACCCTGAGGTTTCAAGGCAGATCACCTGTGAGCCAAAAGTGAATTTAAGCCAAAATTAGGATTACTAAGTACTGGGAAGATCACCTGTAGCTATATCCGATTAAGTATTTCAGATGACACATCTTTTTGGTTGGACTTAAATTGTTCTTGAAATTGCATTTAATTCCTTTCTTTTGGCCAAATTAAAAAAAAAATAAGATTGTTTCTTTAAGATTTGTATTAATTAATTTTACCAGTACTAACATGAACATTAATTTTTGAACAGGTTCCTATTTAGAAATATATGTAAATTTTATTACAAAATTCATTTCTCAGAGACATGAAACATTTTTCTTTTTTTGCTCAGCCCAGCAGTATTCATACATTTCTAAAATGACTTTCCACCCAATGCATCATGTTCTAGACTCTAGAATTATCCTCGAAATCCTTGAAATTTCTGAATAAGCATTTTTGTCTGTAATGATTTGTAGCTGTTATCTGAACTATGAGATGATGCTTCCAGCAAGTCATGGAGTAGACCAGTCAGCAAATGTATCGTAGTAATCTCAACCTATAGTCTGGACATAAATCTGGAAAATACAAACAAAACAAATGAATAACTCAAAACAAGTGACAACTTCCTAAATGTACACAGTGAAAGATTTAGGGGGAAAAAAAAAAAAAGCGTGCAAAAGCTACATTGTTTCAGAAACAAGAGGATGGTACAGCTGTAAGAAGTTAATACTAAATAAACATTCTACATGCTGATACTGATCAGAGAGGGGAAAAAAATCCAGATAGAGCTGAATTTTAAGATTTTTAAGATTGTAAGGAAAGTAAGAAAATGCATGTTTTAGGAAAAAAAAGCCATATGTGAATCCTAAGCTTTGGAGTGTGAGTTATCTCGTTACTAGAAGTAGATTTATGCATTTAAAGTGATATCTTGACCATGTATACGATTGACGGCGGCATTACTGTTGATGCTTCTTTTTCTATAAGAGTTCTATGGGCAAAACTTACAAATCTGTATCTCAAACACTTCACAGTTTGAGTCCCAAACATTTGCTGGTCTTTTCACTCACGAGTGATGTTAGCTACTGGATCTCAGTGAGGCTCAGCACACATCAGCTTTGGCTGGGTTTTGGCCCACGGGGAGCAGCGATATGAAAAGATGGGGGAAGAGAAAAAAATGCTGAGTGTGGGAAACAAGGAAGCAGAGCTGGGCTGTGTGGGGCTGCACCTCCAACTACACACAAAGACATTTACGTTTTTCTTTTGTCTGTCAGGATCTCTGATTGCTTCTGACTAATCCTTCCCTACGCTCTCTTTCCTCCTCTTTCAGTCCACGGTGTCATTTCGGCTGCTTTTGCCGCGGTGAACCGGAGCAAAGCCTTTGTTTTCATAACACGTGAAACTGTATTCTTCAAATTCTTCATTGATTCTATTAAGTTTTAAAAACAGCCCTTTCCCTCTCCCTCCCTCTCTCCTCCCTGAAAAAAAAGAAAAGGAAGAAAAATCCACCCACCCCCCGGTCCCCCCAGGCAGTGGTCTGGACTGATTGGCAGGCTCTGCTCAGGAGAGACTCCCAGATCCTAATGGCAAGGATCCTAATTGCTGCAGGTCAGGATGGAGGCTTATTTACAGAGCTCTGGAGGGATCCAAGAGCTTGGAGATGGCAGGAGGCAGGACAGGGCACTGGAGCGGCCGTCGCACGGAGCTTTGCACGACGGCTGGGGAGAGAGAAATGGCAGGGAGCTCGTTGCAGGGCATGCTGTTACTCCTACTCTTTAACGAGCACTCTATTTGTGCACAAATACAGGGGTTATTTTCTTTCTAAAGAAAATACGTGCTCCTCTACGCTCTAAAAATGGTGTTTCACGTCCGGAGACATCGCAAACGCCAGCAGTGATCACATTTTCTGTTGTTGCGTAATTGCCGATTTAAAAACAAAGCAAAACTGAGTTTTCGAAGGGTCTTGGGAGGTTGGGGTTTACCACACTCCCAGGCTTAAGTGACTCCACAAAGTCTGCAGATGATTGGAGAAGAAGTCACTGTGTGGATTCCCTTGGGGCTCAGAGCAATAGCTAATAAACACAAGACTGGGGTCTTGGGTATCAGGCTGTGGTCTGCTAACTCTTAGAATCATGCATTTGCACTATTTATGAGGTTATCCACGTGTACTTAAATGAGGTCGTTGTACTTCCCCATAGCAATATATGTTAAAGAGAGCATAAAGTTTACCTCCTTGTGTAGGAAGATTTTTCTTCCAGCGATACCAGGAGTTCGAGAACGTTTGTCTGAGCTGCTCGTCAAAATAAAATGAGAAATTTGCTTCAGGGAAGAATGTAATTAAAAAGAAATAGAGTTAGGAATTGTATGGCTAGATCTAGAGCTGATTAAATCGTTTCCCTCCTCTTCTCCTTCCTCCTTTTGCCCCCTTCCCCTGAAAAATAACATTCAAGTTTATAGTAAACTCTCCTAGATTGTATTGATTCCATCTTTGTTCAGTAGCAAATATTTATCTCAGGAACGTACAATTTCATGTGACTAATAAGGAATAAAAAGGAATAAAGAAAAGGAATATTTATCTCAGGAATGTACAATTTCATGTGACTAATAAGGAATAAAAAGGAATAAAGAAAAGGAATATTTATCTCAGGAACGTACAATTTCATGTGACTAATAAGGAATAAAAAGGAATAAAGAACTACAACTGCACAGTTGTTGTGCAAGTCTACTGAAAACTATTTATTTTACTATGTATTAGGTATTTACTTATCCATGAAGGGTTTAAAAGCATGCTGTTGTATCCTGTCATACCTAAAAAAAAAATGAAATCGAGGTTTAATCGAAGTTTCAGGAGTATTAGGCACATGAAATATTTTGTGAACGTTGCGCTATAAAAATAATAGCATAAATATAAAATAGTAATGGCATCATTAGAGCAGTGAGAGGATACGTTTGAGATTACTGCTCTGTGGGCTAATATAAATGCAGTATTTTATCTCAAGTTACTAAATTGATGTCCTTAGCATAACGAATAAATTACTTTCCAAAGTTTAGATGAAAAAAAAACAATACAGAGAAAAAACAAGATTAATCTCATCTTCTTTCCTGTCTCAGGGATGTTTCTGAGTTTTCCTTCCATAAATTTTCTGGTTTGCATTGCGCACAGGGTGCGATTGTTTCACTCCCTTCTTCTCCTACTCACCGCCGTCGACAATAAAGCCCTTGCACTGCAAATGTCAGCGTGTGCGTCCAAACGCGTTGCTGGAGACCACAAATTCCTCCAGCCCACTGGTTCCACTGGAACCCCAACGAAATGCATCACTAGACCTTAGCACAGGGGCCCCGTTTTGTGACTGAGGGCTCCAGCTCCTGTAACAATATTCAATATAACAATATACAAAGTCCCACAGAGATCTTTCATTGAGGGGGCAACTGAAGAAATGAGGTAGTCTGGTAGATATTCCTTGGCACTCTCCGAATGATGCTTTCCATCTAGAAATGTGGGATGCTCCAGGAGTAGGCTTTTTCTTAGGTGTAACCAGACCTCAAAAGTAGACAGCTGGTTTTAGAAGTACTCTCCTTGCAGTTGTGCCATGTGGTGACATGGTCTTTGCAATTCACTTTGTTCCTTGCTCATCAAAATGCTTCCAGTCTCCTCATCTCTCATGCTTTGAACCACATGGAAATGAAGTTCTCACTTTTGCTTTCTTGCAAATTCCTTCACCTTCAAGAGAAAAACACCTAAATAACATCTCTTCTGGCTTTTCTTGCCTTTCCCATTCTTGCTTATTTCTCTTTAGAAAAAAAAAACCCTCTTTTTGCCTGATCCTTAGTGTCTTTTCATCTGCTTCTTTCCCAGCCGGGTACCTCCTCTCTGTTCCACCATGCTTCCATCCTCCTCTCTTCACTTAACATCCATCCAGATCCCTTTGCTTCTCAGAGTCTCTGTAGGGATAACTCATGGGAATTAAAACACAGTACCCCTTTTGCTCATTACTGGTTCTACTCTGCAGCAGCAGGAGCCACACAGTTTTTTATCCCGCAGGGTATTTGGAATTCGAGCCCTGTCGTTGCATGGGGGGCTTTCTCCGTTGTCCATGCACGACCCTGAGCTCGCAGGAGGAATGCTGAGGCGTAGCTTGGAGGGTCTCTCTTAAACCAGCAGGTGAGATTGGATCCAAAGAAGTGGTACAGAATCTCTCCCAGGGTGGAAATGTTGGTGAACTGTGGTGTTGGAAGTTTCTCCCACTGCCAGAAGACTGAGTGGCTTGGGTTGACACCTAGGATGGCAAAACAGACAGAAGTAAGTGTGAAAATGGAAAATCATTTAAGTGCTCACCTTTCTTTCAAAAACAGACCTGTGCTCAGAAGACCATAAGAGCAAAAAGAATCTAGAAATAAATTTTAACAATACTGAAAGAGAAACATCGGTATAGTTCTAATGCATTCACATTTTTACTAGTATGTGCAATTAAATACAAGGATTCTACTTTTGGATGTGTGGTGCTAATGAGGGACTGGTTTAAATAAGCTAAATATTCATTTTTTTTATCAACAGATTCAGTTTCACTACAAACACTGTAAAATGTCTGCTTATAAACACGGCTGAGTGTCTCTCTGCATTTGAATACACAAACTGGTTCCTGGGTTACAAATACATTTTCTTTCAGTTGGTTGTGTCTGCCATCCCAGCAGTTTATTGTGCTCACCACTCAGAAGAAACCAGAGCTAAGAAAACTAACATATTTTCTTTGTAATTTTTCACCAACAGTTTTAACTACAGCTCAAGCTACGGGGTCATCCTTTAATTCCCTGATTGCCTAGGCAAGAAATACAATTAAACACAGTTTTAGCACCAAGAAATAATTATTCCATCTGTTTTCAGCATAATGCTGGACTGCATACTTAAATAAATTGCTTTGCTGAGTAACAAAGAGGTTATTCTTGCCCTTGAGGGCTTTGCTGAAGTACAGACTATAACCTTGGGCTATAGGTAGTCCCTGCAGCAGAGACGTCGACAGATTCTGGACCTTTTTCAGCAGATCTGAAATAAAAACAGTAGAATGCAAACATACATATAAGAGGAAATAGTATAGAGTGTAGATAACTCAGGCAAACTAAAACAAAGATGTGGCAACTGTGTGTCACTGCACGGTCAATTATAAATGTTTTTTCTGTGGTTCCACTGTGTTACTGCCTTGTCAGGTTGGTATAGAACCAGGACTCCAACAGATTGACATGTTAAATAAGTAATAATAAAAAGCAGACACGCCATAAAGTAAGGCCACATATTGTCCGTGGCTCTTGTAAAAAAAAAAGTATAAAATATTTTGTCAATCTTTTGTAATCTTTTCAACATTTAACAGGCATGTTTTGTAACAGAACTAGTTAGCCCATTGGAATGATGCTTCTCAGGATGGTATTAATTATCAAAGCTATGCCCCAGTTAAGACATTCATATAAAAAGGAGCATGCCTTAAAAAAAGAGGAAAATATATATGATTATACAGGATCCTTTTAGTTTATTTTTTATTTATTTATTTACTTTAACTCAGAAGGCTTTTATTCTTCTGATTAGGGAATTTACAGTTATGAGGCTTAGGCTTCTCTCCATCAAACATCATCAGTTTAGGTTTGCAAGAAGTGCCATTGAAGGCAATAATGTTATTCATGTGCATGAAACTGGGAGCAAGCAGGTCTGGGACTCCACGTGATATATTTGTCTCCAGGAGCCATCTCTTTCCCTTTTTCCTTTGAAGGTACATTTTTACAGCACGTAAAAGTCCAGTGAAGTAGTTCAAGCGTGGGATGGGAAAGAAAAATCTCAGCAAACATGAATTAAAATTAAATTGCTATTAAGAGGTATGTGAGTGGTTAATATTGGCAAAATATTAAGCCTCATTACTATATTTCAGTAGCAAGAACTTGTCATGACCAGCTCTGCAGAGCATAATACTAGGCTCAATTTCACAGCAGGTAAAATATCTCTTCTATCTTTTCTACATCAGAGGTGTATGTGGCATTGCTCAGGTACCGTGACAGACACCTCTCGTTGCAGGCTGCGCCAATATCAGGCTTAATTTCAGTTCTCACATGTGCATTGACCACAAATTCCCGCAGAAAGAGACTATTAGGCAACCTGAATTAGTAAACGTCTCTAGTATCTTCAGATTTAGGATTTCTTAAAAATAAATTCCGAAGCAGGTGCTTAAATTTGACTGTTAGAAGTCTGATATATTTTTTTAAAATCTCAACTCTCATTTTTCGTCTTTGTTGTCATTTAAGAATTGACAACCCAAATTAGCCAGTTCTCCTTTTCTTTACTGAATGCTCATTTCTGTTCCCAAGTATAATGTAGCACAACCAACTGCTTATTTTCACTCCTTTGAGGAGGAACATTTATTTACATCCATTCACTGAACTTAAAAGTTGCAAACTAAATTTCGTGGTATAGATGATGATATCCTACCAGCTGATAACATTTCTTACAGCTCACGTGTTTGGCTCCAAATTCAGTAAAACATGGTAATAAGGACTGATGATCACTAGGAACAAAAAAAAAAAGTCTTCATTTCTACCTGGATAAATCCTCTTCTCTCTCTTCATTAATGGTAGATGGAAACTATCTAATCGTTACAACATATCACTCACTGCCTCTGATATGATATAAACCCTCAGAAAAAAAACAGTGCCTGTTTCTTTTTCATTCCAAAGGTCAGAAATCTGGTATGTGAAATAAAAAGTAGTTAATATTCACCGATATAACTGTGAGATCAGGTGGGCCTACTCGGAATGCTAGCAGTCTTTAACATTTGATCTAACAATTAAAAGATTTTATCCTAAATATCACATTATTTCTAAGATTCCATATGGAATGTTTGAAAGTTGTTACTTGAAGAGAGAGAGAATTTCATCCATCTACAAGTTGCACTTTACTCTTTCCCCTTTTCCTCCCCCCTTGCCACCCCAGCCCAAGTGTATGAGCTCAAGAGATCCTCCAGCATCTGCTCCTTTTCCTTGATCTTCTCCAATCCCACACAGATCCTGATTATCATTGTGCTTCCAAGGGTGTTATTTCTCATGTGCACAAAAGTTACGTGACTGTCCTTTGTGGAATTCTTCATTCTATATGAAATGGAAGTGAGTTTCAGCATCTGCCTCGGTTAGGAGCATCTTAAAAACTAATCCATGCCTTTTGAATTTTTGGTATCAGGCTCTGGGAAGAACAACATGTGGGAAGGCTGTTCTTGTAATTAATTGTTTGTTTTCTCTGGCTGCTCTGGGAATCTGTTCTTTGTCCTACATATCTGATAGCGTCATGACTCTAAGATTCTTTATAGCCATAGTAGCTAATGTACCTTAATGCATTTATATTTTAGAGTCTTCAGATGGGTTCCAAGCTGTGGCCTTATTAACAGAAACCAGAGCAGGGTGGAAGCAGCCTTCCTGATAACCACACATTTGAGGCTTCCCGTTCTGACTCTTCTCCCTTGCTTTTTCCGTGACCTCTCCCATTCCCCTCGCAACCCAGCCGCAGCCTAATCATCCTTATTAGAGCAGCAACCATCTTGCATTCTGTAATCTATTGTTTCTAATCTCACGATTTGCGCTTGTCTAGGATGTCACGTTTTTAAGCGCAGACACAGTCCAGTGCCTTCTGTTCCCAAAGCACAGGCATCCACCCTGTGAGTGACCGAGGAAGCCTCTTACGCTCCAGATTCAACGTTCACGATTAAGATAACAGTAACTTGCAGGTGTGAGGTGCTGGCTCTCGATGTGGGAGTGCTAAACTTAAAATGTACTAGGCAAACAGCAACAGTTAGCTGAAGTCGCTGTTATTTTTGCTCTTTTGAAATGCTTGGTTTAAAATCAAACAGCTATAGGCTCCTTGTAGCAGAATCACAGCTAACAAAAAGTACCGCACAGCCTGGCTGAAGTGCTAGACATCAAACCTAAGAGGATTTAGCCCTTCTGCCACCATCCCTCGCCAGCATAATTCACAAAAACGGGACTGCCAAAGCTCTAAGAACGTTCAGGATCAGAATTCCATCCAGCCTACTCACCTGCCAGTGATGTGGATACTTTGAGAAAAATAAGAGAAGAGGCACAATTGCTCAGCTTCCCAGCACTTTTGGCTTAGAAGTTCCCCAGATCTCAAGCAAATATTCATTTTGTGGTTGCAGTGAGTCAGGTGCATCCAAATAAACGTGTTGTGTAGTTGATCTAGGCATGTTGAATTAAGTCTTTTGAGAAGTAGAGGTATTAGTTTTCCTGGAGGTGTGCTGGTGTTCCTTGAAATGCTTACAAGTTAAATACTGTAGGTCTGCTGTGTGTGAAGCTCCATGTGTCTGGGACATGTACCAATATTTCTTTCTAGAGGTCTAGTACAGATAACAAAGAAGACACACAGAGAAAGAGAACAGAAGACCTCTGCTTGAGGAAAGAACAAAGGTACTAGTTAAGAGCCATGTTCACTCCTGTCAAAGCAAGACTGTCAAAAGTTCAATCCTACCAAAAAAATGACTCTCAGCACTGTAAGCAGCTGTTCAGTCTACAGATGTCCCTTTAGATACCAGGTCATCAACTATTAACGGAGGCATACCATGAACTAAGGCTGTCTTGAGCCACAGCGATGTGTGGCATCTGAAGTGAAAGAGATCAAACAACTATGACCACACTCATCTTACCGACTTCTGTACAATCTAACCCAAAGTGAGAAGATCTAATACTAACCAGTAATTTGCAGGATCATCCATGCTCACTGAGAAGTCCTAATTCTAGAATCATAGAATCTAGAATCAGCTAGAATCATAGAATCATATAGGGTTGGAAGGGGACCTCTGGAGATCATCTAGTCCAGCCCCCCTGCCAGAGTGGGTCTACCCAGAGCAGGTTGCACAGGAACTTGTCCAGGTGGGTTTTGAGTGTTTCCAGAGAAGGAGACTCCACCACCTCCCTGGGCAGCCTGTTCCAGTGCTCCACCACTCTCACAGTAAAGAAGTTCCTCCTCACATTTAGGTGGAACTTCTTATATTCAAGTTTGTGCCCATTTCCTCTTGTTCTGTCAGTGGGCACCAATGAAAAAGGACCAGCCCTGTCCTTCTGGCACCCTCTCTTTAGGTATTTGTAAGCATTGATCAGATCCCCCCTCAGTCTTCTCTTCTCTAGACTCCAAAGACCCAAGTCCCTCAGCCTCTCCTTGTAAGAGAGATGCTCCAGGCCCTTAATCATCTTCATTGCCCTTCTCTGTACTCTCTCCAGCAGTTCCCTGTCCTTCTTGAACTGGGGAGCCCAGAACTGGACACAGAGCTCCAGATGGGGCCTCCCCAGGGCAGAGTAGAGGGGCAGGATGACCTCCTTCCACCTGCTGACCATGTTCTTCTTGATGACCCCCAGGATGCCATTGGCCTACTTGGCCACAAGGGCACATTGCTGGCTCAGAAAGAAAAGAGGAAAAGAAAGGGAAAGATACGTTACAAACATGCCAAAAGGACAAGGTGAGAGTGTAGGAGCAGTGATTCTCATTGAAGACTTACACAGAACTAATTAATGAGAAATGTCAAAATAAAACTAATGAGCTATTTTAGGCAGTCAGGGGAAGATGTAAGACAAAGAAGAAGAGAATCATTCAGGGCAGGTGAAAATGAACAGATGATGGGATGGAAGAGGAGAGGGGTTTTAAGCAAGTGATCTTTCATCAGCAAAAGCATAGAATATAACACTAGAGAATGTCATGGGATCATCAGAATGACAGCTGGATGTCCTTATCGCTCATAAATATCACAGCTTTTCAAGGGGGGAAAAAAACAAAATGAAAAACCATTCCTCTTTTTTAATAAAGCATCTGACTTTCACATTCAGAGGTTTCATAATACCCTCTGGCAAAAAAAGTGCTAATGGGTTCAGTTTTCATGTCTGCACTTCAGAGTGAAAAAAAGGGTCAGCAATGAGTTGCATTTTTCCTCTTTCTCATTTAAAAGAAGTGGTATTTTGACTTGTAAGGAGCCAAGCGTAGTTCACGTGCTTCGTTTCCTCTGCGCCGCACATAAAAACAGGAAAAGCCAGTCTTTTGGCTGTGCTTCTTTTTATTGTTGGTTGTTTGACATGTTTTTCTATTACAATTCACAGCGGGGAGCGCTTATCTCCGTTATGAAAACCAGTTGGCCCATTGTTAGGAAAGAAAGCTGCACTTCCCCAGTAGGAAGTCAAGTGTCTCTACAGTGTCGTAGAAAGGCATTCTCCAGTTGGAACTCAACGTATGTCGGTGCTCGGAGACTGTGGGCACGCAGCTCTGGTGCTCCTGCCTTTGATTAGATCAAGCCAGTTTCCCCCTGAAACTGGGAAAGCGGTGGCGTGCCCAGCAGGCAAGGGCAAATCCAGGAGTAGTCCCATTTCCCACCCAGTGGAGATGGGGGCAGGTTTTGGGAACCGTGCCTTTTGTGCAACGTTAGCCAGCAGAAGCTGTGAGGTCGCTTTCTTATTTTTCCCCGACGTCGGTCATTTGGAAGGAGGCGCTGAGCCCGCTCCCTGAGAAACGTCTCTTCAAACAAAAATGCAAATATTGCACCAAAGTTTTTTTTTCCTACTTCCTCTTTTCTTCCAAAGCAGTAAAAAGTACAATATTGCTTTCTGTTTTATTCATATTCTTTTTTTTTTTTTACAGTCCTAACAGTGAGAGCTCACTTTGCCATTTTCTTTTTCCCCAAACACAAACTCCTCAAACGTTCATGTCTGACACTGCCCAATTATTCATGTGGGTATTTCTTAGAATTTCTTATTTCTTATGGTAAACATGATGTTTAGCTCAAAGGTGTAAGTGTGACAATTCAAAATTAAGCCATGTGCTGGTTTGCTTCTACCAGTCAGTCCCTTGGTCAGGGCTTGGGTGACGTTACGTCTTTGAGAAGTCCAATTAGCTACATTTAGTCCAGGTTGAATAAAAATTACTTCATCCGTCTAGATCAAACAATAAAATCTATTTTAAATATCATCCAAACCATTCATCAATACTCAGTAGCTACTCTTTTCAGCAAAATTCAGGTCTGAGTCAAACTTTTTGTTTGAATAAAGCTGTTGTCAAAATCTGCATCAAGAACGTGGAAAGTCAGATCTTCATCTTGATGTGGATTGTATGACTTGGTTATATATCCAGTAATGTTTAAAATACGATTTAATTACTCTACTTTCTTTTTAAGTCATTATACACAGTGTATTGGATAGTCACAGTTTGTTTATTTATTGGATTAATCAAATTATTGTGTAATCCTGTATTTATTATTAATATTTCTCTTGGATGAGGATTTGTTATTATACATGGGTTACAAGCTAATAACAATAGCTTTAAGACTAGAAAGCAAAACAAAGATAAAACATAACTGAATTCTTACCTTTTAAACTGCTACTGCAATGCTTCATTTTGTGCATTTTTGGGCTTAGTTTGACCTTCCTAAACTACATAAAATTAGGAGACTGTACTGGTGGGCTGTAATTTTTTTTTTTAATGCAGTCTGATTTTCACTAGCTCTTCAATGGATGCAAAACAACTGTTTTAGTTCAAGGTATTTAATGTGCTGTCAATTGACTTTGAAAGTTGTCCCCTATTGCTTTCCTTCTTTTATTAAGCACTTAAAAATCCAACATAGTAGATTAAATCTGTGGGAAAAAAATATTTATACCCAGAGATCTTACAAAGATAAAAAGGTCACTGAATATAGCTCTGCTAGAATTTAGTTCTGCTTGTGTAAATACAGACAAGAGAACAGTACAAGAAAAATAATTGGTTCTAATGAAAAAATGCAAAGCAAACAAGTTCCAAAAAGCAGGGTGTTTTTGAGTTTGTTTCCCTAAGATTTTAGAATTACATATAGCAAAGAATATATACTTCTTTAACAAAGTGTATTAAAAGTCCAAAGTATTTCAGACTTGAATTCCCCTATGTTCTAGTTATTTTTATCTGAAATTATGCAGAACTTTGTCCATGGGTAAATCATCTAATAATTTTAAAAGCTACAGATATCCAGCATTTGAAATATCGACTCACATAACACTTCATTGTACAAAAAATTTAAAAAAAAATGGTAACTTTTGACATGATGTACAGTATTTTTTTTTTAAATCTTATGCCCTGTTAGTTGTGCAGTTTCTGCATAGTTTCTTGTTTATAAAATTTATATTGAGATAGAAGAGAATAATGTTAGGGACTGAACATCCTATCGATAACTCTCTGAATTTAAATAGAATAGAAAAGGACCTAGAAATCTTTGGAATATTTAGATGGTGAAGACATATTTGGGGAGTGTATCAGTACAAATCATATTGTAAGTCTATGATTTAGCTTTTTTGGTCAAGGGGTATAATCAATCCAAGGGTTCAGCACTTTCTAGGAGAAGAAACTCATTCCCTGGCAATGGATAAATTCCAAAAACATTTTCAAAGGGAGATCAAAGTGATTTTTCTGCCTTGTTAGGTTTGAATCCATTAGCAGAGGTTACTTCCAAAGAGCAAATACTTGCCTTTGAAATGGAGTAGACTGTCCCAGGTATAAGGTGTCTCCAAAAATGTTCCCCGTAGAGAAATAACCAAAGACATCATTCTTTACCTCGCATTTCTAGTGATATTAATTTGTATACTAAATCATATAATCCTAAAACGCATTTTAGGAAGAAAGTATAAATATTTCCAGCCGGGCCGCTTAATCTGTTTGCTTACTATCTGCTACCTCCTTCTGAGACTGCTTTTTTCCTTGACATGAAAAAATAAATGAATGGTTCTCCAGGCATCAGTAGATTTTTGCTTCTTCTTGGAAGCATCCCCGGGAAGGAGCTAAAAATACTGCTGGAGACAACAATAAAATTCCCAGGAGTTTCAGCAGATGAGTAGTTCATGCAGGGTTGAAATGAGAACCCCTTTTGAAAAGAAATCCAGGCTGATGGTGAAAAGTCATTACACACGTTTCACTAGAGCTTGGAAAATAAAGAGAATGCCCTTGAAGATAAGGGTTAATAAAAAACAAGTTATTGATGTCACTTTGAGGGACAGCTGAGTGAAAGGCAGGTATCTGAAGCACAATCACCGATAACTATTTTCTGCCTCTCAAATCTGTTAAACATCTTCCTATTTTGAAAATTATAAAAAAAAAAAATCTTCAATATCACATAGAGCAAAAACCAGCTACAACAGGCTAACTAGAGGTCCCTTTAACAGACCCAGAATTGATCGTCAGCCTTCATTTTGTATAATTGTTCACCTACATACATTTTCATTGTTGCTTTTGCCTGCTGTATTAAAATTGAGTGTCATAATAGACACTTTAATAAAAGACCCAGTAAAGCTTCTCACGAGGGAATCTAATTCCTTCCACATTTGTCTAATTTGGTTACATCTTCATTGTTAGTATGGTTATTTTTTTGTAATGTAATAGCAGTTATTGTTCCTTAGAGATCATAACGTTTTGGGACTGCTGGTGCCTGAGGAACAATTTCCAGATTAGTGCTGCCATCTAAGCTCTTTCACCTTCTGTCCTTGCTCTACATTCACTGCTTACAGATGTGGCCAGAGGTACTGCTTGGGTCAGGTAGAAAATCTGATTGTTTTAGGATGTTCTCACCTGTGATAGACCTGAATGTATCGAACTTGCAGTGCTAATTGATGTCACTTATATTATCTGATTTTGAACCATCTTCAGTGTCCTGCAGCATCCCCAGTAAGATCATGGTGTTCACGGGTACAATTTAATTCATTATTTTGTTGGTTCTCTAAAAGAATTCTAGTCAGGAATTAAGGAAAGTATAGTGTGTTGCTATGATATCAAACTGGCTGTAGATAATTTTGCCTGTGTCTATTTAATGATGATTTTTAGCTTATTTATGTGATACTGGAATACAGCTTGCCAGCCTACTGAGCCTCTGGTATTATTATTATCTGATAATGGAAGATTCTGTACCAAAGATTTTCAAAACTTGAGCAACCTGACCTAACTTTGACACTAGTCCTGTACTAACAAGGAATTGAATTATATTTCCACCCTGGATGAACGTACAATTCTGGTTTTAGTGGTGACTAAGCCACTTCGTTCTCACACTTTTTTTTTATAGCTTTGGCAGAACATCCTCTAATTCTGAGGGAGTTTAATGTTACTTGTTCTTTCAACACAGCATCTACAAGCAGCTTAACCCCTGTTTTCACTTTACCCTTTTTTTCTGGAAAGGATGCCTGAGAGAGAGCTGCAAACTCAAAGCAAGTCCTTTAGGTTCACGTGCTGGGTAGACCCACAACTTTTTTTTTTTCTTTGGCAATTTAGAGGAAGCGCTGACCCTGCTCACATTTCTGAGTTCTGGTGGGCTTACCAATCTTCCTCATCTTGTCTTGGGGGACTTCAAAACATGTTCCCTGATATAGAGGGACAAGGATATGCTGTCTACCAATTGCAGTCTTCCCCGTTCACTCACTCAGGAGATGTTGCTGCCATGGCAGCTTCTCATGTAAGCAGGAAGTTTTCTGCTTAAAAAATTCAGAAGAACTCTTTCTTTAGAAACATTTTTGTCACTGTTGTGTATTCTGTTCTCTTTTTTCCTCTCTCTCATTCTTTATTCCTGAGAAGGTTTCCATGAAAGGGAGACCCTTCTTATCTGAAAAGTTCATCTTACTCTGGTTCCCCACCTGAAGCCCTTAATTGTGTCCACAATAGCCATTTGTGAAGTCTTACACAGAGGACTATGGCTTCAGGTGAGCAACAAACAGTGGGAGCAGATGGAATCCCAGGAAACAAAGATACCATTCTCATGCAAATCTATCCCCAAAAAGAAGGAAAAGAAAATATATTCAATGGAAACACTCCTTTAGTGAAACCTTAAGTCAGAGGCACAAAAGTCAGAAGTTTCAGCAGCAACTCTAGACTTGGCTGTCTTGCTGCATTTTTCATTACACTTTTAGCTTTTGTTTCTGTCCCCTATCCTGATCTGCTACTGTGGATCTGAGTCTTAACATCTGAGAAATATTTTATATTCTAAATTTCTGACACAAATCCTTCTCTGTTTAGCACCGTGGCTTGACTTTGCAAACTATGAGCATGTGTATGCAAAAAGAACCCACAAACTCTGAAATTAAGTTTCTCTGGGAATTCTGAGTTGAGCTATCTGAATTTTGCAGGTCTAAAAGCCATATACAGTTATATTGCATGAATAGAAAGCTTTTGTACTAAGTTTCTTCTTCAATGCTTTTGGCTTTTTATATAGTGGGAAAGTATGTAATCTGTAATTCATTGTAACTTCTTTTGTTGCTCATTTAGTTTGCATTCAGCTTCTGGGACAAAAGTAAGGCGTTTGAGGGCAGAGGAAACCTAAAGTAGTCAAGATCGCTAGGGAGGTTGCGCAGACATTTATTTAAATTGCTAGCCTAATTGTCAGTTTGGGACAGAGTTTACCTGTACGTTGAATTTCCTACGTGCACGTTACTTTAGAGGTTTCAAAACCAAAATTTTTCAACGTTCTTGGAGCTGACTGCAATGTGCTACCACGTGCAAAGAAAGGCACACCCTTAGCTGCTTCGGGTTGTCCTTCACCAGTCGAAGCTGGTCAGTAGTTGGACTATGTCCATCTTTAGGTGTTTCACTCTCCCACTTTTGTTAGTTCAACCCAGGCAGTCAATTTTCCCACCACCTTTCTTCAGCCGTAAGACTGGGCAGTCTATTTGGTTTAGGATTATTTTAACGGCTGTGCAGTGACCCAGATTTTAAATTAATAAGATAACTGAAGCTTCCCTACTGTGATGCTATTTTACGCACTCTATTTTCTTTACATAAAAAACCATAAAAATTGCAATCACCTGAAATTTATTGCGAAAGGCGAACTAAATGAGGTAAAGGAGACTGTATTAATGAATATATTGTGGTGTGTGAAGTTTCTCCATTCTCTGCTGAATATAGTGCAGTAGGTAATATCTGAATATATTTTCACTCATTCTGAAAATTCAAGCAATCCTATTATATTGCATATGCACTGAGGCTTAAATTGAGTTTGTGAATGTACCTAGCATATGGAATTTCCTAATCTTTCTTGATTGATGCTACCACCCTCATATTATTTTTTAAAGTTTTAGCAATAATTTTTTATTTCTGGAATGTGTTTGATGTTGTTCAACAAACAACAAAAAACCTAACAGTGATGACACAGTGGCATCTTATCCTTGATTTAAGACTTTAGTCATAAATCTGTTATGTGGCCCAACACCAGAAGAGGGGCAGACACACACTATATAACAAACTTTTCTACCAGCTGTTTTCACTCCCCTTCCCCAGCTTCTGTCCCTGGATTTTCTCCAAATATTTTTGCATCTTCCCCATTGCTGGTTCCTCATCCTGGTCTATCCTCTCTACCACAGGCTTGGTTTAGTTTACTTTGTCAGATGGCTCTAACCCCTCCTTCCTAACCCTACATCTCTCTCGATGCCTTTACAGTCTCTCACACCTCTTCAGAGATGCATCCCCACTCTGTATTTCCCAAAGGAATAATTATAACAAAACGAATGAACAAATGAAACCCCCTAATATCTGTTGGGGGGGTGTGTGCAGAAAATAAGTAGGCTTCATATAGCCCAGATCGGAAGTGGATAACATTTATTGCTGAATATATCACGGTCTCTTCTCTTTCCTGGCTTAAAAGGCTCCATTGGATTGGAAAACAGGGAACTTTATTTAGAGATATGTCTCAAAATTGGGCAATGTAAGTGATTGCTGGTGTTCTTGATTCCTCTGTTTTAAGGAGCTACTGACATGACCCTTAGATGGCTGTCTTTAGAGGTGACACATGAACTACAAGAAAATAGTGTTAAATCTGAAAAGAAGAACAAAAATATGCTTTTCCCCCCCCCCCCCCAAAAAAAAAACCATTGTAAAATTCACAACCCCGATGCTCATTGAGTTGTTGTTTGCTGCTGACATGTGAATAAGGGGAAGAAAAACTATTCCCATCTGCTGGGCAACACGCTACTGCTGTGAGGGGAAAAAGTATTTGGGCACATCGAAAAGCTTCATGGGGATTGGTAAATTGCTGGTGTAAATTCCTGAAGCTTGAGTCTAAGCCCGCAGACCATGAATTTCTCCGTGCCGTTCCCCTGGCACCCATTATCCGAAACATCCGCTCCCTGCTGGGCGGCGAGTTGCCGTCTCCACTGCCGGCCACCTTTGGAGGGAGATTGGCCACCAGATGAGAGGGATTCCTGCAGAGAGACCTGCGGAGAAGACTAAGGGAGATGCCTTGGCCACTTGGTGCTGGGAGGTGGTGGGGGCCAGCTGGTGGGACCAGGGCAGGGAGCAGGAGCTGGAGAGGCACTGGGAGGAACGGGGAGGAACGTGGGACTTGGCCAAGGGGAAGGCAACACCACCCATTGAGGCATGAGGTTTGCTGAAGAGGTGTCTGGAGGTGTGCTGCTGAGCGTGGGGGGCCACACTACGTGTGAGCTGGTGGGGATCCAAGCTGACCTGAGCGTCGGTCTTTCGGTGGGGATTTGGAGAAGGGAGAGGGAGGTGGGAAAAGAGCTTTTCGTGAAGACACATAGGCTCCCCCCTCCCCGTGCAAAAAACTGTTGATATCGTGCGTATGATTTGGGGGCTGTTTGGAACCTTCCCGAGGCAAAATTACTGACATTAAAGGGACTTTTGTGCAAAGAGAAATGGTGGTGGAGAACAGGGCTCTTACTCAGCTCCCCAGGAGGCTTCCACGGTGGGTGGTAAGCCATTGGGATCACCAGATGGCTGCCGAGCTCGTGATTAAGGTGTTGGGACACCCGAAGGAGTATGGTCGAAAATATATCGCGGACCACACATCGTTCTGAACGCGGCAGTAATTTTCTGTTTTGTGAGGAGTCAGATTTATTAACAATTTGTATCCTTGAAGGTTGGTGTGCTGGGCAACACACTCTGCTCTCATTATTGTTAATGGCAATAGGAAATATGCACATAACCCCCCCCGTGTACTGCCTAGGCAATTTGCCTCTGCCAGAATAAGTTTCTAGAAAACAAAATTCAATCATACATGTGAAGAAAAAAGATGCGTACATCTTGATTTTATTCCACCTTAAACCTCATTGTTAAAAAAAAAAAAAAAAAAAAAAAGTTAAACTACTTGGTATTAATCAAATCAAGCTGGTTAAATTTGCCTTTTAGATATCTGAAACGGAACCCTGGTTTATAGCTTGAAATATTGTTTTTTAGGAAGATAAAGTTGTGAGAACCTTTGACTGATCTGTAGTAAAATATTTTACTGCAATTTCATTTGCCTGAACAAATATTTTTAGAACATTAACAGAAATGTAAGGCATACATTTCAAAGCCTATAGTATAATTTCATGTACAAATATTTATATACATGGTCCCAGGGAAGTTAAAAATGTAATGTTTTTATAGAAAATATACAATATAGTGTATACTCTCCATACAGTATATAGTATCTAAAATGGGAGAAGAGAGAAGTTTCTTTCAGTATCCCCAGGAAAATACCCTCCATTTAAAATGCAGCTGAAAAATGTTACCAAACAGAAGTTTTATTTTCTAGGGCTGATAAAGCAAGAAACCCAGATGCAGGATTTAGGGGATGCTGTTGGGGGAGGTCAGGGAGCATCCCAGTGAGTGCAGCTGCAGGAACTCTGTGTGTTGCAGGATCAGGTGTTGCCTTTACTCACTGAATCTTCTGTCCTGACATAATCCCTTCCAACCTCTTGCTTTTCACCGTGAACAGTGTGGCGCGGTGTGTTATCCCTGTTTTA
>JAOQGH010000001.1:76516360-76549572 GCA_025769975.1 Gallinago jamesoni
TGCTGGCAACACTTCTTTGGATGCAGCCCAGGATGGGGTTGGCCTTCTGGGCTGCGAGTGCCCACTGCCTGCTCATGGCCAGCTTCTCCTCCATCAGCATCCCCAAGTCCCTTTCCTCAGGGCTGCTTTCTAACCCCTTGTCTCCCCGTCTGTATTGATACCCAGGATTGTTCTGGCCCATGTTATTTTTCTACTGAGAACAAATTTAAAAACGTTTTTGTGTATGGTTCTGCATGCATGAGTGTTGAAAATTTGAGAAAGAGAAAGACTGAAGTGATGATAATATGAATTTTAAGATGGAGAGGGGAGCTTAATACTTGAAACTAGTGGGCCTTCATGGTTGAGAAGGCTGGTAATAGGAGAGATGAACTGTTGTTTTGTTAAATGCAAACAATAGATTGTGTTAAAAAAATGTTCCTGTCTTATTCCTGGTTTGTCAGCATCTGCTTCATGTCACATAAAGTATCTTTGATTCGTGGAGTGTTGTGTAAACAGCTGTTGATTTCTATCTGTTCTGGTTTATACTTCTGCCCTGAGGTTTGCTTTGAGTTTCACGTTTGGGCAAACTGAAATTGTCAAAGTAAATTCACTTTAAATTGCAGTGTTTCAAGTGGTTTTGCTTCGAATTCATGCCAAACCTCATGTTTTGCATAATTTCTTTTCGCATAATTTTCAAGCAAAAAGATAAATTGTCTCAGGCTCCTCTGGAACAGAGTTGAAGTTTATAGGTTTATGAACTTTTATAGAACTAAGCCTGTAATTCATTATCAAACTGGTTCAATATTTTGAGGACTTGTTGGAGGATGAGAGGATGCTGGGAAATGTTGGGAGAGAAAAAACACATCCTTATTTCAGCTTCAGGTGGACATATGGTCAGGACCAATTTCATATTTTTGACACTGAAATTTTGGGCATGAGTACATGAATAATTGAGTTGCTGCCTCCTCTCTTCAGTAAGGTCCTTCAGATCCAGAATAAAGCCAATTGTTCAAGGACAATATAAACCTAATTTGAGGCAACATCTATGTGTCTGTTCCTTGGATAAAAAAATAAATTCCACTGCAGTGGGAGGCTCGATAGCATCGTTCCCAGTTTTTATTGCATTCTTGCACAGAAATTCCAAGAGGAATTCTCAAACTGTTGTCAGATAACAATCAGTGAAAATGAGTCAAATGAAATGAAGATCCCTTTGGGTTTTGTTTTTTGGTTTTCTTGTTTGTTTGGTGAACATATTTCTGTATCTAGATCTTACAAACAGCCTTAATCATTGCTGACATAGTTAATTGCTTGTATTAAGTGTTCTAATTACAGCAATTCAGGTGGTTAGCCACCTAAATGAATGAATAATTATTTAGAAACACGTTTGATTGCAGTACTGGCATCCTTAAGGGCCAATAAAAAAAACACCAAACGAAACACACAAAAAAAAACCCTACCCAAAATCTGAAAGCTTGAGACCTTGGAGCACTGATAGGAATAGCTATTATCATGTTAATTAATTCACATTGTGTACTCAATAATATATGAATATCTTTTGCTTCTATCAGATCTTCATTTGTTACTAACTTTCAGTGAGAACAGAGCTGATGATTATTCTAGTGGTAAAAAATTCACAGAATCACAGAGTGACAGGGGTTGGAAGGGATCTCTGGAGATCATCTAGGCCAACCCCCCTGCCAAACCTGGAGCAAACCTAGAGCAGGTTGCAGAGGATGGCATACAGGTGGGTTTTGAATGTCTCCAGAAACGGAGATTCCACCACCTCTTTGGGCAACCTGTTCTGGTGCTCTGCCACCATCAAAGAAGTTCCTCCTCATGTTTAGATGGAATTTCCTACGTTCAAGTTTGTCCCTGTTACCTGTTGTCCTTTTACTGGGCACCACTGAAAAAAAACTCCCTTTAAGTATTTATAGGTGTTGATCAGATCCTTCCTCAGTCTCCTCCAGACTAAAAAGACCCAAGTCCCTCAGCCTTTCCTCACAGAAGAGATGCTCCAGGCCCTTAATCATCTTTGTGGCCCTCTGCTGGACTCTCTCCAGCAGTTCCCTGTCCTTCCTGAACTGGGGAGCCCAGAACTGGACACAGAACTCCAGATGGGGCCTCCCCAGGGCAGAGCAGAGGGGCAGAATGACCTCCCTCCACCTGCTGGCCACACTTCTCTTGATGGCCCCCAGGATGCCATTGGTCTTCTTGGCCACAAGGGCACATTGCTGGCTCATGGTCACCCTGTTGTCCACAAGAACTCCCAGGTTTTTCTCCTCAGAGCTGCTCTCCAGCAGGTCAGCCCCCAACCTGTCCTGGTGCAGGGGGCTATTCCTCCCCAGGTGCAGCACCCTACACCCTTGTTGAACTTAATTAGGTTTCTCTTGGCCCATCTCTCCAGCCTGTCCAGGTCTCACTGTATGGTAGCATAGCCTTCTGGCATGTCAGTTCTTCAAAATGGAGATTTTCCATGAGAAAACTTGAGGTGGTGGTTGTAGTGATGTATATTCATTAGATTTTAGAGCAGAAGGAGTTACAACAAAATTAATTTGATGCAGGCACAGTTCAGAACACTGTGATTAGTGGAAAATTGTCAAAGTTAAGTCTGTAACAATATTTGGACTGGATCTGTCAGCATGGTCTGCTGTTTCATAGAATCCGTAGATTAGCTGTGCTGTTCTTTAGTGGTATCCTGTAAACCAGTTTACATCTTCTCTAAGGCATGTGGTCTTCATTCTGCACTAGATGATGCAAGGTAGAGTATATGCCTTGAAGTCTGAGTTACTAGGAGAAGAAAGGGCATAAACCAGATAAAATGCATTTATTTTATAAGAGGATGAAATGTTTCCTTTTTGGAAACATAAATGTGTATTAAAATGGTACAAAATGAAGCATATTATCATTTCAGGCTCAAATACTCTTAGAATCTTTTGTTTCATAATGACTTTTAAAATATTTTTCCTGTGAGATAGGATGGAAACAAAGGCAGGAAAATCAGAATTCCCCAGTGCGTGAGGACACAGATTTCCTCACTTACTTTGAAAAAAGATTTTTTTTCCTGTTCTTTAATGATAAGTCATGAGCAATTGGTATATGATCACTTTCCTTCTGTTCATCAACTGACTGAGCTAGAGGTTTGCCAGAAAAAATAATTGCAGAGGTGGCATCTTTTCCTGAAGGTAAAGGAAAAAAAAGGCACAATCTTTGAACAGAAAGCAAGTGAAACATCTTCAAATAAGTAGCTCAGCAAAACTTCTGGTTTCAGTGATAGTTTTGTATAAGTGATGCTTGTATCTTTTAGTGAGATATTTAGTTGATAAGCACTGCATATTTTCAGTAGTAGGAAAGTGAGACCTGTAAGTTTTTTATGCATGTTCTTACATGAAATACAGAGTCAAAAAATAAGTGTCTGTGGCTACGCAAAGTTCCCTGTGAGGTTCTGTGAGTGTGATCACTATTGTCTGCAAAATAGCTTATGGACTCTAAAGTTTTTAAAAGAGACCACAATTTTTTGTTTTGAAACACCAGTTCCTCTAATGGCGAAGTGATGGTCTTTCTTGGCACATGGGTTTGTAGAAACTGGTGTTGGAGCTCTGAAGTGGGCTGTGACTTGGTGACGGGCGCTCGCAAGGCCATGGTGAGAAATACAGGTGGTTTTGACATGACCTTTGAAAGGCAAATCTGAAGGTGATCAGACAGTAAGTCAAATTCAGAGCTATCTTGCAAGACTCTTTTCTCTTGGTATAAACTGCTTATTGTGTGCCAAAGCTCAGTGTAAGACCTCAGGTGATACTGTCTGTATCCTAGCTGCATGTATCCAGGAGGGCTGCTCAGGACTTCTTTAAATTACGTGGAAGGCCATGTCACATTCTAATGCTCTTCACTGTGTCTGCTGACACCTCAGCATGGCAACCATGGTCCAATGAACCCTTTTTGTCTTTGGGAGCCAACAACGATCAGGATCTTTTACCTTTTCATGCTGTCCCACCTCTGTGAATCATTAGGATTTATTCTCCGACCTCTGTCTCCTTGCCAGGATCTCTGAAGACTCCAGCCCTGTTCTGTGTTTTCCCACCATCACCTCTCAGTGGCTGGAGTCCTTTTTTCAGTCTGGGCGGAGGCAGTTGTCGACTGTACGCTGTCCTTCGTGATCCTGAATTGGATATCCTAAAAAGCTGTACATAACTGTGTGGTGGCTGTGATATTGATGGTCTCGGTCCCACAAGCACCTGCCATCCTCATAGGAGGATGTTTTGGGCTGTTTTTCCTGGTTTGATGCTTCCACACACAGACCTTCCCATTCATTCTCCACTTCTGCCAGTCTAAGCACCATTATGACCATGAGCCAGCAATGAGCCCTGGTGGCCAAAAAGGCCACTGGCATCCTGGGGGGGCATCAAGAAGAGTATGGCCAGCAGGTGGAGGGAGGTCATCCTGCCCTTTTGCTCTGCCCTGGTGAGGGAGGAGATCTGGAGTACTGTGTCCAGTTCTGGGCTCCCCAGTTCAAGAAGGACAGGCAACTGCTGGAGAGGGGACAGCAGAGGGCCACAAAGATGATTAAGGGCCTCGAGCATCTCTCTTATGAGGAAAAGCTGAGGGACTTGGGTCTTTTTAGTCTTGAGAAGACTGAGGGAGGATCTGATCAATGCTTACAAATACCTAAAGGGAGGGTGTCAGGAGGACGGGGCTGGTCTTTTCTCAGTGGTGCCCGGGGACAGGACAAGAGGAAATGGGCACAAACTTGAGTATAAGAAGTTCCACCTAAACATGAGGAGGAACTTCTTTCATTTGAGGGTGGCAGAGCTCTGGAAAAGGCTGCCCAGGGAAGTGGTGGAGTCTCCTTCGTTGGAGACATTCAAAACCTGCCTGGACAAGTTCCTGTGCAATGTGCTCTGTATAGACCCGCTCTGATGGGGGGGTTGGACTAGATGATCTCCAGAGGTCCCTTCCAACCCTATGGGTTTCTATGATTCTATGATTTTATGCGTCTCATTAATTACCGATAGCATGACTTAGACCACAGGCAAGAAAGTAACACTAAAAATATTTTAGCCTTTCAGTCTCTCTTGCAATTTCCCAAAAAACAGTGGTCTCTCTTCCCTACACCAGAGCCTGGTGTCCCTGCCAGAGGCAGCGCGTCTGGCACCGCTGAAGGTCCCTGGGAGAAAGACAGGGCTGGAAAAGGCTAAAATTGCTGCTACTCCAGTTGGAGAGAGAAGCCTAGAAGCTGAATACTGACAAATTGAAATAAAAAATAAGGCACTTTTTAACAGTATATAAAGGTCTTTATATCAAGGCCAGATGCCTTTCTGGAAAGTTGCTTTAGTCCTACACAAGGTTTTTGGCTGAGGGCAAGGGCAGCTGTGTGAAATGCAATCCCTTGCACCGTTGAGCGGGTCACGTTCATGATCTAATGGTCCTGTTTGGCTTCGGATGCTGTGGATGTCTTGAATTGCTGAGGATCTGGGGAACAGGGAGGTAGTCCCCAAACAGATTGCTCAGGTGTTCAGGAGAGGAGGAGCAGAGATTGTGAAGGTGGAGAATGAAGAATGCTTTGGAAAACAACCTCTGTTTGGGGGGGTAGCAGCATGGCAGTTTACCCCAAGCTTGCAAATCATTTTCCCTCTTTTTATATCATCATTAAAGGAAAAACATATTGTTACTACTATTTTTTTTTTCCTGTGGAGCTATTCTATAAATATGTCTTCATTTGGGACCACTAATTGCCTTAAAATCTTCAGTGAAGTAAGCCTCCTGATACCTCCATGATTTAGGTTTCACACTTACTTTGTAGACATATAAACTAGAGCATAGCCAGGTAAAAGATCACGCAGAGAGACAGAAGCCAGTTCAGTCAATCAGTTCAAGAACTCAGGAGTTGTGTTTCCATAGCCCCTGCTGTAACTACTAAATCACAAGAGCTACTAAGGAAAGATCCTGCCAAAAGCCACTGTTTTTTGTTTTTTAAAACCACAAGAAACATTTCGCTCAATTCCACGGGGTCTTTCCCTACTACTTGGTGCAGATTAATTAATTACTTATTTTTTTTAAAAGAAATGTAAAGCTTTGGGCAGCCCAAAAGCCATTGACGTTTTAATTCTCAGAACTATTCCCTGACTTGACTGTTATCCAGTTCCTATTCAGGCAAGATAGGAATTAAGATTAATGAACCCAAACAAACTGGTATTTCAGAGAATCGGTCTTTGCCAGGCATTATATTCTCATGACAGAAAATCATTGAGGCATAAATACAGCACTCAGTCATTGGTTTATATTAACAACACCACGTTGTTCCCATAAATGCTGAATACAGTGAAGAGGAACATGAAGTCTTAAAGTTCATTAATTTGGGTTGTGGCGTTTTTTGTTTTTTTTTTAAAGTGAGCAAACCAGAACCCATCCAATAAGGCTGCTCCGTTCTCGTCCCCCCCCCTGTACCGCTGCAAAGGCTATTTGGATTCCAGAAAGGCATCTCCTCTGCTGGGAGGTGATGGCTGTCCCTCTGGTGCCTGTTACCAGCTAGTCATTCAGTTCTGTTGGCATTTTTTAAAAGTTGAATTGATGAAGACCAAGTCTTAAGGAGAGAGAGCGTGAAAAAAAAAAAACACCTTTATCTGCTGGGGTCAGCGACTGATCCCATTTTACCCCATTTTACGTGGGCGTTTGTCCACCTCCTAAGGTTGTGATTGTGGGTAGAGTCTGCTTCCTAAGCAAATGAGGATTGGCGTGGAGACAAGAGCATCTCGCCTATCCTGGGACCAGAAGTAGTCATGGTACAGTGCTAATGTAGGAAGTTATTGAGGCAATTTCTAGAAGCTGTTTGCTCAGGATAAAGAAAAAAAAAAAAAAAAGAAAGGAAAATCTTTCTGTGTTTGTATTTCCACACTGAAAAGACATCCCTGTGACATCATCTTGTTTGTTCTGACACTGCAGAAAGAATGGACGAAATAAAATGGCAGAAAAGAGACCAGGCACTTTTATTTTGTTGCCAACGAGACATAGAGGAAAGATGTAACCAAAATATCCAATGGTTACTTTAGTTCTCAGAGACAGTTCAGCAGATGAATTGTTGTTCAAGGGCAGTTGGGCTCCCAGACACAAGAGCATTCTGTAGTAAGCTTAATTACTCATTTTAATTATGCATTTTAATTAGCAAGGGACTAACACAGAGCTTTTCTCCCACTTCCTCAATAAACCCACTTTGTAATATTACAGAGCAAACTTGCAACTGAAAACTCCCAACTGCCTAGGGTTGAGAAAAACAACTCAAAAGTTCAAGGGATTTTCTTCCTCATTTAGTGAGCAGGTTACATCTACCTCATCATTTTCAGGGGCTTTCTACTTTTTTGTTTTTTTAAATTCTGCTCGTGGACAACATCAAGAAAATGCCCTGCCCTGCTTCTTCTCCCAGGGGTATTTGCTCTGCCAATCTATTGTCTTGCCATTTGCTCCCCGTAAATGATGTATTAGTTCTTCCTCTTCCAACAGAGTTTCTCCCCAGGGTGTTCTTCTTCTGTCCCCACACTAGCTGCCTTCCCTGCCCCAATCCCTAGGAGCCCTGCTGTAGGAATTCTGCTTTCTTCCTCGTTCACTTCAGGGAGGGGCAGGTTAGAGAGGGAAATAGAAGCAGAGGCAATCACAGCCTGGAAGGAATTTGGAGAGGCAGCAGCATATACGGTGATGGATGGATGGATGGAGATAGCAAATGCCACAAAATCTTCTTCAGCAAGAAGATTTTGTGCCAAAACGCAGCCGTCCATGAGCACGTCACTTCTGTACTCTTTTCTGCTTTGCCTGGGACTGTACCTGCTGAGGAGGGATTTGCAGAATCTGCAGCATTCCTTCAGAAATTGAGGCTGTCAGCAGAGCTTGAGAAAGCCAAATAGGCTGCTCTGTTTTGAGAGAATCCAATCCCAATTTTATTAATAGCTTTGAGCCAAACATGGGCTTGAAAAGAAAAGGTTCAGATAAGGATATGATTAGAGACGAGGTAGGTCTATGGTACGACCGTGATTAGGAATAAAGGGAAAAATGAAGTTGTGCCAGCATTTTCTGAAATGTTCTCTCAGGTTTCAGCGCAAATGGCCTCTTATAAAATTTCCATCGTGTAAGTTCTGGAAATTCTACAGAAGTATCTGTTCTTCGCAAGGCTTTGATGAAATGTTACAAGACTGGAAATCTCTTCTGTTATATTTATGTTGTACTTCTCTGCTTCTCCTGGCTCAGAGTGGGTTCTGGAATCAGAATCATCGCCTGACATTTCCAGGTGTTTGTATGTCAGATTCAAGCTGCAACATTCTCTTAACTCAAGTGATTTAAAAGGCTCAAGGCATTTTGTCTGGCTTTGCTTAGCTGAAGGCAATACTAATTTTATTTTCATTTATTAGTAGAGGGATTTTTTTTTTTTTTCATTTGGACATTGTAACTTTCCTCAGTATTTAAAGCACATTATGAAATTTTCTTTTCTTTATGGTTCTTGTGATGAGAACTATCTCTCTCCACCACCTCTTCCCATCAACAGAAAGCCCACATAGTGATGTGACTGCATTTGGACAAACTGCTGCGCCTGGCTGTAATAAAAAATCTCTACTTTTAGGTCTATGATTTCTGTTTTCCCACCCTTTTTCTCTCCCAACAACTTATTGGTGCGACACAGTTTAGCTCCATTTGAAGGAAGGGGATATCAGTAACAGTGGGAATCTGCAGTTTAATGAAAAAGTTTTTTCTCTGAAAATGAGCAGCCCGTGCTACGTGCATCTGGAGACAAAAAAATACCCTGTGATGCCAACATTTCATGTTTTGTATTGATTCTGGTAATGTTTCAGTGCAAATAAGCCTTGCTTTATATTTTGCCTAATAAAATATCAGCCCATTGGAGATAATTGTAGATGAGAACAATTAAAGTTATAACTAAGAATCAAAGTTCTTTCCCAGAAACAGAGCTGGGCAGTGAATACTCTTAATCGAATGTGATGGGAAAACAAAAAGGCAGATGGAGGGCTGAGTTTCTCAAATAACTCCTTTACATTTCAGTTGCTGTCCCTGACCTAGTCACTGTTTGTGCTGGCTTGGAAACTAATGTCAAATGAACAACTCCAGAATATATGGTGCTGTGTGTTGCTCTGGGCAGGATTTACATTATCCAATGACCAGTATTGAAGCAGAGTTAGTGTGACTTTATACGTGTTTTCCTGCTAAGCCATCAAAACCTAACAAATGAGTGAAGCTCAGCAGTAATCCAAGTACTGTAAGCATGTATCGTCAAAACGGTTTTGCAAATTGGGCCAGGGAGCTATAATTGACCTTGCTGAAGTGGCCTTTATTTTCCATAGTTGACGATCAAAGTAGTTAACGTTACACTGAACGACTCTTCTAATTCACGACACCTGAATAAACCTCAGGAAAACCAGCCTGGAATGAGCATCCCACCGTCTGCAGCCGTCCTGCAGCACAGCCTCAGGAAAGTCCTTCCCCTTGTTTCTGCCCCAAAGTGAACTCTAATGATTAAAAACTGCTTCTGCACTGAAAGGTGCATCACACGGGCAACAGTCTTGATTGGAAGAGTTGTAACTTTGCCTGGGTTTAGGGTCCATTTCCATATCTGTTTTTCACTTGGAACATTCCCTGGCTGTTCCGAAGCATATTAAGCTGAAAGTGATCTGCCTCCATACAAAAGAAGAAGAAAAAGAGTAGGTCTGAACTGGCCAACACAAGCTTTTAACAAACAGAGTGGTATATAAAAATAAAAGAAAAAAAAAAATCCCTGTGGATAGTTCCTAGAGTTGCTTTGGATTTGATCATCTCTCTTTCCTCCTCTAGTTCGATTATTTTCAACTGAAAATGTTTGGCTTCTTTGGCTTAGGCTACTGCCTTTCTGCAGTTTAAAAAAAAAAAAAAATTAAAAAAAAAATAAAACAAGGAAAGTCTTAAATGCATCCAAGTGTTTTAAGCAAAAAGTAGGGACTTTTCACAGTGCTCTCTGAGCCACGAGCAGAGGATGAAACCCGGGGCTGCAGTGCATCCTTGGCACACGGATGTCCCACCAGGAATGCTCCAAACCTGCAGAGGGGAAGGTGGGGGCAGCCAGCAAAGAGGGGCCCCTTCCCCCCACGTCCACAGGAACAGTTGCTGGAGAGTTACCCAACACGGGCTTGGGGTGGGGACCGCTTGTCAACGGATCTATTCCAGCCCCTCCACCCGCTCCTCCTTTTCCCTCTCCCACCACGGTGATGCCACAGCCCAGGAGTCCATCAGCCAAACTAGGAAAGACTCGTGGTAATTAAGGATAGGTTTGACTGCCTTTCTAATTGAACATCTTGCTGAGCGATCAGTTAGCGGGGAGGTGAGGAGCACATACTGTTTTGCGAATGGAGCCAAGGCTTGGGTCCTACTTGAAGACGTAGTTATGGATGATGTCAGTATCATTTATGTCTCCAAGTATATGTTATTTCAGTAGACATTTATTTCACGGTATCCATTATAGTTACAGATGTTACAAGCTCCCATTATTAATTTTTTTATGCGCTTGCAATTTCCTAAACCCCTGATCCCTTCTGTTCAAATGGCATTTTGTTCTCCTTTACAGTCTTTCAGGGCAAGGTTTTAATAAAACCTTCTTACCTGTTGTTTAGGTTGGAAGACGGGAAAGCGTGTTGTTGTCTGTCAATAAAACTCTAATCCCATTCTTTTGAGCAAAACATCCACAACAAACACCCCACCTCAGCACAGACCCTCATCCTTACAAGGTCTGGCCTTGTAGTTTTGCTTGGTTTTATAGGTAAAGCTTTTAAGCAATTTAAATATTTTTTTTTTTTTAGTACTGGAGAGCATCTCCTAGCGTCTGTGTGTGCCACAGCCCTCTGCTGCACAGAGGCAGGAGATTTTGGCTGGTTTCATAGGGATGAAGGGGTGGTCACCCACCCACCTATATTCCTACTTAGAGACCTACTTGAGGTCCTACGGACTTCATTTGGGAGATAGAGCTTTGAA
This sequence comes from Gallinago jamesoni, assembly GCA_025769975.1. Classification (NCBI taxonomy): domain Eukaryota; kingdom Metazoa; phylum Chordata; class Aves; order Charadriiformes; family Scolopacidae; genus Gallinago; species Gallinago jamesoni. The sequence continues at coordinate 76,527,332 of JAOQGH010000001.1, forward strand.
AGTAGTTGAATCTTAATCTCCGGGGGAGTTAGGCACCAAAAGAGCTGTGAAGCTCTGTCTGTTTCTGTCTCCTGTCAGTAGAAAATGCCATTCAGAAGGAGCGTGCAAGGATGGTGTCCACCACAACCTCCCCTGGGGGGCTTTGTTTCATGGGTTGCCCGTCTCAAAATAGCGAGGAGGTTCACTGCAAGCAGGGTTGTGGTCCTATGGAGCGTTACTAAAGAGTGACCTAAAGCATCCCGGGCCGTTTGTTCTCTCCTGTTCTATGTTTCTGGTGTGTAACAGGCAGACACCTTCAAGGCTGAAATGGTTTTGCCCAAAACCAAGTTTTTGTTGGGCTAAAAAAAGATAAGACTTAGCAGGATAGATATCGAGGTTGGAACTCGATGATCTTTAAGGTCCCTTCCAACTCAAACGATTCTATGATTCTATATATTGGGCTAAATACAGGGATAAATGTAACCTGGCCACTAGTAAGTGTAATTATCCATTCTGGACATCAGTGAAACTGTGAAAATCAGCTAAAAATGTCTGAAAAGGTATAGAATCACAGTCAGCCACGGTGTCACAGCCCCTGGAAGGAGGATATCTCTATTGACTACCCATAGCAGAGTGTTTAACTCATCCACCAGCTCATCTCTGTCATCTTAGAGCCACTCTGCTCCTTATGGATTTATTGAGGCAATTAAGATAACACATCTGCATATCTCAGTCTATGGATTTGCACCTTTTCATGCTGTCTTTTTTTTTCTAATAAAGGCAGAATCCATGTGTTTCTGTCTGTCAGTTTAATACTAGTGGCCATTTAATCTGTACAATCTTTCTCAAAATTTGCTCCCATTGAGACCAGTCTGAATTTTGCCAGTTGGAACAGGCCTATATCAAGTGCTTTTGCATTATAGTCGGGTGGCTTTCTCTGCAATATATCACAAATAAATAACTTTTCTCCTTCAAAAGGAGGCCTGCTCAATTCTGCATCATGTTCCAAGAGTCAGCCTCATGGTTTTGGACACTTAAACTTGAAAACACATTAGAAAAAAAAATTTTAGCTCTGATTTCTGCTGAAGGAGGGGAATCAGGAGGATATTACTGCCTTGATTTGTTTCCATCCCTGACTTCTTAAAGCTTATCTATTTGAGACTATTTAAACAATACATGAACCATCTAATATGGATTAACACACCCTCCCAAAAAAAAAACCAAACCACTGTCTTAACTATATATGGTCTCATGTCATTTAGAGCTGGAGGATAATTTCAAGCTTTTATCTTAACTGAATGAGGTAGGCTAAACCCTAAACCTTAAATTGTGATTCTTTTCTGATTCTAAATATATATTTTTTTATTATTATTTTTTTGCTTGTGCAGGCTGACAAAGATTTCTCTATCAAGTATATGCCATTTACAAGCAGAATGTTGTCTCCATTCTAGTCACCAGCCCCAGGAGCTCAGCTGGGGCCCTGAGTGTCCAGCTGAGAGCTTTTCTTTCACCATAATAAAGGTCTTAGTAGGCTAAACTACTGGTGGGCCACCAGTGACACTGCTGAAATCCCTTTGATGGGCTTACACAAATGCAGAGATTCGTACTTAGCAATGCTGTTGATGGCATACAACAATGAGGATGCTTCTTGAATTGTGCTCACCCTGCCTTGTCTTCTGTGTGTTTGCACGTGTGAGTGTACGTGTGTGGGTCTGTGCACCAACGAGCACGGATATATGACGTGGGAGGTTGTATGTAGCACAGTCACATAAAAAACTTTTTAGTCCTTTGTTACATAGAACATTTTATTTCACGCATGTATTTATTTGTGCATGTATTTAATATTAAACTGGGACTTCAAATAAAGCAAGAAAAAACTAATGAAAGCTTATTTTGAAAACCCTGCTCCAGTGGCTGCAATATCTCACCCAATCAGAAGCACTATCAAAGAGAAATTCTAAAAACGAAAATAGATGCTAGTTCTTAAATACAGTCCCTGTTTGTTTAGCTTCAGTTTACTTCACTTTGAAATAATACGCTGTAGTCTTTCAAATAAATAAATAACTTTTCTCCTTAAAAGCGAGGCTGGCTCAACTCTGCATCATGTTCCAAGAGTCAGCCTCGTGGTTTTGGACAATTAAACTTGAAAACACATTAGAAAAAAAATTTTTAGCTCTGATTTCTGCTGAAGGAGGGGAATCAGGAGGATATTACTGCCTTGATTTGTTTCCATCTCCGACTATCTCTTACATGGATATATCAAGTGTGAGGTTTTATGTAGCATAGTCACCTGAATTTCACGCATATTTGTGCATGTATTTAATATTAAACTGGGACTTCAAATAAAGCAAGAAAAAACTAATGAAAGCTTATTATACAGTGGGAAGAGGTGGCATATTGTGTTTTCAGGAGGCTTGAGGAATTTGCTGGCAAGCTTTCCTAGGGTTATCATCACATGTCAAAGTCGATGTCCGTATGAAACACAGACTTCCTCATGATGTGGCTTCCTTGGAAGGCAAATTTTATTTCACTCATTTTGAATGAACGAGATGGGGAAGGGGTCAGTTCTTAAATGAAACGACTGTTCTTACAATGACCGTATTTCTGCTGCCTCCCCGCTCCTCCAAAATTCACTGTAAAGAAGAGGCTGTGGTAATTAATTGCCAGCCAAGGGGCACAATTAATGTTCTGCAAATACAGTCCCCTCTGGGTGAAGTGATATTTCTAAGTTATAATAAGTCCAGTTCTGTGTTTGAATACCGATACAGCCAGCCACAGGCACGCAGATATGTATGTGCCAAGAGGGTGTGTTGTGTTGGTTTTATTATTTTATTTTTTTTTAGATGTGATACTTCAACTTTGCTTCCTAGAGAATTCAAAGTACTTTTTAAAGGACTTAATTTCTGTGCAATAGAGCTCATGGGCAAACACTCAATAAAAGCAAAATGAGGAATGCAGTCATGGTTCTAAAAACATTTCACATTCTTCAAACTGATGCCAGTTGTATGCATTGACAGTAATCCTGCCTAATCCCCTCCACACGTGTCTTTGTACACCTGCTTTCATTGTCTCACTTAGCAGGTTTTTATACTTAGAACCACCATCTACAGGAGAGTAAAGCACCAGAACAAGATACACATGCACACGCGGTGCGTTATGCTACAATTTTGCATTGTAGACATAAACCAGATTTGTAGATTTTGGTGCTTGGAGTTAACATCTTCCATGAAGATGTTTTTCCTACTTCCTCCCCCCATACATGTCTGCGTTTGTCTTTCTTGGCAGATTAACTGAAGCACATCGAACAGCTGTAAAAGTCATCAGGAGAATGCAGTATTTTGTAGCCAGAAGAAAATTTCAGGTAAGCAGCACCGTTAAACATAAGTACAATTTGTAGACTTAAGTACATGACGTTGAAAGTGCTCTGAGAGTGAACTTGTCTTCGTGCATGTGGTTGTAATAAGTCCAAAGTCCTGTTTAGGTTCTCAGCCTCATACTTCCTTTATGTGGATTTTTTCATAGCATGAACAAAGTTATCAACTATCCGTGGGTACAGCACGATATGAAAACCTTCTGAATTTGTGGAGTCAGCATAGTTATTTTTTCACTTTTACTCCATTTGTCTTCTCGTGGTTCTGTTTGTTTTACTCTACTGACCAACGTGTGGACTACTTGTGTGTCTACTAGAAGAGCTGAACAAAAGACTCCTGAATCTGCTAAAATACTGTTCTGGTCTATACTGGTCATCTGACGACTGGTTAGAGAACGTTCAACTAAACGTGTGCTATGTGTGGCTGACAGACCAATAGACCTTACTGATGGGTTCTATGTTGTGAAAAGTTGCTTTCACGTTTGTGGCCCACATTTCCAAATTTGTTTCGCAGAATTTCGCCTTACTTTACAAAATTGTGGAGCATCTGCTCTCTGGAAATTTATGGTCTTTGTGAAGTTTTAAGTTAAATTTCTCAATCAATCAGGTTACAAAGTGCTCCAAGTAAACGTGCTGCATTGGAAAAACTGTCTTATTTTGCCTGTTTACTAAGGCCCATTATGATAAACCTTGTTTGGAATGTGATTCTGGTATCATCGTTCTCATCACCCAGGTCCTGGCAATACCATGGAAATGAATAATTAACTTCTGGCCTGATTTTCAAAGCCCCTGTTATTTCCATCTGAAGGTTCATGCTTTTTTGTCCAAGAGGGCCCACTGCAAGTTAATCAACTTCCATAACCCTTTTCAAGAGGTTTTAGAAAGATAAAGCAAAGACCTAAATTTCAAGCAAGTTTGATTAGAGCTGAGCACTTAATTGCAAGGGGTAGAAGTCTGAGATAAGCTCACAGCCCTGAGAAGATTCTGATTAGAGCAGAGGGAATAGCACAAACATTTCCCAAGCTCATGCAGAAATGTATCTTCAGATGAACTTACCCCATGAGAGAAGACTACTAGACGACTAGTAGAACTCAGCAAACAACAGGAGAGCAGGAGTATGTCGTAAATACACCAGAGGTAAACACCACAGGGAATTTAAAAAGTCAATTACAAAAGTAGATTGAAGACACCATTCCTGGAAAATAAAATCAGTTTGTAAATGAGTTAGGATGAAAATTAGGGTATTTCAAACCACCAGACACCTAATGTTCTGGAGCTGTCAGCCAATAGTGGTCACATCAAACCTTAAAAACTGAACCCCATCAGTATATGGAAAGGATTCTGTGAGTTAGTGTTAATGAAAAGGAAGAAAAAGAAAGAAGTATCTTTGGGTTTTTTGTCTTTTTCGGGGCTGTGAAATACAGCTTATGAGACTCCCCATGCTAATTAGATTTTGGAAGGTCAAAGCTGGGTGGTATCATTTTGAATTTTGCATTAGGAGCTCTAAGATGCTGGATGGAGAATGCTGAGCCCAAATGAGTAGGGTTTGGGATTATGGACAGAACGGACAGAATGAAGGTTAACGAAGTTCTTCGAGTCCTGCATTTACCAAACTTTCCTGGAAGCCCATTATCTCCCCCCTTAAGTCATACTGTACTAGGATTTCCTGATAAAAACATGACAAGGGATTGTGCCAAAGTTTGGCAGGACATAAAAAAGCTCAGATCTAAAGCTTTACGGCAGAAGAGGAGAGAAAAATGGTGAAAGTTGGAAGGATATTTTTACTATGCTTTAGAGAGGACTCGGAGCTGATGATTTGGTAAAAGGGATAACAGCTTGAGGACTTCTTTTGAGGGAGAAATTTCATTAGGAAGGAGTAGAATTAATCACGCACAGAGTAGCCCGTGGGGGAGAGGGGAGGGAGGTGGGGAAAAATCCCCTGCACATCTAGGCTCTGGGCCATGCATCGTGTTTAAATAGAGAGTGTCCAAAGGGAAGGACAGAGGATTTAGCCAAAATGCTCTCAAAGCACCCCTGCTAGTCAATCTAAAGAGCGATACTGGCACTGGTTCTCTTGGTGAAGACAATGGGCTGCTTTTCTGGCCAGAAATAGTGATGTGTCAGCGTCTGCAAAAAGTGAAGCTGGGGAAAGGAAAAAAAAAAAAAAAAAAAGGAAAAAAAAAGCAATAAACTGAAAGCTGAAACCTCCCTCCCCCCGTAAAGAAGTGTCTCTTCTCACAAATGCACATAAATGTACACGCTCACTGCCAAAGCCACGAACCCCTCTGAAAGTGATAATGCAGGTAAATGCTGGTGGCCGAGGGCAAGGAAGGCATTTCATCACGGAGAGCCTTCGCTTCTTCCTTCATTTCACAGGTTTTGTTTCCATTCCCAGTTCCATGCTTTCATGTGAAATTTCTAGGATCCCGTGGCCGCCTTCCAAGCATGACTCCAGCACATACTGGAGGTGCTCAATGCATGTGTGCAGTGGTGCATGCTAATGGCCCTGGCTGAAGCTGTGGCAGAGTGGAAACAGACAACAAGATGACTAATGAGCTGTTTTCAGTAATTTCCAATTACTAGATTTGCAGTTTACCTTCCTTTTTTTTTTTTTTCTTCTTTTCTTGAGTCGGAGCCAAAAAGGAGACATCTTGCCCCACATTTCCCGTACGGCTTGGTACGGCTCTGAAAATACACGCTGATATTTTCAAAAAGGACGTCATTTGTGTTTGTTGCCTCGCTCACACTCATTACTTTTTCTTGATAAAATTTCACCACGGTGCACTTTTTATAATCACATCACTTTATGCAAGTTCCCTAGGCTTGTTTCAACATTCTGGCTTGGTAGTTACAGCAAGAAACGAGAGCTTGGCAGAAGCACCTGGGTTCTCATTCGAATGGCAATGAAGCTGGGCAGATGGCATTTTTTTATTTGTCTTTTTTTTATTTATTTAAATTGCAGCTTTATATTTTTTTTTCTGACCTCGTAGGTATCATTAAAGACAAAGAAGCCCAAAGAAAATCTGTATGGGGCAGTCTTCAGACTTATGCAAAGCATCTGTCCTCCCAGTTACTTAAGCAATAATATTTCTGTCACCAGACGTCTTTAGTCTTTCGAGGCGTTTGATTCTGGGTCCAAACGTTATGAATCGGGCCTGTCTCTGTCATTCAGTCCTCTGATAACGATGAACACACGGGCTTGGAATGAGCCCAGAGATACCGCGCTTGGTAGTCTCAAAAATATTATATATCTTGGGTTTGTTGTTTTTGAAATACACTGTGAAGGTCTAATAGTTAGCTCGGTATGAAGTTGCGTGAAGACATGACTCTAAATGACGGTACCAGGAACCATTTGGCTCCATCTCCACAATAAATAATGCACTCCCACAATGCCTACCTATTTTTTTATTAATTGCAACAACTGCTGCAAAATGGCAAGCGAATAACCTCTGGAAGATAAAAAAAAAATAGAACGAAGGCCTGTCTGAACTAAAAACTGAGTTTAAACTCTACTTGCCTTTCAAGTCTCACGTGTGACTTCTTTCCCAGCAAGCTCGGAAGCCGTATGACGTACGCGACGTGATTGAGCAGTACTCCCAAGGACACCTCAATATGATGGTTCGGATAAAAGAACTTCAAAGAAGGTAGGCCCTGTCTACCTCCTGGAATATTTGATTCCTCTGGTGCCAGCTGGCCTTAGGAGAGATGTGTACTTAATGAACAGTAATTGTCCAAAATTGCAGGCACAACGGGGAGCACAATATCTAGAGGATTACACTTGGAGTCATTTTTAACCCTTTTTATGTCTGAGTTTACAATTAGCCTTTATCCTCCTCCTGTTCTCCTCCAAGTGAAATTAAAAGAATTGGAGATGCCTGCTGTGAAGTTTATAGTATGAAGTGCGCTTGTCTGCCCTCTTCTTACAAAAGGAAAACTTTTCCAATAACGATTTGCTTTTCTATCCCCTCTCTGTGGTTCTCCACAGTTGAGAGAAATCTGGTTCACTCGTGCTCCCCTCCCTCTCTGGAACTTTTCCCTCCCCACATTCCTCCTTGCCCCTGCTTTCTCTGAGTTATGGGATTGCAACTGAAATATTTTGCCACGATACTATTCTCTTCTGTTTCAACACAAAGTGCTTTTCTCTACAAATTAACGCTGCGGACTGGGACACCAGACTGAGCTCCTCCGTCCCGTAAATGAAATAAGATGAAAAAAAGTCCTGTTGAATGGAATCTACTGTGTCAACATATATAGATATTAAATCCGCCTGCACGAGATTCAAGGAATAGTTGCAAATGTTATTAAGAAGCTATTCTGTTTGTATGCTCTTTATTATTAGATTACACATGACACGGGAGAACTGTGTTTTAGTTACAACATGAAAGTCTAAGAAATAAAATATTAGTACTCATGAAAATAACAATAATAATATGGTTTGATTTTGGAAAACAAACTTTGAAGAACTAAACTGCTGACTCTACATGCAGAAAATCGTGCTAGTCTCGTGTTTTTACTTGGTTTTAGGTTTAAAGCTAACATAAATTTTCATGTAAATTATGCTCCTTACTTTTCCCAGCAACAGAGTTTAAGCTGCTTCGTTAATTGCTTGGTTGGTAATTCTCTGTTTGCTTTTCAGGTTGGATCATTCTTTGGGAAAGCCGGGTCTTTTCCTCTCAGGTATAGTGACTGCATTTTGTATCATTTCATTAGCTTCATAACTTCATGAAAATACCTGTGGCTACAGTAATATGGATTTATAATCTACCCAATTATGCATGAATGTATAATTCTGTTAATAAGCCCTGGAATGATGGTTTAAAAATAAATACCTTGCATTCAGGTGGTAATGGAGTAAACGGAAATTAAGAATAAGTGTTAAAAATGTATATCAGTGCACAATGAGTTGGAAACATATTGGTGGAAATTTTTCCACAAAAATATTATTTCTAAATCTTTTGTGGTAGGTTTAGAATATATGTTCATTCCACTTAAAAAGATTTCTTCCTTTTTGAACAATCTATGGATTTCAGTTTTGGAAAGCTCAAAGGAAGATGAAGGGTATCATTCAGGAAGAACTTGGGCAGACTTGAAAGCTAAGGTGACAGAAGTGGCATGAAGTTCAATCATAAAAAATGCAAGATCAGGCACAGAGAAACTAATAAAAAAAAAAAATCTCCTACATGCTGACAGTGGTGAAAGTCTGGCATGTCTGAGGAAAAGAATTAGCTTGGAATGCTAATTAATTGTAAGCGAACGCCAGCTAAATGTAAGAAAATGCTGTGGTAAATCCATGAAAAAACTAGTCTAATCAGGAATGAGATTTTCAAGACATACTGAAAAGTATACCTGCCTTTGAGCATGACTCAGGTACGGCCTTAGCTGGTATATTGTGCAAAAATTCAATTCCACATCTTTAGGAAAGACTGACTGCAACAAAAATAGGGAAGGAATAGGGAAGAGGAGAACCTGTTCTATTTTTGGGAAACAGAAGTTGAAGCTTTTTAACCTCGCAAAAGAAAGGGCTGGAAAGGGTTGTCTCTTCATTCTGCAAGGGGAGTGATTACCCAGGAGGCAAAAGAAATAAATAAATGAAAGGACATAACAAGCAAAAGAAAAAATGATTATGAACTGGCCATAAATACAATTAAGCTGAAAATGTACAGCCAGCAAGACCAAAACCAAAAGTTATTATATCTAGTAGTTATTTTATCTAAAGCCTCCACAAATCCAAAATTATCTAAGTGATTGCAGATAAATGGCCTGCAGAAATAAAATTTAGGGTTAGTTTATGACTAGTGTTATCCAACCCGCCAATAATCAAGTGATGAACAGTGGTGAGTGGTTATAGTATTGGTCTGCTTTGGGTGGAAACAGTCTCTTGCACTGTCCTCCTCCTCTGGAAAATAGACTTCTTCCTGAGTTTTCCTCAGAATGGATGGCTTATTCTACACTGGAAACGTATTTTCAATATGATATATTTTTCCAGTTCAAAGGCATTGCTACAAACCCCATTTGTAAACAATATGGGTGTTTCCTCCAGATTGTATTATTTTTGCACTGATGGCAAGCAAAAGAGAAATAACAATGCAAAGAAAATTAAACCGCCAAGGAGAAAAACATAAGAATTTTCCTTTCCAGCTCCCTTTTTTTCCCCTGTTTTATTATACTACCACTCAAAGAACCTTAAGGTCTGATTCCAGGCCTGTTGAAATGAATGGGAGTCTTTCCAGTGACCTCGGTGGGGTTTGGATCAGGCTGTTACTGAAACCCTGTTGTCAACTTTGATAATGCTATATGAAGTAATTGCAGTGTGTCTATAGCATTATTACCTTTCAAAAGTGAATGATGTAATAAAAGAGCCAGAATCTGGATTCACTGGAAGTAATTACAGTGGGTTTGGGTTTTTTTTTTTTCCAAGTTATTTTCTCAAAGATAAAAAGCACCCAAAAGCTGTGTTAAAACAAGATAAGGATACAAGAAAAGAATAAAAGCCACGCTGGGGTCAGACCAGTCCTGACTCCGACAGAGCCAAAAGCAAGGGGCTTTGGGAAATGTATAAAAAAGGGGCTTGCACGAGCCTTTATCCTTCCTGTAAGCTTTCAGCCATTTGCAGATCAGAGACTTCCTGACATGGTTTCTGTCTATTTAGTCATCCTAACTTATTTCTTCTCAACCAGCTTGCCTCGTTTCCCCTGTAAGCTTTTAACATCTGTGATAATCCATTACAAAAATTTTCATTATTTAAATTTCACGCACACATACTGTGAGGAATCCTCCCTTTCTGCTTGCCTTGGTCTTGGCATCTACTGTCTTTCCTTGGAACTCCTGGTTTCAGGAGTGGGTTTAAAAACACAAAGATCATGAATAAATCCAACCCCATTTTTATGAGTGTATCCAGAAGACTGTGTCTTAGTTTCATTGAAAACCCATCTCAGTGTTCCAGGTAACACAATTTTGTAAGATGAAACAAAAATTCCTGTAGTAGTAAACAAACCCCTTAATAAATGAAAGTGTTGATATAGAGGCAAAGCACGTTAATACAATTTAATGAATTAACAAAGCAGATGCTTATGTAATGATACAAATAAGAAGAGTGTAATACTTGACCTTGACTACACATGATGGAGTTAATTGCTTTTGAATGCAATTTTTGAGGCTTACTATAGCTTTTTAGGGGCAAAGGTGAAGAATAATGCTAAGGTAAAACAAAAGTTCCAGTGTTTGGGTTCAGAAAAGTATGCAAGAGGCTGGTGTTTATCTGCGGTTCATCTGAACCTCTTGGGTCTGCATAACCAGGTGGGAATCCCTGAAGAAAAAGGCTTTCTTATAAAACTTTGACAGTTCCATTGTTTGGTTCTTTTTCCCATTAAATGCCACCTAAACTTTCTGATGTTATTTCCTTGACAGCTGTTAAGAAGAAATTGGGTCACAATATCTTTTAAAGCATAATAGATACACTTAGTTTAATTTTTATCTTTTTAAGTCAATTAATATTTGAAATGACAGATACCCACATTTCTGCAGAACTGATTTATTTCACCTCTCCTGGAGACAAAATCCATGGGAACATAGTCAAAAATAAAACCACTTAGGACACTTTACGTAGCTGTCATGTGTTCACAATCTTGTCTCTAGAAGTTAATTTCTTTTCTGGATTTGATCTACCTCGACACAAATAGAAATATCACATGTATCCTACTTTGAGGGCTTGGAACCTGCAGCTAATTTACTTTTCATCCAGGTTCTCCAAACAGTGTTGAATTCCATTCTTAATAAAAAAACTAATAAGGAAGCTTGCATTTCATTTTGAATTTTGTATATTAATTGTTTTAGATAGATAACATTTACAGAACTGAAACAAGTGGAGATCCAGAAGGCTGTAGTTGCATTGAGATTGAGTTAGACAAGAGAAGGTAGTGGCATCTCTTACACTGTCCCACTTTCCGTAGTCTCAGTACTGAACTTGATATAATTTGCCAAAGGTTTGTGATGTCTTTAGCAATCTGGGGTATCCTAGCTGTCACAGTGCTCAAATTCCTCTTTTTCTGCTTAAAAAAAAATTAATGGTTTTTAAATACATTTTAAAATATTTGAGTTAGCTTACTTTTAGCTGTATACACCATACGAGTAAAAATGAAGGAAGGACTCTTACTCTGTAGAAGTAGAGTAGATCATTTCCAGCTTTTATCATTTTCAGGCCACCTGGCTGCAAATCTTCTACTGTCCTAATGGTCCCCAGCATTTTTTCTAACCAAAGAAAAAAATCTGGTTTTTTGAAAGTTTGATATTCTGATGAGATGGAGAACACTGAGTAAAAAATTAAGATTGTGGTGCTGGCCCTCATTTGATTTTCTCTTTTCCTCTTATTTATTTCAGATTATAATTTCTGGGGATTTTAAAAGGACAACACTTGAATAGCAAGTAATAGATCTTTTAGATCGTAGGCTTCCACTTGGGGAAACAGTTGGGGATGGCCATTGTTGTTCACTCAACGGGTGTGGGGAATAGAAAAAAAAAATAATTTTTTTTTACAAGAGGCATCTCTTTTTTGTTCAATAGAAAAAGAGATTTGCCACCTTTGGGAAAATACTAGAAAATAAATACAGGATCATGTTGTTTCGAAAGTACTATGGTATGTATACTCAGGAAGGCAAAGGCTTTCAGGGAAGAAATTTACTTAATGATAAAGATGAGACATGGACTAGATGACCCAAGAACTCTTGAGTCTCCTGAAGTATAATGCCTATTGCTTATATACTAATATCTTATCTGATTCAAGTCTAAGTATATAAAATGAGGGGCTTGTCTTACCCATCTTACCACAATGCCCTGCTCATTGTATACACACCCCATTTACCTTTAAAGGTGGTCTTTATTGGAGCAAAATGCTTGTAAATTAGAGCTGAATGCTTCTTTAAATGGAGGCTAATAAGAAATGGGAAAGACCAATGCCTTTTGTGATATACACAACCTGTGGACATGACACAGCAAGATGCATGTATATCTTTCTTTTTTGCTTCCTCTGATAGGAGTGCCACATGCCACAAAATAGCTTCTTACTGCTTATCTGCTTCCTATTTTCTTGTTTTCTGTTCCACACCACATTGGAGAATAACTAAAATAGGAAGCATTATTGCTGTGGTTTGGTTGTTTTGGGATGTCTTGGTGATTATATGAAGGACGTAATTAGAGCTGGTGAGGAAATTATTCTTTTTAAAAAACAGCCCTATTGGGATATTTCCTCAGGTCTGGGGGGCTTTTTGGTTTCAGACATAAACAAAACCACTACCTACCCACTGCTGTTCAAATCACATCCCATTTTGGAAATCCTTAAAGGCGTGCTTTTTTTCTGGTATATAGTTGGAAAGATAAGTGTCTACAGATTTACTAATTTACTAAGATTACAGATTTACTAAGGAGAAGGAAAGCAAAACGTACAAAAAGTGTTACTTTTCACTAAAGGCTTCCTCTAAGTTTGTGGTGCATGTTCCCACGCACACGTATGAGCACACATACAGGTAGTTATGGTGGGCACCCAGGGACTGTAAATTCCCATCTCTCTCTGCCTTCCTTTACGCTTAAAAACCCAAAGCTTAACCCCTCATGAAAGTGGAATAATTTATGGAACAAACAAGGAGTATTTTCTCCAGCCCAGTAGTGGAAAAGTAGGCTAGTAGAGAAAACTGTGTCCAACTTCCATCAGCATAGGCTTCTAAGTTACTTTAGTGTTGGAGATTGTTTGTTTTTTCTTGTGGATGTTTTCTCCCAGCTCAGAATATATGTTTTTGTGCTTCATTTCCTCTGAAATAACACCCCCAAACGATGGCGTTCCTTTGCAATTAGCCGTGTAAACACCAAGAGTAGACCCCACTTTACACAGTTTCCAATCTTGACTCCCAATCCCACTATTTGTAGTGTGCGAGTGAAACAAGTTGAAGAACTTAAAGAAGAGCTTAAATAATTGAAGAGCTTAAATAACCCAGTCTCATGAAGGCTAGGAGGGAAAATGAGGTTGGGGATGGAAGGGCTTGTCCCGAGGTGACTCATTTATGGAGAGGAGATGGGTCTCCTCCAGTCCCACTCCAGGCCCCGAAGCCCTGGAGAGGAGTGCCTCCTACATCTACAACCTCAGCTGAAAACTCTTCTGATTTTATTATATATGGAAAGTGTACATGGCTCATGTCAATGATATTCAAAATGGGAGTGCACCTAAGGAACATGCCTGTTCCCTCTAACTACGTGCAGTTAATTGAAATAATTAAACAAGGAAACAAGTTACCTCAGACACTACCAGTAGCCTTTCATGTCCACAGGCTACCTCCACCAAGGTCCAGGTTGCCTTTTAGGCTAACTTAGCCTTGTTGTTTAGACAAACTAAATCACTTCTCTCCAACTACCCTCTTTCACTCCTGTACGCTACAAAGAAATGATTTCTTGTTATGTTCATGTTATTTATGTTCATGTTATTATATTATAAATAATAAATGTTTATTTAACATTTTACCAGCTTCTTTTTTTGCTTTAAATACCATTGATACAATTCTTAGTCTGAGTTTATTCTCCACCTAATGAATGTCCCATTTTTATTCTTTTTTATTTAGAAAAAGGGGTAGACAAAGGATACTATACTGTAGGAGCCAGACTGATCCGGCTGGAGGATAAGGTAAGTGCATGAAAGCTTTTTTTTTTCTTTCCCTGAGTAATGATATCTGATCTACAGACATGCAAGATAGTATCTTGGCATGATTTACTTTAGAATTACAGGGCACTATAATAAAGAATAATATCCTAATTTTTGTAAGGGGATTGATGAAGTATCGTGTGCATGCTGATCGGCATTAACCGTTTGCCTGCCATACGGATTAGGTTCTTGATTTTAAAAGGTACTGCTTTCATGTGGAAGCCAAATCACGCATCTTGCAGATAAGTACTGTGAGCTGAGAAGGTGTTTGTCATACCAGAATAAGTGAGTTAAACAGAAAAGCTGGTATCAGGAGCCTTGGTAAAGACCAACAGTTGATAGCTCCGTCAATAATCTTGAGGTTCATTAATGCTTACTGCATTTTTTTCTCCCGTGCAGTTATCTTTGTATCAATTCTGCCCTCCCCCTCTGTCTTCTCGCCAAGAATATGTTCATCTTTGTTATTAATTAGCATTACTTAGAAGTATGCCTAAAGGCCAAAGCTCAGCAAGGCTCTATTGTTTTAGACCTATTCCAAACATCCTCAAGAGCTTTTCCCACTCGAGCGATAACGAAAGTACAAGTTTGCTTAATACTAGGAACCTATTTCTCTAATAGTTTTCGGGTCAGCTCTCTTACCTCCCCCTAAAATCTGGTGTCCCGTGGACAGTAGCATGGCAGTAGCTTTGGTACGTGGTATGATGTAACAGCTGAAAGTTGATTCGAATTTAACATATCCATTGCCTATTTGTATCCTTGTCTTACTCAAATTTCTCATGCAAATTTGCTTTTCACTTTTTGCTTGGGAAGTGAGGCGAGAAGGAAAGAGAGGAAGGAAACCTTCCGTTATTCCTAAAAAGAATTGTGCGTCTTGCCAAAAATCAGAAATTGAAATGAAACAAATGCAATTTCTCCCTTTATTGCCTAATATCTAATGATTGTTACTAGGAGAACATTTGAAATACGTGATGCTGTGATGTCAAAGGAGAGATTTTCTTTGATTTTTAGCTTTCTTGGACAGCGTCAGAGAATCAGCTTCACAGATAACGACAAATTATCTGAGTTAACTTTTAAAGCGGATTGGTGCCTTGTGGTTCTTTCACTCTCAAAGTGAAAATCGCTTTCGTTCAGATTAGCTTAATTCACTTCAAAAGAGATACATTAGTCTCTAGCCTCTGTATATTCTGTAAATTCATCCCACTAGTTCATTCAGATTTCTTAAATATATAGAGAAACTGACAATACAGATTTGAAAGCTTAGCAATAAAAGTATCTGGCATAAGAGTTAGATTACTTGGTGTGAAAAACATTGCTAGAATTGTAAATGCTTCCGGAAGCAGTTTTTCATGGTCTCCTGACTGCTCCATATTTATGAAGAAGAGAGGTCAGAAAGTTATTAATGTGTCTGGCACTGGTCCAGCTGTAGCACAATACGGTGGGGATTGGATAACTTTTTATTTCAAAGCCTTAACGGGAGTCTTAGAGGAGAGTCTAAGAAGTGGGACATTACAGGAGATGCCAGTGTGCACAGAAAATGCTGCAGAGAATGGTCTTTACATTTACAAAACAGCTTAAACCTGTTTTGAAACCAAACTCTAGCTGATTCAGAAAGGTTATAATTTTCATCCATACTGCCTCGATGTAAACGCTTAGAGATGGTGAAGCAACATGGTTTTGCTTTCCCGTGTTAAATGTCTTTTGTAAGCACGTGGTAACCAGTCTGTAGCAGGGATTCACAACAATGTTCTCAGAACAACAGTCAAAGTTTAAAAACTTTTTAAAAAGTTTAAAAAGCCAATGGTATAGCCATCAACATCACTTAAGCATGATCTAAATATAGTTGTCGCAAGCTCAAACCGTTAGTGTGGGCAAGACCTAGCTCCTATTTTGTTTGAAGAATTAAACTGTAGTGCTTTAACTGAACGCATATTGGATGGGAACTGGTGATTTCTATCTCTCTGCTTATTGTTCTGGAGAAAACAAATAGAAGGGAATAAAAATATGTCAAGATATTTTCGTAAGATGACTCTATAAAAGACATTCAATCGTTGCGCTTCCTTTTTGTTCTCAGATCAAATGTAAAATAAAAAGGCAGAGTCTAATGGAAAACCCAGGGCATTTGTTCTGTCGGTACAAATTAGCTTTCTTTTAGGTGTACAGGGCTTCATTCTTATATTCCTGCCAAGAAAGTAGACACAGTACACAAAAAAAAAAGGCAAACATTTGCTGAGTTGGTTTGTTTGGGGGTTTGGTGGTGTGGGTTTGTTTTTGTATTATTTGCATCTTTTTTGGCACATTACGCTAAAATACATATGTTTACATAGTGAAAACAAAGGTAAGCTTCCCAGATATCTCTATTTTAATAGGACAATAGAAACGGCCGCATCCTGCTGTCAAACCGCTTCCCCTAAACTATTTTCCCATGTCTCGTGGGCTCTCCTGCTTTAATGGCTCACCGTGTAGTAGCTACTCTGTGCCCAAATGTGAAACAATATTGGAGTCAGGAAGGACAAGCCGGGTTTCCACCTCCGAGGAGAATAAATGGAGCAAGGGCATGTCTGACATCAGGCTCCGGCTGGTGGTGAAAAATGATCTCCCCCTTGGAACTAGAAAACCTTTGGGATCAGCCTCCGTCCCCTGGAGAAATTATTTTAACGTTCAGTCACCCAGTGTAGCCATGGCAGCCTCCCAACCGAGTGACACAGCTGATAAAACGACACGTTTTTGGACAAAGGCCAGTCGGTGCCGATAAAAATGCGGTTTGGGGACTCGAATGTTTCATCTGCTTCAAAAAAATCTGTATCGATAATCTGTATCAGACTGATCTTTCCCGACAGCATTTTTTCCAGTTCATTTGCTTTAGTTGTTTCTCTGAAAGAGAATCGGAACGTAATTCGCCCATTCAGAGCTGGGTGTGTTGGTCTACATAAAGCCATAATTACTCTTTTTTATCAATTTTGAGAGGGGGGGAGAGAGGTGTGTATATTTCTGATGGTTAAGATGAACTCCGTTCCCTTTAGAGATCTGCTACTATTTGGGTTAAAAACGGGGGAGCTGCTGCCAGAAGGGCATAGGCACAGATTTCTGAAGGGGTTGCTTAGTGATAGATGAAAGCTTCGAGGCAGAAATGTTTCAAAGCTTCAGAGATAACAGCCTCCCATTCAAGTGGCATGAGCAGCCTCTCCTTTGTGACCATCCAGGCTCCCCGGGTAAGTTTAAGGTAACGGGGAAGAGGCAAGAAGATGGTTGTGTTGGTTGAAGCACCGTGAGAGTCCACCATCAAGCAGAGCTGAAGTACACTTGGCTAATTTTGCTCTTTAAGCCTTGCAAAGCCGACTGGGAAAGGATAAAATTCATGGTGGCAGTTTCCAGACAACACGTAAAACCTTTTTTTGGCAACGCCATGTAAGGCTTCAGTCCTTTCATTAACGTGCCGTGGTGTGTAGTGTAAGTTTACCCGTAGCACTTTTCAACCTGTTTTTTTTTTTTTTTTTTCCCCTGAGTGGGGTATAAAAAAAAAAACAACAACCTAATTTTGTTGTGGTCAGCGTAATAACCTATTGTGGTTCTTTTCATAAAAAACGCCGAGATGTTTAGAGAAAGAACGAGGCTTCTTTCCCAACACGTGGTGTGCCATTTGGCTGACCCTTTCTGGAGTTCGATGGCAGGGTTTAATTTTAAATTGTGGGATGCAGCCATTGACAGATTCTTTTGAAATGTATTAAGAGGGAGATCGGTTCCAAGATGATGTTCTAGAGCTGGCGTTAGTTTCTGTTCAGAATCGTTAACTAATGCTGCTTTATGATGAAATGAGTATTCTTCCTTTTTCTTTTCTTTTTTTTTTTTTCAAAATTAGAAACAAAAATCATGGTGTGCTCTGTCAAACTGCACGGCAACCTATAAATAAAAACAGGAGAGAAAAGAATCTACAAATGAAAAGTTAGAAGGGACAGCTGTATTGTCTTTGAAAAAGAAATCTATTAGGTATTTTTATAATTATATGGCAGTCTTCTTTATGTGGTATTTACAGTTATGATTTACATCCATATTACCATAACTATTTCCATACTTATAGACAACATGTGATAATGCTGGGAGCCAAAAGCAGCCATTTGGTAGCATTTAAAAAATGCAGAAACGCTAAGGGAAAACAGGGCAGGAAAGCAGAACCCTTCTGAGCTTTATCCATCTGGGTAAACCGAGCCAGAACGAAAAACGTCCTCCAACATAAACAAACGTAGAGGTTGGATTGTGGCAGTAAACTCTCTCTTTACCAATTTAAACACTCGTTTGAAAGTTGGAAGCTAAAAAGATGGGCTCGGGGAGGAGTGGTGTTTCCCTAGCATCTTATTCCTCCTCTGTAAGAGCGGAGAGATGGACGGTGGTGAATCTGACTCCTGCTGGGATTACATCAGGAGCCATTAAATAGTAAATTATTTATCATGACAGTGCCTGCGAGCACCACCGTGGTGAAGGCGCTGTCAGAATTTCCATTATAAGCCCCTAATTTGTGGGTGAAGTGATGAGCATAACTGAACTGCATTAAAAAAATTAAAAAAAAAAAAAAGAGGGGAAAAAGCTGAAAATCGGTGCACAATGAGTCAGTTGCAAAATGCGACATTTTTGAGGTTTCAAGAATACGCCCGAAACAAACGCATTGTTTTAACAAAACCATATTTTTGGAACAAAGGTGTTTGTGGGTTGTTTGCCCCCAGCTCCTGAAAGGGTTGAGTCATTCCACAATATAAAACTTTTCAGAACTTTTTTCAAAACTTTTCAGGAGGCTGTTTGCAAATGGGCGCTGCGTGGATTTCCTCAGCTACGGAAACAATTCTTAAAAGCAGTTATCAGAGATAAGCTGCCATTCCTTCCTCTAAGGAGAAAACACATTTTATCCTGACCCCCTAGGCTTTGCTAACGCTCATGAACCCTGCTGATTTTTGGGGAGTATACCTTCTCAAGACACATGTGGATGTCAATAATTAACGTAGCCAATGTGACTTGCAAATAGCAGCATATCTTGTGAAGAAGGTGCCTGTTGGAGGTGTTCTCGGAGCACATTCAGCCACACTCAGTCCAAGGAGATAGACAGGAAGAGATGCTGTGGATGCATATTGGGAATGGGATGCCACTAAACACAGTCAAAGCCTGCTTTGCCTGGTTTTATTTACTCCGTAGCAGTCCAGCACAAATCCATGAACTCTGTGTCATACCCATGAGGTCATTAGATTATATTTTTTAAGCTATTGCTTAATTTAAAAACAAAACAAAACAAAACAAACCCCAACCTTATATACCTGATCCTCCAAGCCAAATTGTGCTTTCATTGATGCCAGAGGATTTACTCAGGATTTACGCAGGTGCAGAATGCAGCGAGTTTCTTACATGGCTTTAAACAAGGTTCCAGCTCATGTCCTCACATCCTGCTCGATAGGAGTGAGTCGACAGAGATGAGGTGACAGCAGAAACTGGGACTCAAAAAGTTCAGAATTCAGCGGAGCGAAATCACGTTTTTCATCTATTACGTGTAAGTGAATCTTTGTGTTACGCTGGGGATTTAAGGTACCATAAACCCGAAGTTCTGCATGCATTCTTGTACGGAAACATCCACGGATTTTTAATCTGAAAACCAAGTAATGCTGATTTAACAGCTTAGATCTCAGCTACACAGTTTTTCTACTTTGCAATGCTGAGAGGAACTATTGCATCCTGGATTTCTTTTGAGTATCTGGGGTGATTTTATGCTTCTCAGATAAACCTTGTTTAATAAGGTTGAGTGGGAAAGGTTGGTTTTGAGCTGCCATCGCTACCATTGTGATGGTAATGCCTGAAGGTCCAGACAAAAATAAGAGCTAGCCCTGATACGCCTATCAGGCCAAGGGAATAAAGAGTTAGATCATATATTCTGAAGCATATTGGAAAAAATCCTGCCTGAATTCTCTCCCCTTATGGTTCTTGTTATGGAGCCTTATCATATATGGCACTTGGTAGCACCCTCCTATTAAGATTGTACACCACTCTCTGTTACAAAACTATTTTCAGTTGCTTACATCTTTGCCAAACTTTAGCCATCTGGGCTGAAATTTTCCAAGGCAGATGTCTGCCTCAGGCTGGGATTTTTTGGAAAATTTGTCTGTCGACGTGGGTCATCTTTTCTATATCACAGTAACCTGACCCACTGTGAGGATTCTCCCAAAAGTAAATATAACAATGTTGATGGAAAACACTTGAGCTTCTTCTAAATTCGAGAAAGAAAATTGGACAGAAATGGAACATTATCTGCCAGTCTTGAGACCCGGAGGACTGATCCAAAAAATAGTGAGCTCAGCAGGAGGCTTTCACGTGGATCAGGCCCTGATTTTTAATGGGTGAGGGAGCAAAGGGTTTTGCCAGGACGCAATTCACCACCATAAATCAAATGTTAAATAATTGCAAAGCTCAATAAATGAGCGTGCAGATGGCAGTGTCTGCTCCCCAGTGACTGCGCTGGCTGTTGATGAGGATCCAGCTTGGATAGTTTGATCTCATTTATAACCGTCTCAAGGATGACTGTGGTTAGGCAGTTGGTGCAATCTAGTTGCTTTTCTGCTCCCTTGGCTGAAACTGTTCTGGTGGAACCAAAACCCCCCAGGAAACGCTGCCCATGACACCTTGGAGCATGCTGGGGTGGGGGGAGGCAGGGGCAGTAGTAATAGCAGCTTGAAATCAGCTTGTAGCTACCTTGCATTTAACAAGAACCAAGTAGAGTCACTTGCAGAAGATGATAGAATCATAGAATTGTCTGGGTTGGAAGGGACCTTCAAGATCATCTAGTCCAACCGTCAACCTAACCCTGACAAAAATCACTAAACCATATTCCTGGAAATAGAAGCATTGACCAAAAAGACTGGGGTCAAGCAAACCTCTTCCTGTTCTCCACCAAAACTTTCTAAGCATCACAACAGGTTTGAAGCGAAATTGAGGAAGGGGTCATGAGCTTAGAGATGTTGATTTCCTGTAAGTTTTAGAGAAAATAAGTTTGTGGGTAGAGGACAGACACTCTGTTCATCCCCCTGCTCCCAGAAGAAAAGACTACAGTGTGAGTGTGGCTCCTCTCAGGTGCCAGAGAGTCGGGCCCCAAATGAATGGGGAACAAAGCACTGTTGTTTCTGTTGCTTATGAAGCAACAACACAATTTATTTACTGCTGCGGGGAAAAAAAATACATATTTTTCCCTTAAGACAATATTGGAGAGCTTGACTTTTTTTTTTTTTAATAAAATATCAAGTTCTCCCACAAAGACCTTTGACCTGAACTTCCAAAGGATAACAGAAATCAGTATCAAGAACAGAAATCAGCTACAAGTATTCTACTTCTACCTTTTATAATTTTTAAAATTAACTAAATTAACATTAAGTCCTAAATGATCAGTCATCCTGGTCCCCCAGACAAAATGCCTTCATTTAGAAATGTGAAAATGGAGTATTTCAACAATTCTTCTATCCTGTTCAAATAAAAGAAAAAATGATTAAAAATTATAAATTCATTAAACCTGCCTTTTCTTATGGAAAGCTTTTTAAAAATTGTTATTTTCTGGTGGTAATAAATTTTATTTGATCTTTTTTTATGACCTCCCATTGTTGCTGATGTTAAACAATTTAATTTTGAAAACAATTTAAATTTGAAAGCTATTTTAAAAAATGTAGCTGTTCTTAGCTGGTTATGAGTGTATGCCACAAGTGCTGCCCACTCTACAGACAAGTGGAGAATTTTTCTTTGGAATTTTTCTCCATCTGAAAATGACAATTTGTTTCCAATGGAAAATTTTTTGAAAAGGTGCCACACTCCCAGAACTGTATTTTAAATCATATGCTGAAAAAAAATATTTCCAGTTTTTGACTTCAAAGAGAGTTTCTAAAAATCAGAATTGGGGTGAAATACTCTGATTTCTCTGAGCATTTCAGTTGAACCAATTTCTTTCTAATTAATTTGTTTAAAATTGTGGTTATTTCGTTCTGTTTCTGAATGAAAGACATTCCAGCATCATGGAGACTTCACAGAGAACACAGAGAAATTTTCCTAAAGAAAAAAGAGTAGTTTTCCTCTAGTGCTCCTTACTTCAGAATTGCAGTGGTTATTTCAACTACCACATTTTTCTTTGTGGCCCTCTGCTGTCCCCTCTCCAGCAGTTCCCTGTCCTTCTGGAACTGGGGAGCCCAGAACTGGACCCAG
>JAOQGH010000001.1:76573878-76591519 GCA_025769975.1 Gallinago jamesoni
TGCTGGCAACACTTCTTTGGATGCAGCCCAGGATGGGGTTGGCCTTCTGGGCTGCAAGTGCCCACTGCCTGCTCATGTCCAACTTCTCCTCCATCAGCACCCCCTAACATATGAATGTTTGAGATGTATCCATGGCAGGACCTCGAAATAGAGCTTCACACCATCCCTGCTAAGTACTTGAGGATGGACTTTGCTCCACACCAGTAGTGGCCACACACACACACGGCCCTGCAAGCTGTTTGCACACCTGGTTCTCACAGGCTCTGGGGGGCACTTGTCACATGAAGACTTTGTAGGGTCTGAATTTTTCCTTCCCAAATTTTCCTTCCCCATTTTTCCTGCCAAAAGCATATATTGGCATAACTTCCACAGAAATCAATCCTTCTTCTAGTCATAGATAAGTACTCTCTGCCGTCACCGTCCTCTCAGTTGTGGCCATCGAATCAGGAACTCACACAAATAATCTGCTGGGGAAGTCATCAGAGGTAGCCTTCTGTAGGAGATAAGTCCTTGTGATACCAGAGACAGAGGCAGAGGAGCCTTCAAGAGAGAAGAGAGGAGCTAAAAGAAAACCAGTAGTGCATGGAGGAAGAGGAAGCTGAGGAAGGGGCACTCAACTTCCTTTTGTAGACGTGCCTTGCAGCCGAATCGTGGGGGATTTTCTCCTAACAAATAAGTGATAGCCATGAAGATGATACATTTTTAAAAAACAGAAGAAACTCCTTGGGGTTCCAGAACACAAAAACAAGTTCTTAATTGTGGTTTCCTAAGATGTATGTGTTATTTGGCAGATAGTTTGAAATCTGTGCATTCTCTCTGGAGGATTTTCTGTCCGAGCCCTGGCCATGAATTGTACTTTCCTGGGCATACTAAGTTATATGCTTTAGTTTCTTGCTTGTGTATAGGTGCAGTTCTGGCTCACATAAGTTCTTATATACTAGTGCTAAAATTACAGTTTCCAAAAAAAATGAAAGGGGAAAATCCCTTTGCTCTTAATTTCTTGGCTGTTATCTTTTTTTGTTTTGTTTTTGTTTGGTAGTTTTCAGAAAACGAGCCCAGAGAGGAGTATGCAGAGAACTAAAAAGAATGTGTTGAATGTGCAAACGCACACAGATACAAAATTATTCTGGGGCTTGCTCACCCATATGGGAATCTATAAAAAGATTCTGAGTTGATGTTAGAGTGGAATAAGATGGAACTAAACTGTCCAGGCAACTTTCTTTTTTTCCCTGAATTGCCAATTGCATGTGTTTTCTAGGGGCACTTTTCATAAAAAGTGTAACAGTGACTTTAAAGGTTGTTATGCTAAAAAATCTTTCAAATAGTAGGGCCCCTACTGTATTTGTTGTCATATATAGGCCCGTCACTTTATAGCACTAAAGGATTTAGTTTCAGAGAAACCGAAACTGCTTCTAACTTAATAGAAACAGTACGGACTAAGTTGTGAGAAAATAAATTTATGTTGAGAAAAAAACAAGACAGAAACTACTCGAGATAACACAGTTGTAATTCAGTACCAACAGGAAGGGTTTTGCAGTATTTTTTGACTAAGGAGTTTACTTGGTCATCACCTGGTAGGGCAAAAGGGATCTGTCAAATTTTTGTCCTGAAAACCAGGAGGATACACATATGGTGAAGAAAAAAAACCAGCACAAGTTACAGCCTGTGATGTATTTTAAAAATTATTATCCGCTTTATCTCAGAGATGCTACTGGTACAATATAAAATGCTTATGTTTTGCTTCTGTTTTTTACTGTGTACTATATTTGAATAGATATATATAGTATAGGTAAGGCTTTTTCTTTTGCACAAGGTCACACATACAAGTGTACAGAAATTTGAGTATGAACTTACTGGGAAAATAACTTTTTAAATACTTTCAGAACTGATATCCTAATGAAGCAGATTGTTCTGGTAATCTTTCTTTCCTTTCTTTCTTTACTTCTATTTATAATCCGTATATATATATTTCTAAATCTATAAATAATAGATTTATTATTCTAAATAAATCTATTTATTTTCTGTGCTGGGGACATCCTTACACTAGGCAGCTGTTCTTGCACCCGTAAGTGAAGTGAACGCGAAGAAGCTTTTTCTAAAATCACCACCCAAGAAACTCCCTGGAATATAATCAGCTGCGTGTCAGATGGTGATAATTAGAGGTGGCTGCAGTTAATTTGTGGGAAGGCTGTGTGTTTGCTGTTCGTGTGTATTCCTGTTCTTGCGTATCCCATGCCTGGTGCTATGCCACCTGTGAAAAACGTTAAGACTTGCATGCGAAGGCATAAAAAAGGGCATGGTTTGCTCCTGCTCTTGAGGAGTCACTTCTTCTTTTTATAGGTTGGTTTTATTTCTGATCATATTTAGCTCGCTGATAAATTCATTCCCTCTGCCCCAATTTTCCTTCACGGTTTCTTTGTGGCTGGAAGTGCAGTCTGACACAGGTATGAGTACAGCTCACTACAGGTGGAACTAGGAATGGATTTTGGTTGACCATCCCTCCCAATACTGTAAAGGGATGCTTGGAGTGCTGAAAGAGTCTCCGCAAATACCTGCAGTCTGGCAAATACCCTGCGATTTTAATTGTACTCAGACAGGAAAAAATACCAGGCACTCACCAGAGTGTAGTGAACGAGCCCAAGTGGACAATGTATTTAACCCTTGAAGGTTGAGAGCCTGGGCTGCATCATGCCTTAAGAGTCCTACTCAGGACAGGTCCCAGAAGAAAGACAAAAGGACTATGAAGCAACCCTCACCAACCTTTCCCTCAGCCCTTAGGCAGCCTTTGGCACAGCCTTTTTTCTCACTGAACAGCAGTGTGAGGATGCTTTTTTTTGCACAAGTGACGTGATGGAGGTTCAGAGACAGGCATGTGGCATTCGGGCTGCCTGGGGGTTCTCCCCAAAGCCTCCAGAGACTGAATCTCACAGCAATGAACTTATCTCATCTGCTTTCACTCGTGTCGTTTAGCTGAGTGAACAGTGATTTCTTAATATATATCTAAAGTCTTCTGATTTATCCTACAGGTAGCTTTTACAACTGTTTACCGTGTGGGTTGATCTCCAATATCTCTTTTTTTTTTAATTGGCATTCATTAGCTGAATCATCTGTCATGGTTTCCATTTTGCAGTTGGGAGAGAATAAAAGCACTCACAGAATAGATTCTCAAACACCTTTCAAAGTTGGGTTTTCTGTCATTTGTGGTGCTAGTGCAACACTCTCTGGAAAGGAAGGAAAAAGAAGCACAAGTTTTTTTGACACAAATGTTACTTTTATGTTGGTTTTGCTCACAAGGGAAAAGATAAGCCTAAAAGTGAGGCAGGACTCAGCTGGTCTTTGGGAAAAGCAAGGTGGAGCTTGTTGTTATCCTCCTGTCACTTGACTTCCACTGGTGCTAATCTGCTCCATGAGCAACATTAAAACCAGAAAAAGGATATTTAAATGACCAAGATCATGTCCTTGAAAATACTTTGTACAGTATGGGTTTTCTCTCCCATTCACCCACACGTCAAGAAGACAGAGGAGCCACGAAGACTGAAATTATTCAAAAAGCAACTATTTGATTCCTGCTACTTTTTATTTTTGACATTTCTATGTTGGAACTCCTTGCCAGGATCATACAGATGTCTCAGAATCAAAACTGCCACTTACTTTTAAAACTGAAGTCTTGAGCATCTCTGAAAGAGCAATTAGTTCAGAACCAGAGTTCAGTGTGATGCTGGAAATCAGACTTTTGTCTACAATATATCCTGATATGAAGATAGTTCTAGATACTCACTAGTGAAATACTGTTGTTAAATAATAAAATGATTCCATTTGTCCGATTGCGTTTCCCACTGTAATACCCAAAGTACTTCTTTTTTTGCATTTAGAGAACAGATTTTTTTCCTTGGAGCTTATTATTCTATTTTATTATAAATCACAAGGAATTAGGGAAGATTCTGGTTGTCTGAAATACGGATGTATAAATAAGCAATGAAGTGCAAACTAATTGCCATATGTTACAGAGGAGGTGAGGGAAGGCAATGTTCTTCTGCAACATACATCATTTAAACTTTGTTGATAGGTTTAGATACACAGAATATAAATAACAGAAAAATCTACCTCGACGTCAGGCATAATGTGGGTGTAATATACAGTGTTGTGTGCCATTAGTAATACTAATGTTTCAGAGTTAGCAAAGGTACAAAAAAAGAATGGCCAGAAGAGCCTGCGAGAGGGAGATGGGAAATGAATTATCAAGAAAGATTAGCTAGAATTAGGCAGCATAGATAATAGGAGACTCTCAAGAGATATGCCGAAGACAACACTGAAACAAAGAGAATGAATCACATTAATCTTTTTAAGATAGTAATTTGAAGATTCTGGGATCTAGGATAGCAAGGGGGGGGAAACTCAGAAATGCTAAGTATTTCCGGCACATTTATTTAGTGTTGTTGAAATATTGAACAAATAGCTGAAGTCAAGAGCAACAAGTCAGGGGTTTAAAAGGAGCTGGTTTGTTTTCTTTTTTGTGAAGGATTTTTGAGATTACAGCATTAGCTACATATTTGAAGTTACAATGATAAGTTCTAGGGTGATTTGTATTTATTGGGGTTAGAAGGGCAGGTCTCAGCGGACCATATGGTATTTTTACAGGGCTGTTTCCATAACAAAAAAGGCACAAAACTGTATTAACTTTTCACAGATTGATAGAGAAACAAACTGTCTAAATAGACGTGTTTGTTTACAGAAGGGTTTAAAAATGACTTGGGATGGAGGGAATCCTTGCGTGTTTTCTACTATCTATAGGTTTGAAGATTTAATTTGAGTTTGTATTTCCATTCTCATAAGGAGTAGCTGAGGAAAGGGGCAGTGGGACTAAAAAGCACAATTAATAACAGGGAGCAAGAAGAAAGGAGAATAAGGAAAGAATGGGAAACAACCCAGAGAGACCCGTGGGGAAGAAAAAAAAAAAAAAAGAGAAAAAAAATTATAATGTCCAGATATTTTCTACAGCGTTGAATGGGAGCAAATTCATAGTTTCCTCCACTTTGCAAGGCTTGGGCATGGCTTTAGTTGAAGTTTCTTTTCCAGCTGAACCCTCTTTCTTCTTCTTGGGTACTGTAATTTGAATGGAGTATTTCCAGCCTAATTCTCTGGAGCTGACATAAAGATATACGTTTGCTTCTAAAAATTAAACATGATTTTAAAAAGTAGATACCATGATAAAATCAGATTGAGTGACAATAGACATAAACAATTTTGATTCATTGGAGACACCACATTGCTGTTACTACAAATCAACATTTTGGATCTTTAAACCACTGATTACTAGAAGGTGGGAGGGTACAGAAGGAGAAAAGATCATTTTTATCTTTTTCTACACTTTTCCCTGTTAATCATGGTAACAAACAGGATATTGGGTTACATGGAGCATGTGTTTGGCCCAGAATGGCTGGTTTTATGATGTATGGTTTTATGAAGTAATGAGTTCTAGAATGAAAGTTCCGGAGTGTTTATTTGTAATAACTGATTTTATTTTAACATGCTTTTTCAGTTACAATAATTACTCCAATTCAGAAGATTGAACAAATGATAATGAAAAATGCAGAAAGTTGGTTTTACATGAAAGAGGGCTAAGCTGAATTTCATACTGGGAGTTAACCTTAAGTCCTGCCTGTGTTGCAGAAAAGATTTATTTAATTTTTGACAATCTGAGGTTTGTTAACTAATATGAGCTAAATTCTTAACTCAGACAAAGCAGATTATGGGTTTTGGTTAGCTAATCAAAGCGAACACGAGGGTATGGACAACTTGTACGTATTTTATTGGTTTTTAAACACGTCTTAATATGTGAGTGTGTCCAAGCCAGGGAAGGCATAAAGTAGTAATTAACACCACCTATGGCACATTGACATAATTAGTCTTAAAATTTCGGGACCCGTATTCTAAGACATATCTCAGAAAAAAAGGAAACAAATGAAAATTAAAATATCTTGTAGGCATTTATCTGTGGCTGCACAGTACCTTAAAAATGGTCTTTTGGATAAAACCTGCACTGTCTCCGGTGGCCCCAGGTGTCCTAGCGCAGCCTTAGCCATCTCCAGTGGGATGCCTGTGATGTGGTGGCAAACATTTCCCACCAAATAAGGATAACCTGAATTCAGAATGTCCCCAGAGCTTATCCATCCTTGTGACAGGTCCCAGAAGAGCCTCTGTGGGCCAGGGCTATCGTCCATCAGTGGCCCCAGTAGCTCATTCCCACTGTGTCTTCAGAACACCATCAAACTGGCTTTATGGCTGTGCTTCACCACCAGCTCCATGTCCTCAGATTAAGTTGGACTCAAACATGCATGTGGTCTGCCCTTGATGAAGGATGTGGGCATCTGTCTCCACAGGCAGTGTAATAGGAGGCTCTGCACCTTGAGTGAGAGTAGATCAGTTTTCTGGTGTGCCCATTCTGAGTTTTGCTTCAGACAGGTGCCTCTGCGCTATCCCAAGAGAGCTCAACCTGCTTAAAATTCATTCTCTGTTGTACCAGATGTCCTTGGTTGTGTAGTTTTTGGTTGCAGTTATTAAAGGTAAAGGCCTAGGTAAGCCTTTCTGTAGAATGGCTGTACTTCAGGCCATGGGCAGGATGGTAAAATATTAGGCCAAAGGGCCTGTGATTAATCATGACCCAGAAATATGTTGCCAAGAGAGGAAAGAAGCCATAAAAACACAGGGTCATGCTCTGAGCTTTTCCTAATTACTGCCCACAAAGAGTAATATCAAGTAGGAACCAATGAGAATGCTCTATTTGTGACTCAGGAGCCGAGATCATCATAGTCATCCCATAGTCATCACTGGCCACCAAAGACCAGCCTTACGCAAGGCTTACACAAGCTGCCATCTGGACCTTTTTGATCAGAATGGTCATCATAGAATGACCATTCATAGAGTCATAGAATGGTTAGAGTTGGAAGGGACCTTAAAGATCGTCAAGTTCCGACCCCCCTGCCCTGGGCAGGGACACCTCCCACCAGACCAGGTTGCTCAAAGCCCCATCCAGCCTGGCCTTGAACCCCTCCAGGGATGGGGCATCCATGACTTCCCTGGGTTCTTCCTCACCCAGCTCTCTCTCTAATAATTTGATGTCTGTGCTTGTTGGCTTGTTTTGGGTTTTTTTTTAGCTTTGCAAGAAAAGGAAGGTAGGATTTTAGCAGAATCCGATCGCAGAGCGTGTATTTCTTCCTTTTTTCTTTCCTGCTCCCCGCCGCCCCCCCCGACAAGTCCCTGAGGTCAACTTTGTAATAAACAGCAGGAAAGGCCCAATTTTCTGCACCTGTGGCCTTGTTTGCCTCTATATTTCTATAGGTGAATGGGCACAAGGGGACGCAGAAAGGAAGTGAATTCAATGGATTGGTTTAAAAAACTCAGCATGCTAATCAGCAGGCACTCAGGTGAAATGGCTTTAAAACCCTGTTAAAATAGACCCAAAGAGAAGCAGAGCTTGTAGCCACAGTGCGTGCAGCTTGGGGTTTTTTTGAATGTTAAGAACGTGGCTTTGTTAAAAATCAGCCTCTGGTCAAGTAGCTTGTTATTCGGGACGCGAACCCCAGCACCTGAAATCTCTTACACGGAGCAGAAGAATGATTTTGGGTTTAATCTCTTTTTTTCATCCCATGAAAGTTTAGTGCTGACCAAAAAAAAAAAAATTAAATTACCAAACTAGCAGCCACAGAAATTGAGGTGCTTTTTTTGTTTTTCCTCTCCTCCATGGGCAGGCTGCATGGGAAGTGTCCAGCACCTGCCCTCGGTGGTGAGAAAGCCAACAAGGGTAGTCCCAGTGGTACCAGTACCAGTGTTGGTGATACCCACAGGGTAGCAAATGTCAATGGGATGGAACCCCTGCACAGGCTGCTGTCTTCTTTGACCAGCTCTTGCCATAGACCACAGCCATAATGAGCAGCAGGAGGTAGGCTTCGGTGCTAACTTCAGAGCGACACTAGTCAAACAAGGAGGACAAAAAATTTCCAAGTAGACCACATGAAAAAATCTACCAGAAGGAAGTAAATGTTGGTTGCTAAGAACCTAGACTGGACCCCAAGTGGTGTCAGGAGACTACGAAGGAGGTGCAGGCACAGAATTCTGCAAGGGCTGTCTGCTCACTGTCTGGCAAGAGGTAGGGAGAAGGCAGGTGGACATTTCCTCTTCACACCACATCTGCCTTTATCAGAAAGTCATTGGAATTTGGGAACCTTCATTATCCCAGCAGAGCATCTGCCCTGCTAACCCCAGCTTGAGCTGGGTCATCTGTCTCTCTGAGGGCAGATAGAAAGGAATGGTTAGGTAAATGTAAGAAGTTCCACCTAAATATGAGATGGAACTTCTTTCCTGTGAGGGTGGCAGAGCCCTGGAAGAGGCTGCCCAGGGAGGTGGTGAAGGTCTCCTTCTCTTGAGACATTCAAAACCCATCTGGACACGTTCCTGTGCAACCTGCTCTGGGTGGACCTGCTTTGGCAGGGGATTGGACTAGATGATCTCCAGAGGTCCCTTCCAATCCCATGGGATTCTGTGAATAAAAACATTTTCTAGGCAATGTTGCTCCAAGTTCCCCGTGTAATACACTTTTTTATTTTTTCCCGACAAGATACTGGTTTATGTGTAAAATATTGATATGCCAAGAAGCGCACAAATTCTGTCACATTTGGACTGATTTATTTTCAGGGACTTTTTTTAAAATGTCTGAGGGGAGTGATTTTTAAAGCCCAAATACTGCACAAATTGATCTTCTCCTGGTATTTCAGTTTCTGGAGGGTGGACGTACTGTGAAAAGACCAGATCTCAGGTTGTTATGGCTCCCTGAAGGTTCTGAAAAAGACCGTTAAAAAAAAGGTAAACACGAATGCAAAAGCCAAACTGTTTGCCTTTATTTGGGTTTACCACTGGGTTATTTCTGGCTCTGTTGTTTATTCAAGTCCCTACTGAAAAGCTGTAGTATCCGCCCATCTGAACACACGCTCGCTTGCACTCTTGCGCTGCCACAGAGGAGCAAATTCAGCCCCTGAGGCTGTTTAATTTATTTGTATTATGAAAAAAATAAGCCTGAAATAGAAAAGGACCTCACTGAATTATTTTTTTTCCTGATGCTACACTCCTGAGGTCAAGTGGAGCTCCAGCAAGGATGTATACTGTCGAGATGCCATCGGAAGAGGGTAAAGAATTTCAAATGGAGAAACCAAAAGCAGCTCATTAAAAAATTATCAGGTCAAAGCTCTATATAAAGCATTGACAAGAGTCCCAAATAAGTGTTTAGATTAGATTCAAGGAAATCAGGACAGGTATGAGTTAGTTGCGTGAACAGTTTGTTTGCTTTTTGGCCAAAATGCCATTTAGTGCACGGTCTGATGTCTCTCCACAATTAGCCCCGACGCTTTGGCTGAACACATGCGTTCACAGTCATATATGTGTACTTAATCTCAAATACAAATACTCAACCACAGATGTGTTTGTTCAACCCTTTGTTGACTCTAGTGATCAATTTTGAAGCCTAAATACCGGTTAACAGCACTGTAAATAACTCAGAGGCAGCTGTTTATTTACTCATGATATTTGTCAAGTATTTTTATAAAAAGAGAGGCATGGGATTAGCTTTCGATTGCTTCCTTGATACTGGAAGGAGATACTACTCACCTGAGTTTGTTTTTGGCAGGATCCATCCTGTCTGCTTTAACTGGTTATTCAAACATTCTTCTCAGATAGAGAAGCACCTGTATACTGACTAAGGTTCTTTCCCAGATTTGACATGTAGCCTTGGACAAATTGCTTCATCTAAAGATGAAGCAATGGTCAGTTGGTCAACACCTCAGTTTCCCCATCTGTAGATCAAGGATGAGTCTTAGTTGCAAACTAGATGTGGGTACTAGCTTTAAACTTGCGAAACACACGATACAAAACACAATACTAATAGTCGTGGCATGTGTGATCAGACCGGGTAGGTTGGAGTCATTCAACTGATCAGCAAAAGTAAGATAAAAAACAACCAACCGAAAATAAGATAAAAAACAACAGCAAAACCCAATCAGGGATCTGTATTTATAAATCATCCTCTCTCTTTAAGTAGGAGGAGCCTGATAAAATAGTCCTTGATTCATTTTGGAGTGGACCCAAAAGAGGCCTATTTGACATTTTTCTCCATACCATCTGACTGCTTGCTCTCACTCACCAAAGCAGACCTATCCCCACCTCGTGCTTATCCCAGATTTCTCTGAGCACAGTTGGCTCCAACAGCACAGAACACCTGTATTTCCTCCAGTATTTCAGCAACAGCCAACAATAACAGTAAGCAGCTGGATGTCAGAAAAGCCCAAATCTATGGTGGTGTGACGCCCTGCAGCAATAAAATTAGTGGTGGGTCAGCAGGAACGGGCTCCGGAGTTGGTTAGATCTTCTGTGGAAGATTCTTGAGATGACTTCTGAATTGCAACCTTTTATTGTTGCTATTTATGACTTTGGTTGTTAATTAATAAGTTCAGCTTAGAGCACATGGTGTGACTGTTGTTTCACTGTGTTCCTTGAGCATTTGTTCTGCAGGCATTAACTGTTGAAGTCTATGCAGTAGGAGGGAGACTGTAGGGACCATTTCACTCGTTGCTGATAAGTAGCTGCGGGTGAAGTGACTCTACACGGATGTTTGGTAGCCCATAGCAACACTAATTAATATCTGAAGACAGGACATTGGTGCATTTCTTCCACCTGCTGCAAAAATAGGGTGCTGTTCTTTAGCCTTGGGTAATTACACACATTCTTTGATATGGAGCAAGGGGGATTATTTTTTCATCACCATGTTTTAGAAAGAGTTGTCTTTATCCTAAAAAAATAATAAATAATAATAATAATAAAAGAGAGAGAAATTGAAGGCTTTTTAGGTTAGGATTTTTAAAGCCATCTCCAACCCCTATAGCAACTAATTTCAATTTTGCAGCTCAAGGCTGTTGGTCCAGCACGATATGTTGCTGATGACACCAAGCTTGGTGGTGCAGTTGACACGCTGGAGGGAAGGGATGCCATCCAGAGGGACCTGGACAGGCTGNNNNTGTCCCTGCCCAGGGCAGGGGGGTTGGAACTGGATGATCTTTAAGGTCCCTTCCAACTCAAACTATTCTATGATTCTATATAGGTTAGTCTGGAAGAAAATCACAGAATGAACTTGCTCCTGCTAAAATAATATTGCATTTCTTCATTCTTGTGAATAGAATCAGAGCAGATCTTATAAAAAAAAAAAATTAAAATCGAGGAGGAAGAGGAGCTGTCTTATATGATGAATATCATAATGATGCTGCGGTATTTTTAGACCTTAGCTGAAAAGAGCCTAGGTCAAGAAATGAGAATGCTAAGAATAATTACTTCAGTAGGTGGCACTATTCCCTCTGTGTCACTCCTGAATCGATCCCTTACATGGTGCTCTGGGGCTACAGAGGTGCAAAGGGAAGAACCCTCTGGGTTGGGATTAGTGGAGACCACTCAGCGGTGGTACCTCCTACATCTGATTGGAAGACAAAAACGCAGCCCACCTTCCCTCTCTCTTTAAATGGGTGAGGAGTGGTGTTCTTGGTAGGTTGGGTTTGTTTGGGAGGAGAGTCCTGAGGTGGTGCCCTCAAAGTATCACATATTTTAATATCTACTCTGTTCCAGCCCAGAAAGGCTGCAAAAGGATAGGTCAAGTCTCTCCCTAATACACAAATTGAGTCATTCTTCATCTTGCAAAAGGCATTGTTTAACTTACTGCGGTGGC
This sequence comes from Gallinago jamesoni, assembly GCA_025769975.1. Taxonomy (NCBI): domain Eukaryota; kingdom Metazoa; phylum Chordata; class Aves; order Charadriiformes; family Scolopacidae; genus Gallinago; species Gallinago jamesoni. The sequence continues at coordinate 76,585,637 of JAOQGH010000001.1, forward strand.
AATTACAGTGATTTAAAAGCAAGTTCAGGAAAGGCTTGTTCTTACCGTGAAACAAATAATATTCTGTTAGACATATTCAGTCTGGGAGTCACAAAGCCCTACGACAGGGCATAAATACCTGCCACCCACTCCCAAAATATATTCATACGCAATTTCAGTTTAGTCACTTCTCACAGCTGTTAGGCAATATATAAATTAATATATGGCTGTAGTAATTATTTACATGTGGCTTCACTTTACACTGTAATGTAACATTGGAATAGTTTTTTAGGCAAGCTCTGGAAGTAGTCTTTTTTTTTTTTTCTCTTAAATAACATATTTATTTTTGCTGACTAAGCTTCTCTCTTGTTTTGGTGATAACAAGCGAGCCCAACTGTAGGGCAGGATTTGTAGAGAATTCCTGTGCTCTCTGAGCATATCTAAAAGGAGAATCCTCCGAGTCAGATGCCTATATAATACGGCTGCAGTTCTAAATTCTCTTTGTGGCATCCAGTGGTAATTGTGCCAGCCACAAATAGCACTTGGACCAGGTACGTTGCGTTTCCTATAAAGCAATTTAAGAGGGAGGATATTGTTTAGGAAGTGGCTAGACAGTTCCTCAGTCAGGGAATTCCCAGCTAAAGAAATCCAGCCTGGTTTTAAACCTGTCCGGATCCCGGGCTTTAATCTAGTTCCGTAGACTTTAACTGAAATCCCTTTTTATTTTTCATTCCCTGTCATTCATCTGGACTTAGCAAGTTTAATGCTAATTTTGTAAGTTGGGGCAGCATCAGAAGGCAGTAGTTAGGAGTCAAGAGCATCAAAGCAAAGTTCCTGTAAATCCCATCTCCCTTTGCCAAGCACCGTTAGGGCCATCTTTTGTCCTTAATACCCTGCCCATGAACATTCCTGGGTATTCACCACAGAAGGCTAAGAATAGTTCAACCATTTAAGGGCCTGAGCTTACACACGGAGCCTGTACAAGTGAAGGGTTGCTGGGCTGGGTCGCCGTTAAAACATTCGAGCGGCCCGTGTTTATCAATAACGAGGTAATAAAACAACCCTGTCTGATTTCAGCTTTCTTACCTTAGCAAAATATTAGTTCTTTGTCAAGCTGAGGCTTGCTTCCTTTGCACCAGGAAACAGAGATTTGTGTAATTACCAGCTCTCTGTTAGGCTTGGTGATGATACCTTAAGCATAAGTCAAATATTTGTGTATTTTCTTCATTTAGCTTATCCGTGTTCAAATGATGAATGAGCATACAGTACAGTATGATATAACCAAGAAATTTGAGAAAATAAGAAATGAATTCAGCAAAAAAAAAAAAACCCAAACCCAAATCTCCAAAGAGAACTTAGAAATCCATTTGGCAGTCCAAGCCTCTAGGAATAGATTCACGTGTCCTTTAAGGTACTAAATCAATCTTCAGTGTTTTTCATCCAGAGGTCTGGATTCATGACAGGAAGCACTTGAAGAATTGATGTCTGCCTACACTGTCACCAGGGCTGTGTCTTTTCATTTGCCACCACGTAGCTTCAGTCTCCTTTTCCAGTAGATGATAGACCATTTGCAATGTCCTGATGGTGACGGTGACGCTGAAATTCTTTTTTTCCTCTCTCTCCTCTGCTACTCCTGTATTGTGAAGCCTAACCCACTCCAAAAGCATGAGATTTAAAAATGGACACACTCAGAGGAGTCGGGGTGAGAGGAAAGTGGAGAGGAATCACTCTAGTTTCTACTGAGTCTTCTGGTGTTGAAGTGTCAGAGTTCACGTTCAAAATGTTCCTCAGCGCTCATAAGAGCTTTCTCTTCTTCTTTTTTTTTTTTTTTTTTTTTGAGGAAACCAGATTCTTGCACTGGCACCATGGTTCAGGAGCAGAGATGTTGAAAATCTTGTGAATATTTGTAACATTGCAGCCTGATTATCTATGTTTTCTTAGATAAGTACCATTTTCATAACTGAGCATTGACATAAGTATCTAAGGACCACAAAACAGTGGTTTCCAGCTTGTGATCTGTGGCTCCGCAGATGACTTATGAGGTGGCCACAAAAGCTAGTGGTGAATACTAAGTATGTAGTTGGGAGGCTTAAATTCTTTACACAGATGTCCACACCCTCCCCCCCCCAAAAAAAAAAAAAGAAAAAAAAAAGTCCATATATTGACAAAGTCTGAAAACCTTTGTCCAAAGAAAGACATGGGAGAAGAGAGATATGTTCAAGCAGATTGCAGGAGACTCAGTGGTGAGGAGACCGTGGTGGGTATGTCTCTTGGCAGATGGACATACAACTCAAGTGGCTTTAAATAAGCAAGCCCAAGTACCGGATGCTTTTGAAGGAACAGCCACGTGGAGGTTTGGGTGGGCTTATCGGTGCTGCTAAAAAAGACAGGGTCTTGGACGGGGCTTTGATGCCACTAAATTGCTTCGGGTGCAAATGGAGATTGATTTTGGGCTTTCCGTGTAGAGTTCCCACCAAGGGGAAGCTGGAATAAACTGCTAATCTGTACAGAGTCCAGATGAGGTAAAAGTAAGGAAAGGAAGGGCATGCCAGGGTGAAAGGACCTTTCAAGAGTTCCAGCACAGGTGAGAAGCAGAGTGGGAAGCAGGGAGGGAGGCAAAATGAAGTCATGCATTGAAATGTATCGGCTGACGTCATCTGACCGGTTCAAGGGGTACTTTGATCTACATCTCAAGGCTATTTGTTGCATCAAATGGGTCAAGAAGAGGAGACAAGATGTTTTCCTCAGTATTAGGCACTAAAGCTTACTTCAGAAAAAAAAAAAAAGCCTTAAAGTACTTGTTGAAGTCCTTTAACGACATGTTAGTATGTTATTCCTACTGTGTCGTGAAAGAATAAAAAATAAGAAAAACCAAAACCCAGCTGCTAAAAATTACTTCCCGAAAAAAAAAAAAAAAGTAATATCTTACTATATCCTTTGAATTCAGCATATTTTAAGGTTTTTATTTGGGTAAGAATAGGGCTTTTCGTATGGCTAAATTTTTCCAGCAGACGGTGCTGCTTGTTGTACGGTATTTCCACAGTGAAGAAGCTCCTGGTTCCTTTCCCATTATGGAGAGGAAAGCAGGGGCTCTCCCCGTGTATCCATCATCAACAGAGTTCAAGGTGGGCTAGCAAGGGGGATCTGCTGCAGGGGGTTCAGGTAACAGTAGTGACTCTCCTGCCTTCTCTCCTCCCTGAAAACAAGGCAAATTAGGCACCTAAATTCTTCAGGTTATGCAGGATCGATGGGGATTGGGATGCTCTCATTGTCCTTTAAAGTACTGCCGTCAACATGTCCATATGTGGGAGGCTCTCAGTGATATTCAGTAGTTGTACAGTACTCCCCATGGACCTACCTATGGTCCAGCAAGAAGTGCTCAGGTAGCCCACGACCTCATTTCCTCACAGAGGTGTTTCCAGGTAGATCCTGAGGAGCAGGGTTTAGCCTCAGAAGAACACAACAAGACTGCAGGGGTCCGTACATCAGGGAAGAGGGCAGGTTGACCTGGCCAGCAGTCCTGGACAACTGTCTTGCATTGAGTGTGTAGATATTGTGATGAGTTAATTAAAACCCTTTGGCTGTCCATTGCTCTAGTCTTGAGCAATCAGATAATGCCAAAAAAAAAAAAAAAATACCCAAAAAACCCAAACCATTATAGACATATAGACACCCCAGATCCTCTGAGAGCTTCTCTTTCTCCGACAGATGCTGGTAGGATCACAGAGGTTGTGTTTGGTCTGACAAAACCAGACGCAGCTCAGTCTGATACCCACTTATATCTGGTGGGACAGTGTCCTCACAGGGACTGCAGTTCCCAGAGATGCCCCCTCACAGGAGTCCCAGCAGGATGGGGTTGTGCCGCAGGACTCTGTCAGGAGCAGAAAGAGCCACCTCATGCTGGACAGCCTCCAAAGTTACTCTGAAAGAAGTGACCCAAAACTGTCTTAGAGGACTCTGCTGGCTCCGTGTCCTGAGAGTAGCTGTACGAATGGTATTGAAAGATCAAACTCAAGGAAAAACTGAGTTTTTCTTTGTTGTGGGCTTTGAAGCTCGCTGTTTCTGCTGAAGTTGAGTTGGGGAGTGGAGTGGGACTCAGGAAGTTCATCAGAAATTATGTGCTGTCACAGCGGCCCTGCCTGATTGTATATATGTATATTTAAATGGAAAAAAAAAAAATGAAAAAAAGACATTTGAGATGAGCTCACAGGAGCATTGGTCTCCAGTACTGTTTTTCCTGAGAAGAGACTGTTGTGTCAAAGCTTCCTTATGGGTTACAGGAAGAGCTCCCTAAGAGCCGAGAGTTTGTTTCCAGGTTTCTGGCCATCCAGAGTTTCAGTGTAGAGGAAACACTGTGTATTTATCCCTTTATCATGATGGGAACTAAATGTAAAGAGAGGCTGTATGAGGTCTGATGGAAGTCTCTAAAGAAGGCTAGGAGCTCACCAGAGCTGGCCAGCAGACCCGAGGGTTGAGGGTGTATGCTGCTCAGCTGGTCCATCGCTAGGAAGGAGCTGGCCATGCTCTTGCACGTGAGACCTTCCCACACGTGGAGTCAGGCTGTGCAGCTGGAAGACCAAGCTGGGGAGAAGTACCAAGAAACGTGTAGTGACTTCTTGGTGGCACCCGTGTCCTGCCTGTACTCTGGTATGGGGGACTTTGTGGCTGTCTCCTCATTTTCATCTTCACCTCAGCTTGCCTGGTGTGCAAAAGTGATTCTTCCAGTCTCACCATGAGCTTCTCGTGGTCCCTCTCCTTCAGCCACTTGCCTGCACGTCATGGCATCCCTGGCTGGCCTGAGGCATGGGTGAGGTGGGCTGGTGGCAGGACAGGGCAGCGTTTGCAAGAGATGGCAGGGGGGGTGCCCCAACGGGGGGGTCTGTTTACGTGATACCTCAGCAGCTGCTTCAGCCACAGCCGTGAGCTGTCAGAGCTTAGGGTTTTGTGGCACTTTCATCACCATCTGTCACTCCGTTAATGGCATGGTGTGTGCATCTTGCCACCTTCCCCCTGACACCCCCGTGTCCACGTCCCCACCACCACCACACACACACGCGCACGGTGAGGAGCTCAGCCATATGGCCCTGAGCAAGCCACGCTGCGGGTCATCATCTTCTGGGTCCATCTTGAGGGATGGTAGCTAGCTAGGGTGGCCCACGTAGCCCAAAGTCATGGCATAAAAGTGGAAAATACAGCATTATCACACTGATGTGGGAACTGTCCCCCATTCCACGCTTGTGGATGCATCTGCCATCCTAACGTGGGCTGTTGGGCAGTGGAGGATGTTTGGCCTCATCTTCTGCAAGGAAAAGTAGCGTAAAGGTTACTTCTTGTTTATGCTAAACTGAAAAAGAATAAAACCCACACGCACATTTTTAACTAAAAGGGTTTGTTTATGTAGACATAGACACACCCCAAGGCTTCATATCACGCCCTTGCCAAGGAACACATGTTATTTCAGCCTGACACATCTTAATTGCAAAATCCAGGGTGTTCTTTCCATTCCTTCAAAACAAGAGAAGACTCCAAGCGAGCCGTAGCGATCGCAACCCCCGTGGCTGTCTTCCATCCCTGGTCTGCCTCCGCGCCGAGAGCACACGGGGTTTGGAATCAAAGCCTTCTCGAGCCCCGGAGAAGCACCCCCAGAAAGTAAAGAGATCTGGTTTTGCCATGCCTTAGCTTTTAAAGTCTGTTTTTAATGCCTGTGAGCTTAATCACAGAATCACCTAGGTTGGAAGGGACCTTTTAAGATCATCTGGTCCAACCAATAAAAACAAAACAAAACAAAACAAAAAAAAAACCCACACACCACCACATTCACACCACCCAAAACACCACCCAACACTAATCCATATCCCCGAGCACCATGTCAACTCGTCTCTTGAACACCTCCAGGGATGGTGC
>JAOQGH010000001.1:76593408-76607290 GCA_025769975.1 Gallinago jamesoni
GCAGTGTGCCCAGGTGGCCAAGAAAGCCAATAGCATCCTGGCCTGTGTTAGAAATAGTGGGACCAGCATAAGTAGGGGGGTGATTGTCCCCCTGTGCAGGGAGTCCACACCTGGAGTGTTGTGTCCTGTTCTGGGCACCTCAATCCAAGAGAGATCTTGAGGTGCTGGGGCGGGTGCAGAGGAGGCAACGAAGCTGGTGAAGGGCCTGGAGAACAAATCATATGAAGATTGGTTGAAGGAGCTGGGGCTGTTTAGTTTTAGGTAGAGGAGGCTGAAGGGAGACCTCGTCACTCTCTACAACTACTTGAAAGGACACTGTAGAGTCTCTTCTCGCAGCTAGTTACTGACAGAACGAGAGGGAATATTTTCAAGTTCCAACAGGGTAGGTTTAGACTGAACATTAGGAAAGAATTTTTCATAGAAAGAGTGGTCAGACACTGGAATAGGCTGCCCAGGGAGGGGGTTGGGTCACCATCCCTGGTCGTGTTTAAGAGTGATTTAGATGTGGCGTTGGGGGGATATGGTGTAGGGGAGAACTTTGTAGAGTAGGGTTGGTGGTTGGACTTGATGATCCCAAGGGTCTTTTCCAACCAAAATGATTCTATGATTCTATGATTCTATAATATCCTCTGCATTTCAAAGGGAAAATCGAGGTACAGAAAGAGTAGTTGATTTAGTAAACTGGAAATCTGTGGCAGAATGGGTTGTGAAACCAACTTTATACAAATCTGGCTTTTTTCTGCTGCAAGATGTTGACTTTGCCATGAGGCTAAAGTTCACTGTGACGCTTGCTCTTGCCCTGAGGAGATGATTTACACCTCCTATGGGTTCAGCCATGCATGAAAAAAATAGAGGAATTCAGGGAAGCTCTCAAGTTCTCTATGACTGCTAGGTTTTCCCCAGCACTGCCCTGGTTTCCTCTTCTGTTATACGTTGGTTCTCTCTTGGAAAAAATTAAGACATTCAGTACCTGCACAATTATCACACAGCCTTAGCTATCACTAAGGCCTTTTTGTTTTAATTGTCCGAAGCCTTACACAACTTTCTTCCTCATGCCTTTTTTAGTTTCTAACAGACTAGGAAAGAAGACACAAACAAGGTCTGAAGAACAGCTTATGAAATATTTTTTTTTATGAACAACCAGCTCTCCTGTGCTTTACTGCCTTTTCTTTACAAGAATAGATATTTTTGTATTAACTGCTGTTGATGTTTGTCAAAATTCCATGGAAAAACCTTTTTCTGGTTTTGTCATCCACAAACTTGACAAGTGGGAGGTTGACTGTTGGAAAATGGATTTGCTTTCTTAATTGAAAATCTTTTTTTAATCTCATTAGCTTTTCACAGAAAAAAAAAAAAAAAAGTCTTGCCCTGCTACAAGCTCCACTGAAAAAATTTAAACAGATAAAGTTATGCTGATACAGTGGTATAAACCAGATTTTCTTGTGCTGCCTCATGGCTGGATTTGGCTGGTATTGAAAGTTCACTTGTGTTTTCTGCATAAGAGAAAAAGGGACCTATTGGAGTAAAGGCATCAGGAGTGAAATATGTTCCTTTTATCTGCCTTGATATTACAACTGTGGAACATTTTTATGGAGGAGAGAGAGGAATCTCCCTTCTCTGTGTTTTGTGCTTAGTCTTAGGTTACTCAAATTAAACAACATTTTATTACTTGGCTTAGAATTTTTTATTAGTAACTTCAAGCATTCACAATGGAGCCAGTTTTAACATTACAGCAATCTGCAATATTTGGGCTTGTCTCCACTAAGAAATTAACTGTAACCATGGTTCTTACAGCAAGAAGAAAAACGAGGGGGAGAGAGAAAGCATAGTGCATGTTTGGAGTATTTGAAAATGAATGGACAAACCTTCAAGCATTAATGGCCTTTAGTTGTCAGATTAAGCTGTGGAAAAGCAATGGTCTAGAGAAGTCTATGGGAAGTGAATTATTAAGTAGTCATAGCTTTGCTTGAGTTCCCGTTGGATCCACATCTGCAGGATGGAATGAAACTGGTATTATTGTCATTTCCAGCAGTGGGGTTCAACAACTGCCCCATCCCTGGTGGGGTTCAAGGCCAGGCTGGATGGGGCTTGGAGCAACCTGCTCTGTTAGGAGGTTGCTCAGGGCAGGGGGGTTGGAACTTGATGATCTTTAAGGTCCCTTGCAACCCAAATTGTTCTATGATTCTATAACTGAGGGACCGCAGACCAAACCAGGAGCCGCCGAGGCCAGGGAGACCTTCCTGAGGCTTTGGTGACCGCTGGTTGCTGTCGTTTCCAGAGATGGTGCGGATTAGACGCCGGGCAGATGCTACCAATATCTCTTCACTCCCTGTTCCGTGGGTGAATGGAGGCGAGGTGTCAATCAGATGTCTCTCACCAAAGCCACGTTCATTGTTGAGACAGAGAGACACTCTGTTGACAAGTACTACCTGACTTGGTCAATGCCTTTCGATAGCCGCGCTATCGCTGCGATGCCTACTGGTGAGCTTCATAGTACGAGACACCGGACCAGCCCTTGCTCAGACCAATCCAAGGACAGAGCTGGGAAGACAGAGATAATTTTAGGTTTAAAATAGCTGTATTTTCTGTAGTGCAAGTCCTGTATTTGAAAGGGCTGAGAGTTGTTGATAGATGAGCTGGTGTGGGTAAGTGCGCAACTGCCAGCGGCTTCAGATAAAGCACCCCATGAAATTGTGCCATTTATATAACTCTTGTTTACAGACTTGGAGCACAAGGATGGTCGTGGTTTTATGCGAAATCACACAGTCAACATATTGGGCATGCCTACGTGCATGAGAATTCTGCTGACGCGAGGAAACTGAGTGATTTTAAATCACCATAGCTGGCATTGAGCTCTTTGGAATTAAGTATCAGAAATGTTTATGCAATATCTGTTTCATATCAAAAAAAAAAAACTTGTGGTTCCCAGGAAAACTGATTTAGATTGATCACTTTTCTCCCCTGCCTCAGGAATACAGTTTAGGTCCTCATAGTGCTTGAAGATGATCTCATTCTGTTTATCTTTCTGTTGTTTGTTAATTTTTGAGCATTAATTAGCTCCAGACATCATTTTTTTTGTTCCTTCCATGAGTTCTATCGCAGATTTGTAATTAAAGTTATTGCTATTTATTTATTGCCTAGATCTCCTGGTTAAGCCTAACACCCATTGTAATGCATTTTAAACACGTGGCTTTGGCTAGAAAAGTTTGAGAGGCCCTTTTTTGCTGTGTTTATATTTCTGTTAGCTCTGCTCTTCGCAGAAATGAGGCTGTCAAACCTTTCAAAAAATCCCCCCTGGTCTGTCAAGTGGGTACATGTACACTTTATTTCTTCCATTTAAAGCTGCACGAAGTCAGACTTGAGTTTGGGCACCCTTTCGTTGTTCAAACAATTTGAGATTACATTTGGTATCTCTACCTTATAAAACGTTTGTCTTGATTTTGCTGGGGCCAGGATTTCATCAGGATCCTACTTCTTGGCCCCGTTCCTGTGAGTTTATCAGGTGGGTAGGGAACACAGAAAACCACTAGCCCATCTGGAAAACTTATCATCCGTATTTTTAGATCCTGTTTAGACTCCAGCAAAGATAGTTGAGCTGCCCTTTCCTTCCAGATGAAGGAAAATAAAGAAGTGCTGAGCCAAGCTCTCTCTGCAAATATGATTTTGCTTAGAAGCCTAAATAAAACCTGAAGTAATTCCACTCACTGCTCCACCTAGAAATCCTGAAGTCTTACGTATTTTATCAGTTCGTGGCACATGTTTGTTACCACGTTGTATAACGGGCAGCGTTAGGAGTGGTCTTCAAGTTGCTTCTCTAGATCAGAAGGTAATGATCTGCACCTCCAGAGCCTCCTTTTGCTCTGGCTGCAAATTTCTGAAGCCCAGTGGTGTGCAGCTGAGTGGCGACGGAGATTTCACACGTAGCCACAGAGGAGAGAATGGTGTGAGCTGAAAGCGTTACCTCTTTTAGTCCCTGCCCTCTCTGTATTTCCATACTACACTTTTCCTTGGCTTGACTACCCAGGTATGATATTTAACAGAAACTTTGAGCTTGTGCTTACCCATGCACCCCCTTCTAGAAGAGGAGTGCAACTCAAGCAGATTCTGCCCGTGAGCTGCCACATTTAAATATATATATAATGTATATATATATAAAAATGCATCCAATTATACAGTCATATACATATATATGTTACTAGTACCTTGCAGAACAAACAATTAGCTACAGCTCAACATTAAGTCTTTTTCAAACACCTAGCTCTTGATATTACACATTCTAAACAAACTTCACATTTAAAAAAATCCAGATCTTGGAAAATGAACGGTTAAGAGGTTTGGGGAGTTTCTCGATTGCCAGGCCAGCCTGCTCGACTTGCCATCATTCTTCTTCAAGCTGCTGCTTCTGTGCGGTGCCCTAATGTTGTTTAGAAATGTACACACACACAAGTGCCTACAACGATGAAATGAAGAGCCATAATATTTTTCATTCTGTTATTAAAAAAGAAAAAAAAAAAAAAAAGAACACCAGCCAAACCCAAGAAAAAGTATATGTGGGGTTCAGTTACCCTAGAAACTAAGGTTTGCTGTATCAATTAAGATGCCCTAGGGCACCTCAGCTGGCCTCTGCCTCTTCTCCAGAAGGACACAGGTCTTTGAGACAATCTCTGTGGTGTCTACCAGGGCAAGAGACCTTAGATACCAAGGGAGTTCAGAGTCTCTCTGGGTGGATATTTTTAAGCACCTTCATCACAGTATTTTCCTAGGCAAAGAAATGTGATTTTGTTTCTAGCAGGTGAAAATTTTACAGTTTATTTTGATGGGACTTCACAATTGCCGTACCCAAAGAAACCTTGCGAAACAGCCCAGTCGAGTATAAGAGAGCTATGAGATCAAGCTTTCATCATCCTGTTAACAGTTTTCTAAGAGCTCTGGAATCAAAATGTTCCCAGTCTGTATCCATTTCTACTCCACCCCACTCAGCACAGGCATAAATATTTTTTGAAAGCCCCAGGCTTCCCAGCCTTCCCCTGCAGACACAGAGGTGATGATTGCAAGCAGATAAGGTTCCCAAACACAGGGGGAGAACCTGTTAGTTTGTAACAGTCTTATTCCTACATACAAAGATACTGGCAAAATTCATTTCATCATTAGGAAATGGCATGAAGAAAATTACTTTCAGGTTTTCGCTTTTTAAAGTATTTTAAAGTAAATAAGGAAATACTTAAAGTAAGTAGGAAAGTACATAGAATTCAGATATCAAGAAAATATTGAAAGCAGAAAACTATCAGCTATTAGGTTGCGTAGCCAGTTTATCCAAGGACAGCTACAGCAATGATGTGAAAGCAATAAATGATCTTTTCCCAGCTAACGAATCAGTCGGTAATGGGTGAGGCCAAGTTCTTATCTCCACAAGAAAACAGAATTTTGCCAGCAGCTGGATTGATGAGCCAGTGCCAAATATCAGCTGACTGAAAGTATCTTGCTTTGTAAAATGTAATCAATGCAGGCTCATTCCGGTGCTGGTTAGTCCCTGCTCCAAGGAGGGACTTGGAGGGACAAGGAGGGATCCCCTATGGATAAGTCTTGCTGCCAGCGCAGTTCACTCAGGAGCAGAAATGCTGTTGAAGAGGTTTTGCTTCCTCCCAGACAAGGTCCTGCTCTGGGTTGCTCACGGGAGGAAGGCCACGCTGGAGCTGCCCACAAAACCCTCTTGGCTTCCCTGCCATAAGACATCTCCCCCAGCACGGTCCGTTGTCCCACACCACGTCAGTTCCCACATTTCGGGAAGAGCAAGGGCTCTAGTAACCAGCAAGGGGGCTGCAGGGTGACCCACCTAAGGAAGACTTTTGGCAATTTGACTACTACTGCTATTAGGAGGGACTGTAACATCTATAACGACGTTGTTTGTTTGACTGCAATCCCACTCCTGAAGGACAAAGAGCAGCCACTGAATTTGTTCTTTATAATCAAGTGTGGGCAAGATGTTACAGGTATTCCCTTTAGGGATGAAATCATATTGGCAAATCGCTATCTATGGCTGTATCTGTATTATTTGTGTAAGAACAACAACAACAAAAAAAATCAGTCATTGGATTAATACTTCTCACACCTTCCATGACCCCGAGGTCTGTTGCAATGCTCCTGTAATTGCACAATTCTAATTACATAGGTGCTGGTGATATCCATAAGATTGAAAATGCGTTTTTTTTTCAGGACTCTGAGCACGGAATAGTCCTGTGGCAAGGGCATTCACTTGGACTCAGCTTACAGCTCTGCCACAGAACTTTTGCATGACATTGAGCAAGTCACCTAGCAGGGTTCTTCTCTGCAAAATGCAGATAATGAAATCCTCCTTTTACTCCCCTGGAAGTATAAACTCTTTCACTGTTGAGAACTATTTCAAAATCTTCTGGTGAAAGCAGGTGCTATTACTAGGATGCTCACGCTGATGTCTCTTGTATTTGTTTGCTGGTCTGTCTTCTAAGGTTACTGAAACCTTTCCAGACTTCTGGCTAGTTTCAAACTAATATGTTAGAGAAAGAAAAGGAAAGGAAAAAAAAAAGTAAGAAAAACCTGCATAGACAAAGCGTCCCCCCTACACAGGAGCCACGGAACCATTTTATTTCTCTCAAGTGTGGAATTCCCAATATTTCAAGTCAGGATTTTGGAAACAATCAGCCTCCTTGGATCATCTATTTGTGTGCAGCTCCACTCCTTCCCTTCCCCCCACCAAGGGGGAGAAAAACCGAAGACAAATCCTTAAGCTTAACTATTTCTTTAGCTTTTTCTAACACTCTGTGACCCCGTGTGAACCCTGTCTTGACCCCAGCCCATGCGGGGTCACGACCCACAGCTGGAGAACACTGGCCTAAATCGAAGATGTTTGTTGGGCTGCTTCTCAGAGGTGACTTGACAGCTGTCGGCTTCTGAGGGTGTGACACACTCTTGGAGAGGATGCTCTGACCTGCCAGTCATGAGATGCTCTGTTTCGTCCACACCAGGGAGGTTGCCCCATGGAGTTTAAGGAGGGACAAAGAGCACACAGCGCAAAAAATGAGGCTTCTGTTTAAGCCTTTGGCCTGTAATGACTCCTGGGACCTCAAGCTGTTTCCTTACTTATTTCGTTTTTTTATCCTGAAAAGGCTTAGATTCTCAGATGGGATAATTTTTTAACATGACAGTCATTTTGCATTGATTAGGCATGACACCCCAGAAAAAAAATAAAAAAAAAAAAGAAAGAGAACTAGATGTCAGAAAAAGACCCAAATGAAAAGAGAGCACAATGTTGAAGGGACGGCTGTGTGTATTTTGGATGTCTTCTGAGAAAAAGACCTGCAGAGCTGGCAGGAGCAGTGACAGGTTGAGTCAGGAAGAGCAGAATGCAACAAAGGCAATTGGCAACTGGGAGAAGGAGGAGTGGATGGCGGTAGAGAAGGAGAGCACTGGAGAGCACATAAAAGAAGCAAGAAAGGGAGCAGAAGCACTGAAAGAAGTATTAACATTGCCATCCAAGGGGAGAAGAGTCACAGGAAGGAAATCGTTGGGAACACATGGCCAAAAGGCAGAGAAAGTTGGTTTATTTTTGCTGAAGAGCAAGTGACACGATGTTGGTGCAGAGCTGACATAGCTTCCTTTCTTGGCCACGCACTGTGTTATTGGGTCTCGATACACCAAGGTGGGAGTGACTGGTCTGTCAACCATGGGTGTGCCAAGTTATATTTTATATTCTCAAATTAGAGTTTATTGTTGCAGGAAGGAGCTCAGCTAGAACCTGGCAGTGGTTGGTCTCTCTCAAATAGACGACATACTGTCTGCTGCCTGTGAAGCTAATTCTGGCCCCTGTGATAGGCAAGAAAATCCTCAGGTCTACAGGCATCCAAATTGAAGAAATGAGAACTGCTTCTTCTCGCAGATACATCTTGTGGTGTCTCACTGCTTATAGCTCCTCAACTGCTTTGTCCTCACTGCTTGCAAGACAAAATCCTCCCTCTTTGGCCCCAGTGCGACCACGGATGGACAGACCTGTGCCACCAGTTCCCCTGAAGCACGTTAGGTTGTTAGCACTGGCTCTTTACTTGGCTCTCAGGCACGTTTCCTTGGCAGAGTGTCCTTTGCGTTATGGCTTCCTGGAAACGGGAACCCGTAGCAGGGGACAGTTTGTCTTAGATCCCCAAACTGATTTGGACTCTGAGTATCCCCAGGAGCTCAAACCCATCTTGTTCCAGAAGCGCAGGTGTAGGGCTGCTCTGGCTAATGTCCCTCCTCAGGGACACCTGGCTGGCCGTAGCTGACGATGAACAGACGGGCTGTGCCCGGGGCTCTGAAATATTATTGTTCTCTCTCCGTGGCATAAAAATAACAAACTCTAGTGGGTGCTTACTTCATTTTTCTCACCGCTCGACAGCGTTATTTGGATAACGATTGTCTACGATCTTTATTCTGCAGCACGCTCTTGACTTCTGAAGTACGGAGACGTTCTGGCAAAGCTTAACTTTGGCAGGTACCTCACGTAATCCAAGCCTCTCTGCCCTCCTCGTAGAGCCCCCCTCTGTTCTTCTCACTCCCTTTCTTCCCTCACCCATAGTTTCCCGTCTGCTTATTTTGTGCCTAGGAATTTTCCATTTGCTAAACATCTGCCCGCTGAAGGGACATTTGGAGAAGGAGTTATCTTAAACTTTAGTCGACTTCCTTAGCAAACCTATTGTTTAGTCAAAGTTCAACTGTTAACTCTTAATACCTTCCATTTTCTTTGGTTTGGTGTGGACAGGCTAGGGATGCTATCAGCAGAAATGGCTACAGCAAGACACATTCTCTGCTACACCCATTTGCATAGCTTGCTTTCTCTAATTAGTGAATTAGTGCCATAAACAGGCTTATCCAAATAGCCACCTCGATTACTTTTTTTCATTTTGTCCAAAAGGGCACGTTTTCTGGGATATAGTTGGTGCCAGCATCAGGCACAGGGTGTCCGTTCTGAGAGAAAAAGACCTGTTTTCAGGCATCGTTTATCTTGAAAAAGAGAGTGATGTGTGATTGTTATTTTCGTTTTTGAAAATCAGTATTGCTAAAAGAGACCAGAATTTCTGGGTGAAAGAGGCCCTTTTTTGCTTGTCACACATTTTTGCTTCTGATGCCACCTGACAGGGAAACTAATATGTACCTAGTTTAATATAATACCTTGAGAAAAACAAGATGCCTTTGGTTGGGAAACCTTATTGTAACAAGACAAAGGTCAAGACCTTTCCAAGAGCCATGAAGGTTAAAGGGAGTGTTCAAACGGTCTCTGCCTGTTCCGTGGAATTAAGCACCACCATTTGATCCCATTTATGTCACAGATTGAGTTTCACATCTCCATTGTACGTAGGACACAAATCCGAAAGCGGCCCTAACAGATGCAAGGTTACAATTCCAGGATTCATAGAGTCTTCACATGGTAGAAGCACTGGAAAAAAAAAAAAAAAAAAAAAGTTTCTGAAATACCTCTCTGGAAGTTTTCCTAGGCATTGACAATTTTACCTTCGCTGGCATGATGGAGAGCCCATTTTAGCCATTTCTCCAGGGAACTTTAACAACCGCTAGGATGTTAAGAGGCTTGATTTTAAAAATACCTTTTTAAAGACTTGGTCTTCTGCCTATTCTCACTGTTTTCTTTGAGACAACATGTCATTTTCATTATTAGCCTACTCTTGTAAATTCATGCCCAAAGATGTGTGCAACATAAAGAAAACTGGGAAAAAAAACCCAGAGGAAGTATAATTTGAAAGAAAAATAAAGCCCAACCAGCTTTCAGGATTACCAGGATTTGTGTATGCATTAGCAAGTTGAAATATTCGATCACGAAGGAAATGAAAAAATTAAATCCATATATGTTTGCATATTATGAGAGTGTCAAAATAGAGGAAATTCAGTAAGAAATCTAATACCCTTTGTTGGGTGAGTGCATTTGGTAAATCGTGTTTTACAGCTGAATGTGGATTAGACAAGCCATAACTAATTTGTCAGATTTTGACTGGATGCCAATATTTTTGTTACATGTATGACATTTTAATCAACTGCATCTTTGAACTGAAGGCCTATTGGAGAAGGAATTTCCATCTGACCTATCACTGGTTTTTAACGGGGAGCAAAAAAGGAGGAATGAAATGGCCTAGAAGCAAATTGCTAAGTTAGACAAAGTGTGGTGAAACATAATGAGATAATCAAATTGGATGTTGAGAAGGAAATAAAAACATTCCCCGTGTAACTGATTGCGTTCCCTCTGATATACTGCGACTTTCATACACTGTGGGGTAAGTAAACTGCTTAATCAACTTCCCCTTATTGCTGCAAAACACATGATATGAATGGTCTGCTCATGATTCATTAAGTCCTCTGAAAAAGTAAGGGCTGATTCAAATGCTTCAGCTCTGCCTTGTTAACCTCGTTAGTACTCAGCGCATGGCAATGAGCTGAAAAAGAGCAGAGCTCATTTTGCAAGGGCCCTGATTTACAGATCCCCCATACGAGGACACTATCTTTGGAGCATTTATTACAGATGTCGGAATCGTAAGTCTTTAATCACTGTGTTGTTAATTAATACCCTATTTGTTACTGTCACTGTTGGAGTACTGGATGTGCAAAATTCCACATGTGAAAGTACTTAATGTAATCAGGTAATACATTAGCGAGGTGCTGCTCCGTTGTCAGTCTGGTGGAATGTCAAGGGATGCCAAGAAAAGCACTGCAAGTAGAAAAAAGAAAAAGAAAAAAAAAAAAAGAGAGAGAGAGAGAAAGGAAGGTGGGAGGGAGAACGGTGAGACTGTGGGTAAGATTTTCTTTAGGCTTGGCCAATAAGGGGCTACCTCTCCAGTCTCACTCCTTGAAATTTCACTGCCCTGCCTCCTGTCACTGCTGGGCTGTGATTTCCCTCTGAAGCAGCAAACCACACAGATGTACTTCCTATGTGATGCTCACTGCGTAAAACGCTTCTACAGAATAAATAAGAAACAAAACAAAAGCGTGCAGGAAAGAGAAATGTCTTCCAAAGAGATGAGAGACTGTTTCTGGCTGAAGCAACAATTGCCAGAATTGTCACCCACTGAGAAGGATATACTGAAAGGTTAAATGTTGATGCACAATATTAAGGAAAGGATTTTGAGTAATTCGGGGGTGGGTGGGTTTCCTCTCAAAGAAACAATTTCATATTCATAGGTAGGAGGGGGTAGGTTTGCCTGTAAGCATCCCCTGTCTTTCAAAGTGATGGAAGATGTGTGTTCCGTGTTCTCTATACTGTATAGAGTATAGACCTCTGCCAGAGACCAAAGGAAGGGAGGGATGCCCCTTCTCAAAATTCTAGAATCACAGAATCATAACGTTTTCTAGGTTGCAAGGGACCTTTGTAATCATTGAGTCCAACCGTCAACCTAACGCTGCCAAAACCATCACTAAACCGTGTCTCTAAATTATTCTGGGCAGGAACATAAGCTGAGTGCTCAAATTCATTGCCTGAAGAAAGGCATTTCTTTCCCTTGAGAGTGCACGGGGAGCATGGGATGGTTAGGATAAGTGCACGGATTAGTGCAGAGGAGAGAAAGAGGGAATGCTGTTTCATCCCAGCGATAATCTTTCATTTTGGTAGTTCTGATTTCTGGCTCTATTATTCCAAAAAAAAAAAAGCAACTAAAGGTAAAATAAGATTATTTGTAATGAAAAGCTAAACTCGTATTGCAATATTAACAGGACTATGGCTTCAGGTCTCTGGTAACCCCATAATGGCCCCAGTTCATCACATTAATTATCCTTGAAATTAATCATCCATTAATTATCCTTGATGCAATTTTTTTACATGACTTCTTTCTTATACTAACGGTAAGCCAGTGAATCTTTTAAAGGTGTCCTAAAGGGAGCTGGTCTGTGCAATGGAAAGGCTTTTGCCTCACTTCTAGAATCAAGCAATCATGTTACCTGAATAACATATTTATCCAATTTTGCCTCATTTTGCCTGAAAAGCTTATTTCTACTGACAAGTTCTTACTGCAAAATCTAAATGTAATTCCATAGTATCAATTTCATAGTATCAAAGCATATCTCTACTATATTTCATTGTTAATGACTGATTGAGAAACGGAACAAGACAATCCAAACTGACTTGAGAGAGGAATTCAATATTGTTGAAAATATTTCAATGAATTTTCCAAACTCTTAGCTGTGATCTTCAGAGACAGGTTAAAATCTGTATATGATAAATTCATATGGGATGTAAACAAGTGCTGTGGTAGTCCATTTAATAATACCAAAACTGGTTTTTGCACTCTGGGTCTGTGGGGCTTGGGGGCTTAAATTTTGCTTTTGTTGGTTTCTGAAGATGTAAGGTGATCAAAAAATTGCTAGCTGTCATGATATGGTCAGCAATTTTCAGGCAGTAGGAATGTCTGTGCACAAAATCTGCCTGAATAATATAACAGCAATATACTAATTAGACATAGTTAAACTGAATCTAAAAGCTTACATTTCTTATGACTGCTTTAGCCTCAGATTGTGTTTCATCCGTGCAGCTCAATAGTATTTATTTCTCTCATTTTGTTGCCTTTTCATTTTTTGAAATCAGATCAACAAAAAAATGTGACAAGGTGTGGTCTAGACACCGATGGGTGCAATGCTATGCATTTTAGTGAAAACAAGTTAAAGAAAAATGATAGAGAAAGTGAGAATGGGGTCATATGAACAGCCCAGGAGAAAAAAAAAAGTCAGAATGGGAACCCTGGTATGAAGGAAAAGAGGAAATAATGGGAAGAGGTCCGGGAACAAGGAGAGCAAGAAATAAACCAGCTTGCTGACAGGGGGAGAAGATGGAATCTCCTGGTTAAGGCAGATGGGAGAAATAACGACTGGATGTCTTTTCTTTTCAGTTACCATTCCCATCTGTTACTGATAATTTCTCTGTTTTTGAAGGAGAGCTGGTACAGTAAGTGAGCCAGCCCACCAACATAGCCAGCGAAGGAAAAAGAAGAGAACAGGTTAGAAGAAAGGGAAATGCAGGGTTTTTTATATCTGATGGTAAACACTTTCATCCTTCCCTGCTGCTTGAATAATGCATCCTAATTTGACATGACTGTACTGGTCACCAAGTTCATGCTAGGGTTATATAATCACAATCTGATCATTTTTCTTAAGTGCTGCTCAGCACAGAATCCTTTTATGTGGATAAAGGAAAGCAGCTATTCTTTTTCTTGTGAGTTTTGGCTTGGGTTGATAGAAGTGTCAGCCAAGAATAAAAATACCTTTATAATCTTTACCCTTTTTCCCTACAACACTTGTGAGTAGTACTATTATTTCTTCATTGTCCTTCTATCAGCTGAAACAGAACTTGGTGTTTATGCCTCTGTTGGTTTAATAGTATATGGCTTTTGTTCAAGTTTATTGAAACGTGCTCCAGAAAATGAGTGTGGTCTTCAGGTTGTGCCTGGCTTTGTGTTTTTTATTTGATTCCTCGCTACTCAGAGGCGCTAAGTCCCATCTCATTGTTCCACCTCTGTGTCGTGTGTCTTCTAGGGCTGAGAAAATGAGAATGTATACAGGCTGTGCCAAAATGCCTGAACTTCAATGACGGATTTCTGATAAAATTAGGAGTGCTGCCAGCCAGTTACCCATCTACTCTTCCTTTTCCAGCTCCCCAGTTATCTCTGTGGAAGAGGCTGTAGGAATCTACAGTCTCTGCAGTCTCTGGTGAGACCTCACCTGGAGCAGTGTGCAGGTCTGGAGCCCTCAAGAGAAGGTGGCCATGGACCTGATGGAGCGGGTCCAGAGGAGGGCCACAAAAATGCTCCGGGGGTTGGAGCCCCTCTGCTCCAAGGACAGGCTGAGGGAGCTGGGGTTGTTCAGCCTGGAGAAGAGGAGGCTCCGG
>JAOQGH010000001.1:76624450-76643127 GCA_025769975.1 Gallinago jamesoni
GCTTCAGCAGGGGAGTTGGACTAGATGATCTCTATGGTCTCTTCCAACTCTAAAAATTCAGTGAAATTCAGTGAAAACTTGGAGTTCAAACAGCACAGCAAGCCCAAGCGTCTTTTTCTCGTCCTACTTGCCAGGGGACAGCCACCCACAGGAAAGACCTCTGTGGGCTGGACACGGCAACGACAATAGCTTGAAATGTGAGCTGCTTCATTTGCCATCTAAGGAAAAATTGTGCAGTTTGGTCCATCATCTCAGTTACATTAGGGACTTAAAGATGAAAAGCAATAGCTGTTGCCCTCCTGTAGTGGGAGAGATGTTCATTCGCTTCAGCTGAGCTCAGGCGTTATCCATGAGGTACTTGGTATTTCATCCAGCTCCAGATTTCTTACTAACCCTCAGTTTCCTCTTTACTGGGTGCTTGTAAAAGTTTGCCCTCAACTGTGGTCTTATTCTCCTTTTAATTGGGGAATTGGTGTAACCGACAAAGATTCCGTAATGTTAAATTGCTTCTTGGATTTAAAATTGCAGAAATATACAAATTTTTCTTTCTGATTTTTTTTTTTTAAATAAAATTTTATCTGAATGCTAGGTTCTGGCCAGAATATCTTAGTGCCCCAAACTTTAAAAACAAAATTGGTCTCCGTAACCGTGCAATATCATGGAGGACACTCTCCTTAAGATTCCTTTCTGTGCCAACTGTGTCTTTTCACACGCAAACAATGATTGTCACAAGGATTCCCCTTGTTCATAGCTGGCAGGTAACGATGCATTTATGCAAACTGAAGCCTAAGCAGTGATGAGAATAAAGTTAGACCAATCAAATCTTCTGTGATGTGTTTATGGATGAATGGAGCAAGATGCCTTGCCCGTGTAAGGGGGTTGTTGGACAACAGCATGACCAAAACTCACGACCTTGGAGCTTTTTTGCCAGCCCTGGTGCTTCTGCTGGTGCTAAGCCCAGGTGCCCCCCTGTTATTTTCTCTCCTTTCTTGATAAGCCTGAACTTTAATTGAGGAAGTGGTAGGTAGTAATAATATTTTAGAAGTTACCAACAGTCTGAGCAATCCAGCAATGCATGAAGTACTCTTTTGGTGAAGGGAGTCACAGGAGAGAATGACAATTATAAAGTAATGAATTTGCAGCAATTATGGTTTTTGTCTTGATTCCCTCTTCAGAGGTAATGATGAAAGGTAGCAGTCCTGGCTGCCCCATCCCTGGAGGGGTTCAAGGCCAGGCTGGATGGGGCTTGGAGCAACCTGGTCTGGTGGGAGGTGTCCCTGCCTGGGGCAGGGGGGTTGGAACTGGATGGTCTTTAAGGTCCCTTCCAACCCAAATCATTCTATGATTCTATGTCACAGGATGAATAATTGATTGTAAAGCATATTCACAAGTAGCAAACAGCAATGAAAAATCTCCAGTTGTTGCAAAGATCCTGCAGGGAATGCTGATTGTGGATCATTTCTGTGAAGGACTGGATATTAGTGCTTTTCATGGTAAATCAAGGTTGGGTTACTTGGCATTAGCTCTGTTTGAAGTTCAAACAAAAGATAAAGGTCCCTTTAAAAATAACACAAGGAATTATTTTTCTTTTCATGTTTTGTTTTGTTTTATCAAATTACTAATGCTCACGTACTCCCCATTCGCCCTGCAGCTATGACTCATGTGTGTGTAGATGCATAAATGAGAGATACAGGCTCTCAGAATTTACCACAAAAATTAAAGCAGGAAGGCAGATGGCAGTCTTTTATTCCTTCTGTGTTTCACTTAATCAGCTACTCTTATCAGAACTGCTGCTTTGGAAATCAGTGCTTCTTATTTGTTCTTTGCAAACTAGAGACACACAAGCTGCTCTTTTTGTGAATGTTCTGCTGGCAGACACATATGCAATACCTATCTATATGTAAGGAAAGTGAAAAAAAAGTGAAATTACCTAAAACAGAAATATTTTGCCTAAAGACAGACAAGCCCAGGGCATTAATTTCCCTCTATTTGAGCTATCGTAAAGGAAACTGTCAGTTGGAGTATTTGGAGTCACCCTGATGTAGGGAGTGAAGAGCCAAATCTCTTTTGCATGAATTAGTAAAATCTCAAATTAAATGAAGCTGGGGGGGAAAGAGAGAGAGAGCGAGTTGCACTTATGTATCCATTCTTACCAGTCTGGTAGCTCCCAACTAAAGGAAAAGAAAAGAAAGAAAGAAAAGAGGAAAAAAATCCCAACCCAAACCTGAAGAATGGCTGGCAGGCTGGACACTGTCACAGTGGATTTGTGGAGTCAATTTACCTATTTTGCAGGCATGTATTTTAATAAGATTTAATGAGCTGCTGAAAAGAGGAGTGCTGCTTTTTTTTTTTTTTTTTTTTTTTTGACTGATGGCAGCAAGATGAAAACAAGTGGCTTTTTAGAATGACCTTAACTGGCACTTTAAAAGTTAATAGAGCTCCGACGAATCTGTGTTGGCAGCACCTGGAAGAAGCAGGTGGGAATTCCACCAAGATAAATGGCAAGCCAGGGGCAGAACAAAATAATAAAGTCTAATTTGCAAGGTCTGGATGCAGTGTCAGTCCTTCTGGTAAAATCTTTTCCAAAATCTGTAGAAATCTTGTCTGCACTGAAAGTTTAAAAAAATATTTTTTAAGAAAATTTAGGACTAGTAAAATGTTTATTTCAAGCACAGTTCTCTTAGAATAGTATTTTTAAATTTTTGTAACAAAATTTCAGATTTGAAGTGTGATAGGTGAAGGAGCATGTCAGCCAACTACAATAAACTCCCTTGTTCCACAGCAACTGGAGCTCAGTGGTCCCGGGTGTTGGATAATGAGTTTTTCAGGATCACGTCAGTGCCCTGCACGTAGAGATCAAGAGAAAGAAAGCATGTGCCTAAGTAATGTGTCCAAATTCAGCCCTGAAATACTTGCATACCTCCCCCCCTCCAAGGGCAGTGGGAAATGCACCCCGCTGTCCGCTGAGGGTTGAATTTTGGCCTCTTGCTTGCAATCCAAAACCAGCCTGCAGGTAAAAAAAACTGCTTTGATTTCATAAGTTCCTTCTGAGAGTTGTTTTGCAGGGTGGTGAAACACAAAGGCTCTGCTTTTCTGGTTTGGCTGAGCTCCTTCAAGGGCAGCATCCAAAGGGAGCGATAGCAGAAGCAGTGGTTTTCAGCCCCCTGTGTGTTAACTCCTGGGGCCTGGTGCCAGCTTCACCACTGCGTGCCCAGAGGGCAAGGAGAAGCGAGCCTTTGACTCTGTCCCACGGGTTGTTCCCATCAACATGGCAAAGGAAACGTGGCCTGGAGATGTGTACAAAAGGGTGGCTGGAAATCTAGGTAAAAAAACTAGATTGAGCAGAAGATTATCTGGGGAGGTCCTACACCATGCAATGTCTACGTGAACGATCTTGGGGGTGCAGGAGGAGAACACGCTTCTCAAGTTTGGAAATGGCAATTTGGGAGGGACTGCAAGCGTGCTGAAGGACAGAATTAGAATTCAAATTGGTCATGACAAAATATAGAAATGAGCTGAAAAAACAGGATGAATTTCAACAAATGCCAGAAACTAGACTTAGCAGTAATCAGCTGTAGGCATGAGGAATGAAGAAATTAGCAAGACAACAACTCTGCTGAGAAGAGCTTGCAAGTGGTTGTTGGGTCCTGGTCCGATTGTTGGTCCAGGAGGGATTCTCCCAGTGGTATAGTGGAACTGGATCCAGGCTGAACACAGTGCCAGCAACATCAGGGTTTTCAATGCAGGCGAACGCCCGTCTGGAATGTGTGACCAGGAGTAGAGATGGATTGACATGTCAAATAGTTCTTCCACTCGAGTTTTTCTAGCGCTTGTCGATCCTCAGATCAGGGTTTGAGTGTTGTCCTGGGTTGGGATATTGGAGAAAGCACCTGAGGGCAGAGGGTATGATCAAAGCTTCTGGAGAAATGGCCTGCAAAAAATGTGACTACTCATCTCTGGTAATTTAGTCTGAAAAGGAGAAGACCGAAGGAGGAGCGTGATGCCATAAGTACATAAAAAACAGCTAAAAGGTGGAAAAAGGTACTCTGTTCTCCATTAGTATGAGAGTCGACTCTTGGTATTAAGAGTCATTTAGATGTGGTGTTGGGGGATATGGTGTAGGGGAGAACTTTGTAGAGTAGGGTTGATGGTTGGACTCGATGATCCCAAGGGTCTTTTCCAACCGAAATGATTCTATGATTCTAGATAAGATAACCTCAGCATGTAAGATGCATCTAGAATACTTTTCACTTTCTAATGACAGAGAAAATGAAGACCTGGACTAGATTACCCAGAGGGTTGTATTCTTTAAGAATAGGCTTGATAAACAAACCGGGAAGAACAGGCCAACCTGCCTTGGGCACGGGATGAGCTGGGTGACCTTCCAGCTGGGCCAGTCCTGCCATGGGGTTATACTCTCTGATTCCCACTGCCAACAGCCTGGAGGGACTTTTGGAGAGCAGGGCCCCACTCCAGCACTTGCCCAGCCCTACAAGGGCTGATAGAGATTTACTTGGTGGGTGAATGTGTGCCACCAGGCAGGTTGTAGCTTCTCAGAGCTGCCAGGAAAGGGACAGGAGTCAGCCCAAAGTGCCAGGAACGTAAGAAAGAGAGTGAAAGAAGAATTCAGCTGACGGTAGGGTGGGGTGCCAGATCCAGATGTTGGGCAAAGCTTTGCTCTGTCTCTTTGAGTCTGCTTTATCTTCATCTTCTTTCAGTTTGCTCTCTCTACCTCTTTTATCCCTTAGGAGAAATTACTTTTGAACGTTTTTGTGAAGAAACAAAGATCAGTGGCTTGTGGTTTTCATAACGCATCTCTTTGTGGTATGTCTTTGCACATCACAAATTCCAGTAGATAAGAAAACTGAATAAATATTTCATGTAAAAAAAAAAAAAAAAAAGAGCTAATTAGCTGGATTGATATAAGTTGTCCTGCGACTCGTGAAAAATATGTTAGTCATAATGCTGCTCTTGATAAACTCCACGCAAACTCATTCAGACGTGCTGTCAAGCTAGGGAAGGGAAACATGAAAAGCAAGGAGAGGCACTCAAGAGACTTCAGGAGAAAGACTTTTGTCTTGAAGCTACCCCAGGATGTCTCACTCGCTTCTCCCGAAAGCCGCTGGTGGCACCGCAGCCAAAGATGGTAAATAGGCTCCCAGAGTTATGAAAGAGTGGAGTGGCGTGATTCGTTCTGCAGAGGGTGGAGTAAGAATGAGGGCAAGGCTTGAGGTGTGGTTTTTCAATGGTGCACTTAAGGTCACGGACCGACTGGCTCCAGTCAGATTATTGCCCTTATGTCTGCAGACAAGCCTCTTAATAGTATTTAAGGACTGCACAGAGGGAAAAGAGTCCATCTCCAGGATGGTGTATAAGATGCAGCCGCCCCCCTCACCAGAGAGGACTCAGCATTTGGGTCTCAGAATAGAATCCTATTTTGAGGTCACAGAAATTAAGACTTTTCCATAATTGAAAGGTGAAGACTGGAAATGTGTTTTTAGAAGAAGAGGAGGAGGGTGTAAAGGTCCCCTTAAGAACATCTGTGTGAGTGTGCCTGCCTGTTGGTGTATTCCCCTTCATGCAGCCACCAGCAAAGCCAGGATATACAAAACATTTCCATACTGGAAATCTCCTTTTAAGGCCAGGCAATCTGCCCTCCCTCCCCCGGTGAAGTCAGGCTTCAAGGCAGAGCAGGGAGCAGTGACAGACGGCACTCCCTTGGAAGGTTTCTGTTGGGTGGCCTCTCCGAGGTGTCCCCTGTAGGGTACAAACCTGCTCCCGTCATGAGCCTCTTCTGGGGAGCTGGACTGCCTTCAAGAAGCCACATTGTCTCAAATTTGAAAATAAGGAAAATAAGCCTTTATTATCGCAAGCAGAGACTGTGTCTTGGCAATGAGGTCCCTGTAATGGGGACCCCGTCCATGCTCCTGTCCACCTTCCCAAAAGAAACTCTCAGGCTCCAGTAGAGTTGGGCTCCGTTTCTCCTCTACAGTGTGACAGATCCCATAAGTCTGGTGGCCTGGTTGCAACCACAAGATTCCTTCAACCTTTTTTACTACTGAATGATATCCCCCACATCTCATTTCTATGAAAAATGGTATTTTACTGTGCGTTTTAAAGTAATCTGAGTAAACTGGTGATGTCTTGAGATTGTAATGGATTAGAGGTCTTGCTTCTGTTGTCAGAGTGACAGATGGAGTAACATCATGTGCCAATAATACACGGAGTTTCTGAATGTCATTTGCTTTAAAATATTTGTTTGAACAAGTATATACACAACTACACATGCAAAAATCTCCTTTAAACTTTTGGACTAGAGCTTCCGCTGTTTATTTCAGTAAAAAGGTGACAGTTGTAAAGGAAAAGGTTTTTGAGCAGATAGGGAGAGCTGGAATGTAATCCTCAAACTTTTTTCTGTGATATCTACTAGCGTTTTGCTTTCCACAAAGTTAGGCTTTTCAGTGTGTTTTACATCCAATGTCTCTATAAAGCATAGAGTGTTTAAAAAAAAAAAAAAAAAGTTGGTCTTATCAGGAAAAATAAAACTGGCTGCTTCTAATGGAAAGCAAAAGTCTTTTAAAAACATTAGAATACAGTTTTAAGGTCCTTTTCGGTATATAGAGGAGTTTCTCTCCTGCCTAGGCAGTCAAGTCAATACTTGAGGAGGCTGAGGGGAGACCTTCTGGCTCTCTCCAACTCCCTGAAAGGAGGCTGTAGAGAGGTGGGGATCGGTCTCTTCTCCCAGGTCACAGATGGCAGGACAAGGGGCAATGGCTTCGTGTTGCACCAGGGGAGGTTCAGGTTAGATATTAGGAAATATTTCTTTCCTGAAGGGGTTGTCAGACATTGGAATGGGCTGCCCAGGGAGGTGGTGGAGGCACCATCCCTGGAGGTGTTCAAGAGACGAGTTGACATGGTGCTCGGGGATATGGATTAGTGGGGTTTGTGTGTTGGGGCTTTTTGGGGGGGTTTTTTGTTTGTTTGGTTGGTTTGGGTGTTTTGGGGGTTTTGTTGGTTTTGGTTTTTTTCATTGGTTGGACTAGATGATCTTAAAAGGTCCCTTCCAACCTAGGGGATTCTGTGATTCTGTGATTCTGTCAAGTCCAAGAGCTGGCCAGGCCAGATTTACACATCTGGCTTCTGCTTCGTGGGCATTGATGCCCGGAGCCATGCCTTGCACCTGCACCCCAGCATCTTCCCCTCCCCGTGGCCTGACGCAGCGGGTGGAGGCACTTTGCTTTGCTGCCCAACTTCACGTACCTCCCTGTTGGATGGATGCTGTCACCCCCCCAGGCTACACCCGTCGCTACAGTCGTTCCTCTCCATCTGACTCACCCAGAAGTGCTTTGCTCACTCATCAGGTTGGGGTCCTGCCTTGCGGGGAGGTGGAAACCTGCTGGGGCCTGTGTGAGCAGCAGAGGACCAGGAGAGAAAGGCTCTCCCACCTCAGCTGAGCCACAGCGAATGAGAGGTGGAGTGCCAGAGGGAGAAGTGGGCAGGAGGAGTAGACCAGCACTGTGGCCCCCAGTTACACCACAGCACACCTTCCTGGGAGAGCCTGCTCCCCACCAGTTGGGGCTCAGGGCACCTCTGGGTCCTAGCCCAAAGAAGCTCATCTCAGGTGCTACTGATATCCCCTCAAATTTGGGATTCAGAGTTGCTCGGGTCACATAGTTGAAGTTTGTAACAAATTTCAGAATTATTCCAGGCTGAGATTTTTAAATACTTTGTACTGCTCTGGGCAGTGGAGTCATTTTTTCATCAAAGACCCGCCCCAGGGTCCTTGGCAAATTTTGGCTGTAAGAGCAAGTGCAGGAACCTGCAAATGGCTCTAAAATGTGTCTTGGCCGTGTCACACGTTTTGTTATTTGAATTTCCTCTATTCCACTATTCCTATAATTTCACCCTGTCTTGTGAGCACATGCAAAAAAAAAAAAAAAAAAGCCAACAGCAAAAAAAACCCCAAAACCTAAGCCCCAAACTAAAACACGATATTGCTCCAAAGAAAGCAATGATTAGACTGTGACTGATTTGAGGGGAAGTAGGGTTTTATTTTCAATTTAATTTGATATTCACATTCACCAGCACACAAAGTTTTCCCCAAAACATACCTTCAGAGGAAACGCTAGTCAGCATTTCCCTAATTCAGGGAAGAGCTTCGTTTAATGTACACAACAGTTTTCCACTCACCACCGCTTCTGGAGAGCGTCATGTTTGAGAAGGCACTTGGTACCGTTTGCTTGTCCATTAAAGAGTGTTATTGAAATGCAAGTGAAGTCCAAAGAACACTTAATTAATGACAATAATTGACTAATGAATACAAATGAATAACGAATGATGCAATAAATGGGTTTAATTACAGTCGCAGTTAAATACGATGTCAGCACCTTTCTGTGGAACATGACCAACCCACAAGAGTTTTGAAATCACAGACTCCAGGCCAAGATTTTCGCGCTGCTTATTTCAGCTGCTTTTTGGGAGGGGACCCGAGCTCAGGATGAAGTAGTGCAGAACACTTTTTTTTTTCAGGACAAGGGCGCTCTGGGCTTTCTAAGTCAGATACCAGTGTGGTACCCTGAATTTTGCATTCCAGAACAAGGGGTCACCAGGTCATCTTGGCGAATCCCCGGCATATGTTGAAGCAGATGCCCAGCCTACTGGGCTGTGAGTGTGCTGTGGTTTGTTGTTTTTGGTTTTTTGGTTTTTTTTGTTTTTTTTAAACAGACATGGACATGTTGAGAGTCCTCTTTGTGTTGGTAAGACACATCCACGCCATTTTAAGGAGCTGCAAAGTTCCAACGAATGAGTGCCTGTGTTTGGTAGGTTAAAAACTCTGCCTGTGGTTGACTCATGCCTCAGAGCTCAAAGCTCGAAAAGTGCTGGGTGGATCATTGTGGTTTTTCAAAATGAAGGTGTTTCGTTCCCCGTATTTTCTCCTTCTTTGTGTGTCATCCTTTTCAAAGCTGGCTTTAAATTTAGAGTCCTTGTGGCTTTGTTAGGGCACCACCTTTACCCTATGTGGTCACAATTTTCTGCTTCCTCTCTTGAAAAGATGGTGCCAGGATGGGTGGGGAGCTTCTCAGTGAGGTAACCAGGGCTAGGCAACGTACCATCACATATTATTTATTTTCCAATTTCAGAGCAAGTAGATAGGCAAGAAGGACATTTAGGTAGCTAACTTCATGCAGAAAGAATGGGCCAGAGTTAAGTGAAGGCAGATGTATTTCATGGTCCCACCACTAATTTCATGTGTTGGGGGGAGTAGTCAGGGATGTACGGGTGTGTAAGTATAGCAAGATAGATAGATAGATACATATATAACGTACCAATTATTTCCTTGGAACTTTAATTGCACTGTCGGACATGTAATCATATTTTCAGGCCACCAGCATTTTCCAACTTGGGTATCTAAAGTTAGCTTTTCTAATTTTATATCAAGGTTGCTAAATGAAGGAGGCCTGAGCTTTTAAAAGCTCAGTAGGAACTGCTGTCTGGTCAGCCTGTCAGGAAAGCAAACCATTTCGACAAGCAGACAGCTACAAGTATTTAATTTAGGAATCTGGATTTTAAATTCTGTGCCTTTTCTGCTGTGAAGAAGAGTATCTGGTTTGCCTGCAGACAGACAATCTGTTAGTGCACATAATACACGTCTATACAGTTTGAGCCCTGAAAACATGTTTCCTTAGTAAAGGGTTAGAGAGAGAACTGCTCTGTGAAGCAGAAAATCACTTTTTGAGTATAATGATCACACTTTTTTTTTTTTTTTATGGTAGGGAACAGTTTCTGCTTAAACTGCAAACTGCTCTTTTTTCAATAGTTGTGCGCTCGCTTAAATGTTGTATTGTGCAGAGTGAAGGTCTGAAAGGTAAAAAGATTAGTTTGACTTTTTGGGGGGTATCATCTCTTCCTATATTTCCAATATTAGAAATGCCAGGGATCTCCAGCATGGTGAGCATGCATTTATTATGGAGGCCTGTCACATCCTCCAGAAGACCAGGACAGGTGCTTTTTACAGAGAAGAGGGAATTTAGAGTTCTTCTCTAAATAATTTTGTGGCTCTGATCTGTGCTCCTTTCATTAAAGCTCCTTTCCTCCCCAGCCATCTCTTGCATGACAAAGAGACAAGGCAACCTAAAGGATTACAGAATAACAAAATCTGAAGGGCTTTTGGGAGGAAAGAATAAACAGACTCGAATAAACAGGTTCTGCCAAGGAAGCACCTGGAACGAGGGTAGTTTTCTATTATTGTATGCTAAGTGGGTTCACCCAAAGAATTGCTTGGAATTTATTAGTGGCATTTCCTGAGGAACAGGTTTGAAATGAGCTAAATCACAACCCAGGGAGACTTTGCTAATTTTGAAAAGGCAGATAATTATTGGACGGTGTATCTCCACGGGCGCTTGAAGGGGTGGGGTTTTGGAGAGACTTGGGGTCGGGGGCTTTCTTCAGTTTAGGAAAAAGCACCAGCACAAGCTTGTGAACCAGATGTTTCTTCTCTGGGTACAGCAGCCCACGTGGTCCACACGTACAAAGTGGGAATAGGCCTGTGGCAGCACTGGGTGTTATATCCAATATACTGTGAGCATCGTTTCCGAGTAGTCTTCTAGGGCTTACGCTACCAGCCTTAATATCTAGAGGAGCGACTCTAAGAGGGCTCTGAAACAAAGTTCTCTCTGTCTTAGAGAAAACCCTTTCTCTAAGCCACATCAGCAGGGTGGCACTTAAGCGATGGTATCGCGGCATAGTCCGGCACCTGAAATTTTTGGCAGCTTGGAGCAACGTTGCTACGTAGAAGTCTGCATTAGGTAGTACAACAGATGGCTGGAGGTAAAGATGTTGCATGGGTCAGCAACCGTGGATAACTTCACTGCGACTCAATGTACATATTTCAGAGCTGTCTGATGTTTAAAAGTCTGAAAGCAGGAAAAAAAAACAAGGGAGTAAAACAAAAAGAAGAAAAAAAAGAGCAGCTTTAAGTGAGCCAGACTGGTTTTCTTTATTCTTTACAACCCCATCGTTGCACCTACAAAATGTCTCTGAAGAGAAGGACATTCTGGACGCTCACATACTCATGTTCATGCACAGAATTAACCCTTCCAGGTGCTTAAAACTCACAAATCGGACTGTGTTTGTGTATGAGCTCTGCTCATCTTTTAAGCTGTGGCCAGACTTTCAGCTGTCAGCCAACAGCTCGAGTCCCCTCATTTGCAAAATACTCAGCATTTACTCGAGTGCTTTAAGCTGGAGCTGCACTGTCTTGAAAAAGCCAGTCATTGACGTGGGGGCTTAATGGTGGTCTTGAAAGCGTGGCTGGAGCTGCTTCAGCAGGTCTGTGGCCAGTGCTGCCTCAATAGGTAGCTTTTAATTCAGAAGCAGAGTTTTCCCAGGCCAAACCTTGTTGTGGACACTAGTTTTATCTTGTTGGTGCTCGTTTGGATGGTGCGCTATTTGTGAAGCATAAGATAACATCAACCCTATAAACATATATTTCATTTGTAGGAGTGGTTTCTTTCCCATGAGTACATTCACGTATGCAATCTGGTTAAAGAAAGCAAGTTGTACACAGTGTTAAAGCAGCAGCTTTATTTCTTAATTTGAGAAGAAAACAGCTGAGTCATTATCAGCTTTGAGGGGGAAAAAGACATTCAACTTTTTTCTGCAATATAGCTAATATCCATCTGTTGGTTTTTTTTTTTTTTTCCTTGCTTATCCTCCATCTCCAGGGTAGAACATATTGTTCAGACTTTTAAATCTCTGTATTCTCCAATTTTGAGGAGCATAAGCCATTCTTTTAACTATGGGATATCCTTAAGGGGGTAAAAATCGTCCAGACTCTACTAGTACAGACCAGACTTTATTAATACAGGTTGCAACTGACCAGTTAATGGGCAGAAGAAATGGAGAAAATAGAAGTTATTGGATTATTGCTGTCTCTGAATAAAAGACAGATGCTGAAATATGGAATTAGGAGCCTACCTGTAGGAACCTACTTTTAAGGGGACAAAAATCTGTGTAACTTTTTACTACATTCTTAAATCTTATGGGGTTAACTTTGCCTCAGAAGATTTTTCCTCTCTTGTTGTGGTTCACCACACGGTTGCGTGAACACAAGAAAGGATGTGAGACCAAGTGGGACTCAGTTCGATGTGATCTGGAAACTGCACCTTTAATGAGTTTCTGTGTTTGTCCCACTTTGAATTCCTCTCTCTTTTCAGCACGGGGGAATAGAACAGTACAAGGTTTTCTGGAAAATGTTGCCCCTGCCCTCTACTGTGATACTAAAACTTTCCTGTTTTGAGTGGAAATAGTTATCGTGGGATTACAGCAATCTTTTTTATAGCTGCCTCACACCATGGCTCCCCATCATGCTGTTTTGACCAGAGTTTTCATGCTTTCCTGAGCTATTTCCAACTGGAGAGTTCCCAACTTTTTCCAGAAAGTGTTATCATTAGTTCATAAGTGCATGACCTACCACACTTCTTTTATTCAAATAGTTAGTTCAGTTCTTCACGTATGACAGTTTGATCCCTTGCTGTACTGGCAATATCCCAAATTCTCATCAAAAAGTTTGATGTATGCGTTCCTGCGCATTCCTATCATTGTGCCAAGACCATTCATGAAAATAGTTGAAGAGATCAGTCCAAAAGCTAATCCTTTCACTAGAGCACAGGAATGTTTTTGCTTCCACCTCCGATGTGGTAATCCCTATTGAGCATTTGTGACAAAGACACATCTTTCTCTTGACCCTGAAGCAACCTCCTCGCATAACTCTTGAAGTTGGCTGCAGCTTTCAGTACTTACAGGCCTGGCTGAGAAAACTTCTGCTGTGATCGCCACACTGCGCTATTTCCATGGCACCACCAGAGAGAAACCCAAATTGATGCAGGCCCCTCACGGAATCACAGAATCACCTAGGTTGGAAGGGACCTTTTAAGATCATCTAGTCCAACCAATGAGCACCTTTGGATGCCGTTGTACTTACTGAAAAATCCTCCAAAGTTTTTGTCCTATCACATACCTACTTTATTTTTAAGCACAGAAGTTTCATACTTATTTTGCCTTTTCTGTTTTCTACTTATATGGGTGAGGAGCCCTTTGCCATTTGTTTTAAGGCAGTTGAATTTTCTGAAAGACGTGGACTGGGAAGTTTTCACAATAGCCCTACAGTTCTCCACTTGGAGGATGCAGTTTTTCTTTGACAGGTCTTTTCTGAAGATGGATCCTTTTCCCCATATTAGGAGGTTTCTCTTATTATTTTTGCTCCCCTGTTTTGAGATAGGGTTTGCTATGAAATCCTTCTCCAAACACCAGTCTGACACAAGTTCCAGATAACTTTGTGTACCTCGGTTCAAAGATAGTCCAGGTTTCCTCCACTTTCAAATCTTAGAAATAACCAGACCAGTCCGTGTCACTGGCAGTTTCCCTAAGCTCACTGAAGTTTTTCCTTCTTCGTTTATAGCTTTATTTTGGTTTTTCCTCTCCTAAGTTTAAGGTGGATTGAATTCAAGCCGAGGTTACTTCCCTGAATAGCTTGGCTGGGGTTTCCTCAAGCACTCACCAAAACTGAATCTAAGGTAACATCTCCTTATGTTGGTTCCACGAGAGTAACAGTGAAAAAATACCTGCCAGGTACCCCTGCCAGAACCTCTGGTCTCTGACATTATTGGTAGAATTTGTTCTCCGATGTACTTCTGGAAAGTTACAGTATCTCAACATAGTAAAATGCTCAGAAATGTTTCTGTCTCTACTGCCATTACATAGATCTTTATTCATACCAAAATGTGACTCCAGTCTGTAGCCCAGATTTTTTTCCTCTTTGAAATGATGGTGATTAGACAGTCACAGTACCGTTTCTATTTGTCCAAGCTATTTCTCTGTTAATGTACAGAGTTACCCATGGCTTTTGTCATTATATGCATTTTTTTGGGATGGCAAGTACTTCCAGCAACTGTCTGTTGATCACTACCCCTATTCCAACCATAGTTTGACCAGGTTTGGGTTATTCCTGCAATTATATGTTTTATGTCCTGCACCAGGTGTTCTGGTTTCTTCATTTCAAGATATTTCCTGTCCTTTCTGTACAAAATTTCATTTCTACTTCACACTGACTGTACCTATCACTGTCATTTGCCTGGCTGCTGTTTTCATCCATATGCTCTGTCCCTCTGGTGTCCCTTGTTCTTCCAGCTCCTGTGTCCTTTATCGTGTGTGCTCTGTGGACTAGGGCCAGCCATGGAGACTACACGTATATCCTTCAGCCCTTGCACCTTGTTTTAGGATGGAAAGCTCTTCTTTTCCATTGCCACAGATGGTCAGTTCCTCTTTCCTGTCCCCCCCTTCCTGTACCGTGTCTTAAGAAACCCAGCTTGGAAAAAAAAGGGAATTTTTTGTCTCATAATCCCATGAGTAGTTCATCCGGACCTGAGCCTGTCTTTGTCAGGGTCAAAAAGGGAAGTAGGTAGCAGTGTGCTTGAATGAGCATAACTTGTTATTTAAAACAAACTTCTTTGAAAGGAGTCACATTGAATTAAGCTATGATCTTTCTGCTTGTTTGTAAACGAGCTGTTTAGATCATTTTTACAAATCCATTGTGGCTGCTGATTCTGTATAAAGGATTATGCAGTTTATGTTTGTTTTTTTGGAAAAGTCCTATACATAATTAGACTGGTCTTCAGTAATTTGAGGTTCGGACAGCTAAACAAGCTGCCATCTGTGCCCAACAGTTACTGTAATGATGCAAGCTCACACCTGAACTTACCTTATAGTAACAAGCTTGTTGGACACATTTCAATGTACAGCCCAGAAGGACATCAAATGGTCTTGGACTCTTGGGAGCTACAGAAAAACAGTTCGATAAATATTCATGATAATTTTTAATAGAATTATGGAGTAAGTTGGCTGCCTTCCACTGGTGTCTCATTGAAATGTGCCCCGCATTCCTTAATGTAGGGTTTTGTCGTGGCTAAAATGGTATCAAGATCATTTGGAGACCGGAGAAAGTTCTAGTGCCAAATCTCTTTGCCCTGTCCTTCCTAGGAGACATAACAGCTACGATTCTTACTTGAAACTGTAGTTTTCTGGTAACTATTGTTGATGAAACCTATTACATTTTAACAAAAACCCTGTATTACACCTAGGAATTACAGTGGCCTTTGGGAAATTTTGGAGACCAATCCGCCCAGGATTCAGAACCACTTTTGCCTAATAATTTGTCGTGATACCAGAAAGTAAATATTCCAGCTTTTAAATCTTCCTTAAAAACAAACAGCTCTCATTTTACTGGGAGGGGGGGTGCTAGAGGGGCTTTATTCTTCCTTCTCCCCAGTTAGTTTGTTGGTTTCTCCCTCCTGCTTCCCATGTGCTTCACATTTCCACCCCCCGACCCCCAACACTATGGCTTTTCTCCAGCGCCTCCATCCTACATGCCAGATGCAACCAGCCAGAAGGAAGCATCAGTGCTTGTGAGGACCATGTGGACCTCTCCCCAGCTGCAGCCCAGGCTGCCCCATACCTCCTTCCTCACCCACCTGCTGCTTAGGTAGAGGGTGCACACACCTCTAGCCCTGGCCCTGTCTCTATTTCTCCCAAAAGGATCCATCAGCTGTTCCACGAAGAGGAATACTTGGGAAGGTTGGGTTTTCTTGCTGTGGGTAGAGGTGGACAACACCTGGCCCTCCACTAGTCCATAAAAGTAGGAGAAAAGTAGGAAGAGTGAGCAGTACAGTATCAGGAGCCACCTGACATAAACTGTGGTTTCGACAGACTGCTATAAAGTCAAAAGAGTAGCTTAAGTGAAAAAAAAAAAAAAAAAAAAAAGCCAATCCAATGGAACATGAGGTTTTTATATTTTTAAGGACTTTTTCTTTCTTTTCTTTTCTTTTCTTTCTTTTTTTTAATCTTGCTTGAGTATTGCAGCCAATAGCTTTCAATTAACTTCTTTTACTGCTCCCATCAGTTGCTGGCACCGAAACAGAAGGATATTTAATTTTGCTGAAATGTGAATGGCAATTTGGTAGGAATAAAAAGTCAAAGTGAAGGAAAGGCTTTTCAGCCTCTGGCACCTCAGCAGTACTTTATTGACTCAAGGGGTCCCTGCATTCAGCTGTCAAAATGGTACAACGACTATTATGATATTTCTTAGACACACAGACATTGAGGGGAATTTGCAGGGCTTTGGAACAGGCAGCGAGCAGGTAGGCTGACGTGCCCACTGGAGATATTCTTCTTGATTTCAGCAGGCTCTGAATCAGCCCTGCTCCCACTATCAAAAGCCCTTTTTAAATGATGTCATCCCTTCTACAACAAAAATGTTAGCAGATTATATGGGGTGAGCTGAATTCAGCCTATGACTACCTTGATATCTTCATCTCTCGTACTGTGGCTTGAAGCAAAACTCTCCACAGGTACAGGCATGTTTTTTTGGACCTGGTCTATCCCTACGAACACAATCGTTTGAAAAGTCTTCCTGAGCTTTCATTCAGAGAGATTCTCCTGTTAAGGGAATGTTTCTTGGCTAGCAACAGCCAAGAAAAGGCAGAGTGTTGGGGGGGAGAGTCAGAGAATGGAGCAGAAAGCAGAGAAGTAAAAGGATGCTTATGAAAATTGAACAGAAAAGAAGTATTACTCAGTTTCAAGTATCTCCATTTTTTTTTAATCTATTGTAGTTTTAAAATCGAACGCTAGTGCAGTGTTCAAGTAGAAAAATAGCTTATGTGGTGTGAAATTATTTTATTTACAAGAATATATACATAATATTACAATAAATATTATTTTCCTATGTTTTTCCCAATTGTTAGGAAAGGCAACAGAGTAGCTGATGCTCTGGTCAACTGAAACCAGGTGTGGAAGGGTCACGGGTAATAACAAAGTGTTTGGATTAACTTTCCCACTACATGTCTAACTAAGATACTGCTATTTAAAAACCTACAGTTTCTAAAGGAGAAATATCTTGCCTTTATGCTGAAAAGTCTCTTAACAATCTTATCTTCACCCAAGAGAAGTATGGTTAAATAGTGCATTATAACATGAATCCCTATTGTTGAGAACTTTTTTTTTTACACAGCTGCAAAAGTCAATGACATTCCTGCATATATACTTTTCAGAAAGAACCCTTTTTAAGTTAACCCGTTAACCTAATTTGCACTGTATCACTCTTCAGGTTTTCTCTCACGTAGAAGAAAAATTAATAGGAGTGGTCAAAATCATTCTTTTTATTATTCCCTTGATTTCTGTGGAATTTTACCAAGAATTGAGTTGTAAAACCCAAAAACTTGGTTAGGAGAGATTATAAAACCTCTGATGCTGTTACAAAAAAACAAAAAGAAAAAAAAAAAAGGGCCTCATCATATTTCTTTGAATGTCAAGAGTCTTTAAAGCTGGGTGTAGATGAAGCTGTAGTGTAAATGACAATCAAAATTACAGTTTAGAATATCTTATGTCCCACTTGAGCTTTCCAAGTAACTTTGTGAATTGCCCGGAAACTTTGGCTCAGATGTGCAAATAACAAGAGGAATCATCAGAATAAGAATAGCAGCGAGAATATTAAGCCTGACACTTGAGAAGGACTGACGGTTTTATTTTTAGCTTTTCAGCTGTAAAGTTTTATTTCACAAGCCACTTCCTTTGAAATGGCTTGGCACACTTTTTGCGAGCGGTGGCTTCATGTGCAGTCCCCCACCTTCTGAGAGCAGTGTATGAGGCAGGTAGTCCAGATCTATTTTTAGTAGCCATGCAGTCAGAGACAAGAATGTGTTGGGTTTTGTTTTGTTTTTTTACCTTTTGCAGATTCAAAACCACTTCTTTTATCCCAAAACGTGGGGAGTCAGATTAAACTTACAACATTTTCTGTGCATCTTCTCCAAGGTAATAGAGAATCTATGGGAAAATATGAAATAAAGGTTTTGAAAATCCTTCAGAAATATTCACTGGACACAGGATAAATGGGTCTGTGATCTGTATTGCACCTTTCTAAAATCCCAAGTTTCTTTTTGTTGTTGAAACAGTTCCTGTTTTCCCCCAGGAAACCATTAACCCCTTGCTTTAGGGAAGTCTCTTCAACGTCTTCTCCTTCCATTGCTCCCAGTGCTTCACGTCACAGTGGCCACAGTCCCAGTGGGGAGGGCTGGGTGGCACAGTATACTTCAGAAGTACTAAAACCAGTGATGGATGCTTCCCCTCACTCCAGACTGGTACAGACTTTTTCCTGAGCGCAGCAATTCAGCTATCCTTCTAGTGTCTAAACGTACTGTCATGGAGGGAACGGTGAGATACTGAAATGTAGATATGGTACATGGTAGTACCAGGCACTCCTGCTTGCCTGGGAGAAATACTGGCTCTTCTCCAGGAGCTGGAGAATTTGCACTTGGCCTCCAGAATAAACCCTGCTTGCTTGTTCAATACAAAGAAGTGTTTCCATGGGCTGCAGTCAGGCATAATGCACCACAGCTTCTAGCATCTCCATGTTTTCTCCGGGGAGACCTTATAACAGCCTTCCAATATCTGAAGGGGCTACAGGAGAGCTGGGGAGGGACTGTTTACGAGGAAGTGCAGTGACAGGACAAGGGGCAATGGTTTTAAATGGGAAGAGGGGAGATTTAGATGAGACACCAGAAAGAAATTCTTTGCTGTGAGGGTGGTGGGACACTGGAACAGGTTGCCCAGAGAAGCTGTGGCTGCCC
>JAOQGH010000001.1:76643227-76663368 GCA_025769975.1 Gallinago jamesoni
GTGTCCCTGCCCAGGGCAGGGGGGTTGGAACTGGATGATCTTTAAGGTCCCTTCCAACCCAAACCATTCTGTGATTCACTGAGGTTGGCAAGGAGATCTAGACTTAAGTGTAGTCATGGTGAAAAGCTGCACCCTACAATGCTTTCCCCGTTGGTGGCCACAGTGGCAGCTTGCAGAGGGATGTGCAGGTCAGCTTAGGCTACCTATGTACGTGGTCATCAAGTTTTGCTGCTGTTTGCACTAAGTGGAAATCTCAGCTCCTGTGGCAGTGTGGCTGATTTTTCAGCCAAGCTTCCAGAGACTTCAGTGCTCTTTGGAAACTGGCCCTTCCTCCGCAACTGGGCTGTAGCTTAAATTTTCTATCCAAACAACTAGCCAAGCAGGGCATTGTTCAGGTCTTGAACTTGGTCCCTGGCAGAGGACCAAGTGAGAAGGAGCTGCACATTACTGCTCTCCAGCTTCCTCTGAACTTCAGAGCGTTTCCAGATGGATGGAGGGCTGCCACCGTGCAGCGAGGAGAGACTGTGGGTGGGAGGGGAACTCTGGAGACCTCCCCACCACCCCAAAAGACACGGCTGGCTTTAGCCTTGACTCTTCCAGCTCTTCAAGAAGGGCAGCCTTACATGAGGCTGAACTCTGGGGGTCTGTTTCGTTTGGTTTATGGTTTGTTCGGTGTCAAATCAAACAGACCTGTCCTCCAAAGCTGGGCTAGCAGTTCTCTAAAACTTTTTAATGGCAATTGTTAACAAGAGGCTGTGATTTACTGCATATGTTTCTGCCTTCTCTGCCTGCTGTGCTAAAGTCAAGGACTGTGCAGTTCAAATATGAAGGCTTAGGAAAAGTTGGGTGACCCGTGTTGGATGTGTAGGTGCAATGGTCAAATCCCACTCTGCCTCCAGATACTTCCCGTAGTACTTGGACACATCCAGAATCCCAGGCTTCACTTCTGGATCTTCTCGGGCATCCTCAGGATCCACCTTGAGCGCATGAACACCAAGCTTTCTGAAATATAACAAGTCTAATTGGATAGCGTTTACAGAACAGGGGGCATTAATAGGGTTCTTGCTGAATTTTTCTGGGAGCCAGCTAAATCACATTTAATTTATGAGTTCTAACTTCTCTATAAAGTACATTTCCTGGTCTTTATTTATTTAATGTAACAAAATGGGCTAGATCCTCAATTGCTAGAAATCATTTCAGCTTCAGTCATTTTAGTAGAACTCGACTGGCTTACCCCAGCTGAAAACCTGGCTTGCTGGTCTCTGACTTGTACTTATTTTGCTGAATTTCCTCTTTCCTTTCCACTTCTACACTTTTTCCTTCTAGGCACTTTTTCCAGCACTTTGCATCCTCTCTTCTACTTTTTTTAAAACAACCTTTAGCATTTTCTTGTTATTCCTTCCACTGTCTCCCCACAGTTCTCTTAATTTTTTTCCCTTCTTTTTATTGCTTGTGGAGGGACCCCAATGTCTCTGTGGAGCACAGAAAAATATTACGGGAGATTTTGGTGTGAAAGGGGCTGAACGAATCCCATTGTATGTGCAGGTGACATCATTACACAGGAAAGCTTGGCTTTCTACTTATATGCAGAAACTTGTAAAATCTTCTGTTTATTCCGGTGTTCTTGTTTCTTTTCTTCTTTTTTTTTTTTTTCCCCTCTCTTTTTTAACATTAAGATGTTTTTTTCCGGTGTTGGTATTCAGTATACAAGAATTAGTTGCTGATGGTGCCCTCAGGAGTGTGTAGCCAAATGGAAATGTGTTAGATAGACAATGACAGGAGGTAGTTCTGTTCCTTATATACATGATATTCAGAAAATGACCAGAAATATCAGATGAAAATTCATTCAGGCAAGTGGACGTACTGATCGGTCGGACTTGCCTCCCTGGTACGTGACTGTTCAGACAAATGTATGAACCAGCCACCCAACGTGGTACTCTTCAATCCTTTGAATATTCTTCCCCAACACACCCCATACACTCTGGTTTCACTTCTCAAAGTCCCCCTTGATTCAGATTCGGTGCTGCCAGGGTACCTGGCCTTTTAATATAAAAAATGAAAGAATAAAATTGCTGACAATTAAAAAAAACCTACTATTTCGCCTAATAATTCTAGAAGAAACACTGTTTGTAGGTTTTCTCCCTAAAACTCGTACACATTTGAAAGAAACAAGATGCTAAAGTCCACCAAACGCTGCTTTAATCTTTGTATTGTATTTTTGTGTCTTGTCCCATTCTTTGTTTGTTAAAAAACTATAGAGCTTGGGCTGGCTTTCCTCCAGTGATACTTTTGCCCTGATGGAATAATACCGACAAAACACAACCATTATTCCCTCCCCCTCCTTCTGACAGTAAGTTCGTTCTGTGCATGATCCTCATTAGTCAGTTGTTTGCTAGTCAGGAAAGTCAGGGCTCGGGAGAGCTGCCCTGGTGTCATGGCTTCTTCTGGGGATTGGTTTTCCCCACGCTTTAGCTTTTCATCTTTAGATGACATTACACTCATCACTTCTCAGCGTCACATGCCCAGTGTCCCTGGGTGCCCTTATAAACCTTTATAAAAAGCAATTAGCCATGCAAGGCAGCCTTTTTCCTTTTTTTTTTTTTTTTTTAAATTTGGCCTTCCTCAGAAGCTTGACAGAAATGAGAAGACTGATCTTGCAATGGCAGAAAGTTTTACTTCCTGTATTCCTGCTGCTGTTCTTTCTTGTCACGTCCAGGGCTCTGCTGATCACCGTATCTGCACTAAAGATATGATTTTCCCCCAAACTGGGTTGGCAGAAGTTTCTGGATGCTGTTTTGCCCTCACTTTTGATTTTCTTGCTGTGTTATTTTTTTGATTTGGGGACTCCCCCTTCTTTCCGTATGACAGAATTGGGCTTGTCTGCTGGTATCAGTTGAACTTCTCTCAACTCTCTTCTTCTTTGGGCTTACAAAGGTCTTGGACAGCAGTGACTTTTCATCTCTCCCCGTTTCCATCTGTGGTATAGTTTAATCCACTGTGTACTTAAAAATGCTGTAGTCTCACTTTAGTCTTTAAGGTTAATATACTGGTGTCCAGGTCAACCTTAATGGGCTGTGCCACGCAGGAGGTCAGAGTAGATGATCTAGTTGTCCCTCCAACTTTATGAAGCCTGCCTAACTGATATTATCTAATAAATCAGGAGAAACGAATGAAATGAGAGACCACAGTCTCTCCTACACACACACACCTGCTGACCGTAAAAGCTGAGGAGAGTGGGGTTGAGTGATGAAGGGCTACAGCAGCTTTCACACGTGGGTTGCCACTTCAAATCCAGCCGGGGGTGACTGGAAGTCTTTACTGACTGGGGGATTTGTAGCAGCTTTTGTGAAATGAGTTTGGTGGCCTCCGTCCATTTCCCAGTAAGCGTAAAAAACTCAACACCCTTTTAATAGCTCCCATAAACTGGCATTTTAGAGGTTTTTACTCATATCAGTGTAGGGGGACGTTGGCTCAATAGTGATTTTCCTTCCGCTGTTGACTGGTCTGTGGGACAAACAAGGGCATCTGGTTTTCAGAAGTGCCAGCTTCCCAGAAGCCAGAAATGCCACACTGCTGTGCAGAGAATATAATAAACACACACACTCCAAAGCACCTTCTCATGTTAAGTTCAAGTTCTACATTTCTTTTGGTTTGAATATATAAAACTTTCACCATGAAAAACAGCTTGACAGACATTTTCTCCTGGGAAAAAAAAAAAAAAAAAGAAAAAAACAAACCAAAACCAACCAAACCCAGAAAAATTATTTACATTTTCATACTAACTTAAAAAATTTAGAAGTCCCACAGTCAATTTCCCCTCAAGAAAGAAGTACAACTGCTCGTGCTTCTGCCCTAGAGCAGTCAGCTAGTCCATGCAACCTATTTAAGAGTCTGGAGTAATAGAATATAAAAAAAGATAGTCTCACAGCTTCCAGTTGACATTCATGGGTCTTATATAGTCATGAGACAATACATGAATTCCGTGCCTTGTCTCTGGCATTTTCCTGGGGCCTAAGGCCCATCACAGGGTCCTTGGGAATACTGGCAGGCCTCCAGCCTATTCCCTGGATATTTCCAAGCATCCCTAAGTACCAAAGCTGATAGGATAAACTGTTCTGGAGGTGATGACCTGGTTTGGTCTTCCTAAGGCCTCTTCAGAAGAACTGGGGACACTGAGCACATCTCTAGAAGGAATTAGACATACGTGCACAGATCTTGTTGGTACACCTGGTACTGTGGGGGAAGGAGTTTCTGAAGGGGCCTTCACCTACAATTAAAAGAAGCCCTGAGGCCAAAGTGCTTAGCCGGTCAAGCGGGACCACACATCTAGCAAACAGGTCATTTTTAAGGGTACAAAAATGCTGGAATTAAATTTTCAGCATGCAGCTGCTGCTATCCCCATTTCTTAATTCAAGACCTCATCGTCCAGCATTCTGTCTGAGCTGAAATCTCCAAGGATAATTTGTGGGGGGTGGTGTTTTTCTCAGAGCGGCTTCAAATAAATTTCAGTAAAGTAATCATCCTCTATCCATGGTAACAGACTATAACAATTTACTATTGAAAATTTGCTTCTTAATTTGCTAAAGCTTGTATAACCTGGGATAAGAAGGGTGGTCTAAGCAGATCTATACAGTTCATGAACAAAAGCAGCTCCATGAAACATCTGCCCATAAGATTCTGCATTTTGCTCACCTGCTGTGACTAATAACGGGTATATGTTATTTTACATACTCAGAGTACAGAAATGAATTCACAAAGAAGCAACCCAGTGATTCCCTAGGTGTGGGTGGTGTTTTGTGTGGTGTGGATGTGGTGCATTTTTTGTGGGTTTTTTTATTGGTTGGACTAGATGATCTTAGAAGGTTCCTTCCAACCTAGGTGATTCTGTGATTTTTTTCTGTATCTATTCAGTAACAGAATAGGACATTACATGAATTAGTTGTTCTTCTGGCTCACTCTCTGTAAACCACAGAGATAAGACCAAAACTGAATACAAACTATGGCCAAGTGTGTCCTCAGGAGATATCACAGAATCACAGAATATTCATGGTTGGAAGGGAACCTTTGAGATCACCGAGTCCAACCACACACACAAAATAAAACCCCAACCATATTTAATTCTTCAGGTGTATAGTCTGATTAGGACTCT
Organism: Gallinago jamesoni; assembly: GCA_025769975.1. NCBI lineage: Eukaryota > Metazoa > Chordata > Aves > Charadriiformes > Scolopacidae > Gallinago > Gallinago jamesoni. Next base: position 76,648,377 of record JAOQGH010000001.1, read on the forward strand.
AAGGGGACTCATCCATAAATTGTGCGGGTCTCAGAAACAATCCCTGCCACGAAAAGACTTTGGGGGGCACTTGAGTAAAAAGCAGATAGCTGGGAGCTTCTGATGGGACCTCTCTTCCCCCCACCCCTCGTGGCTCCGTCGTTGAAGGTGCATCATTTCCCGGGCAGGTGGGCAGCTCTCACAATGGATCATGGCTCTCCCCTGGCACGCCACAGCTGGGCATATTTGGTCCACAGGTGGTCAGTTTTGGGTCAGCTCGCTGGCCGGCCGCCGACAAATCTGTCTCTTGTCTTGGAGCAGGGCTAGGAGGGGCGAGGAGAGAAGCGTGTGGTCAGGAGAAGGGGGAGAGGGCAACTCTGCCATCAATCCTGCTCACCCCCTCGAAAGGAGCCCAGCCCCTGGCCATGCAGACGTGCCTGGATGGGAGAGGGTCTCTGTCCCACGAGGGTCCCGTGCCCATCTCGGGTGGTGGGTGATGACTTTATGGGCACGGGTGCCACTGCGGTGCCTTTCCCCGGGGACACCTGCTGCAGGACCCCCAGGGCTCAGCGATGCATATGCAAATACGAATCTCATCGACCAAGGGCTGAACTCTAGTAAAAGTCACTTTATGCCTTTCTTTGTGACCGTTGCAATGAATCTGAATTTCTTCTGGCCTTTTTTTTTTTTTTTGTGTGTATTTTTTTTTTTTTGCTCAAGCGAATAGGTCCCAAACAGCAAAACAAATTCTCTTTTCTCTCCCCGTGAAACTCAGCTCAGCAAAAAGCCTCTCTAAGGAAAATCACAGAGCAGGTAATTCCCTGTGGGTTCCCCAGGCTTGCCTTTGAGAAGAGCATATTGTGGCAATAAGCACCCAGGGCATACATCGGAAAGAGCTTATAAAGTCTCAACATAAGCCTGAGAGAGGGAAAAACAATTTAAAAAATTATTATTTCTAGTAGAGCTGAACTTTCACTTTCACCCATAAGACTTACCACAAGCCTCATTTAAGCTGGGGAACGTATCTTAAAGAGATTTCTTTTCTTGTTTTGTTTTTTTTTTTAAGAGAACAAATCCCAAGAAAAAAAATTTCTGTAAATTAGTTTCTCAGAACAACTTGACTGATTTGCAAACTCTAGTCACCTATTACTTCACCCCATCTAATTAAAACCAAGTGAACTTTGCCGGCCTTTCTTCCTGTAAGAATTAAAGTGTTAATGGAATTAGGAGAAATGTTAAATACAGTTACCGGTAAGACGGCTTTTGTTGTTATACATCTCTTTCCCCATCAAAACATGTTTTACAAAGACACCAGAGCTCCCACTGTTTTTTGATGGGCTACGTGTGCTCGTGGCTCTAAAGGGTTTTGGGACCAGGTTATTGCTCATAATGCTGCTATTATAACTTTGAATGTCACCAAACGCTGGCTTGGAAGCAAAAAGCATCCCTTAAGAACCATTCATAAAAAGATCCACGTGTATGGATCATGAAAGTGATATTTCAGCTGCAAGCTGAACTTCCCCAGATAAACTAGGTCTCTAAAAATAACACTGCTTTCCACAGTGTCCTATTATAAAAATTAAGACCACAGTTCCGCCTTATCTTTGCCTAGCTGCCTCCATCAGGATAAGAGTTTAGTGTTTAAAACCAGCAACATTCAGTAACAATCATTATATTCTTTCTGGATCGTTTCTTGTCTCTGCAAATGTGGCCTATTTAGAGAAATTAAAGAAAAAAGAAAAAAATAAGTCCAACCAAAAAAAACCACTTCTTTTTATTTTTTTTTTTTTTGCTTTTGATTCAGGAGCTTCTCTGGGGCAGAAGCAAGATCAGCTCTAGCTCCTGTGAAACCCTTCCTATCTACCACTTACAGATGTGCCTCTGGTGGGGGGCAGTCTGCGTGTAGGAAAGTCAGTTCCCCATGGCTGTGGCAGGGAAGGTGCTCCAGGAGCCCCAGGGAGGACTGTCAGTCGTAGGATGGAGGCTCAGAGGAGAAACAGTGCAGGGAATAAAACATCAGGACGGTGTGTATCCTGGTGCCCTGTGTCATGAAGCTGATAAATAGCTCTGTCTTGTCGTAAACTGCTCTTTCGGAGCTGTTTGGCATCCTTCCCAGATAACGTGAGGAGTTTCAGGAAAAAGGAGAACCAGCCCTGAAACCACAAGCGAGGGGCTTGGCTAATAGTGAAACTGGTTGAGTTATTGTTACAGCTATTTGGGCATGAAGTGACGCTTTTGATATCATGGAGACAAATCATAGAATCACAGGATGGTTTGGGTCAGAAGAGGCTTTTAAATATCATATAGTCCAACCTCCCTGCCATGGGCAGGGACATCTTTCACTAGATCAGGTTGCTCAAAGCCCCATCTGACCTGACCTTGAACCTTTCCAGTGATGGGGCATCCACAACCTCTCTGGACAAGCTGTTCCAGTGTCTTAGCACCCTCATCATAAAAAAAAAATATTCTTCCTTACGTCCAGTCTAAACCTACCCTCTTTCATTTTAGAGCCATTGTTTCTTGTCCAGTTACTATAGGCCCTGGTGAGTCTTTCTCCATATTTCTTATAAGCCCCCTTTATATATCGAAAGGCTGCAGTAAGGTCTCCCCAGAGACTTCAGTTCTCCAGGCTGAAGAACCTTCTAACCATTTTTGGGGTTCTCCTCTGGAAATGCTCTAACTACTCCATGTCAGTCTAGTGCTGAGGACTCCAGAGCTGGATGTAGTACTCCAGCTGGGGTCTCCAAGAGCAGAATGGAGGGGAAGAATCACCTCCCTCAACATGCTGGCCATGCTTCTTTTGATGCACCCCAGGATTTCTGGGCTGCAAGTGCACATTGCTGGCTCATATCTAATTTTACATCCACCAGTATGCTGAAGTCCTTCACAGGGCTGCTCTCCATCAGTTCATCACCCAGTCTGTACTGATATTGGGGATTGCACCAACCTGGGTGCAGGACCTTGCACTTGGCCTTCATATTTTGTTTTGTATTCATGTTTTGAAGTAATTCTTCCTAATATCTAATCTAAACCTCCCCTGCCCCAGCTTCAGACCCTTTCCTCTGCTCCTGCCATTATTCCCTTGGGAGAAGAGGCCAACCCTCACCTCTCTACACCCTCCTTTCAGGGAGCTGTAGAGGGCAAGGAGGTCTCCCCTCAGCCTCCTCTTCTCCAAACTAAACATGCCCAGTTCCCTCAGCCTCTCCTCCTAGGACCTCTCCTGTTAGATGTCCCTGCGTAGAAGCCCCATCAACCGTCTTATGATATTGCATGTCTCACACAGGATTTGAGAGCTTGACCACTCATTTGGTTCACCTCCCCTTGGACATTTGGAGTACCCATGGCTGAGGCAGAGGCACAAAACTCCGGGGTGGCAGAAGCTCTGCTGTGCTGCACCCTTTGCCAAGCTGTCAAACTCCAGCCCTGGCTGTTGTAGATGTTGGCAGCCATCCCCATGCCAGTGCTTGCCAGAGGCTTGTGAATGGTTGTCAAAGAACGAGGGTGCCCCTCAAGATCAGCAGATTTACGATCTGGGAAGCCAAGTCAGATAAAAATTCTGCATTTCTCTGCCACAGCTGCACTGCCTCCTTTCCCTTCCAGCAGGTTTGCAACTGCAGGTCAAACTCACCATCACCATCATCCTTCTGTCCTCTCTCCTTTGGCAGACATTTCCATTTGGTACCTTGAGGTGTACCTTACCTTACCTTGAAGTAAGTGTGGAGCAACTTTTTGGGGGGGGGGGGTATTGCTGTTTTTGAGTGCAAAGTGAATAATGTCCCCATGAAAATTTATCTTGGAGCTCAGTTCCTTTGGGGAATCTGCTCCCAAATATCCTCTGATTCAAATAGTATAAAAACTGTGTACAGGTTTTGGAAACAAGGTTTTAGGGTTTTTTTTTATGGTGCTATTAACTTCCAGCTTTCAGTGTGTCAGCTACAGAATGGAAAAGATACTAACTTTCATTGCTATAAATTAAAACCAAGAAAAAAATCTTATGTTTATTGAAAAAGTAAGGATGCCTGCCAAAAGGGCTTTCTCACTTGAGAACACTGAAGGTCTTGGAGTACATCTGTATGTTATCCTCACTGGGTCTGACAAGGGAAAATAATCATGGAACATAAATACCTTTGCTTTGTTATAGCGTGTCAAGTTCTGAGAGGTCTTTGGACCATTTACATGTTTAAGAATAGAGACTGGCAACTTAAAGATCAGTATGTTTTCCGGCCTGGACTCAAGCTATGTTTTCTACGACGGCAGCGTGAAGGTCCTTCTTGGCTTAAGTCACAAGTGCTGTAAAATAGGACATCCTACTTTAAAGACTGCTAGAAACCCTAGCGAAGCAGGGTAGGCTAAGGTGAGAATACTCTGCACTTGAAAACCAGTTTGGCGTTTTGTCTGAACACCCCTGTTCCAGAAACAAATAAATTCCAGATTTGTGCAGGGAATGTTTTCCATGCTTTCCTGAGGAAGAGGCATTTCTGGGTAGGAGAAGGAGAGTTACTTCCATACACCAGCATTCCCTGCTGGCTAGAGAGGAAACAGCAAGTGCGATGGCCAGCCAAAGGAGCTTCCAAGAAACAAGATAGCTGTAAATCCTGTCTGCGAGGCAGGTATCAAGAACGACTGGATATAAAAACAATCTCTCTGCATTATAAGGGAAGTTAAAAAAATTATTCTCTTGGTGTCGTGATTTATTTATCCGTCCCCAGATTCAAGATGAGCTCAAGGCCCAGCAGCAGATTTGGAAGCAGAACTTGAGTGTCCAAAGCTCCCCAAGTGGTCTGAGCTGGGATTTGTACCATTTGCCAAACTCACATCTAGATTTTGGCTTTTGCTCCTTCCTCACCAGTCTTCCAAATTTTCAAATCCAGAACATGCGTGTGAGCACAATCCTTTCTAGAGTTTCTGATTTCTCTCCTGTATGAGGGTTGAAATGGGTCCATCCATGGCTCCATCAACTTTTAGCTCGTATTGTCTGTACCAGAGAACGGGCTCCTGTTTTTGGACTTGTGCCCTTGCTTTTAAGTAAGATGCATAAGAACTCTGCAATGTGGACAAGTCAATATATACCCATTTACTGTGGTAGACATAGGCTAGTATTTAGCATTTAAAGAAGAGAAGCATGCACACTAAACTTTAAGGTTTAATATGTGACCTCAAGGTGTCCAAGCTTGAGCATCTACCCCTTCCCATTCATGCCATCCCTTGGACACCATACCTAAAGAAGACTTGAAGGATGCAGCCTGTCCAGAGCAGTGTGCCCATATGCTTTAACACTCCGCCGTCAGACTGCCCTAATTTTGAAATTATATTGTCTAATGTCTTCCGAAAACACACATCACCTCTAAGGCTTTAACCGTTCCCCGAGCTTTTGGCAGGATTTTTGCACCTTTCATATTCCACTGTGACCGGGTGTTCTGTGAAAAGCATTAAAGCTCAAAGCCTTTCTTCCATTTAATAATATTTTTTTTTAATAGCCAAGTGAAGGAGCATTTAAACATTTTGATAAATTATAAAATAACAGGCTAGAAAAAGGATTCTGGGTATTGTATTTGGGTTACCCGAGCAGCTGTTCAGTATTACTGAATTTTTACATCCCCAAAGAAGTCTTGTTAGGGTTGGAGGAAAAGTATTTCTGAGTAATTTCCTTTTTTATTATTTTACTGTGTATGCTGTCCTCCAGGTGCACATGTCTGAAGGTCCCTTTTTTGGAAACAGTATGCAGCAAAACCCAAGAAATTATGCCAGTCTGTGTGAATGTTTCACAGGTGGTTTCCAAATAATGTCATGGTGGCTGGGAAGCAACAGAGGTTGAGACTGTTTTCAGTTTGTCCAGTGTTGGATATTCATTTCTCTAGCTGTTGAGTAAATTTTTCCCTGAAGAAAGTTCTCCTTTGCTGCTTTAGCTGTATCATCATTATTTCATCTCCAGGTCAATGTGCTGACGTCAACAGACACTAGTTCTCTTTATCTGGCAGCTATTACATGTGCACACAGAAGTCCATGTCTACACATACGTGCTATCTAGTGACGTGCTCTAATCTACACATGGGAGTTTGTGTGTGTGTGTCCATCATGTATATGCACGTAATACGTAAAATTTTAAAATGTCATTCAGATCGATGAGAAGAAAAGTGGATTTGGGGGTCGATCAGTTTTGGTTCAACTCGTCCTTCTGGTGTGTTCCCCGCTGCATTTTCATGGTGACCTCCTCTAACCCTGGGTTCTGCTCTCCCTAAAAATAAGTGCTTGGAAGGCACCCTAGAGCACTAATGTTCTAGTTCAGGATGTCTCACACGACTAAAGTATAGGTATGTGTCAGGAAACTCACCAAGTCAGACCTGTGTTTGGATAGCATAAGTTTCACCAGATCTCTTAAGGGTTTGATCTAATAATTTTACTTTCTGTAAAAGATCTTCATTCTAGGCAGTCTACAGAAACTTTTTTTTTTTTTCAGTGCAGTGCTGGCAGGATCCGAGAATTTGGTAGCTTGGCCTTGTAAAAATAGACTTTTTTCAGTGAGGCACATGTGCAGAGTAAGGAGAAAAGGACTGAGCAAGAGGAGGGGGCTGACATTTTGAGAGTCAAGGATATCTTTTGTTGAAAGAAAACTCTTGTTTGTACCCGAAGCCTGCTTCTTCTCTCTTTGATAGTGCAGTCAGATGCAGAATTCCACTGGCTTAAATAAGCTTCACTGAAATCCACTGAATTTCACCAATGTGAAGATATTGTCAGTCAGAGGAGATTCAGAGTCACCCTTTTTGTTGGACTCTTAAGCATTTCTCACGTGAAACTAAGAGGTGAGACTATCTGACAGTAGTAAAATAAGAGAAGTCCTCCTTCCAGGTAGCCAGACCATCACGTGAAGAGACAATCACCAGTCATTTCATTTGAGAAAGGGGGCCACAGCACTGTGGACCATAAACCACACAAGGTTCAGAAATACGAGAGTCTTCTCTTCCAGCCTTCCTTAAACAACTACCACCAATTAGTGTCCCTTTCTATATAGGGAATAATCGAATTTTCCTGGTGATTTGGCTTATGTAATAACAAAACAAAAAGCAGCTAAGATGGCAGGAAGGCATCTCCTTCCAGCTACAACTGTTCCAAGCCAAGGAGATCACCGCCTCTGGCTACTTTTCATTGCTGCCCTTGCCATAAGTCTTGGCCCGTTCCCCTACGCTGCTCTGAGGAGCCCTTTCCCTCCAGCTGCAGATTGAGAAAGAGAGAACGCTGTGGTGGGGCAGTGCTGAGGAGCTAGGGGAATGAAGAATTTAACACCCTGCACCCATAGGAGGACACAGGGTATCTCTGAGCGTATCTGAGCCTTTTGTGTTTTTCTCCTCCACTAAGCAGCTTCTAGCTTCTTTGGGATGCTACAGAAGGACTGCGCGGTGGATGCCAAGGTGTCTATTCATTTTCAAATATGTATATTCATTTTCACTAGCGTGCTAGCAAGAATCGAAATTTCTAGCATAAATGCTTTCATACGATCACCACATGTTCCATATTTTTTTTTCATAATGTCATCCATTGACGAACCAAGCAAGGAGAGATCTAAGCAAGTGTCATGACTGAGGGCAGGGCAAGTGGAAAGGCCTGGAGACTAAAGGTCCCAGCTTCTGGAGAAGGCTCCGTCGTTGGTCGTGAGCTGGATTCTGCATGTTGTGTGCGTGTGTAAGAAGAGATGGTCTCTGTCCCACACAGTGTACAGCTTGGCAGTCATCTTCAGTAGTTCCTACCACCCAGCCTATTTAACACCGCAGAAGAGAAAACCCATTGTGTAGCTGTCAAGGGTCTCCTCCCTCAAGAAATACTATTTTATTTTTTTTTATTATTTTTTATGTCATTTGGTGCACTCCAAACCCAAATATTTGTTCTTTGAACGCATCCCCATAAGCCAGGAATAAACATCCCAAAGCGAGTGATTAATGGCAGCCCGTGGGGGTGTGGATTTGCCGTGGGCATGCACTCGCACACCCACAGGCTCGCACACCCACACATTCGCACAAGCCTGGTAATTGTTTGCATATTTAGTTGTAGAATTTTTTTTGGCATCTGGACATTCTGTTAATTTTTTATTTTTTTTTTCACATTTGGGTCAGATTAGCGGAGGCAGCCAAGGAGCCGTATCACTCTCTCAGCCCTGAGACATCTGTTCTTACATTTACTAGGAGGAGAAGTGAAATAGAACTTCTGTTTAGTGAACATCCGACATAAAATCAATTTACCAGCAAGCCTAGAGTTAATCTGGCAGGAACAGCTCAGGTCAAGAGACAGACGGATGACTGGAGCTGGGTCTGAGAAGCTGCAGAGTACTGGGGAGTGAAGCCAGGGAGTAGCGGTTGCTTGTCAGTCCCTCATTTTCTCGGGCATTAAATTCACTTGCAGACACATAAGCGTGCTCTATTCACATTGCAAAATGAGCCATTTGCAAAATGACCAAAATTTCCAGTCGTTTTGCAAAGTGATTGTTTCAGCCAGTCATTTAGTAAAACTACCATTTCATTAATTTCTCCAAAATTGGCATTATTTTTCTACACATGTGTTTCCACGGAGCCATGCAGCCGCTTACTTCCACGCTTGAGACTATTTCGTAAAATTATTTTAATTGTCGGACATTTCACAAAATAGACACATATTTCATAGCGTATCTGCAGAATATATTTAGGGACCTTTCCGGCTGTTAGGAGGAGTAATACACAGTTATTATCGACACATCGACGGCATATTTCAAATTATTCTACTTGCTGGAAAATAAACCTTTTCTCTGAATTCTTGTCCGTAAGCACGAGCACAAGCAATCCTTCTTTTTTAGTTTTAGGTGCTCAGCAGCTTCCCCACAGATGGCATCCCATCAAAATGCTTGGATATCTGGGGACTCTGGAAGTTCAGACCTCCGTGACTGGATCTGATGGTCCCCATGCCCCTCACCTTGTTGTCATAGATCCAAACGTGTTCTCCAGAGAAGAGAAGACTGTCACCCTACTCGTGCCCTCTGTGACATGGTCTCTCACACGTAATTTTACTGCTCCTAGCACTGTCACGAGAAGACTCCAGAAGTAACACTAGCCATTTCACCCATGTTCTAGATCTTGTAGACATAATGTGGTTGTGGCTGGGATAACCTCAGGGGATGGTGGGGACGCTTCTGGTGCATCAGAATGCCCATGATGCTAGTCAGTCACAAAGGCCTGAAAAATCTTTTAAATCACTGATTTCGTAATAGGATTATACCTTTATTTATGTGTACACCCGTATAAGTACACACAGGGCTTTCACAGCCACCCAGATGACAAGTCTGAGCAGAAATCTGCCCTGGCCAAGTACTGAGCAAATCTCCCTCGTAGTCAATTAACGAAATGGGCAAGTGAAGTAATTTAATCTGCGGGATATTTAATTCAGCTAGCAATATTTTCATCTAAACTACACTGCGGTGTTTGTGCTTCTTTTGAATTCTTCAGGGTGTTGGAGGGAAGGGGAGGAGGAGGAATTATTTTATACCTACTGAGAAACCATAATTGTTAGCAGTTTTGCTTCTTCTGTTCAGCAGAAGTTTCCAGCATGGTGTTGTGAGTTGTGGTAGATTTCCTTTATGTGGGTTTTGCCTGCGAAGAGGGAAGGTTGTCTACAGGTGTCAGCCCGAAAAAGGGAAAATCCTGACCTTTAGAAAACGTCAAGGCAAATGTGAATTGCCCATTTGCTTCGTAACATCCGAGTTACCTTTGAAAATGCAAACTTGGGTCAAAGTGGTACGCAGCCATGGTGGGCAGCCCCTTCCCTTTCACCTCTCAAAGTAGGGTACCCTGCAGCTCCTCAGAAGTGGTTTGGTTTTGCCTCTTTTCTCTCCACACCAGGACACACGGACCCCCCAGCACCAGCCTGTTCGTAGGCAGATGGCCTCTCCACACTGCTTCATGCTAGTTTGCTATTTAGACCCAGTGTGGAAATATTTATATTGAATTATGGGCTCTATACAGCCCTACTTGAGCACCATCAGACACACGTTTGTCCAAACAGGACACCCCAAAGAACACCTGAGGGTGGTGAGATTTACCCACGGACTTGATTTGACTTCTACAACCATGTGGACCCTTTCCATCAGCTTCAGTAGGATTTTAATCAAGCCTGAGATGAGATAGGGGAATAAATGTTATCCTCTGTGAAAAGACCCTGCATTAACACCGAGGTCGTGCCAATATTTCTATATAACAATGTGTTTCAGGCAGTTGCAGTCAGTTATTTCACTAGGCGGTCCCAGACTTGGCCACAAAAATGAGTGCAGGACTGGTGCTCTTGTGGTGCTCAGCAAGTATTTACTTGCTCGTATTTGTGCCTTCAATTGCTATTTTTCACAGTATTTAATGAGCTGCTTCGAAATTCTAAAAAAAAGTAAATAAATTGTGCATTTAATTTTCTTTCAGTTTGGAAGTGAAGCGAGGTGCCCTTCCTTTGTTTTTTCAACACTAAGTAGGCATTAAAACAAAACTGTCCCTAAGCATACAAGTATTCCAAAAAAACCCAAAAGAAACCATGAAGGAAATATATTTTTCTGCAGTTGTCAGCAGATACATTAGGCTTTCTGTGGCAGAGGAAGAAGCAGCTATCCCCATCAGCTGAAATTCCATCCTCTTATCCTTTTCCTTCTTTTGACAAGATCTGTTCCCATTGAAACAGTTGGAAAATTTTCATTTTACTTTCCCGAGCTCTGTATCTGTCAGCATTGTCCCCCTGTGACCACGAGGACTTTTTGAAGTCTGTCAAAGAGATATACTGCAGGTTGAAAGGAGGAAGATGCCATATGTTATTTGGGTAGAGCAGCTCATTGTCTTACCATAGTCAACAAGAGTTACGATGGGGTTTTCCCCTGATGTTATTTAAAGAAGAAACAGCGTTTGTTAGAGACAAGCCTTTGCCAACATATACTTTCTGAACCATAAAAAAAAGTCACATGGTTTTATCTTATTCCCATTGAACATATTTTTTCAAAGCCTAGACAAGAGCGTCCTGATAATGGAGTACACAGCTCAGAGTAATTGTCCTAGCTCTCTTTGTGTCTTGGTGTGCTCCTAAATAAGCACTGACAGATGTTACAAGTAGCTGTCAGGAAGATAAGAAAGCTGGGCTGGTCCAACAACTGAGAATAAGCCTTGTGTCTTTTAACTACATAAAAGAATCAGAGGCAAACAACGTACACACTTTCTCTTACATATTTTCTGGGTGGAATCGCTGAAGGATTGCCACAGTTACATAGTTAAAGGTTTATCTTCTGACGCAATGGATAATACATGTGAAGAGCCCAGAACCCGGGCTGACAAATTAAAGAGGATTACTATATTGGCAGTCATAAATCCTCAGTAGCTTCAGTTTGTGGTGGCAGTTTTGCATGGATGGGCCAAAGCAATGCCCTGGGGGCTGTAGAGACGTCAGGTTCTTCTGAGCATCCATGGCGGGTGGAGAAAGAGATCTCTGGAGTCCACAAACCCTTGCTGATATAATTGACTTGTACCATTGGCTCTTTTACTTTTTTTTATTTCATTTCACACAGCCTTGAGCTGCAACAGACAAATCCCTTCCATAGCACAGACGTTGTCTTCTGTCAGTGTGCCTCTTCTACTGTTTATCTGCTCCTACTCTGTGTTACAGAAAGGACAGATTGATTGAATATACCCGTAATATGATAAACACGTAAGATCAAAGTGTTAATGAGACTTGTTCTCTCTTCTAAGCAATGGCAATTAAAGCCAGTCATTTAGATTATTTAGCATTTTATGGGTGGCAGTCTTCTGGTGCTACAAAATTATTCATGGAGATAGAGATTCTAGAGTGTAGAGATTCAGCTGACAGGGTAATAAAATAGTAGACTGAGTTTGGAGTCATTAAATGCAAAATAACACATGAAAAAAAGGAGAAATAACCCTAAGAATTTCCGTACTGGGAAGTCCTTGCATGAGCAGCTAGCACTCACAAAGGAGACCTCAGAATCCTTCCTACAGTTCTCTAAAAAAGCCATCCAAGGCCAGCAGTGAAAAAAAAATAGCATTTGGGAATTACTGGGAGAGAAATGAAAAGTGAAGGGAAGAGACATTGCTTTCTACTGCAATATCAATCCCTGGAGACCCCGCACTGCGGCGCTTGCACGCAGTTCTAGAAAAACTGTGATAGAACTCAAAAGGAAGTTCAGCTGGTGTGAGAAACCAGGACCTAACAGCTGGGGAGCAGAAATGTCTAAAAGTATGGGAGGTTTCTGTACGACTTGAGATGGAGTAGGCTAGGACGCTTCAGAGGCACTGGAGAGGGTCCACCAGATCAACCACGACATACAGAAAAACAAGGAGCAATGGTCGTTCCTACTTCCAGTTGTACAAGAAGTAAAGGAGAGCAAATGAAAACAGTAATTATCAACTCAATCAAAGGAAATACCGTGTTTGTGGCTAACATGTTGAACTCGCCATTGCCAGATACTATAGATAGGCATAAACAGCTTCAAAATTGTAATGTAGACAAATTAACGAAGCCAAAGTGTATTGAGTGCTCTGACCAGGTGGTTACAACATTTGGCCACAGTTTGCTGGAGAAATAGAACAGGAAAGCAAAGGGTTTTTCCTTGTCTCTTCCTGGGTGCTGTCAGATACAGGATGTATGAACAGACGGACCTGGGTTATTCGTATACACAACAAAGAATGTGCCGTTGTCTTTTCTTTCTCAGATTAATTTCCTGCACTAAGAACGCTGGCAGCTCTAAGGGCTTTTTTATCAGCAATTCTAGGATTGTTTCAGGCTTTTGTTGTGGATGCTTGTTGAGTGGGCTTTTAGTTTCTGTACCAGACCTATTCTTCCTTCTTTCTCCTTAAGCGTACCTTGACCATCATTAATTAACAGTATTTTACTTACACATACTACATGACTGATAAAATACCTCCAGGCTACTCCAGACTCAGCATTTTCTTGTCTTTTTTTTTGTTTTAAACGTTTTATGTTGTACCTCCTACACAAGGTGTCAGCTCTCCTAACTCCAAATAGATTCTGCATTCTGTTCTATCCATCTGGCATCCAATTCTCCAAATTAGCATGGTAATGGTACGTTTTCCCCTGGGATCATAAGTAAACCATGGGTTTTCATCGGTGTTTTGTTGCATGGAAATATTCACAGCTCACCTTCAACTAAAGCCCAATAAAACGTGAGGAGTAGGGGAGGAGGATTCAGCCTGTGTGTTTCACTAAATATGACTCATTTCTGAGATGCATATTTACTTATCTTTTGTGAGCATAGTGTTGGACATATAACACAGAAATTTAATGAAATTTCCTTTCTGCATCAGAGGTTTCAGAGTAGAGAGTGTTCAGCAGCAACACAGCTTCAGGTTTTCCAGTATAACATCTCTCATTCCTACCTCTAGGAGAATAAATTGCATTATTTTAAAATTTAAAAAAAAAAAACAAAACCAAAAAAAGAAATGTTTTGGGGAGGATCTACCAAATTCCCTGACCTGTCATGGTTCAGGGGGTAGGAAGAAGCAGGGTGTGGGCTTGAAACGTCTTGCATTACTTCTGCCACCAGATCATGTCCCCTGAGATTATCACTTCACTGTATGCTTCTAAGAGGGCTATCAAATCAAAGTTACCAAAATATACTTAGAACATTATGAGTTGTCTGTCAGAAATAACCTGCATCTTCTTCTAGCACGTATAACAGGAAAATTGATGTAGTTATACTGTTCAGACTGGAAGTATCTGGTAGTGACCTGTGCTGGAGAAGACAACAGTGAGTTTAAAGATCTACTACAAGAAGGATAGTTCTTGTGACTGAAGCATGGGTCAGGTGTTAAGGGAGCTGGAGCTGTGACACCCCATCTGAACTTGAGAAAACTCCAAATAACTCTTCATTTTTTATTTCCTATTGATAATAAGGGCATTCGTGTTTCCTTTTACACTTCACTGATCTTGGCTCTGTAAAACGTTAAGGCCAAGTGTTTCCACAGCAGCCAGTACAGTGTTTAGGGATCACTGGTTCCTACTATAAAGAAAACACTAATACCACGACTCGCTGTGTCACTTGCTAGAGGACAGCATTACACGTACTGTCTAGGAACTCATAGGACGTGGCTGATTTTATTCTTCCAGTAAAGGAGCTAGAGGGAAAAGAGCTGAATTCAGAAAGAAATGCACTGTAATTCTGAATATAAATTACACATTTTGAGAACACTTCCTAGGTTAGATTAGCCCTTTCTTAAGACAGAAGGGAGAGTTTGGTTTCCTTGGGTTCCTCCTTTGGAAAGGGTCTCTGCCAAGTTCAGATTTGCAAAGGCTACTGCAACAGGGCTACTGCATCTTTTTTTTATAAATAATACTAAGTTCATATCAGGCAAACGTACAAGTCTACTGCTTGGCATTGTACCCTGCACTTTGAGTGAGCCACGTGCCATGGGTACGTTCAAGTGAAAAACACTGTGTTGATTTTGGACGCTTTCTGCTTATATAGATGCATTTTGGCCTGTGTGGGCCGGAAGAGAAAGCAATGACCTGGATAGCCAAGCATGAATCTCAGTTAAAACATTTACACAGCTGAGACCAGGAACCTCTCCTGTGCATAGGAAAAACAGTCGAAGCTGTGAAATGCTTTCCAACGTATCACTGCCTGAAAGAGCAGCGTGAGGGAAGGCTGCTCTGGAGATTACATTTGGAAGGCACAGAGAGATGTTTCCACTCCCGTCACCGGCTGGTGCACAGCTCTGGTTTTTCTTCCTCCCCTTTTTTGAAATTGCTGTCTGTCAAAGCAGAGCAAAACTAATAATAAAATACTCTCAATAAGCCAGTAAGTTTAAAATTTGATATAGGGATAGAATTGCTTCTGTAATATAGGTTAGGGATGGATCTTCTGGGAAGCACTGCTGAGGAGAAGGATCTGGAGGTCCTGGTAGGTAGCACACTCTCCATGCGCCAGCAATGGGCCCTTGTGGCCAAGAGGCCAATGGGATCCTGGGCTGCGGAGGGAAGAGTGTGGCCAGTAGGT
>JAOQGH010000001.1:76665101-76690694 GCA_025769975.1 Gallinago jamesoni
AGCAGCTTTAGATTGGAGATTAGGAAGAAGTTCTTTGCCATGAGGGTGGTGGAGCACTGGAAGAGGTTGCCCAGGGAAGTCGTTGAGGCCCCTTCCCTGGAGACATTGAAGGGGAGGCTGGAGGAGGCCCTGGGCAACCTGGTCTAGTTGGGGGTGTCCCTGCTGCCTGCAGGGGGGTCGGACTAGACGGCCTTTGGAGGTCCCTTCCAGCCCAGATGATTCCATAATTCTCTGAAAGGCTTTGAGATACACTGTGTTGAGAGATTTGATCTGAAAAGCCAGTACAGAAAACTATGAAAAAAATATGTCAAAATGCATCATGTGCATGATCCTCTAATTCAAACAGAAATACTTTGCTAATTCTGCTGAAACACGTAGTTAATCATCTCATGTAACTCTTCCCAAAATATTGTACACAAAAATTTAGTTACTCCTGTCTTTTCAAAATGAAAAGTAATATTATGTTATTTTTCTAGCAAATTTGCCTAAGATCCTGGCGTTATGGAGAAAGTCAGTACTGCATATCTCAAGCAGCTGTCTCGAAGGACTGTGTGTGTAGCGGTGAGGGGTGGGGAAACGGTATGTCTAAGTCAAGAGGCATTGTATAATCTTATTTGAGTTCCCTAACAGCTAGCATGTGTTACTGACAACACAAATTAAGTGTTCACTGATGAGAAGGAAGGCTGCAAGAAACATACAGCTCTAGCAGAACACCTTATTTTTCTTATTTCGAATAACAGTCGTTAACAGGAAAAACCAAAGAAACTTTACAAAGGAAAACTGACCTTCGGTCTTTCCTAGAAACATACACCAGAAAAAAACAACTAGGGATGACCTCTCTGTATCAACTTATTAGTCGAGATACATTCAATTACGAGTTTTTAATGCACATCAGGCCTTGTAGTCTATCTAATAATCCCTGCCATGTACGCAATAGGCACAGAATGCTGTGCCCGGCAAGACATTTATCATTGCTATAGTGTGACATTAGTATAGTTGCAAAATATACAAAATATGCTTAGGACACAACGACATAGGGTTACTACATAATATTGGCAGGCGAACACATGAAATATCTGCAATATCTCTGATATTGCTCAGATTCTTCCAATCTGCAGCGGACATCATGTCGTTGATTGACAGACTCGGAGTTGATATGGTCGTTGCTATCCCCAGTTTGGCCCGTTTCCGTCTACCTAGAGAGGTGTTAAGGAAGAAATAGTCGTGGCAGATGAGTCAGCTCTGTTTTTATTGTGGCTGGTGGCATCAAAGGAACCGATGAGCTCCAGGAAGTTCACACACTGTGTATGACACACCACCACGCAAAGGCTCTTCGACTTAATATAATGAACAACTAAAAATATACTGGTGTTGTAACAACTCCAGAAAATAGCTAGCGTACACAAATCTAAAAATATTGGTCCTATTCTCTGGCCACAGGATATCAATAACGTCAGTGGGAGCCCACTCAAAGATAGTGGGAAGTCTGTGGGAGTTACTCACATCCTGCATGAGTCCATGTCTCCTTGAAATCCGTAACCATTCCTTTAGGACCGTTGCTTGTTGTTATTTACCAGGCTATGACATTCAACATTCACATTTATGCTTCCCCATTCTCTTTTAACTCACGCTTTTCCTTAAGAGAAATCATCTGAGAGTGGTTATAGCTTTAGTTAAAGTAAACTTAGAAGTTTGGGACGCCATGGAAATAAAGTCCTAGGAGTGATGACCTTTTTAATTTCTCCCCAGTAGCATTTTATCTCAAGGCACTGTTGTTGTTTAACATCTATCCAAGACTGCTTTTCATTGCATTATCTTTCCTTGGGGATGTTTTCTGGTTTTTGTTTGAGAGGTGTCAAGAGCTCGGTCCTGAAACAGCTAACCTTTATGGTTTGGATTTGAGCTGGCACCTTTTTTCTTCTCTCTTCTAACAAATCCTCAGTGCTAAATATAGTTGTATATAGAATATTGCCTTACTTGCTTCGGTGTGTGTATAGCTTCTTAAATTTCCCATGTTCAGACACACAATATCTCTTTTCCTCTCCTTTTTTGCAGTCCCAGATGGAAAAACTAGTCTCTGCTCTCAAAGCTGAAAATCTGCTAGCTCGCTTTCCACGTAGGAAGCAGTACACCAGAAGCTGTAAAATTAAATCACAAAGCATATATCCCCCCCCATTTGGACATGCCGAAAAATTTTAGCAACTGTAAAAGAACCGTTATAGCCATGTGTAAAAGGTACCATGTCACAGTAACATTGCTCCTGTTCAGAAATAAATACACTGGTTTTGCTTCACTATAAGGGAGCGTTTGTACACAGAGGTTATTCTGTCAACTTCAGCAGAGCCTCTTCTGGCTGTTACCAAGACACAACTGGCCACAGTTGGGACTAAATGGAACAGCAAGAAGCCATTCAGTTAAGGGTACATCATTTCATTAGGGAAAAAAAGAGTCCCCTCATAAATCATCTGCACGGACGTAGTGTCCCACTGGTTTGTGTTTCTTTGGCGCTCTCCATTTCTAGGCGACCTGCGTTGCCACACAGTTGCATAACGTTAAATTTGGGGGGATATTGTTCTTTTCCACTAACGTTGGCTCGGTTTCTGTCCCGCAATATTTTTCACACAACGGTGGCTGAAGTCAGCAGGGTTACAGTGCTGCACCAAACGAGACAGGATCTCATTTATCACATTGTCAAGATACCAGCAATAACCTTGAAATGATAGTGCTTTTATTATACCTCGTCAGTATGTCTGCTGACTTAATCTGGATATTATAAGTATCATGCCAGTAGAATTTGCTTTGGGTGATTAGCATATTGCCAGCACTTGCAGTTTTAGATAAGGTTTAATAGGTAATAAGTGTTCCACTCAGTGTTCTCCATTGGTCTGAAATGACAAACAGTGAGTAAAAAAATCGGATAATACGGGCAAAATTCTGGGTAACAGTGAAGAAAACCTTGTTTCCAATGCTTCTCTTCCTTTGTATTTATGGAAAACTAAAACAAATGGTTGCAAAAACGTACTTGAGAACTAGTCTCCCCACGTGGATGTGGCTCAGGTAGCCGAGTTACATTGAGATAAATGCCACAAATGCCAAGTCAGCTACTCACCAACTCACAATATGGCCATGTCCTTCATCAGAGCAGCCGTACGCTCAATTAAAAAACATGATTAAAACTGGTCACAACAGAGAAAGTATTATACGCCATCATAGCGTCATACCTGAGGACAGGTAGACTCATTGAGACTAGCGTTAGGAGGCAGGAGGGAAAGGGTGGTGGGACAGATTAATGTGCCAGTGTGGTAAGAAAAAGATACCAGCTGCAGTAGACTATGCTGATTTTTTGCTTATTTGCTGTGTGTCCTGTGTTCTTCTGCCACTATGGGATGGATAGTGCCAGGGTTTCTGTGCTTTACTCCTGCAGAGCTCCTCCAGAACTTACCAAACCTTTCAGCAAAATTCAGTGGACATCCCTCCTCTGCCCTTCGACCACTGATGGAACACTGGATTCATCTTTTCTTTTGTTTTAATCTTTATTTCTGGTGAAGAATGATTCGATTTCCAGAAACGCACATCTTCACGGGTTCTATCATAAGCACAGCAGATTGTGTATAAATATAGAAGCCTGTTTATTTCAAGATGTTTTTTTCCACGTTGCATCCGGTCGATGGTTTGGATGAGGATTTAGAGAGTGGAGTGAAAACGGGGCTGGGGCATTAGATCAGCTCTGGAGGGTGGGGAAGGAACACTCTTCCCATTATGGGAATTGTCTGCTGCCTTTATGTAAATTGATAATACCCTCCAAACAGTAAAAACGCCGTGAGTGTTTAGCAGCCAGGGGACTCTTTTTAAATCGTTAATTTGAAAATTATTACCTAATTTTAAAAAGAATTTATGTCTTATAGGTCTTTCCACAATCACCCAAAGACTGAATTTGGGATTTTCTAATGTATGTGCTAGGATTCTCCTCAGGTAATTTTTATCTCCAGCTCACACGGACACTTACTTTCTTGAAGAAACCAGCAACACCTTTGGGCTCGAAGGGCCTTACTTGTACCTGTTCATGTTTGGGAACATAATTTGGGTTTACCTAGGAAGGAAAGTATTTACCATAAATGAGGTTTATCAGATGGTCTATTTCTTATCTTTCTGGTGTTCTGACCCAAGTTACGTAGACTTCACAACTCCAGATGAAATGGAAAAAGTCAGTAAAAGAAAAGGAGAAGTCAGAAGATACTTAGAATATGTCCTAACTCTTCCTTTTTTCAGCTTCCCTTAGGCAGAGAATCAGAGGAAGGAAGAACAGGAGCAGAGGCCTTTAATGCCACCTGAAATATTGTGAGTTTTCCAGGATCACACATACGGGTTTGAGAAGGACACAGCTTTCACCCTCACTCTGCTCTACATGGGATCCCCAGGGAGACAAATCTTTGTGTTGTAGGCTTGTTCGGACAGGGCTCCCTTTAATGTTATTTTGGACCTTGACCAAGGATGTGTAGGGTCTCCAAAATTTTTTCAAACCTGAAAAACTGCCAAGTGCTTTCTCAAACTGTCTAGGTGTTTGGGTGAGGCAATGGTAAGAACTGAGTCTCCAGATTCTACCATCTTAGCCATCAGATCACCGTCAGCGTCCCCAGATTCACCAATAGCTAAAAAACCCTTTCCAAAAGCATGACTACAACACACAGGTCTCATCCCCATCCATTTCAGGAGACTGGAGATCTAGAGAAGGCCCAGCAAAGGGCACCAATGATGAGTAAAAGTGTGTGTGGTTCCAGCACATAAGCAGCATAGACTAGAAGCCCTCCATCCAGAAAAGACACGATTGAGGGGAGATATAGGAGATGTCTCTAAATTCATAAATGGGGACAGCAGTTAACCATTAGTCACTAGGTTTTAAAACACTTAGAGCACAAAACATTACGTTAGCAGGTTTGGGGGGGGGAAATGTTTTATTTGGCGTCGTATAGTAACTTTGCAGAGCTCCCTGCCATGGGACAGTGAGGGGAGTGATATTCAAATAGGTTCAAAGAGACACGGGACAAATTTGTGCCGGAAAGCTATATTAGGAGGACATGACTGTCCACATTGAACATCCAGCTCAGGAAGTCTCTGAAGAGCTGATTACCCAAAATGGGAGGCCAAACAAGGAAATGAATAATGTTGCACATCCTCAAGTTTGTACTCGCCCGTAAACATGTTCTGCTGGTCACTGCTGGAAGCAGAAGGTGCGGTAGGTGGCCATTTGATCTTCCACACTGCCGTCCACCTTGCCTTCCATTTCTTGTGGCATATTCTCCATCTTTAAAAGGATCATCTTTACAGCTTTGTAAGGCATTGTTCTTTTCTTAAAAACAACATAAAGGCTGTACAGATCTGGGTAAATTAAGGCACACTACTTAGTTGCACTTTGCTACTCTTTCCTCATTGTTGGCCGGTGTTCCTTGAGTGTTGCACCTGTGTCTTCTCAAGATTTCAGGTCACTTCAGCTTTACATGGCTTAAATTGTCTGCTATTGAGACTTGCAATGAGATTCTTGCAGCTTTAGCATGATCCCTCCCTAAAGGTACGTGCCTCTTTCCCCTTCCATCTTCCCTAAGACTTCTGTCCCTGCCAGTCCTTCTGAGGTTTACGTGCTGCCTTGAAAAACTAGCTCCTTCTTCTCCTTCCTGGAAAGTGTCTGCTTCCTCAAGCCCTTGTTCACTACAGAGAAGCTTCAGAAAAAAGGGTTCTAACCAAGGGGTGATTGCTCCTTCGTTCTTCCTGAGCACGGCACAACCCAAGCACCGGCAGCCATTAATGCCAAGTCTATTCTCAGGCAGAGGCTCTAGTGCCATTTACTCCTCCCTCAACCTCTAAAGTGTCAGCTTACTGCCTAATAAAAGGTTATTATAACACTTAAAGATAAAAGCAGTTCTGAAAAAAAAAAAAAAAAAACAAGAATATCTGTCTGTTCCCCATACAAAATTTAAAATACAATCATCATCATACAAACCTAAAGCTTGCCCCTACTTGCAGCAGTCCTACTTTGTATTTGGGCATAAACAGTTGCTACGGGGCCTGATCCAACTCCCACAAAAGTCAGTGGGAGTCTTTAAAATTCACTTCAGTGGGAGTGAAGGCTCAGCGCTCGGTTGTTTTGTGAACATCGACATTAAAAGCTATAAAAACAATGCTTCGGTTTTCAACATAAAACCAGGCAATGTCAGTGACGGACTGGTCATTGAACAGGGGCCCTCAGTGCTACTGTGTTGAAAATAATAAGCACAATTCATTTCAACTGTTTGTTATTCCTCGTGTAAAAATAGATCGGTCCGGCCAATGGGATTACCCATTCTATTATTTCTTGGCTGGTTTCTCTGTTGTTGTTGTTGTTGTTTTTAAATAGGTTTCCTGTTCTGTTGCTACAGATGGATTCTGGTAAATATTTACTCTTACACTTGCCGTAAACATATTCCTTTCCCGGCGGGGTACCGCGCAGCTCCAGATGTGCAGCGCCGAAATATTTCAAAAACAGAGGGGGCCCCAAGCGTAGCCACCCAACGGAGAGGGGGCAAGAGGCTCCTTGCATCTTGCAGAAGTTGCTGGGTGTTGGCTTGGCTGAACGCGGCCCTCGCGGGTCTTAGGGATGTTTGACTTGGCTGCAGCTGAAAAGAGCCAGGATGAAGAGTTTCAGGCAGGAAAAGGGTAAAATCTTGCCTCTCGAAAAGTCTTCAGTTGACGTGCGTTTCTCCTTAACGCCTACTAGGATGGGACTCTCTGAGCTCTAACTGCCACTGTTGGTACCCAGGCCTGTCCCCGTCCTTTGGAGGGGTGGTGGGAGTGTGTTATGAGTGACGTCTGCATGGGGACATCTCCCAGACCCTGGTTCCTGACGTGGGGACAACCTGCTGAATTGAGCAGGAGGGACACAGGCCACAGGGCAGGAGCTGTGGGCATGAAGAAGTCCTACAAGGAGAGGCTGAGGGAAGTGAGCATGTTTAGTTTGGAGAAGAGGAGGCTGAGGGGACACCTTGTTGCCCTCTACAACTCCCTGAAAGGAGGGTGGAGAGAGGTGGGGGTTGGCCTCTTCTCCCAAGGGAATAATGACAGGAGCAGAGGTAATAGTCTGAAGTGGGGCAGGGGAGGTTTAGATTAGATCTTAGGAAGAATGACTTTCCTGAGAGGGTGGTCAGGCACTGGAACAACCTGCCCAGGGAGGTGGTGGAGTCACCATCCCTGGAGGTGTTTAAGAAACGTGTAGACGTGGCTCTTCAGGGCATGCTCTAGTGCCCGAGATTGTGGGGGTCTTCTGTGTGTGTGTGTGTGTGGTCGGACTCGGAGATCTCAGAGGACCTTTCCAGCCATGAAGCTTCTGTGATTCTGTGATCCTGGGGCAGGGAGGGCAGGGGACTGGCATTGCCCCCAGGGTGCTGACACCAGCCTTTCCCTCAGCAGCCCTGGGCAGGTACAGCGAGAAGTGCCTTGTGTCATTAGCCTCACCACCACATCTGATGCCCCAAACTGCTTCACTTTCCCTCCTCTCCCCATCTACTGCCGTTCGTTTGAGGAACTCGGACAAGTAAAGGAGAAGGAAGAGCTCCTTGCTGTTCCTTCTTTCCTGGCTAGGGCCATTACAGCTCTGCTCCCTTCAGCAGTCCCGCTTCTCTGGCACCGATCGGGCAATCACTGGTCCTGCAGAGCTTGCTGGCTGGAAGAATGGCAACCGAAGGAGCAAGAGCCATGTTACCCAGACAAGTCATCCCGTACAGTCGCCAGCCATGGGCTGGTGACACAGCACGTGGGCAAGTGCAGTGTCCCTGGGGTACCCACAGCTTTATTTTCCTCTGCTCACCTGGCTTCTCCTATCTTGGCGATGCGCTTGGTCTTCTTGAAGGGAAAGGGACCGGTGTCCTTTGTTCCATGCTGTGTTCCATGCACCCAACCACGAGAGGATCCAGGCTGAAATTGTGTTTTTAACCGACCCATGAAGACAAATTGGTCCTTTTGCCTTTTTTGCCACGAATGAGTGGCACATTGACTGTTTGCAGCCAGAACAGACTTGTGGGGCCTTTCAGGTGCCTTGAACACAACTACCAGCAGAATTGAGGGCTAGCATCTGCTTATGGAGATGAGGTCCATGATGTAGCCACTTGCCCCCTCCAGACCTGGTGGAGCAGGACTGGCCTCACTCCGCTGGTCTAAATATGAAGGGCTTTCATCCCTCATGAGTGTCCTCTGCAAAACACAGAGACTTATGGAGACACATAAAGCAGCAGTTGTTCTTGACACAACTGAGCATATTAATGAGAAAAAAGAAAAAATTAAAAAATCCCCTGCCTTGATTACTAATACACATTACTTGGCTGCAGAAACCTGGGGTTTTTTCCCCTAAAAAGGGGAGAAAAACCAGTTCCTTCTCTCAGTGGTATTTCTCCAGGTTTTCTGGTGCCTTGAAAAGCAGCACAAGTCAGGTAGAGTCACCCTCACTCTAGGCAAATAATGTACAACTCTTTGTTATATGAACAAAGTGGATGACAGATGACCTTCTAAACATACCTAAGTTACTGTTTACGAGCGCACGCACAAATTGAAGCAGGAAACAGATTTCCAGAACATGAAAGCAAGATTTACTTGCTTATCTCATTGTATTCCAATGTGATTTGAAGTAAACCAAAGACAACTACGGGCTTTGTTCTCTTAATTATTCTGTACAGCCAATGCAGGGCAGAATTGCACTGAGCGATTAAACGGGACTCTTACCGGCTTGCAAATTATTAACATAATTCCCAAAATTGCACATTAATTCAAGAAATATTTTTACCACACCCTGTCCTAGCTGAAGCCAGCTTTGTTCAGAGCTATGTCACATAGTGGCATAAGTAGAGAGATACACCAATAATATTCTTCTGATATTCACGTGCTCCTTGTCAGTTCTGCACATATTTTCTGCATATCTCTTAGCTGGGGGTTTTGGAACCGATCTGACTATATTAATACTCGAATTTTATGATGTGCATTAAATAAATTAGGGTTCTGTGCAAAGCATGTGGGAGTCCTCCCACAAGTCTGGATTTGTCCCATGTATTTACTCTAACACTTTTTAGAGAAGCTGGCAATGAAATACTGTGATGTTCACCGAATAACCGTGGGGTTTAGTAGGAGAACGGTTTCTTCCTTGTCAGGCTAGGCTGCTTTAGGACATTTTGTTTCAGGTATTGAGAATTACAGTCTTTCAAGTATTAGTTATGGGTCAACTAGAGCTTAACTTCAGCTAAGATGGAGGAAGATGGGTGATAAGTGGAGAAAAACTGAAAAAAGCTGGGTGAATATTCGATTTGGAAAATGTGAGAAAATTCACATTAATCTGAGAAGATCTGCTAAGGAAAGATTAAATTTCTGTTAGTCCCATTCCTAGAAATGATCCCCTGTAAATGTACCAAACTAGTCACATGAGCCAAATTTTACTTACAGACTCTTTCCTCAAATGTGTTCCCACCATTCCAGTATTATTCTCTTTAAATATGCTTTCCACTAAAAAGCCTAAAACACATTTGGCTTTTCTGATTACACATACAGGATGGCATGATGCATTTTGGTAATGTTTTTCAATAATCATGACAGACAGTCCCACCCTCGAGGCTGCACCTCCCTTTGATTCCAGGTGAGATTTTTGCCTAATGATCAGGCCCTGGGGTGTTTGGCTCATCAGCTGCAATGTAATCAACTAAGAAAAATTTGAATTGATAAAAAGCAGGAATAATGGAAAAGGCTGCTAGCATAGCAAATAATTTCCAGAGCGTATGTGTAAGAAGAACCACTCCCTCAAAAAAAAAAAAAAAAATAGAAAGGCAATAATATTGTCTATACTGTTGTCATCCAGTCACAATAAAAGTCTCAAGGAGGGATTCAAAGGAGTATTGAGATCCTACACATTTTCAGTCTGGCAACAACTGTCAGTTGCTGAGAGAAAGTTGATCAAAGAAAGTAAATTCCCAACCTTTTACAGGACTGAATTCTCAAAGAGTTTATGTCCATGCAGAAAGTCCTACCAGTCTAGCACAGAGCTTTGAAACGGGTTGCCTGTGCCTGTGGCCACCTGAAGGCACTCCAGTGATGTCATGTAGATGCCCCATGGGCATAAGGATGGGTCAGTAAGGAGACCACTGTAGCAGTGGTTCACAGATAATGGAGCACTTACAATACTCATGGTTGTAGACTAGATGGCCCAAAACTGGCCCATGGAGCTCTATGAAACAACTACAATATGTAGCATTTCCAGCTGAGGTTTTGATGAGAAACCATCCTTTCCTACCATGATATGAAAGAATTTTGTAAGATGCCATTAACTCACCCAAGGAGCTGAAGTCCCCTGCTTTGGGCAAAACATCCTCTGATTGAATGTCCAAACTTAACTAGTGTCAACCAGTGAACCTCATCTCAGTGCTTACAGCGCATCTCTTAAGCTTGAGCAAGGTTTCTTGACAAAGTCATTTTGGATGGCTACTAAATTCAAGTCAAAGACCTAGAGGAGAAGTCTTCTCAGGGAACAGCAAAAAGTAATGTCAATGAAGCCAGATGGCATAACCTATAGCTCCCCTTCTGTCACAGAAATCTCATGCAGCATCAGAGACTGGTTCTCACTTTTGTAATAAAATGTTTTCTGTCCAAATGCTGGACAAAAAGCAGCCAGTCTCTGAGGCTGTTTTAAGGTGGCTTTTAGCCACCAGAGCTCCTGGTGTTCCTTTAGAGCGTTTTCATTTTCTGAACAGCATAAATGATGTCACTTATCGATTGCCAAACCTATTTCATAATTTCAATAACCTCCAGGGGACTGATTAAATCTGAAATACTTTGGCCTATTTTAAAGGAAGTCTAATCGTGTTTTTAAGTCAGCCTTGGAACACATGATTCTTTATTAACCTAATAAGCCTCCCATTATCCCATTCCCAAGGTTCTATTCAAGCCCTGTATTTAGCGTAAAGTACCGCGCACCGGTTAATTAGAGCATATTATCTTGGATGAAAATGCTGAATCTTATTCCGCGGAGTCAGTGCTTGGAGAATTTGTTAATACTCTGTGTGTACCCAGAGTGGTTCTTATCTGAGCCTTGGCATGTGCTACCAGAGCAATTACCTTCTTGCAATCGCTGCCTGCTACTTGGCAAAGGGGGGAACGCCGAACAGAGGGTTATTTCAGTCAACATAGAAAGTGACTCATTTTGATTGCTCTGTCATGTCCTCTCCTCCTTATGCAGGCACAAGGGGAGAGTCTGGTGGTACCCGAGGAAAAAAGCAGCAGCATGTGTTCGCCTCGCTTCTCCTGTTCACCACTTAGCTGTAGCAAAGCTAAAGAGCCAATAATTATAATACAACAAGAGGGAGTAATAAGACATTTCACCTTTGCACGTTCAGAAGGCGAGGCTGGATTGAAAGGGAAACGACAAGTTAAATATGGCAAGAAGTAAAGGGTGTAGATAACTCAATTTCATTTCTGTTTACCACAGTTTCCAGTCTCCTTGGCTTTCTGGTCCTTGTCTTTCTGTTAGCCTTGCAAAAAGGAGAAGTGTTTTTGTCCAAGCAGCATTCTGGTTTAAATGAGTGTAATACATTTTACATTAAAAGCGTGTTTATGGAGTATACTCTTTGTAATCTGGTCTAGGAAGACTGAATAGACGGTATATGTTGTTTAGCATTTTTGAAGCCTTCCACAAACTTGGTAGCCCCAGTCCCATATTGAAGTGATCCAGGCCTGTGGAAGTCTACTGAGACTCACAGACTTTGAAAATTCTCCCTTACAGACATAGTCCATTATTTGAAAAGATTTTTCATTGAAGTGCTCAGCGACTGTGTCCCATTTTCCTATTGAAAAAAAAAAAAAAAAGTATTATTAAATTCAAAATTTTGCAGCACCACTAAAAAGTCAAAAGTAAGCTGTTTGCCTTGACAATAATCTATTGTGATTGATGGTCCATTCATTAAAATATCGTTATACATTTTCAATGTTAATTAAGTTAGTAATGGTCCCTTAATCTAATGCAAACTCACTTCAAGAATCGGGAAACTATTCCCATTAAACGTTGCATTTCATCCCCGTAAGGTTGAGACGAATGGTGTCATTCCAACTGCATGCATGTTTGTGGTTACATCTGACAAGCTTCTGACAAAGGCACATTAATTAAGCAACATTTAAAATGAAGATTGAGCCAGCGCAGATGGTGCCCTCCTATCACACAGCATAGGCGGTAGACACTTCCACGTGGAAAAGAGCGTAACAAGTCTCTGTGCCCTTCTTGATTTTAAAATAAAATAGTCTTATTTCAGCTCTCCTGACGTTGCTAGTAGTAGTGCATCAAGCTAAACATAACAACTTCAAAACCATAAAGAAAAAACCATAAAGAAAAAACCTTCAAATTATTTTCAAGAACTTTCTGAAATGAAACATTTTTTTAAAAAAACATGAAAACCCTGAGTTGCGGGGAAAGCCCCCTCAGATAAGGACTACACTAATGATACACACTTCTTGACCTTTCACCAACGTGCTGTGGCTATGCCAAAGTCTTCTACAAGAAAGTTCCCACCTGCCACTGAGTCCCGACACCCAAGTCATTTCATCAGTCTTTTGTCCCTGCTCCTTCCCAAAAAGCCCTTGTTTCCTATAAGACTGCCCACTCTCAATAGTATTGGAGATGAGAGATGAGGCTGATTGACTGATAGGACTGACATTGGCCCACCTCTCCTATGAGGACAGGCTGAGAGAGTTGGGGTTGTTCAACACGGAGAAGAGAAGGCTCCAGGGAGACCTTCTAGGGGCCTTTCAGTACCAAAAGGGGGCCTACCTGAGAGATGGGGAGGGACTCTTTGTCAAGAAGTGGAGCAATAGGATGAGGGGTGACACTTTGAAAGAGTGGAGATTTAGATTGGACACCAGAAAGAAATTCTTTGCTGTGAGGGTGGTGGGACACTGGAACAGGTTGCCCAGAGAAGCTGTGGCTGCCCCATCCCTGGAGGGGTTCAAGGCCAGGCTGGATGGAGCTTGGAGCAACCTGGTCTGGTGGGAGGTGTCCCTGCCCAGGGCAGCTGGAAATTGATGATCTTTAAGGTCCCTTCCAACCCAGATTCTATGACATGGAGCAACTACCAAAGCAGGCAGCGTGAATGAGGTTTGGAGCAAGGAGTGAGGGTTGAAGTCAACTCCACTACAGGAACTTAGGGTGACAGTCGGGCTGCAGTGTGGAAGGCTGGGGACCTGTGCCTATCACATTTAAGCAGTAGACCTTTTCTAACACACTTTGGCCACAGTGCTGAAGAGCTTCGGGCAGAAAGAGGAACTTAAGACACTTTCCAGTAAAATAATAATCAGAAAACTTTACATTTTCTTATTTAAATTGAAAATAATCATTTCGGGAACAAAAAGGGTTGACCAACAATTTGCCCACGTTCTTATATTTTTCATTAAACAAAACCTCTGATCGCTATTTCAATAAGACTTAAAATTTACATGGTTTTAAATTACCTTTCAGTGCTCTATCTAAAAGCTAGTTCTCAGTGGAAAAGTATAATGGTTCTCTGCAAATAAGAATATTAAAACACGATTTCTTTAAAAAGGCTGCATAGAATTCTGCCCAAATGCATACATTTCAACCTTTCAGAATGAAAATAACTTCAATAATTCTATTCTTTTTTTTTTTCCACAAAATGATTTCCCCATTTTTCAGCCATCTCTAATTATAACAATAACTTGCAGGTGTTTCCTGTTAAGTTGGTAATAACTATGTCCTGGGATAATAAAACTCTTGGGTTTGGCCCATTTGTCATATTTAAATTATAACTTAAAGGTGCATCCTGTTTACAAGGTAATAATTATATATGGAACTAAACAAACTCCTCTGGAGCCAGTCCAGTCTATTGTGTTATGTCGGACCGGAGCACGGGCTTGAAGAAACTTTAGATGGATAATGCCATAGGAAGTAAAAGTTTACTCTCCCCTCTTCATAAAAAATAATGAAATAAAATGAAATTTTTAAAAAATAAAATAAATAAAATAAAATAAAATAAAATAAAATAAAATAAAATAAAATAAATGGCATTTAGCTTATATTAGGGAATGAACTTTGAAAAACTAAACAGCCTTAGAAATGAGTGATCATATGATCTTAAAACCTCAGCTGATGGCCAGGTGACTCAGTCAAAACACCCCCCTCGGAGTTCTTTAGGGTGGACGTCAGCACCAGATGCCAGGGCGGAGGTGCTCAGCTCCAGCTTCATCTTCCGTGTCGTTCTGGTGGGTCTCGTGCCCCTCTTTGAACGTGGTCCCCTGGCTGTGAGGCCAGCAGTGGGACCTCTTCTTTGAAGGCCACGGAACTCAGCCTCCCATAGTTCTTCTTGCTTTGCGTGGTGGCTGGGATTTTGATTTTTGGTCAGGAGTGAAAACTTAGAAGTTTAAAAAAAAAACAAACAAACAAAAACCCCAAAAGAACCCAAAAAAACCCAACAACCCAGAGAAGGAGGTCAACTATGGAACTCGCAAGTCCTCTGCTAGACAATTGCACTGCGATGAGATTTGGTTTGTTCATGCAGAGCTCTCCACCTTGCCCAAATTTCCAGCCCCTTCCTCACACCAGCTCCCTTTTTGGCTGGTTTCGGTGCTTTCCATCCCCGGTGGCTTGAGAGCCTGCAGAACCTCGTGCAGTGGGACAACAGTCATGCCTTTGTGGAGGTCAGGACTTAGGGGGCTGGAGAAGGAATTTGGCTTGTCCTCCACACATAGAAAAGTAACAACTTTGGGGTGAAGCACAGAAAAAGACATCAGCATTCAAAAACAAAGCTAGAAAAATAAATTCCAGGAGCGATGAGCGCGTTGTAGCTTTGCTCCAGTGTTTTACTGTTATTTCTTAAGACCAAAATAAGCCCCAAACTATTTTTTTTTTTTTTTTGCTACATACTGCACAGTATGAGTAATTCAAGAAGAGAATAAAGGCTGGCATTGTATAGCACACTTTCTCATGAGCACACAAACCTCCTTCCAGCTCACTGATGGAATCAAAGGGTGGAGGGAGTGTCTCCAGCGTTTCATGTAAATGACATCTTTTTTTCTCCGGTTTTAATGCCACCATAAACTCACTGTGATGAAGCATTGATGAATAACGAGCCCGTGACACATCGTACTTTTAGAACAGCTCATGTATTTGGCATACACCAGGCCCCGTTTGTGTCAATTTTTTATTTATTTTTTTATTTTTTATTTCCCCCCCCCTGCCCGGGCATGGATTTGTAAACACTTTTACCATAACTGAGAAATGCAGTTTTATTTTCACCCCTTGGGGAAGCCTCTTTTTTTTTTTTTTTTTGAGAAGAATGACCTTTTTTAGGTATAAAACAACTGAATCTGTAACTTCCAGATTGAAAACCACCTAGGAAAGAAGCAGTAGATAAGTAATAAGTCACCACGTGTGAGCTGGCTGCCAGAGGGGGACAGGGGGCTACCCTGTCATATGGGGAAATTAAAATCCCTAGTTGTGGATCTCACAGACATACTGTGGAGACCTCAGTCTTAACTTCTGTTCTGGCCTCCTAAGGTTTTGTGTTCAGCTGGAGATGTAGATTTCACCAGGTGAGGACACCCCAAAATGGGGAGGCAGAAGAAAACTTAATAGCGCCAGAGGCATAGTATGGGCAAGATGTTTTCCCAGGAAAGGAGGAGTCAGCAGTTTTCAAGTTTGTCAAAAAAAAAGCCCATCACGTAGATGAAAAGGCCAGCTTGCTCATTCTTCAGTGTATGAGTACCAGCAGCATACAGGTTTGTCTTACAAAAACCATCTGTGATGCCTAGCCCAGCGTACAGTTTTCTTTCATTTCTCATTTGCCTCTATTGAAGAGCAGATTTAGATTGGAGATTAGGAAGAAGTTCTTTGCCATGAGGGTGGTGGAGCACTGGAAGAGGTTGCCCAGGGAGGTGGTTGAGGCCCCTTCCCTGGAGACATTCCAGGTGAGGCTGGAGGAGGCCCTGGGCAACCTGGTCTAGTTGGGGGTGTCCCTGTGACTGCGGGGGGGTCGGACTGGATGGCCTTTGGAGGTCCCTTCCAGCCCAGATGGTTCTATGATTCTATGATTCTATCAGCTTGCCTATTGTTGAGATATGGGTTTTTAAACCTAATTTTTTCCAATACAAGTTTTCAAATATGAGAAGGAACTTCTCCCTACTCGCCAAAAAGGTCCTTCATTCCCGTACTTGAAGCTTTCAAAGCAACAGGGCATAAGGAAGCTACTTGAATCTTCATTGCTCTGAAAAAACATATCAACGAACCCATTTAAAATCACATCCCCATGGTTGCGAAGAATCCCATAACGTTTTCCTCAAGGATGTCTAAGCAAAAAGAGGTGATACCCAGGCTGTTGAGAAGATAATAAGGAAACCTGGATATTGCTGAAGGGCGTTCCCTTCCTTTCCAAAGTTATTAGCGACCCGCGTTTGGGACCACGCATGACACCAGCCCAAACGAGCGCCGGGTCTTAATGACATTGCGCTCATTTCCTTGGATGACGGTCTCTCCCCATGGGTGGGATAAGCCCCGGCCACGCAGTGCTCCTTCTGCTTCGCTTGGGGTTTTTGGGTGATGTGCAATTCAGAAAGCGGGATGAGTCAACCTACTTCATCTCCTTAAAAAAAAAAAAAAAAATAAAAAATTTCTCAGTTTCGTAACAAAGAAGGTAAATGAGGCAGTTTCTGACATCAGAACCACGTCTACTTCCCCCTTATTCTTCAGGCAGGTTACACAAAGGGTATGAAATAAGGAACCAAATGAGTTTCTTCAAATTGGCTTTCCCTGGCAAAAATGTAGCGGTGCTACAGAAACCACGTTGATTGAAATTAATTCCTCTGGGAATTCATTTCTTCTGGAAGAAACAGTTCCTATAACTTTTCTCAGTCTTTTCACGCCAATAATTTATATTTAAAATCTTATTTAAAGCCGAGGTTGCGTCTGAGGCTAATTATTTGCTTCTAGAAACAGACAAAGCTAAAAGCATGCTGATAATCTGCTTCTAATCTCTCTGTACCAACCTCCTTTGGCCCCATACAAATCTTCTGGTCAATGATAAATTTGGCAGCACTGTTTTCAGTATTGGCTCAAACTCAGCTGATCTGAATGCTCTTTTTAACGCAAAAACAAAAACAAGCCCTCCTTTACAAAATACACGGTCACTATTCACTCCAGGCTGCAACTGGTCGGGCTGGAAAAAGGGTTAAATCCCAGTTTTATTTTGCCTCCTTGATTTTATGTCAGGCACATGCCCGCGCTGAAACTACAATACAGTCAGTGTCTGGATCTCTGACAAAGATTAGGCTTTCATCTCTGTTGTTTGTGTTCCTCCTCAGAGATTTTAAATGACTTTTAGCAGAGAAAAATAACAGTCGTGGCTCGGGAGCACGTCAGAATGACCCAGCACTTGCCATCACGCAGCCTTGGGAGGGGTGTTCTGGGATCCAGGCTCTGGATGTTGCTCCATGGGGATCTATGTCTTTTCAAACAGGTTTCCAGTGACTGGCACAGGAAACTTAATAGTCTGTAATAATAATGAGGAAAAATTCTACTTCCATCCCAGATATGGGGGCTCGATACCTTCAGAGGAGCAGAAACTGAGTGGAAGAAACATTAATTTGATCACGTTAGCCAGACTATGTAAGATTTCAGCTCAGCATGGTGATGGGACTGGGACAACCTTTCCTGTCCCCTGCAAAGCTCTACTAGAAGAGTTGTCTTTAAGGTCCATTCCCATGGACCTTATCATAGAATCATAGAATGGTTTGGGTTGGACCATAAGGTTGGACCTTAAAGATGATGGAGTTCCAACCCCCTAAACCCTAAGCTTTGTCTGGATCTGAACCCAGACTAGAGTGGTTGCTTCTCCACCTTCTTTCTTCAAACTTATTTTGCAAGGAGCTGCTTCCAGAGAATTTACTATCTTCAGGTGCCAGAGAGCCTGCAGAGAGGTTCCCAGCTCCTCCTGTACCTCCATCCTACGTGTCCTGAACAAGTCAGGGGAATCTTGAACTTCTCTTTCGCGTGTGATATGTTAGCACTAGACATTGAAATAGCAGTTTTTCCATCTCCGAGTGTCCTTTTCTTTAGTCTTCAGCTATTATTCTCTGCTGGACAGCATTTTATGTGGTTTTTTTTTCTTATAATCATGTCTATTATTCAAAGTTAACCATTTGCCAGTGGCTACCTAACACTACACACAGCCTCACACACAACCTGCTTTTCCTGATATTAGCAGTTTGGCAAGGAAACACATCAGATGGCTGATAAAAAATATTTTATAGGGGTGGCAGAAGTAGCCTCAGAACTCACCGTTAGGTCTTTGGTTTACAATGTAAACTTAAAAGATTCCCAGAAGATTAGGGAGTTCACACATATAGTGGACCTGCCATTGTCATTTACATAAATATTTGAAAATTAATTAGTCACTGTCTCATCCAAAGTTCATTAAAGCCAGTAAAGACTGTAAAGAATCAAAGACAATAAAGATACAAAGAGTACTGACAGCCAAGATATTATTCTCCCTTTTTTATTATAAAACAGTTCGATCAATTCTTTCATTTTTGCTCCACAGCATACAAACAAACATACCACGACACATTTTTGTATTCTTGGAAAAACACTTCACCAGAATAACACCAAACCATCAGTATCAATCAATCCATTAATTTAAACTGAGTTACGTAAGGACTTAATTTTGTACTCAAAGACTTAGTAACCTGAGACTGCAAAATAGCACCCTGTTACTAAATCACAGCTGCGGAGGGGGAGACTGGGCTTGTGATGGGAAAGTAAGAATTAGCAACTTTCAGCTCTCCGACAAATTATGAATTCACTTGGATTTCACATCCCCACACTGCCTCTCCACAAGCTCCCTAGGAAACCCCAGAGAGAGAGAGATGGGAGCCCTGCCCTCAACCCTGTCCAAAACGGCTTGATTTTAACTCTCCTCCAAAGCCTAACAAATAGATGGCCTTTCCCCGATGCCCTGGAGGGCAAATGCAGGCTCATAAAAACTGGAGTCCATGCAGATAACGTGTGATTGTAACTGGTTTTTAGGTAATGGTCTTTCAGACTATCTCATTATTCTCTTTGAACAGCCTTTGAATTACACGTTTTCAATTTGAGATAAAAGTGAGCCAGGGGTTTTGCAGCATTAGCAAACTACGTTAGGTTGAATAGTTAGAATTAATGGGCGCTTTGATTTCATAATTTCTCTTTAACCTTGAAACCAGCAGTCGGGTAGAAAAAAACCATTTTTTTCCCTCCTCGTGTTGTCTTTCTCCAGCCATCTTTCTCCACTCTGCTCCCTCAGCCACTTCTTTCTGGTTTGTCCCCAAATGAAGAGTTATACCAGGCTGTGACCAAACTGCATTTCCTTGACCTCTAATTCCCAGGCACTCTCTAGAATATCGGCCCCACGGTGTTTTCAGCATTTGAGTGTGAGGATTCATGATCAGGGTGAAGTCAGAATACCTCTGTTGGTGCTAATATAACTAAACAGTTGTTCTGCCTGTACTTTTTTTCGATCTTACTCTGAAGCCATTGCAATGGCCATTAGTGAAAGTGCTCCGTAGTGGACTCTGAATCATAACAATCATCTCCATTTACCTGCTGAAGGCAGGAACACTCACTTGCCAACTCTCTTTTGCTCCGATGGCTTACCTGAAGCAGAAGCAACCTCCGAGGAGCTCAAACACACGTTCTGCCTGACCATCAAGGTGAAACCAGCATGGCTTTGTTCTTCTCACCAGCACCATTTTGCCTCCCTGCTCTGTTTATGCTTGTTTCCAAGCTTCCATCACCTGGGGGAGAATTTCGGGTAATAGTCAGTGACCCCCAAAAGGGTAGAAATGTTGGGGCTGTTTGTCAGCTTTCAGCTTGGCTTCCCTCTTTTATTTTATTTTTTTCCTCCCCAATATTTCTTTGAAAAAGTGTTTTGGCAGGATTTACAATCCACAAAGCCCTACAGACTCGGAGAGAAAAAAAAAAATAAAAATCTCAGGTGCTACTTAAGAAATTCCTCATTTCTAAACCTCAGTGGATTAAAGTTTCTGCCCTAATGATCTGTGTGAGTGCTTTTGTGTAAAACTTTGAATAACTTTATTGATTACATTCTGTATAGTACAAGTCTCTGGACCCTTACTCTTATTCTTCTTTTCTAAAAAACCTTCTATAAAGACATACAGTACCAGAATGGATTAGGGCATTAGCCCTTGCCTTCGCAGACTTACTTGCAATCCAGACAGGATTTGGATGAAGAGAGTCTTACCCAGGCAGGAGCATGCTTCTCAGAGGAAAATGTTTCCATCCTGAAAAATGGAAAACATAACATTTAGCATAACTCAGCCTATTTGATAGCCTTGTTTGTGCGGAGGCTACAGAAACAGCACTGAGATGCTCCGACAGAGCTGTCCCCGAGCTGGGGTAGCTCTCATAGAGAGCTTTCTCAGAAAAAGAGAAAAGAAAGCACTTTACCAAAGTTACACGGGGGAGTCCAGCTGGCAGAACAAAAGTTACAGGTGAAAAATGAAGTTTATTGGTAGAATGCTTGGGTCTGACTGAAACTGCAGCACACGCGATTTTCCCTTTCCTCTGGCAGCGTCTCCACAACTGTTTTCTTCCTGATGTCTCCCAACACAAAGCTCTTTCAAATAAGCAAATAGATGAGAATGGGAATTCAAGTTTTAGTTTAAAAAAAAAAAAACTAAAGGACCTTCGTTCTGTTTTCAATAGGGAAACGGAATGTCTGTCTAAAACCAGACTCTCCACCCTCCCTTTTTTACCCTCCCTTGTCCTTTCCACCTGTTTAGATGTTTTCACAGTGGGATAACACATTCATTCCCTCCAGACCGGGGCTCAGCTGTCAGGAATGGAAAAATAAAACCGAAGTTTGCCGAGTATTTTTAGCCCAGAGAAAATAAAGCGGTTGCAAACCCTGCACACCCACCAGCTCCTCCGCCTTGTAGCCATCCCTGCCCAGAAAGAAAGGAAACCACAAGAGCAGGCTGAACCCATTGATTTGATATCGGTGCCAAGTAGGTCCCCAGTGACTCACCCAACCATCCCACCCTGCTTTTTTTATGCCCATTTAAAGGTGCCCTCCCCAGAAGTCACCTCATCTGGTCTTTCCCACCATGGGGGCACTGGTGCTTTCACTACCACATAGGCACTTGGCTGGCCCCAGCCCATCACCCTCATCTCTTTGTAGGAGATAATCTGTTGATGAGTCGCTAATCAGCAGGTCGCAGATGGGTCTCCCCTTTCCCTCTGATCTCACACATCTCGAGGGACTGGCCTTCTGAGAAGAGACAGCACGCAAGGGGAGACAACACTAAACAGATGACACATATTTTACATCCACCTAATGGCTGCTCCTGGTTTCCAGGCTCCCCCAGATGCCATTTGTTTTTGACAAATGGCCACACAAGCTGCGGGGGTGATATTTTAAAAATGTCTTTTAAAGGGCTGACTTGCCTCCAATGGCATCTGCAGCATGTGTGCCCCTGACAGTAGCCCTCTGTGCCGGCAAACTGCTCCCGCTGCAGGTAAAAATTAACTATTCTGAAACGGAAATTTTAAACTGACTACACCATGGGTTTAGAGAAAGCCCGTCCTGAATGGGACAGGTGGTTTAAGAGCCAAAAAGAGGAGGATCTAGATCTCACTAACATCTATGGTCTGGGCACCCTCGGACTGTGAGCTGTGAGTAGAGTTTATGCTTAAACTGGAGCAAAGCAGTGATTTCTTCACTGCTGCATTGACTGTGCAGCATCTTGTCTGCGGGAGCAGCACAGGGTGACAGCAAAACTGTCGTAAAAAGTAGCTTTATAAGGAAGTTATAAATCCTGGAATATCCTAAATGCAAATTCTTCCACTTTTCAGCTTCTGTCCCAGGAAAATCTGAAGGTTTTGTACAACTGACTGGGACATCCCCCACCCCAGCGCACATCTTAGGCAGGGAAATGCTCAGCGCATTTCCCACCCATCCTCTTTCACCTTCCAAAACAGAGGAGCGTTTCCATACCCACTTACTGCCTGGGAGGGCAAACTGGCCCCACCAGAGCCAGCACCGTGGTAGACATTTAAGAGCAGGGATGGTCGGGTGCCGGGGCTCAGCCCTGCACTGGGAGTACAGGGGCAGCCACGGAGCCTGGGGTGTGCTGAGTGCGTCGGACCCAGCAAACAGCTCAGACATACACTTCTGTCCAAGAAATCCTGGAAAGAAATATGGCAACTCCGCTGGGAGCCGTTGAGCTCTCCTCCTCCATCTCCATTTACTTAGTCATCAGCAGCACGCTGTTAGGGCTTCACTTAGTTGTAGGAGTATTCCCTACAGACCTCCTTAAAAAGCACTTTCTATTTAAGACCGAAAAGCAGATGCTGATAATACTGCTTTAAGCTGGCCATTTTGCTTCTGGCTTCTATAGGTTCCACATTTTTCCTACGTAGCCAGCACAATAAGCATTTTTGCTTATCCCAGCTTCTATTGTCTGGGATTTCCAAAAATGCTTAGCGACGACCTAACTGATCTCACTGTAACCAACACTAAGCGTGGGTTTCTTTTCCTCACCTTTTTCTTTTTTTTGAAAGGATGGAGCATCCACAGAGAGAAGATCATCTGCTAAATTCAGGCCAGCACACAGTTATTCCAGTAGCTGGAACTGCTACATGAATGCCGACTATTTACAGCAAACGTAATCCGAGTTTATCTTCTACAAAATCTTTAAGCACGTTATTTCTGGAAGTTCAAGTTATAACTGCTATGATTTGCAAGTAATTCAAGGAAGCAGTTCTACTAATCCATCCAGTTGGAGGGGGGCGGGGGGGAGAGGGAAAATGTATTCCTCAAGCTTTCAGCCCTTCTGCAGGGAAGCGAGTAACATATGCCTGGAATTATCTATTAGCAAGTGTTTTAACCCTCCCCATGTCTGGCAGTATTGCTGCTAATAGATAACATAAATTCTTTGGGAATCAGCCTTTTGGGGTTGTTTTTTTTTTTCTTTTAGTAAGTCTGAAACGAGGCTCCCCCACCAAACTGACCAGATTTACAGAGCTCAGACCAGGGTATCAGTAAAGAGCCATCCAGACAACTCTGTCTCAGGACTTCTAGCCCCTCCTTAGAAATGACTAGAGAAAAGAGAACAGGTCGCAGCAAAAAAAGGGAAAAATAAACAATATGAGGCAGATTTTTAAAGATATTTTTTAATTTTGGGTAATGGCAGTCTCAGACACTGGCTTTCGGTCTTATTTCAATTCTGAGAATCCAGGGGGCCACCATCCACCGAAGACTATGCTACAGCAAATTCAAGCATGCAAGGCTAAACCAAGAAGTTTTGGGTTTCTCTTTTTAAGCTCCAGGGAGCTCGATGAGAAATCCACAGACCTCAAGTGAGCCTACCAACCATAGCAGAAAATATCTAGTATGAAGTAACGTTGGCAAAAACCTACCTACAGTTCATGAGAGAGGAAAGCACAAGTTTCTTCGAGAGTGACTTTTTTCCCAGA
The DNA here is from genome assembly GCA_025769975.1 of Gallinago jamesoni. Classification (NCBI taxonomy): domain Eukaryota; kingdom Metazoa; phylum Chordata; class Aves; order Charadriiformes; family Scolopacidae; genus Gallinago; species Gallinago jamesoni. The sequence continues at coordinate 76,688,629 of JAOQGH010000001.1, forward strand.
TGGTCTTTCTGAGCAGTTTCAGAAAACCTTTGGTATGGTTTTCTGCTATTTGCAGAATGGAAAAGAGAAAAAAAAATGGGCATTTTAGTGAAGGCACACCTAGCCAAAGCCCTCTATCCAGAATCTAGTTCCCCTGAAATTAGTGATAAACTCATAGTGACTCCAACAGAACCAGACTTCAGGAGACCCCGAGCGCTTCTGAAGAGTCTCATTTTTGTGGCAGGAAAACTGGAGAAGCAGTAAATTTTGTAACTTATGATAGGAGCACTCTGGATGCTGCCTGGAGCTCAGATGTTAGCATTTTTGTTACACGGCACGAGGAGGATACACTTCATAGATGAGCGTGAACGGTCTCCATTCCTCTATCCAGCAAGATGTGCGCTTAAATACTTACTCACAGCTGCTAAAAATCGCATTTTCTGAGAGCTCTCAAAAGAAGTTTAAGGGCTACTCAGCCGTGACTTGGACGTCAAAAATGGCATTTGGAGGGATCTCGGTTGTTCTCTGACAGAGAGCAGATTTTTATTGACTTGCTCTAGGTAGATGGTTGAATCAGATGGCTGAAATAATCGGATTTCTCCCTTCTTGGAAGCCGGGCATTTGCCTTGGCTTGGCTTCTGGGTATCCCTGGTCCTACATGTAAGCAGGTAAATAATTGACAGATGGTTTTCTTTATGCAGCTAAGTAATAACTTTCAACATTATGTCAGGAGAGATTAGGAAGCAGGGGGAAAAGGCATTGAAGAAAGTTTGGGCTTAAGCTGCCACACCGCTGCTGCCCAGCATCCCCGCCACGCCACCGGCGTTCCTCGGGCTCCTAAAGGTGCTCGTTAGGGAGGGTGTTTACAGGTGTGCCATTATCGAGTACTGGTATAAAATACTACCGCAGAAAATCACCTTTAATAAGCTCCAGCTGCCCGCTAAATTAAAACAAAACTCCTGCAGCAAAGAGTTCAGCTCGCGACCCAAGCCGTGGCGGGAGTGAGACGAAGGGGCCTCGACTGAACCAAGCTGCCGTTTGGAAAGCGATATCAAACGGGTGTTTTTCCCAGTTTTGCTTTGATGCAGATGCTCCCTCCTTGCCGAGCCCACCGCCCATCTTCTTCTGCCTTTGTGCTCCTACTCCTGTCCCTAGGCCTCGTCTCTGCGGGACCGTAGGGCTGGCTTGGAAAAGCCAGTAGTTTGCAGAGGTGTAATAATGTGTTTTATTTCAAAACAGAACTTAAAACAGAGATACAAATGCAAACAGCAAGGCCTGGCAGCCCCTTTCCCCTCCCACTCCAAAGAGCTGGTTGTCCTGCTTCCCCTCCCAATTTTCTGTTGGCTCAGCGCCTCCCCAGCTGGCAAAAAACGGGGCAATTAACCCTTTCTTCCTAAGGACAAATGCTAGCAAGACCTAGCTGGCTTTCCTAGCACTTTCCATGAAGAGTGTGAGTCCCCGGGGCTGTGTGCTGCCCCATCACCCCCAGGCAGGCACCAGCACCCTGCTCCTCTGCTTGTGTAGCCCCTACCCCAGCAGCTCCCCACTCCATCCTGGTGCTCCTTCTCCCTACCCCTACAGCAACGCACTGTAAATACAGCCCACATGACCTGATCAGCTCTCAGCTTTTGCCTTGTGGAAAGGAAATCTAGATTAAGAACCTTCATTTCCATCATTTTCCCATGATTGCATGAAGTGTTTTAGACTAGGGGTGTGTTTAGTTCAGAGGTCCAGTGCAGGTTAGAAAGGACGCCGGAGACCCTTCCACACAGAATCACAGAATCACCTAGGTTGGAAAGGACCTTTTAAGATCATCTAGTCCAAACAGTGAAAAAAAAAAAACAAAACAAAACAAAACTGGAACTCGATCTTTAAGGTTCCTTGCAACCCAAACGATTCTATGATTCTATGAAAACAAAACAAAAAACCACCACAAACAGAAAAAAAAAAACCCACACAAACCCCACACCACACCCAAACAACACCAACCCAACACTAATCCATGTCCCTGAGCACCATGTCAACTCCTCTCTTGAACACCTCCAGGGATGGTGCCTCAACCACCTCCCTGGGCAGCCCATTCCAAT
>JAOQGH010000001.1:76730286-76741117 GCA_025769975.1 Gallinago jamesoni
TGGGCAACCTGGTCTAGTTGGGGGTGTCCCTGCTGACTGCGGGGGGGTTGGACTAGATGGCCTTTGGAGGTCCCTTCTGGCCCAGATGATTCTATAATTCTATGATTCTATGATGTTTCGATTGGTAACACAAATTGGGCTGTTTTCTCTCCTGCCCCCACTTCGTGCCACATCCCCGGTACCAGTAGCCCAGAGGTGTCTCAGGCAGCTGCAGGAAGGCAGCACAGCTCAGCCATTTCCATCAGCTCCTCTGGGGCTGCTGCAGGCAGGGAGAGGGCAGAGCCTTAGGGAGGTGACAGCAACTTTGATTTATAGAGCTTAGCTTTTGATATAAAGCTCCACCCTTTTAGCAACATACGAGCGTGTTTGTGGGTTTACAGATCCACTTCAGTGCTCCAGCAGACCCTCTTCCCCTTCTGCTACTCCTCTGGAAACAGTTCAAGTCAGCCCGTTGTGCACGTAATTGATACTGGCTTTTCCAGCCCCCAGAAATCATATTTAAAAAAAGATAGGCACAACCCTGGGGGGGGGGATTTTTCCGGCTTAATGCGAGAGGGTTTGGGGGAGACCATGTGGCTACTCCAACTGAGTTTTCCACACGTGCATTTTGTTTGTCGCGCGTGCGTGTGTGCAAAACATGTCAGAAAAAAGAAAGAAAAAAAAAGCTCTCAGGGAAGCTAGGAATCTGTCCAGCATGTGGCAAATCCCCAGCATAATCCAGCCCTCCTTCTCCATGCTGCTGCCATGCCTAGCATCCCCTTCCCCACAAGGTGTTTCTGCAGCAGGAGCCCACCAGGGTAAAACGGGGTATTAAGACAAAGGGTTGAGGCACCAGCTTGTACCAACAGAGGCTCAAAAACCAACCTCAAATTCCATGTAGGTATCGAACGCCAAGGGTTGGTGCTCAAGGTGAAGAGGAGGGACACCCTGCACCCCATGGGTTGACTGACCCAGCTCCTCTCCAGGGCTTGCTGTGACTCCCTGGAGCTGCTCGGAAGGCATTTTCTTTGTCTCCCAGCCCTGCCTGTCACCGTGCAGTCCAGCCCCTTTCCACGGAGGGGATGTTAAAATGAATATACATTTCAACACTCCTTCAGCTCACCTCATAGCCCCAATAACAACAGCGCAATATTTTAAACTGCTTCTGCAGGTCACCTTTCCGCGGGGCGGTTGAAAGGATATAAAAGCATTTTAACAATTTTATAGATCGTCCCCGGAGAGCTTTTGTGATGTGGGAGAACAGGAGTTTTGTTGCCGTTGGCCCGTGGACAGCTGCCAAACTCACCTGTCTCCAGCGAGACCCCGTGAGGGGCATATCACATCTCTCTGGAAACCCTGCAGCCAGCCCCGGATGGCTTCTCACTTTACTCAGCCGAAAAAAACACGTTGCCCAATTGTTAACCCTTTGCCCGTGCTCTTGCCTGGGTGTGTGACTCAAAAACCAGCCGCTCCTCCCACGTGGGACCGAGGAAAGTGAGAGCTGCCGGGTGGTTTCGGAGAAACCTAAACCCAGGACTTTCTTGTGAAAAGCCTTCACCCAGGTGAAGAGTCCTGTGACCCCGCAAGTCATCCTACTGACTGCGGTCAAGCCCTGAAGTGTCCCCAGCTCTCCTTCTGTCACTCCTTAGCCTCAGTTAACCAGCCTCCAAATCTGACCCCTTTTTAATGCGCTCTGATTCTTATGAACTTGTCTTTCTGACTAGAGATTTACCAGCCTCAATGTAAGAGCACGTTACAGAGCATCTGAAGCCAGAAAGTGGTGGCTTGAACCTGTGTATAAAATAAAAAGCTAAGGATTTAGCTTTAGAAGAGATCTGCCACTGACCACATCTTCTTACGGGTCGCTTAGTTTTGCAGAATCCTGCTTCTCATCTCAAAAACAACCAAGAAAACCCTCCCATCTCTATGGTTAGCTCAGGAGGACTGAGCAGCTCTGTTTGTTAATGTCCAGGAAATATTTGCAGATCCTTGTGCGGAAGGTGTGACAGAAGCATAGTGTAATCTGCTCCCTTATGGATAACTTTCTCTCTTTTCCTTCCTACAAATGGATATTTACATTCTCCACCCTCCTCCTCTCCTGGAAAGAAAAGCGCATAAAATTATCCCCCGTCACATTCTTTCACTGAGTTGGCAAAATACAGAGAAAGACAGCAAGTTTTAAATGATACGGAATATGCAGGCATAGCTTATCTAAAATCAAGTGTGCAGATCAAAATCAACAAAGCCTCACAAAAGAAAGCCCCAGAAGGTCTTTCATCTGCCTGATCCCATTTCCCTGCCTACACCTCTTTTTACCCTACTGTAGTGTATTAGTTCTGCTTTAGTTTCTGCTCAGCGCCACATTTCTGCTTAAGAAAGATTCTGTTGAGTCATTACCAGCATCAGCGAAACAGGCTTTTCAAGAATGGAGGAGAAAATAAAGGCTGTGGTTTTTAAATTAATTCCATGCTGTTTAACCCTTAAACCACTAGTGCCTTCCAGACTTCCAACCCATTTAACGCTGAGCAGAATACGTAGCTGTTGTGTTGAGCACCGTCAGGGCTTCTCTTGGTGACCACGCCAGGGAGACAGACCTGCCACAGCAGCATTGACCATCCTCTCCTAGAAGCCCATCAGATGTGGGAAAAGGCAGATACGCTATGGGCAGCGTGGGGTCAGGCTGGCCAGGAGGCAGCTACACCTCTGCCAGACACAAACCTCTGCCAAGGTCCCTACACCTCAACCAAAGAGCATCAATTTGAGTTGCTGGTGGTCGGTGACCCACCCAAAGGGGAATGCTATCTAACCCATACTCTAAATACTCCCTCTTTGCTGCTTGAAAACACTGCCAGGGAGAAGAACTTTTCTACTAGCAGATAGGAGTCTTGAAAATAGAAATAAAAAAGAGACAAGCACGTCTCTCCCTTTATGATATAGGAGAGATACTCCACTCCTCCTCTCCCCGGCAGGTTGCACATAGGAGAGAACAGTGGTTGCCAAAATGATATAACTTGAATAAACTCCTGGTACCTTGAGGTTTGAGGGGCCCCCAGGGGAACAGACACTCAGAGTGAGAAAAAGCAGAGGAGGGGAAAGCGGATAAGGTGATTTTCTTTGCCTTGGTTTTTAAAGCAATCTCAGCCTGCTAAACTTTCAGTCCATGCTGCCAATGGCTATTTCCAAAGTTATCTTTGCACAGAAAAAGGCTGGAATCCTTCTCTCTCTCTCTCTTATTCTCTCTGTCTCTCTTTTTAATGAAAGCTCAGTTCAGATCTGATATCACTTTAAAAGGTTTGCTATCAAAGTTGATTAGACCCACTGGGACAGATCACGGTTTTCAGAGGCTCCGAGTTTCACAGCAGATAACTGTAAAGTGAACCATGCAATGTTCTTCAAAATGCTCATTTTTCTGGGGCTCATCTGTTACACAAAGCTGCACTGTGTTCACGCATCCTTAGAAGCGGTCCCAGTTGCTTACGGGATTCTGGCCACAGCAAACCAGAGCAAACCAGAGGGGTCAGCAGTCCCCACTGGTGACACTGAGGTGAGTGGGATATCGTTTGCAGGGAAGGCAAGCCCTACCAGCACAGCAAGATAAGGCCCGTTTGAGGCTCCTCACTAAGGGCCAGGATTTCAAAAAGCAGTAGAAAGCAGGAGAGCAGTGTCCCTTTAAAAATCCAGATTAGCCTTTCCCTGCTTAAAAATAATAGCAACTAGGAAAGATTTCTCTGCCTTCTCTCTGCCTGAGAAATTTCAGCTGGAAGGCAACGAAATGAGAGGAGGGATTAGCATGTCAAGCTTCCTATAGAACAGTTGCTCTTTTTTTTTTTTTTTTTTTTTTAATGAAGTCATTGGTATTATTATGTGGTTTTTAGTAGGCTATCCTCCTAACAATGCATGGGAATAAACACCGTATCTGGTAGGATCTCTGACTGTAACATGGATCACAGAGGCATCTATTTACAGTGTGAAGGGAGGGGAGCTGTTTCGTTTCCCAAGACAGTGATGGAAAGCATGATGTCCTACCACCGAGGGTGGTGAAGCACTGGGAAAAAAACACCCAGGATAAACCGAAGAGTGAAAGAGAGTTTCGGGGCAGATATTTGCAGGATGCATCATCACCAAGAGAAGCTGGCAACCCTGGGAAAAACGCTGAGAGACAAAATGGTTGGCTCAAGCGGTCAAGTGCTTGGGCCCCCGATGTCCTCCTGTCCTTCTGCTGCCACTTCACATGGCTTTTCACCCTTCCCTGTGACTTTGCTGCATCATTTAACATTTCTAGAGCAACGGGATAGATAGAGCTTGGAGGAAGTGGTGGTTCTCAGATGCCAGCGCTCCCAGCCAGGCTTCATCCTCCCAGAGCTTTTGGCCAGTGAGTGCCTCTCACCAGAAGCATGTGCAACCATCTGACAGCTCGTCTGCTTTCTGATTCCTTAACAGGTCACGCAGATGGACCAGAAGCTAGATGACATCCTGAACACGCTCCAGGCTCAGTTGGGGGATCAGCCACAGGCACAGATGTCAGGGCCAGCCACCCCACCTGTCACACAGCCACAGGCAGCCTTGGATTCCCCCCCAGTCAACCAGAAAATTTGAAGGCCAGGGGACAGCCACGTGCCATCCTCTCGTTCTTTGACATCCAGTTATTTTTAAGTCTTAGTGTCTCAGGATTCGGCCGTGTCGTGGGTGAAATGACATATTCTGCTGTAGTAGATTAAATTTAATTAAAAAAAAAAAGAAGAGAAGAAGCAGCAAGAAGCCAGTTGTGACCCTAGAAGAGAGCACATAAGTTTTGCACCTGTTTTATTAGCCATCATTAGCTAACCTCTGCCAGCATATGATGGGGTCCCAGCTAGCCCCTAGCCCCATTTTGGCTGCCTGCACACCCACGGGGCACGCTGTGGAGGTGAGCATCCGAGAGGGGCTAAGGATGACCCGTTCCTGGGCACAGAAGGGGAAAAGGACTGGGGTTTTTTTGGCATTTAATCGCTAAGTTTAATGCTCACAGCATGCCCAAAAGGGGGAAAAGAGCCAGCATTTGAACATGAAACAAATGGAAATCAGTGAACAGGAAAATTAAACAGCATGTTTTGACTTCTACCAAGCAGTGAGGATCATAAGAAGGGCAGATTTATATGCTAGTGCGAATGACAAAGTCAAGACAACAGGCTACTGATTAAAAATATGGAAGTGTACACGGGCTGGTTGACATATGAAAGGCTGAAGCAAAGACTTCAGCTAATTAAAGCAAAGGGTTGCAAATGAGATGAGATGCATGTTGGAACAGACAGGCAAGAGAGATAGTATCTGCGTAGGCTCACTGCACAAGAACACTGTAATAGCTATCAGCTACACTGATGACTGTTATGCAAAATGTTCTCAAGCTTTTACCTTCATTCAGCAGCGGTTGTTGACTCCAGTTGCCTTAATTTTAACATGAGAAACCCGTATGGTAATTGGCTGTGAAAGCCAACCTTGGAGCTGGAGTCACTGAGTAACAGGGTGCTGCAGCTGGGATGGAGAATGGCAGCGTTTCTTAAAGAAAACAAAAATGCACATACTGTCGATGAAGGTTAATCGCTGTCTAAATAAACTGCTGTATATAATTTTAAATGCTCGATTTTTTATTTTTTTTTCTTGTAATCTGATTGTAACCCGAGTGCATATGCTGGCTGTCACTGTGAAACGGATCTTACCTGGCACGCCAGGGAAGGGACGATACAACGCTCTTGCTAAATATGTAAATAATAAAGCAAGTTTAAAAAGGGTGCAGTCTTATTTAGTCAAGTCTTTTTAATATATTTGCATAACCAACCATTTGAATGAGCCGAAGTCTGCAGAGCAAAGACCTGATTCCTGGGAAATCCTAAATATATTCTATTCCCACTCACATCCATAGAAGCAAAGCCTGCGCTGCATTTAAAAGCAACCTGAAAGACTGGTCCCTTAATAACCATTTATTTGGACCAATGACTGGTCCATTTCAATGTAATCAAATTAGTTTCTAACTATTACCTGTCCCTTTAAAACTTTTTCCCAGGTTTGCGTCTGGGAATTCAAGCTTGGAAAGAGCACAATGAGACTGATTCCAATCTTCAGATTGCAGGCGCGTCTTAGACGGAATATTAATGATGTGTGAGAGGCAATAAAATAAAAAAAAAAAAAAAGCAATGTGGTTTTAATTAAATCAGCTGACAAGCCGCCGTTCCATCTTGTCTGATTACTACAGAGTTACTGAACATGACCAAATACAGCATGTAACAGGGGAAAATGGTAAATAATCATTGTCAGAGCCTTGAGTTGCTCCTGGCTTTCGGTCAGGGTCATGAGCTTCTGCGCTGGTCCTTCATATAACCTCCTTGGCTGGCCACTCAGCGTTAAATGGGCAACTGGACACCAAAGGTAGGTACTATTTCACCAACCACAGGTAAAAAAATCTCCCTGGAGATAGCTTTGCCCCAGAAGTTCAGAAGAGGAGCGATGCAGCTTTCAGCAGAAGGGCTTCTATGACCAACAAGGTCGTAGAAGGCGACATGGAAGTTTCACCGACAAGGTGAAACTTTCTCCTGGTACACTGCAGACATTTTATGTGAGGGATATGCGTGGTCACTGCTTTGTGGAACGAGGAATGCAACGGTATTTTACTTACTAATGAGTCTCAATAGAAGTGTTAAGGCTCTATATATACCGTAACACCTACTACTCTGAAGTGCCTGGAAAACACACTAAACGCCCTTCCCCGGAAAAATATAAGTGGTGTCAGCTACAGAGAGTGTCAGGAGGGATGAGTGAGTGGGAGGAAAGGATAAAGAGGCCCACAGTGGTCACTGCAGAAAAAGAAAAAAAAAAAAAAAGAGTGTGTGCAAGCATGTGTGCATGTGTTTGTGCACGTGCCTTTTTTATTTTAACCACCACAAGCCCAAATTTCCCCCGCAGGTCTTTAGTGAGGCTACAGTCTGAGCCTTTAAGGGTTGGAAGATGCCACCCACCTGATGGCCGGCCACTGCAAAGACCACAGCGTGGTGTAACGTGTTCAGACAGCACCGTTGGCCGTGTGGCCGCCACCATCGCTGCTGCCCTGATGGAGAGATAAGGGTGGGGCCTCCACAGATTGCAGTGAGGAAGGAAGAAGCCGGTGGGAGACACCCACTCGCACACCATGCGGTGAGATTAAGGGGAAAAATAAAATAAAAAAAAAAATCAAAAAATCAAAGCAACATCTTAGCCTTACAAATCTCCACACCCACATCTAAGACAAGACTTGACATCTAGCAAAACCTTTCTGCTTGCCCAGGGCTAAAAGCATCCAGAAGTAGCACTGATGTGACCATCTGATAATACTACCTGACCCTTCTCTGAGCAGAGATAGTTTTACACGGTGAACAGACTGCATATTAATACATTTGCATGTCATGGGTATTTTGAGTGCCCCTTTACCAAGATCAGCAAACCCTGAAGTTAACTCTTACAATCACAAGTCCTGTGAAGTCATGAGATGATCTAGTCCATCACGGAACAGTATCAGAAGACCATCAGGTACGCTACGGCAGTTTTTGCTAACTTTGCTACCGTCAGCACGCATTTGTTGTATGAAACACCACCAAAAGTGTCCTCTGGAAGAGCTCTTCTGATAGAAACTTGTCATAATTCTTGTGTGTGTTTGGAAAGAAATTTAATCTTCCATAAAGATTATACGGTCCCACAGTTTACTTACTCAATCCAACTGCCTGACTTGCCCCAACTCTTACAGGCTGGGGTCCTCTAAGAAATAAATATGCAGCAGCATAGCTGCAGAGTCAAGTTTGATTCATACATGTGCCATTATTTAAATAGGTGAAATCCTGGTTGGAAGATTATTAGTGGAGGTCTTGTCCAAAACTCTAACTTCTCTAAGGTTCATTAAAAGGAAGAGAGCAAAGGTGGATTTACATGAAGAATTCTGCCTGTGCATTATCTTTCTGAAAATTGTGTCATAGAATCACAGAATGGTGGGGGTTGTAAGGGACCTTTAAAGATCATCTATTCCAACACCTCTGCCCTGGACACAGGCATCTTTCAGTAGATCAGGTTGCTCAAAGCCTTGTGCAACCTGATCTTGAACATTTCCAATGATGGGGGATCCACAACTTTCTTATATACAATCTAAACCTACTTTCTTTCGGTTTAAAACCATTGTCTCTAGTCCTATCACTAGAGGCCCTGGTAAAGAGTCTGTCCCCATATTTCTTATAAGCCCCCTTTATATATTGAAAGGCCACAATAAGGTCTCCCTGGAGCCTTCTCTTGTCCAGACTGAACAACCCCTACTCTCTCAGCCTTTCTTCATAGGAGAAATGTTCCAGCCCTCTGATTATGCTTGTGACCCACCTCTGGCCATACTCTAGTCCAAGTGTTTATTGTACTGGGGGCCCCAGGGTTGAACACAGTACACCACGAGGGGTCTGACGAGAGCAGAGTAGAGGTGGAGAATCACTACCATCAACCTGCTGGCCACACTTCTTCTTATCCTAGTTAGGATACAGTTGGCTTTCCAGGCTGTGAGCACATATTGCTGGTTCATGTCCAATTTTACATCCACCAGTATGCCCAGGTCCTTCTCCACAGGGCTGCTCTCAATCAACTCATCATCTAGTCCGTACTGATATTGGGGTTGCCCCAACCCAGGTGCAGGACTGTTTATCTATCTATGTCATTAGTGAAGATGTTAAACATCACTCCCCACTGGTTTCCATTTCAACGTTGAGCTGTTAACTGAAATTCTTTGGATGCAACCGTTCAGCCAATTCCTTACTCATCTAATATTCCATCCATATCGCTCCAATTTAGAGGTAAGAATGTTATGGGGGAGCCTATCAAAGGCCTTACAGAAGTCCAGGCAGATGACATCAGTTGTTCCTCTCCAGCTGATGCAGTTACTCCATTGTAGAAGACCACTAGATTAGTCAGGCAGGATTTGCCCTTGGTGAAGACATGTTCGCTGTCTCTAATCACCTCCTTGTCTTCCACATGCTTCAACATAACTTCCAAGAGGATCTGTTCCATGATTTTACTAAGGAGAGGCTGACAGGTCAGCAGTTCCCAGCATCGTCCTTGTTACCCTTTGGAAAAATGAGTGTGATATTGAGTGTTCCCTCTGAGTGGTGTGGTGGCTCTAACATGAGGCAAAATCACAGCAAGTATTCCCAGGGAAGTCCATTTGTGCGTTTTCATCTCCATTTCTACTAACAGTGCACTGATGTGCATCCTAATAACTTCTCCATGACAAGAGTCCAGCACCCACGTCACACACCCAGCTGCTGAACAAAGAGTACATTCTGCAAGCCCATTCCTACAGTAACTCTTCTCACATCAGTAAAATAGTAATAATACCGTGAATTAACATGGTCTGATTAAGTTATCTGCACTGTGCAGCCAGGTCTGCAATGGTCCCACATTGTCTTTTGATTCAGAAGAGAGGCAAAGACCAGGCGGTCAAGGTCTCTCAAGGCCACAGTATCAGCAGGGGTGGCTGTCAGGAATGCAGTTTACCAATGCATCAAAAGGCAAGAGTGCAGGAGATCAAGTAAAGATTAGCTATTTATTTTCAAAAAGATCACATGTTTTTCTATCTGATCCAATTTCACTGTGAAGATACAGGGTGTCCTCCCTTACTAGAGACATTGACACCAACCAAAACAAGATTTTCCACATTCCTTTTAATAATGCATGGCATCCTGAAGCCTGCTGTCTGCCTCTGATGATGCAAGATGCTCAGGAGTCATTACAACAAAGCCTGAGGGGATTATTTTCTCATTTCCATAATTACACAGTCAGTAATATTATCATGAACCAATCTTATCTCAAAATGTATACCCAGATCTTTAATGAAGATATTTCTGAAATGGTGTGTGGGATTAAAGTCCTGCGTATGATAAGGCTGCAGCAGTGAGGGAGATAAAAAGTTCTGCTTTCATCAGCTGGGGGCTTTCATTCCTGAGAAAAGGTAACTGCACCCCCAGAAACAGCTGATACGGGTCACAGATCAGAAATCTGCTGCCTCATCTGGGACACTTCCTCCACCTGTGGAGAGTAAGAAGTGAGAAAAGGCTCCCCAGCCACAGCTGTCCCTTTCAGAAGTCAGTCCATTTAGCGGCCCTGGAGGTTTTCCACCCACTTGCCTTGTCCTAGCATCACCAGGGAAGCCTGTGCTGGAAGTCCTCCTCGTGTCTGTAGGGCAGTGAATAAGCTCCCAGCTCGCCAGCTATGCCGAACAAGCAGGATTCTTTTGGTGCCTCTTGTCTCAGTACCTCAAGTGGTTTTCGCTTCTTGCTGATGTTTCAAACCTAAGCCCTGAAGAGCCTGCACTTAGAAATATCTTTAGGACGCAATGTATCTCGTGCAGCCCTAAATGGTAGGGCTCATTCAGCACTTTTCCAAACAGCCTGAATAGCTAAACTTTAAAAGTCTAAAAGTTTTAGGGGCTAAAATGACGTAGGGTGAAGAATCTCAATCATCAAAATTGCATTATTTAGCATACTGAGGGAGTACATGTTAAATTCATTGTAACAGCCCAGGAAAAGCATGGTGAAGGGCCTGGGTGGAGCTCTCTCTCAGGAAACATTTTGAAGTCGAGCAGAGCCCAGTCAGCAAAACTGAACAGGATGGGACTGTTCTACCTCCATGACAGGACAGGGTTTGTGTTCCCCCCGGCCTGCCCGAAGAGCAACCTCTTTTCTTAAGTTAAAGCAACTTCCTAGTCAGGGGACAGTCAAGTTGGCTAGATATATTAAACACTGTGTCCTGGGTTGAGAGACACAGGACTAACTTTTCTTCCAATGCTGGGGAAAATTGCACTTTTAGAAGACTCTAGTGT
>JAOQGH010000001.1:76741217-76760095 GCA_025769975.1 Gallinago jamesoni
TGATACCATGGGCTGAGTGTAATTCCTGTGTGTCTTATATCAGTATCGGCATTAATACTGGTTCTTCAGTCTTATTGTTAATTATTTAGCCTTAGCCTATTAAACCTATTTATATTTCAATCCTTGTGTTTCTTTGTGTTCCCCGATTCCCCTTTTCGGGTGGGGAGGGGTCATCGGGTGATAGAATGGTTGTCTAAACGGCAATAGATTGTTATGGGTTTTCTCAAACCATAACACACTGAAAGAGAGAAAAAAGTCTAACAAACTTTTTGAATCTCCTGTTAACGGTCATTATCCTTTTTCCCACTGCATACCATGTGCTTTTCTAACCTTCAGAGAGCCCCAAGCTGTGGATTGTATCCACCTTATTGGTGCTGGGGATGTGCATGTGCTCTCTCCTGCTCTCTCCCTCTCACAGAGTAAATGACATCTGACAGACACGAAAGAGTGAAACAGCAAAGAGCAGCTTCCGACAATGACCTGTTTTGCCAAAATACTTATTCCTACTGGGCTTAGCCCTTATTATGGTTTACAGTGGCTCCCAAATGACTCTGTCAAAGTACAATGTCTCTGCTTAGACTCCTGGCTGAGCACCCGTTTTGTCTCCGGGTTTGGATTTGGTGCACGTGGGTTTGCGAACAGAATTTTAACTCATCTTGGGATGTTGTGTGATCTCCCCAGGGGTGGGTGGAGCCGCGTGGAAGGGACCGACTTGACGCGAGCGCTTGAAGGGAAGGGGAGTTTTGAACTCTGCGATTAATGTAACTGCTGGAGCTTGTCAGTCCAATCAGACTGGCAAAGCCTGTTTAACCAAAGAATCATAGTTTTCAGGAGCGACGTCTGCTAAGCGTTTCCCTGACGCTTACCTCAGCCGTAGAGGGGAAAGAAAATTCGCCTTTCAAAAATACTTGTTGAGCACTTCTTATGCGTAGCTAAAACGCAGCTCTTCTTCTTTACTGCCACGTGCCTTGGGTTGTCATGTCTGTTGTTAGGAGAGCTTAAAGATATCCAAATAACCCAGTAACACTTTACACCTGCTGTACCTATGGACCAAGCTACAGAGAAGCAAAGTCAGTGGGGTTTCAAATGAAACAGCCCCTGGCTGACTCACAGGTTACAGACAATCCTCACCCAAAAGGTATAAGAGGCTGTTTGCTTTGCCAAAAGACAAAATAAATGCTCAAAATAAACAAAATAAAAAACAATAAATATCATGTTATTCCCCACACAACAGTCCAGTTAAGCCAGCCTTCCAGATCCACGCATAAGGAAAGCAACAGCAGTAGATATCAGCACAAACCAAGCTCTAGTCCAAAGGGCTGCAGCTGATAACCTACAGTCACCCCTCTCCACGGGAGCTTTAGGGACAAGAATGACCATTGCTGAAGAGACACAGACCACTGAGAGGTTTTGTACTTGATGGGTCTGGGGTGAAAACAGGCTAAATTCAATGCAGGTATGGATCTAATGGAGTCAATAGACTTAAACCACGGATGAATTTGGCTTGATCTCTCTTACTATGCGTCTGAATAAAGAGTTGGTACGTTAAAAGAAGACCTAGTTTCACTGACATTGGTGGAGCTCTAAATTAGAGTAAAAATTTTCCAGTGGCTTGCAAAACCCATATATTACAAAGGCAGACAGCATTTTTTATTCCATGGAAAATGCCTGTGTTTGGAAACAAATAGAGACAGACATCATAGAGGTCTCCAATGACTGGGATCAATTATTTGGATGGCATTGCTTTGAGGGCTTCCAGGTACCTGGCCTTCCCTTTGAGTTTAATACAAGTATGAACGCAAAGCAAAAAAATTGAAATTGCACCAGAACCTTCACATTTTTCCTGATTTGGGATTAAAGTCTGAGAAGGTTGCTGCATGTTCGGTGCTGAATTAAAATGTAGATTATTGAAAATATGTCAGTAATTATCGGGTGGAAAAAAGCTGCCCAAATTATCTGGGCCTTACCCATGTACCCATTTTATGAAAATAACATCATTTCCACTGACAACATTTTTCATGAAACTGAAAATTAAGGCGACAGTGGAACTGTTGAATAAGCATAAAACCAGCTTATCCCTTCAAGCACAAATAGCTGAAGGAGTGGTTTGTGGCAAGGAATCACCTACAACAATCATGCTCTTTCATGTCCTGGGATGGAGCTGCTCTGTCTGCTCCCCCCTCCACCCAGTCCACTCTCCAATTTGGGTGAAGTCATGTGTTTGGCCTCCAACAGGCAGTCCTTATCTACCTGACCAGTTTGGAGAAGCATTGTGTCCCAGGAGCCACAGATCACTGGAAACAGCAGGATGAGGGTGCATAGCTTCTTCTGGCATCTCCTGAAGTAACCTGGAGCAGGGAATGAGGGATAATGAGGGCTGACCGCTCTGTGTGAGGAGAGGAGATGCCCGGGGTGATAACAAGGCCAGTAGAGGCCATGGTCTCACCAAGGTGGACCTGGTCCCACAGGACTCAAGCAAGACCAGCAGAGTTCAACCAAGAGTCCCGATCATCTGCCAAGTCCATGGTGGTGAAGAAGGAGGGAGACCAAGGCAGGAAGCCAAGGCATGGGCTCAGGCTCCAGGTCAATGCGGTACATGGCATGGGCATAGCTGGGAGAGCCTCCCGGCTTAAAAGCAGCTCCCAAGGAAAAGGGGGGACACGGGGAAAACCCTCCAGGCAGCAAGATGGCCTTGAACATAGCCATCCAAACCTGGGAAGAAGGGAGATGAGCTCTCTGTCCTTCCTACCACCGCCGTCCTGCACATCTGTCCATATCGTGGCACGGCGCTGGGTGCCATGGGGCAGGGGAGTAGGGACAAGAGCAGTAGGACAGGGGATCCCCTGCTCCCCCCTACCCAACCAGCATCACCCCCTCCCAGAGCAGGTAATGCCTGGCTCTCGGGGGCTCAGCAGTGCAGCTGAAGCAGGGTAACCAATTCCCCTGCAGGGGAAAAAACTAAAAAAGAAAAAAAAAAAAAAGAAAAAAAAGCTCAAAAGAAAAGATTTATAAAAGTAGCTGGAAACTTGGAAAAATGCATACAAAAGAGTCAGGGGAATCGGTTGAATAAAAAGCACCCCCAGCTGTCAGCAAGGTAAACAGTGGAAAAGTTGGACGCAGAGCACACAAATGGCTTCGCTTTCATAACGTGCTTGGGGGGGGGGGGGGGAAGCTTTTTTTTTTTAGACTTTTTAGTTCTGTTTTTCTTCTTTATCTCTCCCCAGCAGCCGCTGACAGACGACCTTTAGAGCCCCGCAGAGCCACCCCAGCAGGTGATTTACTAACAGCTGTGCCACTCCACAAAACGCAGCGGGGCTGAGGTCGCCGCCGGCCAGGGCTGCCCAGCCAATTCAAGGGTGGGATTTAATTAAAGAAAGAGGCATTACACTTTTTATTGATTTGTGTGCATGCACGCGAGAGCCTTTTCGTTCTTTATTTTCTCTCTTTTTTTTTTTTTCCCAATTTTTTTTTTTTTTGTTCCCTCTCCCTGCACCTGGACATTTCATCCCGGACGTGTCATCCTGGTCGGCCACGCTCTGCCTCCCACCCCAGCTGACCCCCCCTTCCTAGGATGAAGCTCACTGAAATCCCATCTCACACTTGCGGAGGGGCCTGGGAACAGGTGGGGAGGAGGCAAGTGGAGGGGAACCCGGCAGCTGACGGTGTCCCTGATTGTCCCTCGGTATTCACGGGGTGCTGAATGGGTATTTTTGGGAGAGGCTGGGGTTTTCCCCCTGCTGTAAACCTTTGGCCTTCTTCTGTCTTCCAGGTGATCCACTAGGAGAGGGGGAATAAAAGGCATTAAAGGGACAAGTTGCAGTCTTTTCATTTTGTACAAGATCAAGGGCATTTTTGGAGCAGAGAAATGCACAGTAAAATGGAAATTTCAGTGACTCTGCATTCACAAACTAGTGTAATTCATTACTTTCACTCCTATGCATCTGATCCCCTTTTTGTCTAACTCAGACTTTTATTATTTCTATTATCCTCCTGTTATTATTATCTGACTTTTCAAAATACAATATTCACGTATAAACAAACTTCCAGTCCAGCTAGAACTAGAAGTGAGCAAGTCCTTACAGACCTGTAGCTTCAAATGTGGAAATTCAAGTAAGAGCAAGCTCAGCATTCTCTGACTTCTTGCTTAAGTCGCAAGGCTTTTGCTGAGAGCTGAATCATGTTGGGAAAGATCACCTGCGTATCATGGGATCACTGTTTTAAGGGCTCAGGACCAGGAATGAGACCCCCTTTCCCCAGGAGCACGGCACAGGGGATGGTGACCTGTGCTGGGACACGAGCAGCACAAGAGGGATGGCCACACGTTAAGTGCTTTTGAAAATCAGGCCCCGTGGTGACCTCAAATATATTTGACAATCCTGTTTGGGGCCCCTCCAGATCTCATCCAAAGTTAGGAGAGTGCCTGCATTCTTAATTTGATTATATTTAAGTATGCGATGTATCCATTACATTGACTGATTCCATTAGCCTGAAATGGCTGGCTAATAAATTTTCAGGACACTGCAAGAGCTCCAATCCAAGAAACCTTTTGTAAGAGGATGAGAAATATGCAACCCTAAAAGAAATACTACAGGATTTTTTTTTTTTTTAGGCAGCATCAATAAAATTCCTTTTCTATTTGACTTTCTCTGAAAGCTTGTAAGTTTAAAAAGTGCAGTGACCATCTTGCCTCACTCTTACACAGCAGTGTCCCTTGCTCCACACAAAGTAACTGCTGGCTCTGACTAAACCCTTTTGCCTGGCTAAGGCCACAGCTTTGAGAAAAGTTTTGGGTTTGCTGTCGAATCTTACGGTAATGGAGAATTCACTGCAGATGAATTTATTGCTCTAGCCGCAAAATTAAGCTTTCTCAAAATAAATAAGATTTTGTGTCCTGTTCCTAGCTCAAATTTGTCCAGGGGCACTTTTCAGTCACAGAATATTAAAGGGAGGTGCCAAATGAATTAAGAAAAAAAAAATCACCTTGCTTCTTTTCAGAAGTCACTGCCCATAGAGACATTTCTACTAAATCACTTCACAGTCTTCCCTTGAGCAAAACACATGGGGTTTCTGAGGACTCTCAACATAAGGCAGATTTCTTAGGCTTCGGATCACTTGACGAGCTCTTTTTCTGAAGCCTTTCCAATTTTCCAAACTCTTTTCTTTGCCTTGCTTGGCCCCTTTGCAAAACATGGTGGTTGTCATTGGCTTGGAAATTCCTGTGACAGGTTATATTTCTATGGACCTAGGTGCTCTGGCTACCAAATTTCACTTAAAAGTCTTCTCTACAGCTAACCAGCCTGGGCTTAGGCATCCAGTTGTGATGCAGTCAGGTCTTGGTGGCTTTCAGGTGGCTTCCACAAAAGGCAAGAAGAGACACCCGCATGGATCAAGGAGAAAGGAGGTTTCAGGGTAATCGAGGTTATATGTGGGTTCCCATTTCCCTCTGACTCTCTCTTCTACCTGTTTGGTTTTATATCCATAAATTGATGTCCACAGGTCAGAATTCCCCAGACCTAACTTGAGGCAAACTCTCTCCAAAAAAGGATGTTCTTGGCATAGCAGACTGGCCTGGAATGTCTAGATCTAAACGAATTACACATCTGTCACAGACTTCCCGTCATCCCACCAAAACCAAGATGCCTGCATTTGGCTGAGCCTGTCAACACAACCAAGGCATCTGTATGTCCAGTTCCCTTTAAAAAGCACGGGAAATAAATATCCAGCATCACTATGTGGCTTTGAAAATCCCCCTGCAATCTCTAACCCTTACTCCCCATCTGTAAAACAGGAATAACAGCAATTCCTACCCCGTATCTGCTTTATCAGTCTTGTCTATGCAGACCACAAGTTCTATGAGACATGAACTGGCTGCTACTAAATATAGGTACAATGTCTAGCGCAGTTTTTATTAGAGCCCCTAGGCACTACAGCTCCATAAATAACCATGTTGACTTTTTCCAGATTAAGAACACATCAATGGGAGCTTTGCTTGAGCAAGAACTGCAGGATCTGGCACCAGTGCTTTTAAACCCTAATAGGAATGAGAGAGTCAGAAGCCTCTTCCAGCCCCATTCACTGGTATCAATGCTTTTAATACCAAGTCAGCTGTTGGGACACAAAGGGTATGTTTCTCTTGGTGCTGTTTCTTGGAACTGAAGAGCCCTCCTGAAGTTTTCATTTTCTTTACTGAAAAGCCCTGCTATGGTAAATCATCAACTCACCAAATTTATAGGAGGCACAGCACTTGGTATGTCACGTCTCTGAGCCCAGCCTAATGATTCACTTACTTATGCTTTTGTTCCTTTGCTTTGTAGTTCCCTTGATTTCAGCAACTGTCTATCATTTTCATGTGGCTTGCTGGCTAGAATGCCCCCTACTATTCCAATAATCATTGCCCTGCTAGAGTGTTTATTACTGACTGGACGGCTGCGCAGACTGGTAAAATGACCTGAGCTGTATGAATTTTCCCTCAATTCTCTGGGGCCTGGCAATTCTTGAAAGAATGTAAAGGAAGGGATTAAAAAAAAAATTAAAAAAAAAAAAATCTTAGTTATGGGGAAAGGTCGCGTTTTTCCGCAATAGCAGATTTCTTCTCTGGCTTCAGCATCTCTGTCGCCAAGCATTCGCCCCATCACCTTCAATATTCAAAGAAGAGCTGTGAACTTGTCGCGTGATGAGGACCGAGCCAGGTAACCTCCGACAGTTTGTGGGGCATCTATGCATCAAGAGAGTGTTGCTGGAATTGCACGGGCTCATCCTCTACTCAGCTTGCCCCCTGGGTAGGGTCTCAGCGTGGTTGTTAGGGTTGCATTTGAGTTGAGGTTTGTGGTAGGTGCACTGTAAAAAAAAACAAAAAAAAAACCCCAACAAACAAACCACACATACACACATACGAAACCCAGTGACCAATACCAGATAATACACAGATGTGTAAATAACTGTGGGAAGATTTCCAAAACCCAGACTCTGTCTAACTTTTATCAGTGGTTTGTTTTCCCTCTGGCTAAGATTCTCCAAAGTGGGTGCCTAAAGTTAGTCTCTCCTCGGTAAAAGCTTCAAAAGCATCTTAATAACCCCGGAATCCAAGTGCCTAGTAGAACACTTCTTAAAGGCTCTGGAAAGTCTCAGCCTTCCATCCACATCTTTAGTGATACGATTTTTAAATGCTCGGAGCTCACAGAAGCTGTTATTGCAGCACAGGGCAAGGATTCTTCCAAGGAGCCCGAGGAAGTGGGGCATCCATCACACTTTGTCTCCTGGCCTGACACTTGTCCAAAAAAAAATCACACCTAATATGGATTTCCACATTCCATGTGATTCTTAACCTTAAGCTTCAGTTTTTTTAAAAATCCCAGAGTCACTTTCTGTGCCATGGATGCCACACCGTGGCATTTGTATTTACAAATCCGACCACAAGTACTGTCATTTTGGGGAAGATTTCACAGCGCTGGTATTCCCACATCCACAGCCCATCATTGCTGTCAGATGTGCTAGCTCTAGGCCACAGCGGGTACAAAGGGCACCAAATAAACAAGCACAAATTCTTCTCTCATGCAAATTTTATTACAGCTTTATGAGGGGACTGTAAAAGATTTCTGTGTTTAGCTACGTCTTATGGAAAGAGGATTTTTTTCCATACTACTAAAACAAAAACAAATTTCACCCAGGGAAGAAGGGCAGAAGGATGCCTGGCACAGCTTTTTCGGCGTAAGCTGTTCCACGCTCCATATTGTATAAGAGCTCCCCATGGAAAATACAGAGCAAAAGGCATTTTTATTTTTTCTAGGAGAATTTCACTTGCTGAACAGGCAGAAATCAATTCACAAAGGAACATCAAGGCCTGGATATGACACATAACTCTAGGTATGTGGTGTGTCTAGTGCTGGAGGCTGGATCTCCAGGTTCTGATGGCACCTAGGGGAGAACGTTGGCTCCCAAAGGCAATGCATCCCTTCAGGGAATAGGTTCTTCAGAAACAGAGGATGGAGGAACTCTTGTGATTGCCAAGCTGTCTCTCTTATGAGGGCAGGGGGAGGCAGCTACTAGGTGCTAGAGTCAGCTGAAGTAAATCCAGGCCAAGGACTGGAAGGGACCAAGACAGTTACAGAAACCCTGGCAAATGCCAAGGGAGAAGTGTCTTCAGGAGCACTCTGCAACCATTCTCCCAAATCCCTCCTGGTGAGGGGAACGAAAGCTTCGCTGCTGACGAGGAAACCAAAGAGAAGCAGTGAAAAAAATCAAAGGGAAAAATTAAATCAATGCAAAACCTCTTCATTTCAGCCAGAGCTAAGCAAGTACTTTTTCTCATTGAATTTAGCCCTGTTCTCATTTCCATGTGGGTCACCTAGAGGTTAAGGCTTCCTAATCTTAAGTATTGATCTCGTGTCTGAGCCCTTTTCAGGGCGGATTGTATGTCTCTGCGCTGCTTGTCAGCCATTTGTTATGATATCAAAACTCATGAGATACCACTCAGCTTCACTATATACAAGGTCACGCAGTAAATCATTTTTGGTCCCCAAATGAGGTTTGCTGATGAAAAAAAAACCCACAACCAACTGAAAAATAAACCCTTCACAAGGTGACATTTCTTCATGTAAGCAGTCTCTATTGTTAACATTTTCTGTTGCTATTAATATTATTGCCAGCAAGCTATTCAGAGTGGAGCATGTACAATGAAAAAGAGGCATTTGAAGGTCAGAAGGAATCAATATTAATGAAAAGTAAACAGACAAGTCAGGGAGGAATCACAAACCCAGCTTGAAGCTAATTTGGGTTTTTATTCCGGCAAATATGCATGGGTGCTTTTGCATTGTATTCACCAAGCTCTTGTTTGGAAGTGTTGTTAGGAACTTTTGAACTCGCCTTCAGTTTCTAAGCCACTGTATCGTCAGCCAAACATCTCTTGTTCACCAGGGCCCCAGCGCTGTCCTAATGGAAGAAAATGGCCAGTTTTCTTTCGCTGTCAGCAAGGGAGCTCCCAACGTCCAGTTTCCTAAGGGCCCTAGAAAAGACACCAACCGTGTTATTACCTGCAGCCTCCACAGAGTCAGAAGCTCGTTTTCCCAGCTATCTTTCTGCCTGGATGCAAGGCATATCTTCCACGTACTGACGAGCTTCGTGCTAAATATGGAAAGAGCAATCAACATCTGCGGAGAGTTCGTATTTGGCATGTTTACACCACTATTTATTCCTCCTTTGTCTTCAAGCAGCAAGTACTACATAATGTATTTGGTATGATTAATTGTGGGAATGTTGCTCATCCCAGCATAGCATGACATCTCCAATTACATGACATCTTTCTCTCATTTGTAAAGGAAGGAGTGATTTTTGTATCTTGACATGTTTATCATTGTGAGGTTGAGCTAGTTATCTTAGACAGGCCTGCTCCCTAGTTCTCAGGGTTGACAGATTATGGTGTCACATTAAAATCACATATGCCTTGTTATTGCAGCTGCATCTTGAAAGGAAAGCAAATAGAGGAATCTCCACCACACAAGAGCTTTGTTCAATGAGCCAGTGGCTTGCCAGGTTGTTTTAGGCTATTCTAATTTCTACAGTTATTTGCCATTAGATTTTCCCAACACTTTTTAAAATCTCAGTAATGGAAGATTTAACACGCATTTCCATACTTCTGCAGGAGCTTCAACTGATCAGAATCTTTCCTCTTGGGTGGGATTTGCCTCACCTAATTTAAGCCATCTATTTAAAAATTGGGCATCTGCTCTAAATTAAGCACGCAGTTTTAGTCACCAGTGATAGACAGATGCTTCTTGAGAGATGACTTGTCCCACCTGGCTTTGACTGGAAGTTTAGAACGGGGAGTCTAGGACCCTTCACAGAGCAAAGCAAAAAGAGGAGCTGTTGTTCCCAGGCAAGACGGTTACCAACTCCACCAGGACTGCTCTACTCAGTGATGGTCATTCCAGACGAGGGGTACATTACAGAGGAGATATCAAGAAGCAGGTAAAAAACCAGATATGAGGAAAGTCTAACGATTCAGTATTTTTGCCCAATTTGTAGTGAAAAATGCATCAAAAAACTTCAAAATTTGCAACATTTTCGTATGTGTGTGGTTTTTCAAACGCACTGGTGCAAAGATGTATTCAAAAAGCTCTCAAAAGAGCTGTGAGATCCAGGCTAAAATTCTCAGCCTGGTGGACTCCACAGAACGTTATACAAAGTTCAAGACACCATGCAAGAATGAGAAAACTGTTTTGAAGCATATCTCTAGACTTTATGGTGGCCAATTTAGCTACTGAAGCACATGCAGTGCAGTTTAGCTGAGGCTTACATGTCAGAAGGACCTAGAAGCCCAGCTGTACGGTCATGAAAAGAGATAAATAAACCTCAATCATCGGGTGAATGAAGTGTCCCTTTCACTGCCCCACAGAAGGACTTCAGACGGTATAGCTATTTACGGCGAAGTACCGCTTGCCTGCCCTGGAGTTTGCAAACTGGGAGCATGCAAAGGGCCACAGGCAGTTCAGGTCATGCCTTAATGAAAATCCAAGCCCCACAGCTTGGATGGGAGCCAAAAACTGCATTTGTTTCTGAAGTATAGAGCTCATTGTTTCAGAGAAAGCTTGGGAAAACGTAGAAGTCCAACAAGATGGTCTGAGACAATTTTCGCCAACATACAAGAGAGCTTCTTGGTGTCCTGATAGTGTTTCTGTTTGTTGTAGATGTTTTACTGTCTCTGAGCAGAAGGAGAAATGGCCCTTTGCACATACTGGCTCAGATTTACCATACTTTGAAAAACTATTGTTTTCAGGAGGTGCATACAGTCCAAGACACAAAGATGCGAAGGCTTCTTCTACATGCACTTGAAGAGAAAAGCAGCTCCACATAGAATTCAAGGAGGCTGGCGTTCTTACTGCAAGAACATGGGTGTTTTCCCTCACCCTACTCATAGAATCATAGAATCATAGAATCATTTCAGTTGGAAAAGACCCTTGGGATCATCGAGTCCAACCATCTACCCTACTCTACGAAGTTCTCCCCTACACCATATCCCCCAACACCACATCTAAACCACTCTTAAACACGACCAGGGATGGAGACTCAACCCCCTCCCTGGGCAGCCTATTCCAGTGTCTGACCACTCTTTCTGTGAAAAATTCTTTCCTAATGTTTAGTCTAAACCTACCCTGTTGGAGCTTGAAGCCATTCCCTCTCGTTCTGTCACTAATTACCTGTGAGAAGAGACCAGCACCAACCTCTCTACAGTGTCCTTTCAAGTAGTTGCAGAGAGTGATGAGGTCTCCCCTCAGCCTCCTCTTCCTCAAACTAAACAGTCCCAGCTCCTTCACTCGCTCTTCGTACAATTTGTTCTCCAGGCCCTTCACCAGCTTCGTTGCCTCCTCTGCACCCACTCCAGCATCTCAATGTCTCTCTTGTATTGAGGTGCCCAGAACTGGACAGAATACTCCAGGTGTGGCCTCCCCAGTGCTGAGTAGAGGGGGACAATCACCTCCCTGCTTCTGCTGGTCACACTATTTCTACTACAAGCCAGGATGCCATTGGCTATCATGGCCACCTGGGCTCATTCCACCTTTTGTTGGTGAAGGCAGAGCTGCAGAAGCCAAGATCAAGTGAACGTTCAGTTCAGTAACTGCTGAATTCCTCAGCCTAGAAACTATATTCTCTACAGGCAAGGCAATGGGCTGAGGGAAACCTCTTTCTACCTCTGCAAAGCATAATCCTCTGGAAACACTACCTTGTGTTTTTCATTATAGTTATTGGTATGATAATTACTTGGTTATTAATACGTAAAGCTTTGCTCTTCCAAACAGTTTCAGCTCCAGCGCTGCTGGTTTATTTCTGCTGCTGTGGGAATGAGAGGGAAGAATTTGTATCACTTCCTTTCAGAAAGTGGAACCGCATAAATTCTATCCTAGTACATCGTTCTTTGATGAACCACCCACGGGGTAGTTGGAAGTCAAAGTCTCTAATTTTTCATTAAGTTGCACTTGCCACCGGTAAGTGTGCAGTTTCTTAAGTTGATGATTTGTGTATAGACACAAAAAAATGCAAGACACACACACACATGGGACTAACGCTCAAGGCAGCAGCAGAAGCAGCAATAAAGATGTCTCTTCCTTAACTTACAAGTAAGGGCTATCATTAGCAGACCTGGACAACTTCCCAAGAGGACTAATTAGTGCTATAATTGGTTCCCTCATCATCATATTTCTGTTCACCCATGCCCATAGGATCTCCAGCTGTGTTAGGCAGTTTCCCAATTAATAATGCATTTGAACCTAGAATTCCATTTTTTTCCTCTCTCAGCCCTTTTTTCCTCCTTGTTTATTTAGCTGACTTCCAGCATGCCATTTCCACGTATTTCTCAGCAGCCGGGACCTGCTGAATGCTGCCACTGTCCCTGGGCAAGAGCTGCCTGGTACCCACCACGTCCTCTGTGGCAGCCATGGTAGCCCTCTCTCCACAGATGGAGAGGGACCACCTTTGCAAACATCCACCGTGGCGTGGTGTTTGTAGCTTCTCTTGAAGTTTCATGGCCAGCCCCTTCCAGTCCTCCCCTTTCCTGAAGGTTTTGGGGTTGGTTTTTTTTTGGTTTTTTTTTTTTGCAGTAATGACTCAGCTGTTTATTTTCCTGTTCCTGCTTCTTCTTTCAGTCTGTGAGCAAGTCTCTTCCACCCGCTGTGCAGTAAGAGGAAGGCGAGGGACTCTTCTCTCATGCGAGCTGGAGGGGGGCAGGGAATGACTGAGAGCTTTAGAGGGAGAAAGAAGAGCAGATAGCCTGTACCCATAGGCTTCTTCCTTCCAGAAAAGTCCCTTAGGAGAGTTCATCTCACTGGATTGATCGCCTTCTGGTTCAGTGTGCCCTGCGCGTCTCCTCTTCTCAGCTGGTGGTGGAAGAAGAAAACAAAAATATCATGAGAGAGGCTAGTCTCATGGCCGAAACCAGAAAGTATGCATCCCAAATTAGAGGCTCAAACTGCTCAGATCCGCTCCTCAGATACAACTACCAACCCTGCTGCCAAACCAGCCCTTCCCCAGTCATCTGGAGGAAGCCACGGGTGATCTTTCAGCAACCATTTCACGCGGCCTGAGGAGAGGAAGGTTACACCCCCCAGTCTGAAATAAGGAGTGTCGTAACGTAAAATAACGCATGGGAACATGAACCGCACACAAAAAAAAAAAAAAAAAAAAAAAAAAAAAAAAAAAGACAGAAATGCACTGAGCACGGTGGCTCCAGCACACCTGCTTCAACTTCCACTGGAGTAGAACACCGAAGGGACGAGTTTTGCAAAGCCCTGCACAAAAGGTTCTCCGTCCCGTTCCATCACCTGGATCAAAATAGCACGTGAGGGAGCCTCGTCAGAAGCACCAGGCGGCGGGCAGGTCTCAGCTTAGAGCCCAGGGCCAGCCCCAGGACAGCACAGTTAAGAGACACCCTGTTTTCTTCTCCCTCCAGTAGCTCTTGGCATGCCTAAAAGAAGAAGATGCTTTAACGCAGCAGCAACAGTAGCACTAAAAAGAACGCTCACGTGTTAAATCATCGGGAAAAAAAACAACGATTATCCTTTTCTTCTTTGTGTTCTTTTTGTTTTTCTGCCAAATACCAGAGAGAACAAAATAGCAGGGTGGTTTGGGGTTTTTTGTTTTGTTTTGGTTTTTTTTTGCTTTTTTGGGGTTTTTTTTTTTGCTGCGCGGGGCAAACTTGTAAAGTCAGAGGGGAAACAAATCCTGAGCAAATAACTCAAAGCAAATAGCTGGAGGAAGTGAGGGTGGGGAGGGAGGCAGCGGGAAGACCGACTGACACATTAGTACAGAGTTTGCTGTGCTGAGCCTTGGAGATGATAAATGAAGAATGGGCATCTCCATTATCAAGAAACATCCTGCTTTCTCTGGTGAACAACAAAATGCATAAAGCAATATCCCCAAGCCTAGAACTGCCACTGACAATCTACAGCGCAGCTCCAGACACAAAAACATCCCCGGGATTGGATCTGACTGGGGACAAGAGCTCGTGCTTAGAGCTCGCTCTGGCTAACCTAAAACAGAGTGATGGATCAGCTCAAAACACTGCCTTTACACAAATGTCTACAAGTCAAGCTTTATAATAAACTTTTGAGACAGAGAAACCCGTGCAACCACATAGCTAGAAGAGTCTACAGGTTTTTGGGGGGACTGTGGTTCTCCCTAAAGCGACCTCCAGAGCCTGGGGGATGCTCCTGAAGATCCATCTCCAATGGGTGGTCAAAATGACGTGAAGGGATCTTACCAGACCACTCTGGACTGGCAGGAAGGTCACAGACTGTCACTCTAGAGACAGGACCCAATCTGATTCAGTGTGACCACGGACACCTCAATGGATTTACAGTCTGGTGGCCCAGCTCAGCGGTGTGCTGGGAGCGTGGTGGGAAAAATACCATCTTCCAATATTCACCAAGGGCCAGACTGGGACACACATGTCTGCTTGGGGTAAAAAGTTGCCCACTGGGTTGATATCACTGGGATTGCCTGACGTCATTGATTTCTGAACAGTAAAGCTGAGGGCTTCTCTGCAGGACTGGGACCATGTTAAAGTGATGGAGGGTAATGGTGGTCAGCCAGCCCTTTGGGTGTCAGTGCTCCGTCCCCTCTGGGCTGGGACACTGACTGCTCCGGGTGGTTCTCCGGGACCTCAGAGCCACGCTGGGAGCAGAGGCATGCTTTGTTTTCCATCCCTGCTTGCATTCCTCTGCCAGAACAACTCCCTGAGGCCGAGCCAAGCCAGCATCTCCTGTTCTTGGACTCTCCCACCATATTGGACTCTTTACCGGGGGTATTGCTTTCTCTCCTTCATTGCTCTTAATTTGAAAAATGAGCTCCAATCCCCACCTATTGGCACACAAAGGAACCTTCCTCTTTCTCCTTAACCCCGCTGTGACCACAACAGCTGCTACAACGCAGAAGATGCCCACGTACCACATCAGTCCCCCTTCCTTAAAAAAAGAAGCTGAAAATCCTGCCTGTTTAAAATACAAAACAGCAGCAAACTGAAAGAGACCCGGAGAGGCCACCGCCTGCTGTAATGGGATTAAGGGCTCTATCTCAGGCAATGCTTCTGGAATCAGCTGTTTCTTATCTGGGCTTCTTTGCAGAAGCTGCGATCTCTCTGTAGCGGATTCTGTTACTGGGCTCCCTAACAAATGCTATTTTTGGCTGACTCTACAAAGGCCATATATAAAACCTGAGTTTCTGGGAGGGAAGCTACTTTGTGACTGAACAGCCAAAATGCAGGTGCTTTAATTTAAGGGGTGAAATAAAGGCAACCCTCCTTCCTCAGCCTTTGCTAAGGAGGCTCTCTCAAGTCTCACTTTCTCCCAGCTCCTCCGTACCACGCACGGAGGATTAGTTCTTTTTACCACAGTTGAGGCTCTGAACTATTTTGAAATCCCACGCAAAGACATTGTGCACACATGCTTCCACACGCCTCTTGTTTACTACCAGGCACACCAGTATAACCCATGCCGTGGAAACTCGTTCCCCGACGGTCTGCTAGACACATCTCCCTTTTCCCATCATCACAGCTCTTACGGAAAATAAGCAAGTGGGCTAAAAAAATAAGTCAGTGGCACAAAAAAAAAAAATGACTTCTTGGTGCCCTCCTCTCTTGTTCTCCCAGAGCAGCCATTTCTCCTCCACCTAATAAAACACCCCGACAGCTAATTAGCTCCGTCTCATCCCTGCAGTCAACACATTTTGCCTTTCTGAGAGGCTGCTGGTTTCCAGGAGGACCAGCGGAGAGGAGGACTACAGGAGACATCCCTGCCTCTCCCGCTCCCTTTGTACACAGCCACCAGTCCCCGCAGCCCGGGACCAGTGCAAAGCGGGAGAAGAGATAAGGATAAGAAAGTGCCAAGATTTTCAGTCCCTCTTCTCTCTTCCTGCACCCTGTGCTTAACCTCATTTTATGAAATGAGCTGGATGACTTTCATAGGCAAAAGCTGCTTGTACGATGATTTCTATTCCGCTCACTCCCAGCCCTTTTCCTCCACGAGTAAGAGCCGATAACCATCTCTTGCAATTCAATAGGCTTCATATCGTCTCCAGGAAATAATTCAACCCTTTGTGGCTTTCAGAGCAACATTTTGGTATTTTCCCTGGCATCAAAATACTGCTGGATTCTGTTTAAATGGAAGAGAATGGCCAGTCCACATTAGCTGGGGGAAAAGAGAAAGCCAAGGAGAAGAGAAGTCAGCTGCCTGGGAATGATCCGGGTGAGCAGGGCAAAGCCAAGTGTTCCCAGTGGGAAGAACCAGTTCTTTCGCCGTGTGTTAACTGGCCTCCTTCTTTGCCTCACCCTAAAAAGTAGAAGAACTGGGAGTCTGAGCCCAAATCCCTTATTTCAGCAGGACCGGTCCCCACTTCACTCCCTACCAAAATAACCTGCCAAGTTTCTGGTCTGGCACCAGGGTTTCCCCCTCTCCCCTGCCCACTGCAGGGCATCGTCACCATCACACTCCTGCAAAACCAGTCATATAGCTGATAAAGAAATCCCAGATGACACGTAGTAAGAGAAAGCTAGAGGAGGGGACTGGCCAGGCTTCCCAAAACCCATGCCCAAAGTAAAATATGTCGTTGTGCACTTGTCTGGTGCTCTCCCGTGACAGTTTGTTGGGTACAGGAGATCCCTGGATACTGCCAGCCCAGAGTTGGGGTTCCACCCTGTGAAACTTTTCAAGCAGAGGCAGCCTCCTGACTTCAGGTGGAATACCTTCAGCCGGGCAGGACACCCTCAGAAGCTAAGGGGATAGCCCCTGAGCTGGGCTGGGTACCACCACAAAACCCCTGAAACCTTCTCTATGGTGGCATCCAAACGCATTCCCGCGGGGCGTCCACACACCACATCCTCCTGCCTGCCCACCCTTGGTTTGGTGCCCTGTCTCCTCGCTTCGGTGCCCGCAGGCTTCTGCTGGAAGCATCAATGAGAGCAATGTGCAAACAAATGTGGAAAATAATCCCTAATGCCGCAGGCTCGGAGGCCAGAGGAAACCAGAGGATGTTTTCTGGCAAAACAGCAGCAATAAGAGCTGTTCCCTAAATAAATAACGTCTCGGCGCTTACAAGCTCAGCACTAGCAAAGAGGCTGAAGGCTCTGACTACTCTTCCGTAGCCCCCTCCTGGGATGCACTGACACACAAGCCCCTGCCCCGAAGCCATACGCCCAGGTAGGGATGTATGAATTCCTCTTTGCCCAGGAAACGGGCAAAGTTCCCTCAACAGGCAAAATTTCAGGAGTCCTCACCCTTTCCTGTCGCCTTTAGAAAGACGCTTCATTTGGCGATAAAGTAATTAAAGTGCTATCGTCCTCATTTTAGGCAGGAGGAAACGGCACCTGAGAAAGGTTGGGGACAGCTTGGGGACTCCTTGCTGAGCGCTCGGGAAAAAGAGAAGTGTAAGAAAGCTAAGAGCTGGACATGGCTCTCAACAAGACCACCTCAATGCCTGACTCCCCGACCACCTCGTTGGATTACAGCTGCGGGGGAGAGGAGGAGACCATAGGAATGCCCTCTCTCTCCACCAACCCCTCACACACCAGCTGGCTCTGCCCGACCAGGAGGGACCAACGGTGGCCACCAGCATCCTGCCCCAGGTGGCCAGCTCCCATGCACGCCATGCCTCCAAGGGCAGCCCAAAGCCTTCCCACACGAGGGCATCTCACCCTTTAGGTTCTCCCTTTGCTCCAGCCACTCAGCTCTGTCCAGCAGATGGTCAAGAGCTCATTATGAAGCCACTCGGTGGCTACCACACCTTGCACAGAAATGTTATGACAGTTGTCCAGAGGGTTGTCACCGCTGCATATCGCACGCGCTGGGGCTGGTGAGGTGGAGGAAGCCAAGTCCAGTGGCCCATTTGTTGCCTGCCCTGATAGACATCCTATTGATAGCTCCATCTCAGACTGGCCGAGCCCTTTGTACCACTCCGGGACAGCTGCTCCGATGCCAAGAATTCCTGGCGGGCCGGCCAGCCCTCGTGGTGCTACCAGGGAAGCTCCAGTTTCAGCGAAGAATTTGATGGTTGTCTGGCAAGTGTATAAATCATAAGAGTAGCTTTGTTCTGCAGCACTTCAAACCTTTCGGGCTCTCTCGTACGGCCGCGGTTTGCTGGCACTGGCTGCTCGATTTATATAAGCTAAGCTGTGCAAACTCCTGCCATGGGTTCCACCACGCAGAGATGGTGCCCCACCACTGCTCCGAGCCCCGTTTTTGCTGACAGCAGGGCCTTTTTTTTTGGAAAACGTGGGGCCACTTTTTTTTTTTTTTTTTTTTTTTTTTTTGAGATTTCGTTTCACGGGAAACCAGTCCAGGCTTTTGAAAATCGATTCACTTTTAAATAAAATTAGGAGGAGGCTGTAGCCAGGTGCCTAGGAAAAGAGACCCGGGGAGCAAAGCTCTGCCTTTTCCCTTAAAAAAACTGCAGCCCAGCCGGCGCGTGGGAGGTGAGGGCAGGGGGGGATGCAAGGCCACCAGGGGCTGGGGCTGCAGGAATGTTCACAGAATCACAGAATATTCATGGTTGGAAGGGACCTTTGAGATCATGGAGGACAACCACCACCAAAAAAAAAAAAAAAAAAAAAAAAAGAAACAAAAACACAAACAACCCAACCCAACACCACACCCACCCACAGACAGACAAAAAAACAACAATCCCGGGCACTAGAGCATGTCCTGAAGTGCCACGTATGGTGACTCCATCACCTCCCAGGTGCAGGAGTTCCAGTTGGAACAGGGGCAAGCTGTAATTCTTCCCAGTATCTAACCTAAACCTCCACTGCCCCAACTTCATACAATTTCCTCTGCTCCTGTCATCATTCCCTTGGGAGAAGAGGCCAACCCCCACCTCTCTACACCCTCCTTTCAGGGAGC
>JAOQGH010000001.1:76802553-76814117 GCA_025769975.1 Gallinago jamesoni
GAGAAGGAGAAGGAGAAGGAGAAGGAGAAGGAGAAGGAGAAGGAGAAGGAGAAGGAGAAGGAGAAGGAGGAGAAGAAGGAGAAGGAGAAGGAGAAGAACACAAAAAAAACCCCACAAACCCAAATCCCAAGCAAAACTTGGGGGAGTGAACCGGGAAGGAGGGAGGTTTATAGGGAGCTCTGTGCGAGGAATGTCCCAGCTCCTCTAAGAGCCTCTGAAGCCCCTGTCCCCTCTCTTCTCCAGGGCTTGGAGCAACCTGGGCTGGTGGGAGGTGTCCCTGCCCAGGGCAGGGGGATGGAATGAGATGATCTTTCAGGTCCCTTCCAACCCAAACCAGTCTACGATTCTCAGCACCCAGCTCCTCTCTCCCCTTTGGGCTTTCCTCCTGGCAGAGATGCTCCTTGGGTTTGGTGGGTTTTTTTCCCCCAGAACTGCTCCGGCAAGATTCCCAATCCTCATTTTGGCCGCCCTCCTTCCCCAGAACTTCATAAGGTGGGCAAGCGAACCGGGCGAAGCCCATCCGAACCGTAGGCATAAAGGGGCTGGGGCGTTTGGGATTTTCACTATTCCCTCCCCAAGAGCAGGGAAAATTGGGAATAACGCCCCAGCCCCTCCACAGAAGGTGTCTTCTAGGATGGAGGATGGAGGATGCAAGGACACATTGGAGAGCTGGAGGCTCCAGGAACGTTGGCTTCCCCCCACCTCCAGCTTTTCCAGCAAAACGTTGAGGTTCCTTGAGAGATGTGGGGGGAGGAGGCCACCACGAGATCAGAGGTGTGGGCCCCCAGGGCTCACCTGAGTCCACCAAGAGGGGGGGTTCATAACGTGCCTAACAGGACCCCATCCCTTCTGGGCAGAATTAGGGCCTGGGGAGGGTGAGCAGCAGAGGCCATCAGGGAGGACAGACCTGATTTTAGCTTCTGAAGGCCCTGGGGTATCACCCAGCGGTGCCAAGGGGGGGCGGTAGGAGATGCTGACCCCGCTCCCCCTGCCCCCCCTGCCCATGCCACCCGGAGAGGGGACCGCCAAGCGGAATTTAAGACTTTTTGCTCATTTAATGTAAACTCTAGAGGGAGCCTAAGGACAGGGATCAGGCTGGCGCCTCGCTCCAGACATCATTTTCCCTCCATCCAGAGCTGCTCCCCCAGCCAGGGTCCCGGCTCTCATCCCTGCTGCCCCACAATTTTTGGGGGGGGGGGGGGGGAAATGCTTTCTGTTGCCCTTGCTGCGGGTGGAGAGAAGTTGTGCCCAGAAATAGGGGTCCCGTCACACGCCGGCAAAGCCTGGGATGGGATCGGGGTGCGAGGATGGGTTCAGGGGACTTTAAACCCTTGAGAGGCATCTGGCTGGGTGTCCTATTAAGGACACTTAGGGGTGTCCCTCATTTGTTTTAAAAAGTGGGTAATCCATCAGAACTGCCTTCTTTGTAGTAGCACAAGGGGTTGGACCATCCCACCGTGCCGAAGGGCAAGTTATACGGACAGTTACGCCTGCAGAACATGCAGGATAAATTATCAGCACTTAATTAGTCCTCCTTCTCTCCCTCTGCTTCTCACCACCCTCCCCTTGACTTGCTAAAGGAGCAGTTCTTTGAAACGACCCTGATTTTATCTCGGGGAAGAATCTCCTCTTATAGCTCAGAGAATATTTTTTTAAAATTTATTTTTTCTCTCTCCGAGAGAAAGAAGCGTAAACTGCTCTTGAAGCAGGTGAGGCTGGGAGTGTCCTACAGCCAGCAAGGCTTCACCCTTCTGGGTAATCAACTCCTTGATTTTCCCACCGGGGTCGAGGAAGAGGATGTTAATATGCCTTCTCAAAAAAATCTCAAAAATTGCTATCTGTATCCCAGCAAACAACGCTATTGCAGAGGTGGGGCCTAGCTCAGCGAAGGATTACTGGCTGCAAACTGGCTTAATTTCCCCAAACGAGACACACCGTAGGAACAGAAGCATTTTCAAACCAGTAGAACTCCATGTGTGTAAGATTTCCCATTTAAGACATCGTACAGCCCTTGCCTCTCTTCTTTCCCTTTCCCTTTCCCTTTCCCTCTCCTTTTCACCCCCCACCCCCTTTCTTTTCCCACAACCACAACGCAAAACACATAAAATATTTTCAGGGACAAATAAATTGGACCAAGCCCTCAAGTTCCCTGTTGGTTCACCTTCCCAGCAAAAGGACAAGCTCCCTTGCCTTGGCAGCAGCTGTATCATGGAATCCTAGAATCCCAGGTTGGAAGGGACCTCAAGGATCATCAGGTCCAACCTTTCTTGCGAAAAACACGGTCTAGAGAAGATGGCCCAGCACCCTGAATTTTAAAAGTCTCCAATTATGGGGCACCCCCCGCTTCCCTAGCGAGGTTAATTCAGTGGCACCAATGGATTGTCCTCATGGTGACAAATTTTCCTGTGTCCAACTGGAATCCTCCCAGAAGTAACTTGTAGCCACTACATGTCCTCGCCTTTCCTAAATATCTCCAGGGACGGTGACTCTCGGGCTGAAGACCAGCCCCGCTCAGGTGAAATGCTTCAGGGAGCCCCAGCTCCAGGAGAAACACCCCACCGATGTCTTTGGAAAGCCCACCAAGCGTGGAAAGTGCGAGGCCAGAGCCATAATCACGATGAAGTGTCATTGTCACTAGGAGATGAGACAGGTCTCCAGCCGCTCGCCCGGCGACCTACGCCTTTAAGGAAAAGTTTCCCAACAGATGAATTATATTGGGTGGAAATGAGTTGTTCTGGTTTCCTACAAAGCCTGAAGTGAACCTTCCTGGGAAGGGGGTGATATTTTGTAGCAATGTTTTCTCGGGTCCAATTCTTTAGGTTCCCGAGCGATGACACGTTGTACAGCAACGCTCTTGGCACCAGACCCTCATCCGTGAGAAGGGACACTGGCCCCGTTTCTTAAACCCATTCATTAAATAAAAAAACACCCTATGTCACATGTTATGTTCCTCTGAAATGTTTAACATTTTTAGTGCATGAAATCATATGGTGCCTGGATTTTTTGTTTAATATTTTTTTTGTTTAATTTTCTTTTCCAGAATGCAGCACTAACCTCTAACTCAGTTACTGAACGTTGTTGGAAGAGCTTGTTGTTTTTCGCCAGTGTTGTGTTTTGTTTTCATTTGGTAGGGTCCCAACTTTATGCAATAGGCTTTTTCGGAAATAGAGAGAGAGCTATGTACATGCAATGCTTACAACTGACCACAAAGAGGCCGCCCACCAAAAAAATTACCCGACACAAAAACATCTGCATCTGTAACAATTTTAGGCATTCTGGGTGCCATTTACATGAGAATCTAGTATTATTTTTTTTTTTTGTCTTTTTTTTTTTTTTCCCCTATGGGCTATATTAATTGCCTTAGGAACAAGAGGTCTCCAAACATCTTCCTTATATAAACAGAGGGACTGGTCTGGCTACTTTCTAAACCCTTCAAGGGAGATGACCCATCTCACACAGCAAAATGATGGCATTAAGTAACTGACTGATTACTATCAGGGCTCGGGATCCCGAGTTCTGGTTCTGGCTTCCCTGGGTGATGTTGTGCACAAAACTGCAGCTCTTGGCACCTCTCTTTTTCTCTCTCTTGGCACCTCTCTCTTTCTCCCCGCTTTTCCTAATCTGTTTTAGACTTTAAGCTGTTGGAAAGGCTCTGTTTGTACGGCACAAAGGGGCTTCAATCTCAGTCAAGGTCTCCAAGGTGGCAGGGTAATTACAGATGTAACAGCACCCATTACACTTCAAGCTTTACTGTGAATCAGCCCAGCTGATTAACTGGAATCCCAAGGAATTCCAGGATGCAAAAGGCAGGGTGTTCACCCACAGTAAAGGGATTGTTACACAGAAAAATTGGAAGTGTGCTCTCCAAGAAAAACGTTACGAGAGAGGTGACAGGCACTTCAAGGCAGAAGAAACCTTCTCACCCCAGTGACCCCACACTGGAACCAAGCATTGTCTATTAGGGGATACCACCTAGGGGGGAAAAAAAATCACACAACCAACTCTCTAAGTCTCTAAGTTGCTCTGCATATCATGTTCAAGGGGATCCTTCCCCTTTTCTCAGCCCTCTGAGAATTTGTTGCCCACCTCCCCATGTCTCCCCAGATGTGCTCTACCACCCTCCATCCCCACCGCTGTTAGTCCCGGGACAGCTCACTAAACCAAATTGCCAAGGGGCTGCCATCAGTGCTCCTAACCCCATCCATGGCTGATCTAAACCCTGCCTCAAATAGTAGGGTAGGCTGGCAAGCCAAAAGGGCAAAAAATATTTCACTGTAGCAAGACTGGGTCCATAATTCCATCTGTTTATGGGAAAGGTGGAAAAAGAGAGCCCTTGTATTTACCAGCATGTGTTCTGGGGTTTTCCTCCCAAGGAGTTAAACGTTTCTGGGAGCAGAGGGCTAATCTGCTGTGGTTTTTTGACTCTAACAAGCTGCCCC
The DNA here is from genome assembly GCA_025769975.1 of Gallinago jamesoni. NCBI lineage: Eukaryota > Metazoa > Chordata > Aves > Charadriiformes > Scolopacidae > Gallinago > Gallinago jamesoni. Next base: position 76,806,993 of record JAOQGH010000001.1, read on the forward strand.
CGGTTACTCCCTTTGTTCTGGGTGCCAGCAGCTAAACTGGGCCATCTCTGAGAATGCAAGTACCTGGAGGCATCACTTTAAAGGCTTTGTCACCTTGTTATCTCCGGGTTGAAAAGCTTCTGAGAGCGACTTTCACTCAAAAGGTTTTCAAAGGACAAAGTCAGCATTGCAAATATTGCTGGTTATATTTAATAGCTTACTTGAGTGGCAGCAACAAAACAGAGCTGATACTCTGAGAGACACGGGCCCGGGCAATTCTCCTTTTCTGCTGTTGTCCCCCACCCCAAGTCTGCACCAGAGAGGTGGGAAATCACAGAAACACCAAAAGCTACGGCCTCACGTCGATAACTACTCTACCGACCTCTGTAACAAGGTCCTAAAATAAGTTCTTCTGTCCTAGTGGTCTCCAGTATTTGCAAGCCCTGTGTGAACTCTTAGACCTCCTTTGCCCTTCCAAAGCAACCAAAACTACCAAAAAAAAATAAGCCAAACCCTGTGGGTTTCTGAGTACCTTTTGACCCCACAGCACTCCATTGTTTCAAAAGAGCCTTAAGAACCTTAGAATCATAGAATCGTTCTATGATTCTATGATCTACATGATTTAAAGTCATAGTAGGTGCCACCAGTGCAATTTGCATTCGTTCTTCTAATGCAGCTTCTCGGGTCAGCAGGGAGCCCTTTCTAACATGCTCCTTGCAAGTCTTTGGAGCAAACCATGAGACCTTGCTAGACCCTTTCCTTCGGGTTGCCTCACTCTGCTGTGGTCGGGTTCCTCAGCCCAGGTTAGAAACAAAAAACCCAACTCTCAGCACTCGTTAAAAGAGGCTAGTCAGCCACCCACCAGGCCAAATTAAGCCTGCTGGGAACTCAGGGCCAACTCCTCAAAGGCATCCAGGTGCCTAAAATACCTTTGAAAACCTGTCTCTAATGCTCTAGAAGATGGTTGGCAACAAGCCTTCTCAGGGTGCCTGGTGGGGAGGTGGAGGCTGGGCTCTGGCACAGATATGGCTCTGCGGGCGCAAGGTCGCTTCAGGGTTTTAAAACCGATGAGGTTTCCAAAAAAATACGTGTTGGGGTTCTTTTTAATCTCTTTCACTTTTTAGAGACTTATTCCTTATTCCCAGGTACCCAGAACTCATTTTACTGGAAAGGAAAGACCCAAAACTCTCAAGCAGGGCTTCAAGACCTTTAAGACAAAGCACTGATGGACACAGCAAAATAGCAAGAAGCGCTTGCACTGGGACCTGAGGTCCTCTTTGGCTGCACAAGTGAAGAGATGTCTTCAGCTCTCAACATTTATCTTCTGGAGAAGGATTTGGGAAGACTACTTCCACCGTCCCATTCTCCGTAATAATTTCAGCAAGAGCACAGAGCTACATCCTTTTTTTTTTTTTTTTCCCCTGTGAAAACTGTTTCAATTTAATGGAACTGGTTTTAGGTTGGCACTACCCGTTCTGCGGACACACTTCTAACAACATTTTTACAAAAGCCATTTGGTTCTTCTTACAAATCACTTCTTTTTTTTTTTTTTTTTTCAAGGGTGATTTAGTGGAATCTTTCAGTAAGAACAGCAATATCTCCTACAGCTCTCTTGCCTCCCTGCAAATTATTGGTAGAAAAAGCTGATGATAATGCCTATAAACTCTTCTTCTTTTGTGCATTCAAATATCAGGCATCCGTAGCTTGGGGCCCGGAGCTGGTTGTTTCTGGACAATTTTACAGGGTTTGTGTTTAATTAATAAGTAATTTGATTCTTGGCCTTTTCAGCTTCTAACAAGCGATAACAGCCTACGCTTCAGAAAGTCAAGTAGGATGCTTTCTTTTCCCCAGCAAGTACTTAGCTCTAGGTCTGGAAAAGGGCCAGAGCACACAGGGACACTGTTCTGCAGTAACATTTTGTACCTAATTAAAAAAAAAATAACAACAACAACAGCCGCCTCTCACATGAAATAAACCCTCTTTCTTTTCCTTCTTCTCTAAACACACAAATATTCGTTTATTCGTTATCCTTTCTGTCTAAATGCTGGGGGTCGGTCTCTTCTCCCAGGTCACAGGAGATGGGACAAGGGGCAATGGCCTCGGGGAGTCCCTGCCCTGCAGCCCACGTTGCAGACAGTGGTGAAGAGGGTATTTCTGTGCAAGACAAGCAGATGAGCTGTTTTCAGGAGGTGCGGGGTTGTTGGATCCCACGGCCTTCCGTGATGTGAGTGGACGTGTAAGGAAGAGGTCTGCGCCCTGAGCAAGGATCCGACTGGGCAAGGGATAGGAAAGGCTGAGATGAAGAGTGCTGGCCTGAGACCTGCCTCTCTCGGGGCCTGTGGAAGTCACCACTGGTGGGTGCTGCAAGCTCCCCTGATAACCATGGAACTGCAGCACACGCCTGTCTCTGCACAAGCTCCAAAACCCACTGGAGGAGGAGCTGGAGGGGGTGAAACCTCACTACGTTGCGGTAGACAGTCTGTTTGGGATGCCCAGCTCGGACGGGTGAGCCTGTGCCATTCCAGCAGCCAGCTCTGGGCTCCAGGGGAGATAGATGCTTATTTCCTCTCAAAACCCACAGCCATGAAGGTACCCGAGCTCTTCCTTTCCTTTCCAATCCTTTCAAATCACAGCTGTATCCTCTGCCGCAGAGGGAGCTTATACAGCACCCCCATTTCACCCCCATCCTACCTGCAGGCCACCCGACATGGTCTCCTGGGTCCCCCAGCCTTCACTTCCCTCATCGTCCCTCGAGGTTGTTTCATGTTCAGGGCCTGAAATTTAGTTATTTTTTAAACTGATATAAATGCTATTCGTGATCTCCGTCTATTTCTTCATTTTCATACTTAATTGCACCATGCCAAATGAAGAGGAGGACTTGCAGACTCTGGGACAAGCAGCTGAACAGCCTTGTCTGGATGATGATTTTCTAGCCACGTGGTGTAGTCATTTCCCTAGAAACAAAGAAGATAGAGGGCAAGAAACTGAGTAAAGAAGCACCAGAGTTAAACCAAACAGCTCCTAGAGCATCCTTGTTTTACACAGCTAAGTTTTTTTAATCTGAACACTTGGGTGTCTCTATTGCTGCTGATACACCCCCCCCCTTTCTTCTTATTCCTGTAGAGTATCTTCTTGCCAGCTCCTGCATCACTTTCTGGGAACAAGCTGAATTCTCCTGGCAAGTGGAAGAGCTCATCGTTTGTCAGCTAGCAGTCCACGGGGGTGCAATTAGCATTGGCTCGTCACTTCTAGGACAGTTTCCAGTGGCCTGTGAAAATCACAGTGGTCACAGGATTCAAGCCACCTCATTTTAGCTGCCTAATATGGGATTGCTAGTCCAAACTACTCACTTCCCCGGAAAATGGAGCGCCACCAGAGGACAGGTCATCCCTCTTCCCTTGGACACCAGCAGCTCAGGGGAGGTGAATCACCCTCTGGATACGCCTGTGTCTGTTCCCTGTCTGCAGAGAGCACCTCTGAGCCTAGTTCAGACTGGATGTGAACTTCTAGTCCGTCCAAAGTTAAGGCAGTTGGGTCCTACCCATCGTGCTGGCATCTCCCCGTGGTTTCCATTTGCAGCAGATGCTGAGAATACACGAAATGCTTTCCTAATGTCGGCATTCCCGCGTCCGCAATCACGGTAATTGCCTCGGTGAAGTTTTGCAACTGCGACCGAGCAGGAAGCCATCTGCAAAGGAATCCCTCTGGTAAGATGCGGCCCCTACTCTGAAAGTGCTCGAAAAGCCCCAGCGCGTTTCTTGGGCTAAAGATTAAAAAAAAATTAAAAAAAATAAAGGTCAGGCTCCTGCAGCAATATGGAAAGTGTCCAGAATGCACTCCAGTGATCCGAGGAGCAGACTGACTTTTGCTTCGGGACTGCGCTAATTAAATGCTGCTAACTACATCTGAAGAGCATTAAGTCTAATTTAAGGCCCTTTCTGAGCTCCAGGGCAATGTAGGCTTGTCCTAAAAAAAAAAAAAAAAAAAGAAATTACCGACTGCTGACAACAGGTGTCAGCAACAGAAGCGGCTGGACCAGGGCTGAATGTGAATTAGCTGCAAGTGTAGACAAGGACAAACTCCTTTCAGGGCTGTCTCTGGAGCCAGGCTGAAGACCTCTCTGGAAACGTGGAGGAAGGAGGGGAGCAGAACAGATCCGCTCCGGAACAGTCCCGAGTCCAGCTGCCCCTGCCAATGTCTGCAGATAACCAGCACAGCTCTAATTTTTGCGGTGTAGATAAGGTTTGTTTTAGCACCACGCGTGCCAAAAGTACCTCAGGTTCCCCTGGGAGTTGTTGGGTGGCAGCCAAGGGGAACATTTTGCAAAGAGCACCCGCTCCCTTCCTCTTACTTCTTCCTCCTGCCCTGCAGGGCTTCCCCAAGTGAGGGACCAGGTGTCTTGCTCCTCTTTCCCATTTTTCCAACCTCATTTCACCCACGCTTCTCCTTCCCTGTGTCCTCAGGTGCGTACGTCCCACTCTGTGCATCCATGTCCTACAGGAAAGGTCCTACAAAGGTCTCCTCTACCCAAGAGGAGCAGAACGCCATCGGTCCCACCGGCCCTTTCGCTGCCAGCTATTTTTCCTGCTGCCTCCTACGACGTCCCTCTCGTCGTGTTTCTTTAACAACATCCCTTGTCTCTTCTTCTCCCCTTTGCTCTTAAATATACATTTAAGATGTTTTGTTTCCATGCCCTTTCTTCTGGCTAATTTATCCCATATGTGTGCATGACTCTTCGCATGAAATGCTTTTGCCCAAGTCCTTCTTTGTAGCCAGATTTTTATGTTTCGGTTTTATTTTTAATATCTTTTTGCCATCGTGCTCCTTTTCTCCACTGCTTTCAAACCCAGGCCAGTTTAACCCTTCCGGGCAGCCCTTCCCCACTTCCACAAGTACAAATATCAATTTGATGTGGCCCCTCATCTTCTCTTCCCCATCTGTCCACACATTGTCTTTCCCTCCCTACCAAGAGAGCAAGAAAAACGGGTTTGCCGCTGGTATTTATTAACAGAACAAAACCAACAGGTTTAAATTCCTCTGGGCTTAGGTGTTTTTTTTTTTGTTTTGGTAAAGAGAAAGGGTAGGGGCAGGACCGACAGCGGAGGACACACACCCAGGCTCAGTGCTCCTGCTCTTCCACGGGCACGGGGAGGGAAGAGGGAGCAAATCCAGACTCGGTGACAAGGGAGGGCAGTTTCACCCATTTCAAAAGAGTCGCACCCATTTACACCCACTCCAAATTAACATCCCTATATGTTTTAATTTACCCTCATATCTCCTATTAGAATAATTTCTCCTCTGACTCCCGTTACGAAATGAAAGTTTTGCCAGGGGTTAAGGGTGTTGGACGAAGCTCACAGGCTTTCTCCATTTATAAGTATTCAGCACTTTCACAGAGGTTAGATTTCAGGGAAAGGAAAGAAAGAAAATTCCTGCTCCTGATTTGTGACAAAGCTGTATGATGAGCTATGACCCATACCCAGGCCCAGAATAAAGGCCTTCAATTCTGTATCAAGAAAAACAATTTCTTGATGTGAGGTTGAGCATATGCTCAACTTTCTTGACTTTCCACTGACTTATAATTTCTATTACGTTTGTAGGATGCCTGTGCTTAACACTGACTTCAGAAAGCTTGAAGGTGTAAAAGAGAAATGGTGGCAACGGGCAGAAATTTGGAGCATCGTTGGTGTCAGTGTGGAATTGATGTAGCCATCTTCTTGGACATCCCACATCAGGAAGACTTAACTTGCGTCTTAGATGTTTTCCATTTCTCCTTTTAGGAGCTAGAGGTATCTAGCTAAAGAGTGGCTAGAAAGACTCACTGAGTGGACAAGGCTGTTGCTACGAGGCCACTAAATTTCCATGTTTTCCATGCAATGGGATTTGCCACTGCAGATGGCAAATTTCGCTTGGAAAGAATGAGTCTGAACTCATTTGTGTCTGAACTCATTCAAATTCACCAAATGTGTTGACTATAAGTCTAAGAGCAGAAAAGTTTTCTAAGGGAAGATGATTCATCTTGACTTGGGAGTTCTCCTTCCATGCCGTATTTTATTCTCTTTATGTTGGTTTGCTTTTTTTTTTTTTTATACAGTACTTCAGATAAATCAGAGTGTTTACCACCGAGAACATGCAAGTTTGAGTACTGAGATCATACCACCAAGCCTTGTTGTATCCTAAAGGATCCAGTTAAACAAACACCTAAACACGCAATGGAATAATTGTTCCTTTGTTTCAAAACCCACTGCCAACTCCAATGTTCCTACCTTCTGCCATAATTCCACGCTTTCGTGCATCCTCCTGACATGGGGTGGCGAAGACCGTGAAGATCTTCTACATCAGTTTCACAGAGTACTTTGTTTTTTTAAAGGCTGGTGGAATTTTCTGTGATGAACGTCCCTATTCGTAGCAAACGTCTATACCCTGGCGTGTTGATGATGACCGTGGTGAGGCTAAGAGCGTACCAGTCAGTTGAAAGGTCCATCTAGCTCAATTTCCTGTCTCTGACACCTGCTAAAAGCAAATGCCTAGTGAATAATGTATGAACAGAGCAAGCGTGTAACACCATTTCCCAGGAGCATTCTCCCAAACTCTAATGATTTGAAACTCAGGAATTTCCCGGTGTTTTTGTGTTTAATAACCCAGGGTAGATTTCCCTTCTGCAAACTTGTTGAATCACAGCTTGAGATTGTGTGAACTCTCAACACCTACATCTGCTGGCGAGGAGACCCAGGGCTTCACTGTGCACGATGGGAAGAACCGCTCACCCTTGGTTATTCCGAGATGTCACCCTGGTGGCTTCTTTGCTTCGTACTGGAGGAAACAGTGAATAATCACCCCCACCAAGACATACGTGGGTTTATATCCAAGCCAAAATGAACCACTTCTGACCACAGCCTGTGCTCTTAATCGTAAAGGCTGTGTGGTGGTGTTGATACACCTGAGGGACGGGATGTCATCGAGAGGGACCTGGACAGGCTGGAGAGGTGGGCTCAAGTGAACTTCATGAAGTTCAACGGGAGCAAATGCAAGGTTCTGCACCTGGGCCGGAACAATCCTCAGTGTCAACACAGACTGGGGGATGAGGGGTTAGAAAGCAGCCCTGAGGAAAGGGACTTGGGGGTGCTGATGGAGGAGAAGCTGGCC
>JAOQGH010000001.1:76878133-76890647 GCA_025769975.1 Gallinago jamesoni
GCACTGCCAGCTCATGGTGAGCTTCTCATCCACCAACACCCCCAAGTCCTTCTCCTCAGGGCTGCTCTCCAGCCATTGTCCACCCAACCTGTATTTGTGCCTGGGATTGCCACGTCCCAGGTGCAGGACCCTGCATTTGGCTTGGTTGAACTCCATGCAGTTTGCACGAGCCCACCTCTCCAGCCTGTCCAGGTCCCTAAAAACCTACAAACCAATCCAGTCAAACTGACCATGGCTGGGACAAGGAACATCACTGTCCCCAAAGCATGCTGACTGTAGACAGTAACTAACAATAACCAGCTATGGCTGCTGTTCTCTGTGTCACTTTGGAGCACGTTTCTCTCCTCTACAGTTTTGAAAATCTGCTGGGGAGACAGGGGAGAGGTGGAAGTTCCTGAAATGTGCATCCTTCTCCATCCTTCCCCCAGGCAAGCTAAGAGCTGCCTGGACATTGCTAGAGCCAACCTAAGAATGCTTCCGTGAGCTCTCCCAGCTCCTGGCAGCCTTCAGAAAGTGGCTCAAGGAGCAAAACCTGAACCTGTCCCAGGCAGGATTAATGAACCAGGGGCTCTGCTGGTGCTCCAGAGAGGGATTTGCACCCTGACACAACCACCTCCCCACCAAATCCATCTCATGTCCTCTGGGAGCAGAAGGGGTCATCGCCGCCTCCCGAAGGCTCGCTGCCCCCAAACTGGGTGCAGTGTTAGAGCCGGTGTCCTCGCTGTCACCCCAGCATCTTGCATCAGCAGTGTCCCCATCGTCCCTCTGGGGGCTGGGGTTTGGCATGCAGCCACCGCGTCCCCCAGGGAAGACAAAGGGCCTGAGCCCCGCTGCCGGCACTTCAAAGGGGTGACGCCATTTGGGCTCTTCCCAGCGAGACAGGATTCAAGCAAAGGGCTGAAACGCTGCACAAATAACCCCAGAGTTTATCACACAGTGGGGGGGGAAGAAATTACCATACCCGTGCAAGTAAGAAAATCTGGGGTCCGTAGCAAGTGACAGATGACGGCTATTTTTATAACAGACATAGGTAATAACCTCACTCCCATTTTTTAAGAGCAAACTCAGAGGTGAGGGGAAACAACAGCCAATATGTATGTGGCAAGACCTGGTGTCCCTTCGCAGGGTTTGTCCAGCATTTGTTACTTTTTCGTTTGAAATCATTTCCTCCTTTTTTTTTTTAATAAATTTTTTTACAACGGTAAAGAAGTTGGATTTCTAACACCACGTTACGCTCCAGCCACAAGGCTGTGCTCCCAGAAATATATTTCACTGAATTACTGAATTTCACTGAGTTTTTAGAGTTGGAAGGGACCATAGAGATCATCCAGTCCAACTCCCCTGCTGAAGCAGGATTGCCCAGAGCTAGAGCACGTTCCTCAGGACGGCATCCAGGAGGGGCTTGAAGATCTCCAAAGGGGACTCCATGACCTCCCTGGGCAGCCTCTGCCAGGGCTCTGCCACCCTCATGGTGAAGAATTTTTTTCTCATATTCGAGTGGAACCTCCCATGTTCCAACTTGTGCCCGTTATATATTTTATACCTGCGGTAACATTCAATCCACCAACTGAGTGCTCTGCCCATCTCAAAACTGACTTGAGTTTCCAAACTTTGTGCCCAGCTCTCTGACACAGAAGTTCCTTGTTTTGCTGCTGGAGATTTGTAATGCTGGGGCGCATAAAGGACCGATGGATAAGCACGATATGCCCATCAGCATTTATCCTGGGGGCTGTGAGAACATCGGGCGAGGGTGTTTGATCAGTTGCTCTAAGCACCCCTGTGACCTTTTGGGCTCTGTAAGAACGGAGTCATCAGTTATTAACCCTGCCATAAGTTATTCATATAAGTAACTTTCAGATAAAGCCTGACCTTGCTTCCTTTGACCTAACTCCAGCAGGCAGTCCCAGGGTAGGAAATGATTTCCCTACCAAAGGCAGTGGGAGCCTTTTTATTGATTGCAATGAGACTGCCATCAGGCTGAAAGCCAGCCTGCCCGTAGCACTTCCCGGCTGTATTTCCCTTGCTGCAGCCATTTGATTGCATCTTTTGGAGGCAACAGATGGACCTGATTTCCCAGCCATCGTTGTCAGCCAGGCTTGACCAGAGGGGTGTGAACAAGGATAATTAGAGCGTGCAGAACTCCTACGCCAGACGCCAGATTCGTTGAACCAACTCCATCACAGCATAGGCAAGTCTCTACATGCTTAAAAAAGGAAGCGTGAGAAAGAAGTGTGTAAGACAAGAAGGTCATTGGGGCCTCGTGTGGGTTCAAGATGTGTAGGGAAGTCCCTGGCCCTCTTTCACCAAAGCAGAGACAAGCCGCTGACTATAACAAGGCAAGGATTTTACAAAAAAATACCTGAAAATAGCCAATATATTAAATGTGAACATGTAAAAATGCTTATGGGAGAGTTTTTCCAGTTTCGATTTTCTTCCTGGGAAAACTCAAGAAGTCCGTGTTAGTAATTATTAAAAAATATATAAAGTAAAAGTTTCTTTATTTGCCTGGGCCAAGTGAGAAGCTTTCTATGTTGACCAGGTTGACAAGGGCTCTATCAACATCTAGTTTTTAATTTCCTTTTTCTTCTTCTTCCATTTCCCTAAGCATAAGACAGAGTTCATCAGAATTTGGCGCAGGTTTGGGGAATATATTTAAGCGTTGCTCTTTTCAACATAGAAGCTTATGTCAGAAGCAAATCTATCATCCCATGTTCAGGGCTGGACATGACCCTGACCTGCCTTAAGGGGGTGTGCAACCAGGGCAGGTACCACAGCATCTAAAGTCCACCTCCTCCTCACTCCTGGCCATATCCCTGTAGAGTTAGGCTTAGTCTAAAGAGGAATATTGCATTTTACAGTGGTGGTATATATCCAGTTCACAGTTCTGCTGCCCAGCAGAGTGAGGCTGCTTATAAAGCTGGGTTAACTCTGTGGGAAACCAATCCTGCCTCTAGATAAGCATGTTAAACTTATAAAGAGTTCTTCTAGAAAGAGCCTGCAGTGGCCCACTCTTCTTACCTGAAGGTAGGTAGATCAAAGAAACGTGGAGGTTAAATGGTGGATCCCAAGCTACACGTCTGTGGCGTCAACCAAGGCAGGAATTTAGGATGGATGTCTTCTTGCCCAACCCCAACGCTGCCTTGCCTTCAGCCCCCCGGGACTAGTGACCCTTCCCTACTGAGCTTCAGAGCTTGGTCCTGCTGAACAAAATGGAAAGGCTCAGGATGGATCAGAGCTTGGCCTTGGGCATAAATCACAGCTGCTTCCCCACAGCCTGACCCTATAGACTCAGACCCTGTACACGCCGTGTGGGCTACCCTCAGCCATAAGGGTCCCCATACACCGAAGGCACAACTTGTCATGTGTTTTGGTTTGTGCCTATTACCTGATATCTCTTTGTATGATTTATTTTTCTGCCCTCTCCCCCCCCCCCACCTTCTTCCCTCAAGCAAACTTTCTAGCACTGAATGCACAGAGTGCCTTTTTGTCCCCAGGCAGGTGTCAGCTGGGGGACCTGACATTCCTGTCCAGGTTTGTCACTGGATTCATTGACGGGAATAAAAGATTCTTTAATGCCAGGAATGTGACAGGTGTCAAAAAATGAGTGTGAGATTTACTTGCAGCTCTGGTGAAACAAACGCACAATTCAAAACAGAACAACGCTGAGCTCAAATCACTTTGCCCTGTGAAAGTAGTTCCAAAATAATCACCAGCAGCTGTGGCTCTGGCAACCATTGACATCTGATTTGGGGTAACCTGAGTCACTCGGGACAGACGAGAAAACACTTAGGTCTTGTTGGAGAAACAAACCTCCAAATAAAAAGAACAAGTGATGTTTTGGGCTCTCTGGAAATGCTGAATTAGGTGTACATCCTCACCCCTCTTCCAGTTTATCAATACTGAAATGATGTACCTGGGTTTTATAAAGGTTAGTTTAATTCAGCAGCTACTGGAGTAGATAATGCAAGCTAAGCTCATGAGAAACGACTATCACCACGTATTTCGAGCCTTAATCCTTATGTGTATAAGGCAAGAAAGAGAAAATGAACTCCCAAAACAACTCTTGGGTTTTTTGCCTTCTTCCAAAACATCATTGTGCAGTTGCCACTGCCAAAGGCTGCATCCCTAAATGAGAGGAACAATTGTGTGGGTCAGTCCAGCAGTCTCCATGGCCCTGTGCAACGCTCCACCAACACAGGTGTTGGGTAGCCTTCCTTCATTCTCCTTCACGGTCAGTGAAACCAAGTTTGAAAGAAGGTGAAAAGTAAGATTTTCTCTGACATGGCTAATCACAGGGAGGAAAACAGAAAAAAAAAAAAAAAAAAAAAAAAAGCTGACTTGCTGGGAAAAATCAGCAAAGTTTGAAATACACAGTGTGAAATAACTGGAATTTAAACTGATGTATGGTCAAGCTGCCATTACCATTGCCATCCTCTTCCTGGGCAAGCATCTCTTGCAGATGTATTTGGAAAATCACACTCCCACTCCAAACTTTATAAAGTTATAATCTTGCTTATGAAGATACCTTTCACTGAACCCCAGCACCATACTTTGTCCAAGACTTCTCCCAGCCTCCAACTGTTCATGATTTTCTGAAGGTGATGTGGTTTATTGGTTTAGGACAGTTTAGATCTGTTCAGCACTCTTTTAAACATTTGCTCGATCTCCCCTCAAATTCACATGCAATTTTTCAGCCTCTATGTCCTTTGGCAAGGAGCACCATGGAGCTACACCCACACTTTGAGGAAACAACCCCTTCTGCATATTCTGAATCAGGTTCCTTCATCTGATCCCCCCTTCCAAGGTCTTCTATTGGAAGATGAACAAAAAGACCTTATTCAGACTCCCCATATCATTCACTCTATCAAATCTGCCCACAGCATACCCATTTTTAACTGGGTAAAACAGTCCTAGTCTATTATTTGAACCATATTTTTTTTATATAGAAGCTGGTTTGTATTTCTGATTTGATTCTCAGGCTACCTGCTTGACTGTGTGCAACGTAGCTTAAAAATATAACATATAGGAAATGAAACTATACTGCAGTCATTACTCTGAAAAAACTCTGCCTATTTCAGTCTTCTTCCTTTAAAGTAGCTTTCAATAAGCAGCTGCAATTTTTTTCCACTGCCTTAAAGAGATAAAATAAAAAAAATATATAAATATACTTGTCTTTCTCCACTGTTTACTGGGGGAAAACAAAAGAAAGCATCCAGCCTTTGTGTCAGCCTTTGTTGGTTCAGCTTCCCATGCACCTAACGACAAATCCTGAAAGAGCAGAAATCCACACCCCGAACAATTTCCTCGGTCACCTTACTGAGGCAGAAAGTTTGTCAGGGCTAAATGATACATTCCTTCCTTAAACTTACAGCGTAATATAAGTTTTAGAGCCATCGGGCTTCTGTGGGACAAATGTTTGCAGGGCACTGCTCACTGAGATTTGGGGAGAGTCGTTATTACCCTGCCTGGCTTAATGAGTTGTATGGGGCAGAGAATATAAAGAACTGGTGTCGTTCCCCATAAAATAAATTTTTAAAAGCTGTCCAGTGCTAAATAGAGGGACCAGACACTCTGATTACTCTTTTTTTTTTTCTCGAGTTTCTGTACCTACGCGGGAATGGTTTTTTATTTTTTTCTTAAAAAAAAAAAAAAAAAAGAAAACACAAATTCCGAAAGGCAGCTAATTAAATATTCTCTCCACCTTCTTCTCCTTCAGTCGCTCCCTTTCTTTCAATCAATCGGCAGGGTCCCATGGCGACCACGCTGGAAGAAAAGCATCCTCTGTAGCAGCCGCCCTTCGCCATAGCAACCGGGACGTCAGCGCCGGCAGCCGAGCCCCGCAGTAGGCCGAGGGGCGGCACTGCCCCCGGGGGGTGCCCTCCCCTGCTCCCCGGGGGCCTTGGGGGGGGTCAGGAAGGGGGGGTGAGATGGGGGGAACCCCGCGGGAGCGGGAGGTTTGGGATGGGGGGGGAGAAGGCAGCCCGGTGCCCGCCCCGTCGGGGCTCGGCGCCGCCGCTGTCCGTGGTGCTGACGGGCCCCGCGCCGACGGGGCGGGCATCCCCCCCCGGGGAGCGGGGAGGAGGGACCCGAGCGGGTGGGAAAGGAGGGCCCGGGGGGGTCTGTCTCCCGGGGAGGGCCAGCCACATGATCCGCATCCCACATGACACAGAAAGGGGCCGGTGGCAGCAGCCGGGTCCTACCAAACGCCTTATTATTTTTTTATTTTTTTTCTCTTTTTTTTTTTTTTCCCCCTCCGGCAAAGAAGAGGGGGTGGGCTGACCCCCGTGCCTCCCCCTCAACCAGATTTCCAAATATCCGGGCAGAGGCAGGGGCAGATGTGACTGCTCTCCCAGCTTTCCAGCACCACTGGCACCTGCCAGGGGTGCCCGCCTTGGGATTACGGACAGGAGAGGAGGAGGAGGAGGAGGAAGAGGAGGAAGAGGAGGAGGAGGAGGAGGAGACCAGCGCCTCTGGGATTATGCTCTGGAGCAGGTAGGTGGAGGGATGGGTGCTGTGCCCAAGGGTGCTGCGGCTAAAGGGGCAGTTCTCTGCAGGGACAAGCAAGATGGTCTTTCCCAGTCATTTCTCTCCCGAGGATTTACTTACATTGCCTTTAAAATCCTTGGGTTTTAGCAAGGAGGACTCATTCCTCAGCAAATGCTCTGCGGGGCTCGAATTTGAAGCTGATTCTGCCAAAAGCAGAGGGGTGTGTGGAATTCCTGCAGAATGACAATGTATATTTTCTGCATAAATCCACATTCTGTATATCTATACTCATTATTTTTAAATGATGGCACTTTTTTCGTGTGTCTGAAAGCAATCCCCTGACACGATCAGGCTGATGAAAGCAGAAAATGACTTTTACTGAGATGGAGCAGACCAATCTGCCCCACCTGGGTTGGTTTTTTTTTTTTCTCTCTAGATACATTCAAACAGCTTCTTCCTTCCTGATGTTAGTGCACTGAAAGAGCTGCTTTTGCGTTTTTCAGTCATTAATGTGAAATCATCCCTTCTGAAAGCATTGTCTCCCTTTTGGTGTGTGGGTGCCTGGATGCAGCCACTTAGGGACATACCCCGGGTACAGTAACCTTTCCCTGTCTGTAGCCAGCAGAGGCAAGAAGGCTATTGCTATTCTGGTTTTGCTAATTCCGGCACATTCTCTCTAAGAATGCGTAGCAATATTTTTCATTTATCCAGCTGGTTTCCAGCATGTCAAACAGCATGTTGCCTCCACGGAGTAATGGAGAAGTCAAGCTGCTTTCTGCTTTCGGAGGGCCATTTGTGAGCATGAGGCAGGACTCGTAGCCAGTTCTTTCTGGCAAAGGTTTTCAAACGTGGTTCTTCGAGGTTTGTTGTTAGAGGCACTGTTAATGACTTAAACAAGTGCCTTGATTTGCAGAAAAACTGGATGCCAACCCAGAGGCGTCCTTAAAAGCTTGGGTGTCTAAATATGGATTTTGGAAGCTTGATTTATGGGTTTATTTTAAACGTCCTGGTCTCAGATGAGTCACTAAGAGGAGGAATTTCTATACCTTAGACAGCTTAGTTTGGGAAGCTCTGCTCCTCAGCTTAAAGTGAGAGCTTGCAGACTCTCACGCCCCCGCAGTTCTCTTGCGAAGCCTCTGTTTGCAAAGCTGTGCAGTGCAATTCCCTCATCTGGGTCACACCATAGGAGCTCCATCTGCATTTCCCTTTGCAGCCCCACCAGGTCTTCTCCCTCAGGTGTTTAACAATGTAGAGAGCAGTTGCAATCAGATGACGCAGATTAAACCCCTGACATCCCCACGGAAAGTCTGCTCGCTCTCCCCACCCCAAACACAGCTCTTCCAGAGCCGAAACATGACGCAGTTCTTGAGTGTTTGGGATTTCTCCATTCCTGCAGCTTCCATCGTTCCCTAGACTTTCCCTCTGATAAGAAGCCAACACAGTTTTTGCAACTGGCACCCTGACCAAGAAGACATCTCCAATTCAGGGGTTACCAGCAGGCCAGTTTCTTGCCTCAGTGGCTTCCTCTAGCCTGCTTTTGTCCTTCCTGAGCCTAGCTCAGCTGAGACATCCCTTCCAACAATCATCAGGCATTTCCAACCTACCTATGGGCTTTGCATGGCCTTCAGCTGTCCCAGCTTCTCCAGCAAAGTCTGTATAGGAAGACTATGAAATGCTCCCACTAATGGCCATATCCTGTGACCAAGGCCCATGAGAATGTCCTCCTACACTCAGCCAGGTCTCCTCTTCTTATTCCTATCGGATAAGTCCTTCTGGAAGGATCTTCCAATCTCTGGCAGCTCTATCCCCAGCACGATTATTAGCCATCAGTGCCACCCCACCCTGTCACTACGTCTGGCATGTGAGCACTAGGTCCACGTTACTGAGAAGGTTCAAGAGCCATATGTCATGTGCAACACCAATTTTTGTACCACTGTAAAAATCCTATCATCATTAACTTCTTCTGTACTGAGAAAGCAGCTTTCATGAGATTCAATATCAAGAATCCATTTCTAGATGACCTTTTCATATAGAAGCAACCAAAACCATCCTAAGGTTTTCCCTGCATGGGGGAGAGGACACTCAGTGGGGAAAGGGGGAGAGTTTCCAAGCCACGGGCAGAGAAATCAGCCAAGTGTGAGATTCACCCCAGCTTAGCTGTCAACACCCACCATGACAAACCAGTGCTGGTAACCACTGTGTTCCTCACATCAAGCAGAAGAGCGTGGTGTGCTGTGGGCAATGCTTGGTGTTGCCAAAAAAAGGAATGTAAGCGTGTGGGAGAGAGTATCTATGGTTTTATCTCTGAATCAGGAAAGGGTCCAACCCAGCCTCATCCAAGGACAGACTCAATCCCCATTAAGGAAGGCAAACAGCCTGCAAAGGTGTATTTCCACATTCTCCACGCCTTTGTTGGACGACTCCAGTAAGTGGAAATTATTTTGACAGCAGACCTGAAAAAGAAGTTGGTCCCTCTTCTCCCTGCTCCCACTTTTTCATGCCCCCCCCCAGTCACACTGCTCACAGGTCTGGGTCCTGCCATCATTTTGAGATCAGGGCTGATCTAGAGTTTTGCCTACTAGTCACAGCAGTAGGAGGGTGAAAGAAAGCTCTGAGACACTTCAAACTCTCTGGGTCCTTTCTTTGGGGAAGAGGAGTTACACCTGTACCAGGAGGCTCACAACCAACCGTGTACCCATTTGTAAACAGTGTGTTGCACTCTTTATGCTCATGAAGTAGTAGCCAGAGGACCATGATGTTTTTGTCTCCAATGATTGCCCAGACCAGGCCATGGGAAAGAGCAGAGGAGACAGATGGAAGAATCCAGCCGTCAAAAGGTCATGGCAAGCCCAACTATTCATTTGGTACAGCCTTGGTCTGTGAAGGGAAGACTGTGCCCTCCCTGGGCTGTACAGATGATCCTACCTGACAAGACACCGGGGGATTAATTTCTCGCCGTAGGTGACCCTACCCATCTCTCCACAAAGGTCACCCTCTCTCCAGATCTGAGGGTTGCAAGCTCCACAAGGGCTTCAGCACGGCCTCGGTTGTTGTTTTTACACCCATGGCCTCACTCCACAGGGGCCGATGAGGTGAGAGTGTCTATCTGGGGAGCAGTGAGCACAAATCTGGCTTATATTTTACCACTGAACCAGAGCATGGTGCTGGGTGTAAATGGGGACCGTAAGGTTTCCCGCCCGCTGCCGGCAGAGGATAAACGGGCTCTTAGGACCTGTGCACATGAATAAATTACTACGTCTTAGCAACTCACTTCAGGTTAATAGAGCTACAGTAACTGCCTGCATGTCAGTCCGAATGCAGCATAAATAAATGAGAAAAATTCATTGACTGCAAATGCAGGAAAAAGTCGTTACTACCAGAACTTGTAACACCACAACGAGCTTCAAAAGATGGCACCGTCTTTTAAGAAGACTCAACCAATATGCAGTAGCTTGTGACTTTAAAAACCTTAAATGTTCATCAAAATCATGCCCCATGGATTTGCCCTGGGCCAGGCCTTGGACCCGGTGCCACAGGTCAGAGTAGTTACTCCAGGTGTGAGCTGATGGATCCAGAAGCAATAGGTGGCCCCATTCTTGCCCTAGGTGGTCACTGTACGGCTCACCCCTTCCGACGCTCACTTAAAGGGATAAAGCTGGAAAAGGATTCTTCCTCAGGCAGCCAGGACAGGAGATATAAATTGGCCCCGATGCCAGCAAGTGTTGCAGTATCATATCTTTGTTCTCGGCTTTAAAACCTTGTTAAAATAGTTAAGAAAGAACAAAAAAAGAGTCAGGGAAGATTGACGACAAAGAGATTGTCTAGCTGCCTTTACTTTCTTCAAGCACACAGCCCGAAAATCTTGTTTAGGCTCATGCTTATGCAACAGTATTCTCTAGAAGTGCTGGAAATGAAGAACTTTTCCTTCCTTTATTTGATCCCCCCCATATTTCCTGCTCCCATGACTTTGTCCTACAAAACAGTCTAGGCTCTCAGACATTGACAAAAGACGCGGCAGCGTATATCGACTTACATCTCCAGTTCGGTGTGGAAGCTCTTACCATAATTTGTGCTGAGGCCACATCAGCACTGAGAACTTCATCCACAGAACAGCCCCTCCACACCTCTACTCACCCCATCTCCGTGCTGCAGAAGAGGAACCTCCATCACCATCCATAGAGCCAGGCAGCAGCGTACGAGATACGGGTACGGATCTCAAAAGTTTTATTGCACTCAAAACATTTCATATCCTCCTGATAAAAGAGGGGCAGATGTTTTCTATCCCCACGCACTGGAGCGCAGAGAGTGAGGAAGAACGCACTTCACCTCAAGAGATTATTTTCAGGAGGTGCTCAGAAGAGATGCCTGGAAAATAGAAAAGCCTTCCTTGGAGGGACAGGGCGAAGAGCTGAGCAGTGTCACGAGCACTAGAGCAGAGAAAAGAACTGGCAGGGAATCCACGTGCTTACAAAATGTGTATCCGCATTCCTCCGCTGGAAGCAAAAGTACTAAATGCCCTCAATACGCACACAGTCATCTCCACGGAGCAAGAAAACAGAGGTTAAAAGACTCCCTGGTCTTCTATGAAAGGATTATTGCATTGCAATGATGCACGCCCAGGGTAGTTCACTTGAATTTAGGCAGGGATGAATGTCACCTTCTAGCATCTTACACCCAGACAAAAGCCCCCCCCCCATTCTGATTCAATTTACTCCCACTTCTAATGTTGATTAAACTCAGTTAGATGAATCACTCCTCTGCCAGTCTGGCAGCTATTCCCAAGATATTCTTCAGAGGGAGAAGTTTATAGAGTAAACGACCAGCTTAATACTTTTGAAATAATTTGCTGGGGCAAAGCTTGCTTGCTGTTTTGCAGTTACGATGTATGTTGAATAAAAAACATCCCCTCTGACAGTGCCAGGTTAAGTAATGTACAACAATCTGTTTCTTTAGCTACCCTTTGAATCCTAAAAAACAACTATTGGGGAAAAAAAATCTTTATTCTTTTGATGAAACATTTAAAAAAGCCATGTATTGCATTTCTTTGCAAATCTTAGTAGGTTTTAGTCTTCCAAATTGCAATGGACGCTACATTTCTAGACAGGACAGTGAAGATGCAGACACACAGTAACTATACTATATGGGCTTTATGCAACAGCAGTGATTTTATGAAGTTCTTGTGGGTCAAATACTTCATCTCTAAGCAATAGATACATTTTGGAGGGTTAGCAAGAATACGGTTCCTTTGCCATCGACTCAAAGGGATAACATTGAAAATGGAGTGTTTGGGCCTTCAAACTGCAAATTAAGGTCATAAAACAGGATCTGCTGCACCAGGAAATTCCTCTTTGATGGTTATGAGTCATTTCCTATCTTTTTTCTCCTTGTGTAAATGTACAAGATTTAGGGTTTTAAACAGAAATGCAGCAATTCCTTGTACCAGTTTTAAAAGGATTCCCACTCTAAAATGACCAAAAGAAAAAGCAAGGTTTTTGACACTGCTGCATCCATGCAGACTCAAAATTACTAGGAAGAATCCTTCCCCTCAGACTAGTGTTAGATAGGTTTAAAGGGAAAATCAAACAAAAACACTTCTGTTAAATAAAAATGTAATTAGGCCTTGTGTATTTGCCAATACATAATTTTTACTTTTTGTATTTCTAATACCTGCTTATTGACTTGCAAGGCAGAGAGAGACTAAAGAGGTCATCACAATTTTCTTACAGATCTGGTATTTGCAAATTGCAAGTTTTGCAAGTTCACTAAAGCTTAAACCATATTTCAATAAACGCTGCAGCAAACGGGGACATGGGAACTGGAGATACATAACGTAGCAAGATACAGAATCTCGAGTTATTTGCATTTTAGATCTATACGGAGTGGTGCATATGTTGAGCGTTTCATGCTCGTGTTGCCATTAGGAGCATTAGTCATAATGCAGAAGTTTAAGATTCCGCTATAAAAACCAGACTTGCCCACAGAAAAAAAAAAAAAAAAAAAAAAAAAAAAATGCTGGGCCATAGATATA
>JAOQGH010000001.1:76916299-76936244 GCA_025769975.1 Gallinago jamesoni
CAGGGATGGGGCAGCCACAGCTTCTCTGGGCAACCTGTTCCAGTGCCTCACCACCCTCACAGCAAAGAACTTCTTCCTAATACGACTTGGAACAAAACTTGTTCTGATTCAGGGTCACACAAGTCTGGGTATTTGATGTTTCAAAGCCAGGCAGTGGGGAAAGCAGTGGAACTCCTCATGTGCAGCCTTCTGCTGTGGCCTCCCCCTGCCCTGACACTAAGTGCTCCCCCCAAATGGAAAGGGTGTACGAACACCAGAGCGAGACATCAGCAGATGCTCAATCCATAAGTATAAATATCCAAGGGCTTGCTTTTTGAAACTCATTTAACACCTAAGAACACTCCTACCATACCTATTTAAAGGCTTTTCTCTCACTTCCCACATTGCAAGTTTGTGAGAACTTAGAAGTCAGACCCCAAGACCAACGCCTTTGCCCAGGGCCCAGTCTGATGGAGAGCAAACAATCTGAGCTGGAGACCTGGCTTTCAACAGCCACAGCTTCTTTAACAGGTATAAAGGAATTTGCTTCTTCACTTGGAGGATGCAGTAATTCATTTACAAGCAAAAGCAAGCCAACAGCCAAGAACCAGTCAGTTCAAAGTCGAGAAACCGACCTGAAATTAAAAGAAGTGCAACAGATCAAGATCTACTCTTTTGAAAACACAAAGAGTAGACTGTTTTATTGTCATCAGAAGTGGATAACAAAAGGTTTTGCTAATCCTGATTTTTCACTTTACTTTGTATATTGGATAATATACAACGAGCAAGGCATTTAAAAAAGCTGCTGGGTGTATTTCATTCCATTTTCATTCCCATTCAGAAAAGTACCACATTCAGTGCTAAGATTAAGAACGGTGCACAATACATTAAAAAACAAAACAAAAGCACCTCACAAACAACAAAACACTTTAAATTTTAAAATATCATTTAAAATATAATATTTGTCTCCAAAATGCACTTTTTAAAAAGCTCAATCCACTCATTTATGTTTTCAAGAAAAATACATTTCATCTAAACTTCTTGAAAACTAAAGCTATATTTTCCTTGCAGGAAAAGAATATTTGTAATAAAAGAGGACAATCCCAAACTTTTATTGTTGTTATTGCTGATTTGGTTTTGTTTGGGTTTTGTTTTTTCTTACTTTTACTGGAATAATAGAAAAAGTGATCTAATAGAATTTTTTTTTTATTTCTCATTTCTAGCCATGAACTGAGTAATTACTCTCATAAGACTTACCAGTATGCCCTATAAAAACCTCTATAATAAATACAAAAGATTGCAGTTAGCCAAGTGGAGCTGTATTTGAATGTCTACCAACAACAGTTATTTATCAACTAACACAAATGTGGAAAATACTTCTTACCCTAATACATACCCTCCCGCTTCCCAATGTATGTAATAAATATATAGTAAGTTATATGTAATCTTGTAACCAAGTAATTTCACCTGTAAAGGCTGACATCACAGTGATAGAATTTCTCCTTTTTTTCCCCTGTGTCTAAATACTTCAGAGATACTTCAGCATTATTTTAACAGAGATTAATTTCCAAGGAACAGCTGCATCACTAAACTCTTTCCCTTACAAAACCAATGCCTCAAATCACAGCAAGAAGTGAGACCAGTATCTACACAAGCCCTAGTTTCAGAGCACCTCTGTAGGAGAAAGAAAAGGAGGTCATATTTTGGGTTTGGTTGAGGGGTTTTGTGTGTATATCTTAAGAACAGCCTTGAAAAACACGGGCCTCTCAATAAAGAGAAAAAAACATGATTCAGTGGGGCTTTCAGAAGATTTCAAGGACACGCTGGCTCAAGCTGTAAGGCCACACTGGCTATAAAATGAAGTATGAATAGCGCTTGCCTCACCCTGACACAGCAACATGCAACAGGAAGAGCCCTCCCAAGAGAAATGGGATCTCCTGAATGGAGCCACCAAACCCTTAGAGCAACCAACAGCCTCCTGAACTTTCATGCAGTTCTCACAGTTGTGAGCATTTAGTTGACTTCAGTGATGGAAGATTTCCTCCACCCTCCTTTGCAGCTTTCAGACATGGCCTTAATAAACCCAAATAATATCTATGTTAATTTGGCAAATCACCATGAACCTTTCATATGCTTACAACCCCTTCTGTGATACTTTATACTGCCAGATTACTGACCACTTCCGAGTTCCTGAGATTCATTCCCTAAAAAATTACATCAAAAAATGTTTACCTTCCTTTGAATTCAGGTTGCTCAGCACATGCGGTGCACACGCAGTGCAGTTTTGTTTTACTAAAATTCAAGTGGGAAGAAAACCAGGTGGCTTGAGAACAGATAAAGTGCCACAGGGACATGACTACTACATGATGAGTTTTAACACTCAACTCAAGCTCAGAATTTACTACGAGTCAGAAGACAGCTGCTTCACAGCCTACCTCAACTGTGGTTTCACCTAGCTTACTCCTGGGGACTTGAGCTATCTCCAGCACAAACCATAACCACCACTCCAGTGAGCTGAAATACTCAAACTCAACTGGGAAGCTTCAGTTGTGAAACTCTGCACTGAGCTGATACAGCAGTTACATTCTCAGCCCTCACACTGACCGTGAAGGTCCTGCTGTAGGGGCACGCCAGTGCAAGCAAGGGGAGGAGGTCTTACTCATGCATCTTCTGATGCTTTGCTCTGCTTAAGCAGAAGATATGTACCTTCAGGGATGCCATTGTGCTGCTCTCATGAGAAGATGAAAGAAGAATCAAAGTACCAGCACCCATTAGAAGACTGCAAGCCAAGTTCACACCCTAGTACCTTACCATTTGCCCACAGTTGCTAATTATCTAAGAAATTTGGTGCACTATAGGAACATGATCCACCACACCGGATCAGACCACCGGTCTGTATCCAGCCTTTAGCCCATGCCTGCAGCTTTAAGGGAAAGCCAGAAGCAGCATCCCAGCGCTGTGCTCCACAGCACAGCAGTAAGGGAGGACAGTGAGGGGGACACCCCCTCCTTCCTGCTGGCGGCGAGCAGGGGCCTTCAAGGGAAGGCTCCAGAGAATTTTAACTCAAAGGCCTTTAGCTGGAGCGCTCACCTCACTCGCGGTTCCCCCGCCCATTAACTGCAATGCGAGGTTTTGGGGGCTTATTTCGCACATCTTCGCCGCTGCTTAGAGCTTGAAGCCGCCGGGCTGAGGGGGCGGGAGGGTTCCCCAGCCTCCCTGCACCAACGCACCGCCTCCAGGCTGGTTCCCGGGCGCGCCCCGCAGCCCCCTTACCTTGCTGTCATCCATGTGTACCGCCAGCCCCGGGCCCGCACCGCCACCGCCCCTGCACAGGGAGCGCACTGGAGTCACCCACCACCGCCCGGGTAGATACCGGGACTCAGAACCCCCCGGCGCGGCCCACCATCGCCCGCCGCCCTGTTTGTTTACAGCCGCCCGCCCCGCCCGACGCTGGGCGGGCCGGGTAGCGGCGGCGGAGCGGTGCACGCTGGGAAGAGTAGTCTTTTCCGGCCCCGCAGCCATTGGCCGCCGCCGAGGTGAGGGGCGGAAGAGGACACAACTCCCAGCAGGCTCTGCGGGATGAGGCGGGGGGGGATGTGGCGTTAGGTCCCCGCCCCGCGGAGAGGAGAAACTACATTTCCCAGAAGGCTCCTGGGGCCTGCCCGCCTTCCCGCGGGCGGGCTGCTCCCCCTCAGAGGCGGGCGCCTTCTTCGGGCTCAGGCGCTGCCTTCGTCAGGCACAAGCCATCGTCTTCCTCAGGCCCAGCTGGCGTAGCAGCAGGAGCCCGGTCACCCCCAGGGGCCTAATGCCACCACCTCCCGTCCTCCGTGAGGGTGGCTGCCGGTTCCGACTCTCCCACAGGCTCCTTTGGCCTCTGAGCCCTAATTTTTAACCCCAAACTTTTCCTGTTGCCAATGGGACCATCACCACTTCCTCTTCCATGTCTGAGCTCTCCGACGTGTCCGACTCGGCCCTGCAGCTGCCTCTTGGTGATCGTTAGGGAGCCATTAAGGTTCCAGCTGAGGGGCTGTGTAATGGCTTGAGCGTTAAAACAAAAATATCATCAGTTTTGGCTATCATTGGCCTTGTTTTGCCCATCGAGCCCCTGAAGACAGCAGCGAGCCTCCCTGGCACCTGACACCTACTTGGGTGCTGCGTGGTGTCCCTCGGGCCTGAGATCCCTCACGTCTGAAGGAGCCCTGATCATCCCAGTGATCCTTTGGGAATATCGGCTTTCCTCTCCTCTTTGTGTGGACACACACCAGAAAAGGTTAATATTGACCACGTTTGATGCAAAGCCAAGCTCCTCGCGTGTGTGCGTCTGTGTGTGTGTGTGTGTGTGTGTCCCTTCAGGTCCCCTGTAATTAGTCCCCTCCTTGCCCAAAAGGCGGCTGTACCCCCAGAGAACAGCTCTGGAAGCGTGGTCCCTGTTTCCAGATCGCGGTGAAACCCGAAGTGAGGCATGTTTCATGTTGCTGCATGTTTCTTTTTTATCCATGCAACTCTATTCACAAGCGTTTCCCATGACTTAATCTCTCTTACATGCAATTGTTAGGGCTAAGGGCTTTGTCATGGGATTTTCCCCCTGAATCACAGACCTTCCTCTTGGAGGGATAGGCTTTCTGGATGGCGGAGACAAAGCACTTTTCAAAGCTGCTTCTTTTTTTTTTTTTCACCCTATAAGTTTATATGCTTTTCAGTTGTTAAAGGCAAGGCAGTTTGCACGCTGATTCCTATTTGCCTGTCCAAAACCGATGTATCAGTTCTTGCAACTCTGCCCCTGAAATAAAATAAGTTTTAAAAAATATTAAAAAAAAAAGCGGGGATGATCAGTCTGTTAAACAAGAGGCATCAGCTATTAAAGGGGAAGGAACAGCTCCCTATCAGCTTGTCTTGGTATTCTCCTGTGCTCTCCTCCCCCATCTTTGCCCTCAAATTCTTGGAGAAGGCGGTGAGGCGCCTCGTACCACCTTTGGCACTATCCTGGGGCCATAAAGCTGGCTTTAAAAGCCAGTTGGGGGTTTCCCTGGTGAAGGGAAATATTGAGTGGCAAAGAGCCAACATAGCTCACTTAGGCAACCCTCTGTTGCAACATGAGTGGAGGAAGGAGATTAGACAGAGCCCTGATGCTGATTCAGAAAGTCCAGAATCCTTTTAACCAGCAAATTAAAGTTACAGCTGCATCTTTTCCTCCCACTAGATTGCCCCACGCTACCCATTCTGCTTTATGTCACCTAAGAAGCAGAGCTCTCAGCTTCTGACCAGGCTAAGCACGAGTTCCCTGCCTAAACGCTTCACAGCTTCCATATTTTAGCGCAGAACAACTGGAAACATGCCTTTTAGTCTGCTTTTCTACTACGGCTATGCTGTGCTCCTGGATGAATGCGAACACGAAAATTGAATGGGAATCTGTCAGAAAGAACAGTTGTGAATGGAATTGAACATTATATATATGCACATAGACAGCGCACAAGCTTATGATGTTTTAAACTGATTTTAACAGCTAGAATAAAGTACTTTGCAGAGCAAATAGTGAACTCTTGGAGTTTACTGCCACAGGACACTGTAAGGCAGAGAGTCCAGCAGGTTCAAAAAAGGATTAGACAGATTTCTATTTCATAAAGAGGTACTAAAGGGGTGTATTCTCCACCATCCCTTACTGAACAGTTTGGGATATTGGGGGTGTATGAAAGGAGCAGAGCACAGAAAAAGGCCAAGTTCTCATATTCCCCCTAAAAAGCATCTCTTCCTGCCGCTCCCAGAGTCAGAATACTGAACTAAATGGACCCATGGCCAGACTCAGTGAAGCTTTTATCTTTTTCACGTTGTTTAACAGGACAGCATTTTGACCCCCAAAGACTCACAGGTGAATTAAGATTTTTAAGTAAAACTTCCTTGGTAAAAGTAAGGGCAGCTGATCTGCATACCAGACCAAGTCATCCTCACTAAGTGCAGGTTACTTCTTTTCCCAGTTAAGTGGTGATTACTAGGCCCATTCTCTGAGACATCCTGATGGTTTTATTGCTAAACCACAGTGATGCACACCAAGGAGATACTACCTTGGGTTAAACCCAGTGTCACAAACTGTCTTACGCAATAACTATTGGCAGATCCCTGCTCAAATTAATTACATTTATTAAAAGAAGGGTTGTTCTTCTGAGATCCAGAGAGACTTTGAGGTGTACAAATAAACTGGGTTTGGTGATCAGGCATTAGTTTAAAAATCATTGCTTATGTCAGTGTGACTGAAAAAGAGATATAAGTCGCAGGGTGATTTTGCACCACGTGCTCGTATTTGCAGTGATGTCAACACATCCCAAAGAGGTGTTTGTTCTCTCTTTCTAGAACTGCGAATGTTTTAATTTGGGCAAATGGAAATCTGTTGCTCTGAAAGGCTGCCTGAAATAACTCTTGCAACCTGTCGGTATCAAGACTCGGCATTTTACTGAAATTGCTCCACTGTCCATTTGTGGAGTCTGCAGACTCAGAGCCTTTGAGATCAGTTCATTCAGGGATGGGAAAATAAGGATGCAGTCAAGATTTTTTTCTTTCTTGTTTTCCCAAATGTACCAAGATGCCAACTGCTTTAATAGGGATGCCAACTCATTTGCCACATGGGGAAAGATTGTGCAAGAACAGCCCATCTTTCAATCTCTTGGTTTCTTTGTAGAGTCAATAAAGAAATTACGTTGTCCTATACCCTTTAATCTGACACCCAAGAAACATTTCTGGAAATACAAGAAGAAACTCCCTGTCTTTCAGTTTTTAGACTCTGTTGACACTGAGAGAGTGATCACCCTCACCTTGTCATTTATATTTATCAGGTTATTTGTCACTGGGGAGTGACAAAAATGTTTATTTACATAAGGTTCTCTGGTTTATTGTCGCTTATATAACTATGATAAAAGTATACCAGGTTTGTGGGGTTTTTTACGTGAGAGAAATAACTATATATGCTAAAGCTCTGGAAGACCTGGTAAACACATCAGCAGCACATGCTAACAAGTACAGTGATTGATCACCTCGTTGGGACGATTAAAAGAAAATTCTATTTAAAATACCAGCTCTTTGAAAGCTGATTTTTAAAATCTAATCAGTGTTAGAACAAAGCACAGCACACCGGGAGCCTGATCTGTGACTCCTTGCTATACACTGTATAATTAAATGCTGATAAGGGGGTTGCTCTCATTTTTGCTAAATGTTCTGCTTTGTGACAAGATGAGCACCTTCTCTACTTACAAAGGCTTGAAGTCATATCTACAAGGGGAGTTCTTCCTGTTTAGCCGTTGCAGATTAACTTCCCAAGTAAAAGGGACTCAAAAAAAGTTAATTTGGAATAATCAGCTCTTGTTCTACGCACACAAGGAAAAAGTCAGAGCTTTATCTAGCCAAACTAGCTTTCCCACGTAAGCAAAATCTTGAAACAGTGCTCATGAAGCTTTTATATTGCTGAATAAGTAGGCTATTTGTAAATTTTATTGCATGAAAATGTTCATGCTGCAGCTGGAAATGAGCTACTTCTATTTTCTAGCTAGCCAGTAGAAGGGAGAAAAAAAAGTCAGAGGCTCCTATACTTCACGCGTGTGATTGATAGTTCCAAGTAAGACAGAGTCGAAAACTAGGAATGGTTCAAAAAAAGGCATTTGAATAACGTGGATTTCACATAGAATTCAAACTAAATATAAAAAAACTGAGAACCAAAGAGCAAGACAAACAAATCACTGGTTAAGAAGATGACGAAGAGTGGGTTAAAGTTCAATGCGGTGCGCAAGCGAATAAAATTTAATCTTGCCCCGAAACAACAAACAAACAGAGCAGCACAATATGCCACGTTCAGGAATGTGAGAGCCATGCTGTATCTGGCACTTGAACAACAGAGAATTATTGCTGCTGATATGGTAATTGCAGAGGTACAGAAAAAAGTGGGTGGATCATGTGAAATTCATGAAATACTTGAGGTGAACTTACAGCAGGATTAGCCTTTTCCTTTTAATTGTATACACTGATCTCTGTGCACAACTGGTTTTGTAAAAAAAGCATATTGTTCATTCTCAAGAGGTTTAAAAATCCACTTCAGCTCAGTGTCATTTTTTGTTCTTAAGACATTTTGCAACGTGCTTCTCCCCTTTGGCCTACGCCAACAAATATGCCAGCATATGCATACCTATCGGAGCCGGCCAAAAACTGCTGCCTGTGGCTGGCCGTTCTGGTAACAGTAGTTCTGGTCGCTCTCCACAACGCTAAAAATCATTTTAAATAGTTTTGTCCGGACCCTGGTTCTACGGCATGGGCCGTGCTCGCGCTCAGAACATTTAGTAATCTCAGTCTGACACTGTGTGTCTGGTTCAAGGGCACAAACAAGGTTTCTGCACGGCTTGAGCATGAAACGAAAGGGCTCGTTGTGGCAGGCTGGATCTGCGGTGTCATTGGTGAGAGGACTCCCACGACGACCTGGTCTGCTTTATGAAATGTCGGGGTGTTTCATGGGGAGGGTCAGGTCACCGAACGCGGTGCTTTGCCCTGGTCTGCACCGCTCACTCCGTCTTAAGCCAGCCCACTGCCTGCTCATGTCCAGCTTCTCCTCCATCAGCACCCCCAGGTCCCTTTCCTCAGGGCTGCTTTCTAACCCCCCATCCCCCAGTCTGTATGGATACCCAGGATTGTCCCGGCCCAGGTGCAGAACCTTGCACTTGCTCCCGTTGAACTTCATGAAGTTCACTTGAGCCCACCTCTCCAGCCTGTCCAGGTCCCTCTGGATGACATCCCGTCCCTCAGGTGTATCGACACCATCACACAGCTTGGTGTCATCTGCAAACTTGCTGATGTTGCTCTCAGTGATTACAGATCTCAAATATTACAGTGAGGTTGCAAAATTGTGCCTAACAAATGGACCAAGTGTGACCCAGTAAGAAAGTGCAGATACTCTTGTATTTCTCTTTTACTCTTGTACTTCTCTTTCTAGTCTTACACGTGCTGATGCTCTGTCACCTTCCTTGGGAAGTACTGTCGGGAAGGCATGCTCCTTCTGCTCCATCCTGACAGAAGCTGTGTCATACTCAGGTGCCCCACTTTGTGATGGGGGACCAGGATTTGCCCAAGTGTGACACCAGCTGTAGTGGAGGCGTGGGCATGCCCTGAGAGATACGGCACAACACAACTATTTTGGAGGATCTTGTGCACTTTTAGCCTTTTGCTAAATGAGCCTCTGCTCATTTCAGTCTTGACTTCACTTTAAATTCGCATGTCAGACTGCTGGTTCTCAAACTGTCACATGAAAAAGGCAACAATCAAGAAAATTGACTACAAATGCACATAAATATCTACTAATTTTTTCCTTCTCATTCACATACAAATATATGTATATTAAGTGTAAGCTCCAGACTATCTCTGACTTAAAAGCATAATAGATTTGTGGTGACTGTTTGAAGATTTGGAGAATTGTCTGTAATTATAAGATTAAAATGAGAAAATATTGCCTCGTTTGCAAAAAACATTGAAGTACAAGACCTGGGGGGTTTCCCCTGTGTCTAAAAGGAGCATATTTTAAATCAAAAAACACACCTTGGACCCTTATTTTTTTTCTTTTGAATGTTAAACAAATTTCAGGGAAGACAGATCCCAGGGAAGAAATAAATGGGCTCTATAAAACACTAGTATATACCGAAATCAAGCTACCTGATTTTTAAGCAGGTGGTCTTTTTTTTAACTTCTACCTGAGTCTTTCCCTTAAGGATTTGGGACTGGGGACTGTGTTCTCCCCCCAGAATTGGGGACTGACACTAGAGCTTCAGAAGACTTTAGAGAATAGCTTCCTGCATTTATGTCTCCGCTGCCTGGCGTTACAGACCAGCCCTGGTCGGAGGGTGCAGTGTGGTTCTGCATGTGGCAGAAGCTCTCTGGGGCACTGTGCCCCTTTCCTGCACGTTCTCCAGCAGTTTTGCTGTCAGACCCAGGAGCAGCACACGTTGAAGGTCTTATTAATTCCTGAACGGCTCCCCCTCTATAGCACTCCAGAAGGGATCATTAGTGGATCCTGTCGAACAGGGCATATCTCTGAAAAAGAGATAAATGATGCTGCGCAGTAAACCCATAGCAAGAGGAGCTTTCATCCCCCACAGGATCCCTTGAGATCCACAAGTGTCTCTTTCCAAATATGACAAACATTCGGAAATACGTTTTCTCCGAGCATTTTCCATGATTCGAAGGCCCAGGCTGAGCTGCAGGAGAAAGTTTGACAGAAGTGTGTAGCTTTAATGCCCATGTTAGGCGTTAGCCTGCTTGGCTTCAAAGGCGTCTCCAGAGGCTGATTTAAAGCATTTACATCAGGCTGCTGCTCGAAATCACTGAAACTTGGAGGTAAGTAGCTAATTATAGACTCCGTGAATAGACCCGCCAGTGGTCATTTTGCAGGACCAAGTGATGTCATATTAGAGAATAGCTTTGCCAGCCGTTTGGCTGGTATCTCACAAAAAGAAATGCAGGCGGGGGATTTGCATGTGCGTTTGTTACAGATTTGTGTTTGTTGGGTTTTTTAACCCTCTCCAGTTCTTCACGCAAACGAGCTATTTATTAACCACCTCTTACAATGTCAGGTGTAAACATTAACCAAGGAAGCCAGGAATCTATACACAGACGGACAGCTGTTTGCTAAATGTTGACTCTGATTGCATATATACAGTCCTGAGCTGCCTACTGACTCGCCTTATTGAGAGCAGCGTCAGCCCCAGAGCACTCTATTCCCTTCCCTCTACCTCCATCTTCCTTAACATCCCTTAAATGTCTAGCTATGCCAGGGAGAAGAGGCCCTACTGCTGAATCGGTGTTGAGGCTGCTGTGGAAAATTTTTCCCCTGACAGTGTCAGAAATGTTATTCAGAGCCCCTCGGATAGCTGCGGCATTCTTACACGGAACACAACTCACCCTTTTTCCCCTTTAATGTGTTCAGCAGACAGGTGGCCACCCAACTGGTGGCAAATTCCGAAGTATTTATATCCTTTAACTCTCGAATGATATGAAGGAGTAATAGGAAATGTCATGCGCTGAGTATATGAGTAATGCTCCCATTAATCAATCGTCCAAAATAAACGGGCTTATTATGTCTGTTGGTACTCTACTGGAGCTATTTGCAGATAGTTGGACTGAAAGAGCAAGCCCGATTCTTATCGGCTCTGCTCCGGGCGGAGATTTCGGGGCAGAATCTCTTCCAATTTCACTCCTCTTCCCCGCGTGCTTTGGCCAGGCACAGGAGGGATTTGCAGCTGCGGAATACCGCCAGGCTGCCATTGTCTACTCTCTGGTGTCAGCGTTTGACTCCCACTCGGACATAATTTCCAGCTGAGTATAGAAGCTATGAGGCAGCACAGATCTTTGGCTGCTCTCAACCAGCAATCAGACCCGGCATGTCTCAGAGGCAACTGGGATTTTGAAAGTGAAGTCCAAACAAAACAAACAGTTTTGTAATTCCAAGTTTCAAGGAAGAATGGTTGATTGACTGCTGAAGTTGGTGACTGGTGCCCTGCGTATCAATTCGAAGAATGAAACTGGAATTTGTGTGACACTGGAGGTCTCATCTGTCTCAGTTCCTGGTTTTCTTGCAGCAGTTTTGGCAGCAGACTCCTGCTTCTAATGGATGCGCCAAAGGGCATCTAGGAATCCTAGAAAAGTGCTGCTGTGTACGTACCTGGAGCAACTCCATGTCTGGTATAGAAAAAAGACAGATGTCTGTGAATCTATAGTGTGGGCAGTCTGTATAAAATGGAAATAATGTCAAAAAATTATAAACTTATTTGGAATTATAATAATTCATAAGCCATAGATGGCTTTTTTGCCTTTGTATGTTTTTTAAAGTCCATAATCGGGCTGCACAACTGAGAAGAAACAGGAGAATGGTACAACACAGCCCTTTTGCACCACCCTAGAAGTGCTGAGGAACATTTAACTGGAAGTAAATATACCCTACGCAGCTACACCGTCATCTTATGGACAACTATGGAGAGCGGGGTGTGTGATCAAGAACAAAGCTTTGGGATTTTTTTAAAGATATATTTGCATATGCATTTGTTACTAGGGTCTGTGGTGGTGTTGAAGGATTTCTTACCTCCATTCCTTCAATTACACATACACGACCTTGACTCAGTTTGTTCCAGGGTCGTTTTTCACACCCCTACCAATGTGGAAGGGCCTCTAAATGGATGCAAGTGTAATTTGCTACCATTAAAAAATGCAATTGCTAAGCACAACAACTTTTATTGGTCCAATAAAATCTAGAAGCCATGCTGCATCACAGGCATGCCACAAGGAGACAAAGCAGAGATGAAATCTGAATATGTTTTTAACATCCACTGAGATTAATCTGGACCACTTAAAATACACTATGTATTATCACATGATTATTTTACAGTCTCTCTTCAAAATAAAGTTAAGCTTGCTTGTAAACTTGCACTTTGGTTATTTTTACAGTATAAATTCGTATTTAATAACCTCATTTTATAATCTTTGGTTTAGCAATAACGAGATCAACCCTACAATATATAAATTTTTAAAGTACTGACTTACACTGTCTGACCAAACATCCGTCTGAGATAGCTTTGCTTATAGAAATTTACACGTAGAAATGTATACACTGACATTTCACAATAATTACAGGACCACCTTAATGTTTGACAGATGCATTTTCAGCTCGGGGTACTGATGCATGAGGAGATTTTTCGGTACAAAAGAAGGGCACAACAGAATCTTGACTGTCCCATTTATACCATACACCGACTTAGGTCGGAAGGGACCTCCCTGTGCACGGCAGAGCCCACTTCGACATTAAATCCAACTCCCAAGTTAGATCAGATTGCTTGGGGCCTTGGCCATTCCAGCGCTGACCATCTCCAAGGATGGAGAAGCCACAGCCTCTCTAGGCACCTGTTCCAGTGTTTGACCACCCTCATGGTGAGGAGCTCTGACCACCCTCATGGTGAGGAGCTCTTTCCTAGTATCATCAGATGGCAAGCGTCAATCTAATGAGCGTCAGAGAGTCCTCACTCTACTTCTGCTGGACTAGCATGCTGAATCGACTCCTGTTGTATTATAACAGCGCGGAAAGTGGCAGGAGCTCACAGTCAGAAGCAGAGGGTAGGAAACTGTGAGCTGGAGCATCTCCTTTTGGCATCGGCAACCTGTTAGATGGGCTCAGCCAAGTCATCTGCCTGCGTCTTCTCAAGCCGGGTACAGCCCCCTGAGCAGGGACTGCCACTGCCACACATCAGCTCACTCTTCCCCTACCGGTTCCTGTCCATCCTTGTCCCCACGTTGTCGTCTCCTCTGCAGTGGTCCAAGCCTTTGTTCACTCACGTGCCGTAAACCAAACGGGGGACCAAGCTCTTCTTTCAGTGACATCCAGCTTACAGCGTTTGTGCAACTGCATCCTGGTCTGCGGGCACTATAGGGTAAGAACCCATTATAACCGATGATTTTAAATGAATCATCGGTTATAATAACCATTTTTCTTAAACTGTAGCTGACATCATTTAATTGTAAGTCCCCGTACAAAATAACAGATGAATAAACATACAATTTCTGCGACTTAGTAATTAGACAGGCCCTTCCAACAGGGACTTCTTTTTCCTTTTATATTCTGGAACTCAAATTGCATCTACCATTTTCCCATAAATGTCTCCACTGACTGGCTCACAAAAGAATCTGTCCTCATATGTTCCTGACTAGGAAGCTGTTCTGAGCCTACACAGTTGCCAAGAAATAATGTCTTGGAAAGTCATGTCCTCTACTTGAAATTCCCCCTCTTAAAAAACCTTCCGCCCCATTTGATTTCATAATATCCCATTTAGATTTTAAACGGTCATGAAGATGCACATTCTTTAGCATAAGTTTATCTGGAACTCATCATCACAAATTTTTAATGACCGGAGAATCAGCTAGCCAAATTTATATCTGAGGGAAGCGGGTGCAGCTTCAAATAAATCATGAGAAGTCTGTGGCAGACCTTCATGTAGAAAATAAAACATTGGATTTGCAGCCCGATGCTTTACCCTCATTCATCTTCTCCCTCTCTTTTTGCAAGCTGAACGTAAACCAAGGGTTTAAACATCTTTAAGATGTTAATGATTCTTCCCCCAGCTACAAGGAGAACAAGGGACAAACTGCTTTGAAGCAGAAATGTTCTTGGAAGATTTTTCAACCCCCCCATAGAGCTAAAAGACTTATACCCATAACTAATGGGCTTGTTCCTGAGCATCGGAATAGTCAAGAAGGCAATATAAAAATAAACAACCAGTCCTTCACCTCACCTCCTCCTTAGAGTTTTGAACTCAGATTGCTACTAAAATAGGCATATTCTAACCTTGCATCCTAAAAAAAATAAAATGACACACTCTGAAATTTTCACATGCTTCTTTTCCCTGTAACCTGATATTTTCACCTGTCCTTCTCCACAAACTCTGCTGCCTGTTGTTGACAATTGGGCTTTTTCTTTATATGAAGCTCTTTTTATCTATAAAGTACATTTTAATGATTCCATGGAAGAGAGATTCATCTCTTTCACAACCCATTTGAATAACAGTATAGTTTCACTTGCATACTATCATAACAGCCAAATTCCACCTTAGAAATAGATATAAAATAAACAGCAACCTACCAAATCCATAAGGCTTAGGATATCCACAGGTGTCAGGAGCTGTTAAAGGCAGGCAAGAAAATGGATTATGAGAAATGGTGAAGACTCTAAAACCATCAGAAAAATTCTTCTCCTGTGTACGTGTCTTGAAAATAAAATATTTTAAAATAAATAAATATAAAAATAAACTGGTCTTTAATACCGCAGGTTATTCATCTACTTTCCATGTTCAGACTTTTAAATGAGTATCCTGATTGTGAGCTTACCTTACAATGCTATCAAGACAGTAACTTTGTTAGTGGTTTAAATTAATTCACATACATTTCACATATTAAAACTTTAAAGCATTTTATGAATGCTGTCCTTTTTCATCGTATCCTTGGTACTCTTAAGGAAAACTTTTCATTAGAAGAAGAAAAGAAAAGTCTAAGATGTATTTAGAGTTGGTAATTACTATACTCTCACATCATTTCAAGTATTCAAGTAGTTAAAAAGAAGGATATGAATAGTCAAAGAGCTCATACATTTTATGTTGCCCTCATAATAAACACAAATACATTTTCGCTCTGAGTCATCATCGGCCACAAACAAAACATGAACATGCAAAGCTACTCTGCAGATAGTATAAATTGGCAAAGCAACACTTAAGTTAGTTGAGCAATGATGATTTTCACCATCTGTGCTTACAGCCCATTACAAGTTGATTTCAATACAAGCACACCAGCCTACAGACAAGTGAGTAAGAGCTAAGAGAAGGTGAGGGGGGTGTTTGTTGTGACAATTATCTTCCTTTCTGGAATGTGTTTGTGATTTATTTTTTTCAATGTATCGCTTACTTTATTTTTGTTGTTATTTAAATATTTTCTCTTTAGATACACGGAAAAGTGAGAAATGTTACTAGTGAAGTTTCTCAGTTGGTGTAGATTTGTCTGAACTTGCTGTTTCTTGAGAACAGTATTTCATTATTCTGTTTCCTGATGACAACATGTAATTATGCTCCTTTTCTGTAAATAATATTTATTATGATCTCCAATTCCAAATGCTTTCTCAAAACTTAATCTTGCTGTTTCACACAGAAGTGTCTTCACCATCAAAATAGCTGGTTATTTTTCTGTTTAAGATGATTAGAATTGATTAAAAACCCTGAAGCTTTATAAAGCCCATCCACAGAATCAGAAATTATTACTTTTCTCATTGTCTTCTGTTGCCTATCTCATGTGTAGCCCCTGTGTGTGTATCTAATTGCAAACTAAGCCAACAAACTTTTTTGTGCATTTAATTTTAGTAAATGTGCCTGCTCAGCTAAGTAAAAAAAAAAGTTACTATTTCTTTTGAGAGACGGAAGAAAAGAGAGGGAAAAGGAGGAAATTTAGTAGAACTTGGTTCAGTTCTCTGATCTGTAACTGTCTTGCTGTACTACCTTCAATAAGTTACTTTATCTCAGTAACTCATACCCATAAAATATGGCATCACGATACTCCCCTGTCCCACTAAAGACTTACAAAAATAAAGGGTACTCAGAAACTATAGAGATAGGGATCACATAAATTCCTACTGAGTAATGGATATAGAATTTTTGAAGTAAGGAGATACAGGGAAGCAGGCAGCTGATGCCCTCCTTCCTTTTTCTCTGTACTTTGGGCTGCTTCAGTTCCTGTAATTCTCCCTTTCTCTTCCACTGCTCCAAATCCTCCACCGTTGTTTCACAGGGAACAAGAACATTGCTCCATCTTGTCCTACATTTGTCCCAGCTCAAAACCATGTACCTGCGTTGAACCTAGACCTCTCCACTTGCATACTAACCCCAGCTTGTTTGACATGCCATGGATCTGGCAGTCCTGGAGAAGCTACAGGGAAGTAGAGATATGAAAACTACCTGCAGCCACAAAATAGTGAGGTTATTCTTAATTAAGCATTTTCCAAAGGGGTAGAGGTAAAGCTTCGCAAGGTCTGATGAACACGTGGAAGGGAGGAATGGGGAAATACTGGTTGTTCTTAATTCACTGTTTTCCCCTGAGCATTTCTACTCTGCACCCTATGTCTCTGATGCTGAGACACCCAAATTCCTGCTCTCTAGACTGAGCGCTGGGATGTCCCTCTGATCTCCATCTGCGAACTTTTCTCTCTCTTCTGCTTTTTCCCCACCCTCAGTCCTACATCTTCTATTCCTACTCGTTTTCAAATCCTCGCTTTCCCACTGCTGCTCTCCCACCACCCTCTGACTACCGTACCCTGCTCTCGGTGCCAACGAAGCCAGTAGGATCTAAAAATGGGGTTTCAATGGGGGTATCTCGGCAACCTTTCTATTTTTAAGTACCCTGACGAGCTGTGGGTAGCAGTTATGTCTGGTACAGCAGTCTGCTCTGGAAGCAGATTAGGCCAAGCTTCCCAGTGCCCCTGAAGCTGTCCGTGACAAGGTCGTCACCCCACTTCCCATCTGCTGACTTGGGTTTCCCCTAATCCATTTCAGCCAAAACAAACCAGTTCAGCTGACATCTACTGTTTAAACAACTGCTTAAGCTACTCTGGTTGACTTTAGCCGAAACAAGTTTGGGAGGGATTGTGTGAGCAGCTTGCAGGTAGGTAAGGAGAGGCAGAAGACAGCCGTGATGGTGCCTGGGAGCTGTCTGGGAACGGTAACCTCTTCAGCAGCCCCACTTCAGCCCGTGGAGGAAGCGAGCACCCACAAGGGGATTTTTAAAGCATGGTAAATTCTGCGCTTCAAGTTCAATTCTCACTTATTTCGCAAGAGGTTCCTCTGGCAAGCCACTCCTCCCCACTGCGCAGAACACATGATGACGTTCCTCAGGCTGCCATTCATCTTTCTCCTGTTTAATTGCTGCTAACTGATTAACCGAGCCAAGTGCCGCCAAATCCGTTCGCTGGAAAAGGAACAGCGAGCCACGCTTGCTTTTACGAATAAATAAAGAGAAACATTTGCAAACCAGGTGGATAACCTCCTTATCTTGAAAGTACCCACCTATTCCCCATCCCCGGCCCCCCAGCAATGGGGGCAGTGAGGGGTGACACACTTGGAGCCGTTCCAGAAGCAGGACGTGAAGTGGTGGGCCATGGGAGAGCATCAAAGTTCGAGTGCTGTTGTATAGCCCACGGGACACAGCCACCATAGTGGGTTTTTGCCCCTGTTTTACCCCACTGGACACTTCGGGTCTTCTTATCTCATGAGCTTGATGAGGAGGCCCAAGCAAGGGATGCTAACATTAACTCTTTCAGTACAGTTTAGCCAAAAGTACAGCTGAGGCCAAAAAAATGCATTGCTGAAAATGCATTTCATTCAAAGTTCAAAGCAAAACACGTATTGTAGAACTGACGGAGCTTTGAAAGCCTGGGGAGGGAAGGTCAGCAGCCGAGGGACACCAGCCAAGCCAGGCAGTCCCTCTCCCAGAGGGTTCAGGTGTCTACCAGACTAAGACTTGACTCTCTCCCTGGTTTGCGCCTGCAGCTCCGATCGTTTCCAGGAGCCTGCTGTGCAAGTGCTAGGGAGGAACGAAAAGACTTTCAAGGAGAAGAAGAAAAAAAAAAAAGTAAAAAAGTTAAGCTGGAGTTAGACTCTGGCATGCAAACGAGTTACTGCTCCTTCGGAGCGACCACCTGCCAGCCAAGCTTTGCCCCTGCAAACGGGAGGTAAAGAGCGTGGCTGCTCATCTCATCTCGATGAAGCGAGGTCAGATGCTGCTGCCTCAGCGTTCCCGTCCTCCGGGCTCCTTCCCGTGGTGTCCACGGGTTAGCAACAAACTTCACCCTGCGACGCTCTCCCGGATCAGGCTCTCACTTCGAGCTCAGCTGAAGAGAAAAAGTTATTCTTAGTAATAGCCTCAACTTGCAGGAGTCAATTGTGATATCAGTGTGGTTTAGTCGCACTTTTTACTACATTAGGGAAAAAAATATATCCTGACTCTGTATTGAAGAAGCTTTGATTTTCTCTCCCAGGCTTTTCTCTATATATCCTTTTTTTTTTTTTTAAGCTAAAAATAAAAATATTCCCAAAAGATGGCAAGTAATTTTTATCCTTACAGGATATCTTTTTCAGTCTCCCAATTAAAAACAAAACAAAACAAAACAAAACGAAAGAACAGTTACATAAGGTGTTACCAAGTTGAGACGACAAAAGGGAAGAGAGAATTGAAATGTCTTTCTTCCTTGCCATGCGGCCCTCTGCGCTGCTCCTCCCCACTTCTCTTTGTGAGGACAACCGTGCTGGAACTGCATGTTCCTGCACTCCTCTGGTCTGAATAAGCTGGGGCACTGGCTGTCGCCTCGAGTTCCTCTGGCACGCTCGCTGGTCCCCTTCGTCAAAATGGGTCACTTGTAGCTCTGTTAAGCAGCAGTTATCTGTGCAGACTCTCACCACTGTGGGCACTTTGGGGGTCTGCAGAAAGGTATCTTCAGGGCCACTGGTTTACTGAGACAAAAAGGCAAAACTGCTCTTCAGCTACGACAAGGCAGACACGTGCAAAATACCGAGCGTACCGATGTAAACTGCTTTCCCGCAGTCTCTCCCCTGCTTTTGATCTTTCTTTTGTCACTGCCTGATGGAGACTGGGCTTCTCTTCGGACTTCTCTCTCCCCAGCACGCACTGCACAATCCTTTGCAGAGGACGTGACTGCTCAGTATGAGTGCCAACAAGGCTTCTTCACGAGAGACAGCTCCCAACACCTTAAGACTGGGCCCTTTATCAAGCTGGTTCTCGGTAAATTTTGGCTGGACAGAGCCCACCACCATATTATGTGTTCGGAGTTGCCTGTTTCCCGAAACACCAATCCTACAAACCATTTTACCGTGGGTGATAGCCTTTCCCAGGGTGCTCCGTTTGAAGAGGAAGCCACCAAGAGCACAAGGATCCGTGTGGTTAATCCTCTTTCTCATGCCATCTTCCAAGGGTTTTGCAGCACAGGGATTGGAAAGCCAGAGGAGGAGACTGACCAGGGTCTGAATTCCCCCGTGTACAGGGTCCTGCGTGCCCAGCAACGCTGACAGGCTCTCCTTTGCGACAATGTGATGCCTCCAAGGGAGAAAGAGGGCTGCAGGGTACTCTGGTGCCCATGGAAGAGGGATGTGTAAGACAAGACAGGGCCCATCAAAGCCCTGAAGGATGTACCTCACTAGTTAACGTTGGTTCTAGCCAGAACAGATAAAATAGTTGTGTTTCTGTGTATCTGTTTAGACTCAACTTTCACTTCCTCAAGTTATCATAGAATCATAGAATCATCTGGGCCAGAAGGGACCTCCAAAGGCCGTCTAGTCCGACCCCCCCGCAGTCACAGGGACACCCCCAACTAGACCAGGTTGCCCAGGGCCTCCTCCAGCCTCACCTTCAATGTCTC
>JAOQGH010000001.1:76938158-76955514 GCA_025769975.1 Gallinago jamesoni
GGCGGAGGAGGAGGGAGGTGAGGGAGAGAGAGGCGGGCGACGGGAGCCCTCCTTCCCTCCCTCCCTCCCTCCCTCCCTCCTCCCGCATGCCCTTCCCCGCCGCCCCCTCACCTCCGGAGGAGAGCGCCTGCAGCGGACAGGTCTCTGCCCCGGCCCGGCCGGGCTCCGCAGGTGGTAAGGAACGGGGGAGGGGGGGTGTGAAGCCGGGGAGGGGGGTACGGTAGGGCACGGTAGGGGCACCGCACCGGTACCGGCGGACGGGCCGCCCCGCGCTCCCCCTACCTGCTGCGGGGCGGCCGGCAGCCTGCCGCCGCTCCTGCCTCCTCCTCCTCCTCCTCCTCGTCCCTTCCTCTCCCGCCTCCCGTTATCCACCTGCCTCTCCCGGGAGAGGAGGCGAGCGGCCGGTGTGCGGGGAAGGGGCGAGGGAGAGGATGCGCGGGGAGGGCTGGCCCCCCGAGCAGCTAACTTAGCGCTGCCGGCTCCCAACAGGCTTTCCGCCGCTGGGGAAAAAAAAAATAAAAAATATAAATAAATAAATAAACGGTCGGGGGATGCCTTAAAGCCCCGGAGGGCTCCTTGGAAGTTGTGCCTTTCGAGTTGGGAAAACGTTGAAATTGAGGCAGTTTGACAAAATGGAGGGCTGCCGAGGAGCCCGGGGCCAGGCGAATCGTGAGCCCGGTGTCGCGCTCAGCTCCCCCCTCCGTGGCCGGTGCCGGGACGGGGCCTGACAGATACCCACCTTGACAGATACCCCCCCGTCTCCTGACTTCATTTTTTATTTATTTATTTATTTATCTCCCCCGCCCCTGCCGTGTAGAAGCGTGCGGGATGGGGAGCCGAACGCACATCAGTGCCTGCCCAACCAGGTGTATGGGATGTGCCTGTTGCACAGCCTGACCAATGGTAGGGTTCCTCAGCCGCCCAAAAAACATCTGGTTACATGTCAGATGGGAAGCTGGTTTTTGGGGTTTTTTTTAGGTTGATTTTTTTTTTTTTTTTAAGAAATACCAAGAGTATGTACCTTTCTCTTGCTGGCGTTTCAGGTGGTTGAAGTGGAAAACTGATCTTTCGTTTTTCCTTCGAGTGAAGGGTGTAGTCATCATAGCGAGCTGTTATTGTCTGACCTGTGACTAACTTTTTTTTTTTTTGTTCAAACATTTGGTGTATACCCAGCAGAATAAATAAATCTGTGCTCATTTTGAAAGCTAAAAGCAAACTGAACGGTTTCTCCTCGCCAAGGATGTGTGTCAGGGTTCTTAAAAGAAAAATCCCCAACCAAAACCCCAAAATGGTTTTGTAATCCTTGCTTTGAGATTTATGCTATTCCTGGCAATGTGTGGTTTGGTAGATACAGAGTTTACAAAGTCACAACTGACCAAACAGGAGTTGGTTTAGACCCCTGTGTTTTGAGGGGAGGTGGAAAAAATAGTAAGTCTTATTTTCTTTTTATGGTGTTCATCCCACTGCCCATTGGAGATTGAAGCATTCATCACAGTTGTTTATGTTGGTTGTCTGGGGGTTTCTATTTGAATGTGAGCAAGTATGCAACGGGGAGGGGGGGGTATGTGGGGTGTGTATACATGTATTTTTAGCTTTAATTTTTAATGACAAATGATACAAAGAATAGCGATATTCAAAAGTAAATCCTGCATTTACTGAGCATGCTTATTAATATTTTTAGGAAGGAACCTATAAAGAATGTCAGAGGTGTAATAAATTCTGCTTATTATGCTTGTTTAATACAATAGTGCTTCAGTATATCTTACTACACAATTTCAGAGTCCCTTTTTAAATGCACAAAGAAGTAACAGCAGCAGAGAAGGTGCCAGTTCCTGTGCTAATTAGAGGTGGTGGCTGCAAAATGCTGTATGGTTCAATACATGTGCGAAGGAACAGAAAGACCAACCAAGCATTTTAAAACACGACACGTTGTATAAAGGTACATAAATACCTTCCTGCTCCTGTATGTCTGGTTTTGTTAGCTGCCTAAGCTGATAAAATGGAACAAAAATCACACCAGAAAAACTTCTGTGGGAGGAAACGAGCTCGATTTATCTCCGTTTCTGTAAAATGCACACTCTTCTCTAAGCAAACCAGCCAGCTTTTAGCCAGGATGTTTGCTTTTTAGCTAGAATAGCTTCAGCCCTCCGTAGGAACGGTATCGGCAGAAGCTGTGCAGGAATGTGTTAACTGGATTTCGCTGGGAGCTTCGTCTCCCGAGCCAGCGCCAGCTCCTCTGGGGTCCTGCCAGCCCTCAGCCCGTGGGAGGAGTTGCCCTGGTATCTGCCATGTGCCTCTGCACCTTCCTTGGCAAAACCACTCTGCCCCGGGAGTCCAGTCCCTCCGGGTGCGCAGCCAGCAGCCGGGGACGGGGCAGGGAAGTTGTGCGGAGTCCCCGGAGCCTGGATGGTGGGACAGGTCAGCTGCTCCGCCGCCTTTCAGAGAAGTCATTCCTGTGGGCCTTAAGAAGCCCACGGAGGGCAAACGCAGGCTCTCTTGCTAGACCTCTGCAAGAAGTGCTGAGTAGGCAAATCAGCCATTGATTGCTGTTTACTTGCCTTGGCCAAAAGACCACTTGAAAAAGTGAGCTCCGCTGCAAGGCGCTGTGCAGTGAGCGCTGTGTGCAGGGCAAGGGCCTCGCTCCGTCGCCTGCCTTTTCAAAGTCTGATGCCTTAATCCCCAGACCTATTCAGGAATATTCACTGCCTTCAAAATACAAACTCTCCAAGAAATACAGTAAGGGCAGTTGAAACATTTTTCTCCCCCCCTCAAGAAGAAGGAGGCAGAGTGATAGCTTTCACTTTATACTATGTCTGTGGAATATTCTAGGACTCTATTATTTTTTTTCTTTTCTGTAAGAGCAGTCGGGAAAGCATCATGGATCTTCTTCAAGTGCTGACAATCCGTAATAGCCAGATGGTGTAGAGTAGTTACTGTCAAAGGATGA
Source organism: Gallinago jamesoni (assembly GCA_025769975.1). Taxonomy (NCBI): domain Eukaryota; kingdom Metazoa; phylum Chordata; class Aves; order Charadriiformes; family Scolopacidae; genus Gallinago; species Gallinago jamesoni. The sequence continues at coordinate 76,941,106 of JAOQGH010000001.1, forward strand.
GGCGTGGAAGGATTGGCACAGCCCTTCTTATTTCTTTTTGGGTTTTGTTTCACCCCTAGGAAGAAACCTGGGTTTAGCCTCTCAGTCTGTCTCTACAGATTTGCTGTTATGTCGATCAAATGACTAAATGTTTCTTGCAGTCTTGTCCACGGTTGTGTAACGGTATGTCCATGATTATTTAAGAAGAATTATCAAGAAGCTGGTTTCCCGAGGGTAATGGGGAAGTAGCCGTGCCCCTGATGTGCTGAATGGTACCTTCACTTTCCCTGCAGTTTCTTAGGGGTTGCGTCCAGATTTAGGGTAGTGACATGAAGGGCATCCATAGAATATTTTTAAATATATCGACGTATCATATCAGTGGTGTCCCCCTCCGTAAACAAAGGGCAGCGTGGCGTTCTTTGGGGCTGTTGATTGCACGTATGTGGCCTGGGCTTTCGGCATGACTCCGAAGCCCTAGGTGATGGGTGGCATGGGGATGGGTGTCGGGATGCCTGCCTGGACGGAAGCCGGTGGTAACTGAAGACCGGGTGAAGGCAAAGCGAACACTGCAACTTCAGGCTACGTCCTGGTTGTGAACCCTGTCCTCAGGGGTTTCTTTATCAGGAGTGTGTTAGCATCACCGCCCTGCGACCGACGCTAATGGAGATGAAACTGGTCCTGGAGCAGGGCTGGAGGCTGGAGATGCTCTGTGCCACTGCGGTGTCACTGCTGGCTGAAGGTGGCCCTGGGAACGGGGAAGTTCCTGCCACCACTTCTCTCCTTTGGCAGAGTAGTATTAGCCTGGTCGCTCCAAGTAAGAAATCTCTGTTACGGTTGCTCTGTAACTTCCCGTAACACCTGAAGGAGGCCCAAAAAATACGCAATAACGGTAGAACTTGGCATCTTAACTTTTTGCGTAGTTTTAATCGGAGCAGTTCTTGGTTTACTCAGGGATGGGGCCTGTTGGCAGCGACCACGGGCTCCAGTGGAGATGATGTTGGCCACCAGTGAATTACTGTTCCTCAGCGATCAGAGACAATCTGCGTCTGGGGTTGTGTGTACGGAGGAGGAGAGGGAAGATGGGCGCGAGTTCAAGGCCTTGTGTTTCCTTTCGCTGCGCGATGTGGTCTGCTGCTGAGCCAAGGCTGACCTACTCGGAGTTGGCTCTGGGAAGGCTGGCAGCTTTCCACGTTGTGTCCCTACGAAATGCTCCTGCAGCTGAAAAGAAAACAAAAAAAAACCAACAACCACCAACCAACCAAACCCCTAAATTAATAATTGGGCAGGCTAGGAAAGAGGGGAAGGAAAATGGCCTCAGCGAGGGGAGGTTCCCCGTGGGGCTGTGGGGATGCAGATTGGTCTCTTCTGCTGTGGACCTTCCCAAGCTTCTGCGCTGCTGCTTTTCTCTGCTTCCACTGCCCAAAGCTCTGACTTCTCTGCTGTGTGAGTATATACCGAAGGAACTGCTGAAACAAGGTCCTTCTTTGTGAGGAAGTCGAATATCTCTGCTCTTCCTTGGTCACAGTATGAGCCATACGCAGCCAGTAACTTATGCAGCTTCTCTATAATGTGTTCTGGACCTAATTTTGCCCTGCGTAGTACAAGTTCTCATCCTGTTTCTCAGAAACTAGCATCAGTTCTTTGCATGGACCCCCTCAGGTAAATTTCTGCTCTCTGGCCTCAAGCTTAAGTTATAAACTTCTGTCAGTTGTTTAGCAAATAAAGATAGTCAAGTGGAGGTGTGCAGGGGCTTTCATTAGTTGTAGAACAAATGGTTTGGGTTTTTTTTTTTTCTTGTGTACGGTCTGTTTGCATGCTGTCCAGAGTGATAGTCTGCTAAAATAGTATGACATTTTTTCTTCATAAAATAATAACTGCGTTCTGTTACATTGAAAACTATGACACATGGTTTCTAATACTGAGACTAAAACAATGTTACCCATTTTCATTGTGCCTCACTTGGTTTTGCTTTACTATAATAATCTATGAATTGAGCCTATTTGTTGACTAAACGATAGATCGGTGGCTTGTACAAATGCTCTTTTTTTTTTTTTAGACATCCTTGCCTGCTGCCTAATGCTTCTTGTATTACTGAAGGCTTTGTGGGAGGCAAAGAGATGGATCTGAGTGTGAAATGTAGCAACACTAGAATGAGAACCTTACAGAAAGCATAAAACAAGGAGGACAACAGAGACTAATTGTATGAAATTCCTTTTATGCACACGTTCCTGCTTTTGAATAACTAGTATGTATTCAGCCTGCTGGATTAGAAGGCTTTGGCTCTGCATGTGTAGCATGAATGCTGCTCTCAAAATAGGAAAGCAACTCTCCCTCCCCCCGCACTATTCCGGATGAAAATTGATTTGGTACTGCCTTTTGCTCCTACTGAAATTCTAGTAAAGCATATTTAAAGGCTGAATAATTAATAATGTTAGGGATATAAACATCAGACTTCTAATAACCCGAGTGTTGTTTTTGCTCCTTGATTGGTAGGTGTAAGAATCATTCACCCCAAACTTGAAAGACTCAAATCTCTCCTGTCCAGACTTGGGTTTCTACCTGCCAAGATGGTGCTTGCAGGGGAGTGACTTTCTCCACAGTGCCTATTTCACACAGTTTCCTTAAGCTTGGAAGCCATCCACCTTCTCAACACCATCTTCCAAATACGTGCCAAGAGTCTGAACTGCACTTCAGAGGGCTTCTCTCAGCATGCCATCCTGCTGCTGAAACAAGCCTTAATTTTAAAGGTGGGTCATAAGCACCAAGAACATTTCCCTAAAGAACAGGTATGAGATTACTTTCCACTCATTGTATTAATGCTATCTGGAGTAAGAATAGCACCTATCATCTATACAGCTCCCACAGGTGTTTCGTTACAGGTGGGAACCTGCTTAGGTGTTGGGATTTCATACCTTCTTTCTTTAAAAATTGTACTTGGGACTCAGTGTTTTCACTTGCTTTCCAGCACTGCTGTCCCTGACAGTTTCATGGGAGTCTATCTGAACTCTGGAAAACTGGGAGGGAAGAGAGTTGGAGGGGGAAGAAACTTTGTGTTACATGTCTCTCTTCTAACTCTATCATACTCAGAAGTGCCTTTCTAAAATAAAGTAATTTAGGTAGAGACCTCTCACTTGGAACACCTGGGGAGCAAACAGAATAAAGTTTATCTTCGTTTCAACCAAGATTCATAAAGCTTTGCCAGTTTTTAGTCAAGGACAAAGAATATTCCAGCAAAAAAAGTACAGCAGTAATCTTAGTGTATTGGGTTCACATGTTGTTAGGTCCAGATAAGTCCCACAGCACGCACTAGATTGAATTTAGATTAGCAGAAGGCAAATGGTGTCACTACTTTAGCCAGGTTCCCTCTGCCTGTCCCAAGACCCTGGGTGCAAGGCAGGTGTGCTCCAAACTGAGGATAGGCTGTGAAAATCTCTCTTCCCGTAGTTTGTCTGGAGTTCTTCATTGATGTCAAGTCTCTCTTCTCATAACAACAGGATCCAGTACCGCCACCTTCTTTCTCCCAGGCTTCTCCCGTGTTCTGAAAGCTCTCAAGCCTTACACAGCAGGTGCTCTGAGGCCTTACTGAAGGGAGGTAGTGAGCAATGACTGACCTAGAGGTTCATAGTCTTGGAAAGACTATGTCCTTATGAGAGCTGGTAAACTTCATGTTCTCCTAGCTAGTAGGAGACTTTTTTAGAGCATGTTTAGACAATAAAGCTTGTACTCCTTGTACTTGTACTGCTTGTACTTGTACTATCCTCTCTTACCTTCTTTGTTTCTCATTATCTTTCTTTTAGATTTTGTTTTGGTTTTACTTGCATGTAACTTTTCATGCGAATATGTACGTTGACATATTTTTCCTGGTCAGTGGAGTAAGCTCTCTTGTCCAGCCGGTGAAAATCCCTGGCTTCTTGTGGTTGACACATTGTGAGCGTGCTGTCAGCTTCTCAGTCCTCCCTTCTGCTTGTTAGGTGATCCATGCTTGGATGCCATCCAGTTGACAAAGCCTGTTCCCTTAGTGTGGCTCATTTTGCCTGTCTGCTGTGGTTTCCAGGTGGACCTACTTGAAGGTGCCTGAAAAATCTGTTTGTCCAGCCCGGACATGTTTGTATGAGTTGCCCGTTTGTTGCCTATTTCCTCTCAAAATACTACTGAAAGAAAGGTAACTCCTTCAAGCATAAAACGGATGAAAAAGAATAGTAATACAAGTGCAAATCTTCAAGACACTAGTCAGGGCAGCAAAAAAAAAAAAAAAGGTGCATGTTTTCCTAGGATAGTCTTTCTGTGAAGAGACCCACATCTTTCGTCCCCCTCAAATTTACAGAACTCAGATGTTTTTCTCTGACTGAGGCTGGCATGACTTGCCAGTTCTCCTACAGGTGTGACCCGTTGTGGAACAAGGAAACGTGTAGTGTCTTTTCCCCCTGCTGCCTCGTGTATGGTTAAACCTATAGAAAACTGTGGAGGAAGCTCAGGCATGCTGTTCCTCTGACAGCCTTCTGCAAATACAAGCTATTAATGACCATTGCCTTTCATGGGCAAAAACAGTACTGGCAATTCCTTTGTGCACTTCATTTAATGGCGTAACAAGCAAGCGCGTTTGCTATTTTTATTCAAACGCCCAGCCATAAGCCTGTATGGCAAAGGGGCTATGAAATGTCTGCATAGCTACGTGAAAATACAGCTGCTGTTTAAAACAAAATCTTTTCTTTTTAGTTACGGGTTTTTAAGAGGGTTCAACCAGTTGATTGTCTAACCTTTCTAATGGAGCTGCGGTGAGGATTTTCAAGATTTTGGCATTAAAAGAGACGGAGTGTTCATTTCGGTCGCTGACTTTCTGCACTGTTTGAGTCAACAATAAGGAGGTAATGCAATAGGGGAGGTGGGTTGGTGGGGGAGAAGGGACTGATTCAGGTTAAAGGTTCAGGTCTTGCCCTTTCAGGAAGCCTCAGGACTATCTGTTCTTACGTGCTGCTTAGTGGCAGGCACACAAAAAGAGCTGAGCACAGTGACACCGTTAGCAAATGCTAGCTGAGAGAGGCACAGTGTTTGTTTTGGGAATTTTTATAAGCTGCCAAGTCCTTCGTGGTGTTTTTTCCTCTTTTTTTTTTTTTTTTCTTCTCCCTTTTCCTTGAAGAGGCTGTCTACTTTGGTATAAAGATGGCTTTCAAGGCTTGATCAATAATTAAAAAAAATTTCAAGGCAGTGTTGAGGATTTAAGTCTTCAGATATTTCAAAGCCAAGGATTTATGTTATGGATTATCTTGGGAGGGATGCTGAGCATTTATTTCTCTGTGTTTGTACATCCTCAGTACATGCTCAGTTAGAACTCAGTATGGACATGCTTGGTCTCCAGTTCAATTTTGGCTTAAAAAAAAATAACACGTACCTTTAGCATATGATAGATGTTAGAGGTCCTAAGGAAAAAAATAAATCACTTAACATCGTGCTTTCCCTGACCTGGAACCTGCCTGATACTGGAGTATATATCCAGTAGTAGCACATTTTTGTATATCTTTGCTTGACTAAATTATAAAGTAAACTTACAAAAATCTTCATATTATACCCACCAAAGTGAAGCATTTCTACTTAATATTTGGATCAACTGGTGATACTGCTTATCAGTACAGTCAAGCGTTATTCTTACTTAGCTATTTGTCACTTGTTTACCTCTTTTTTCTGTTTATATTGGCAAAGTGAGAATCTACAGGCCTTGAAAGGTCTGTCCCTTTCACATGTCAATTGTTGAACATCAAAACACGGCTGGAGAAATCTACCTATTGGTAGGAAAGAACATTACTTTCTTTGGACAGGTGGAGTTGGATGGGTGTCAAGTAGATCACCTGCTTTGGGAAATGATGAAAGTAAAGTAATTAAACCACCAACATATAACCACATCTTTCAGCTTCTCCACCAGCAGCAAAATAGGCTTTCTTTAATTCAGGATTCTGCAGAATTAGTTCTGATTTATGTTGAAATGGTTAACTTGGAATGCAGTACTATCTTCTGATGTCCATGGACAGAGCTGTGACCCTTCTACTTTTACTCAAAATGCAGTTAAATTGCACTACAGTGGAAAAATATTCAGGCTTATCACTTTCTGGAGCTGAAGTTTCAATCAGTATTCCCAGTTTCAAAAGCTGTATTAGGGTTGACTTTTGTCATTGTGAAAATACTTGAAAATACATTGTGAAATACTTGAAAGGGAAATGTGCGTAAGGAACAGAACTAGAGAGAAAGAAGAAATGGAGAATAATGGAAAAGATGAAGTATTGATCAAACGAGAGAAAAATATACTATAATTCTTTTTCTCTAATAAAGGAAAAAAAGAAATTTGAATCAACAGAGACGAAAAATATTTTTTAAAAGGAAGAGAAAGGTTCTGCATTAGCTGCACGTGAAAACGAGCCTTTAAAATCACAGAAATCGTGGTTCTAATGTGCCAACAGGATAAGATCACTCCAGCTAGTAATACTACTCTTGAAGTAAGAGATTACAAAAGAGTTATTTTCTGTGTGTATGAGGAAAAGCCATTTGACAAGCTCTCTAAATGAAGTCTAATGACAAGTTGTAGGAAGTATGGGGAAAAGCGTAGCTTCCATTTGGTTCATAGTAGTAAATACAGTTTGTTCATCTAGAAAATATCTTCTAAAGATTTGGTTTATAAATATTAAAACCTAGAAATGCTGGCTTAGAATACGTGGTGGCTGTTGGGAGAATAATATTGCCTGGGTTTGTATATTTGGTCTTTATCTCTAGGCATTTGTCAATATTTAAGAATGAGTTGATTTCAAAACATTGTACTATAGACCATATCTTCATGTTGGAAATGAGACTTAGGCTTCACATAGTGTGCTCTTAAGTCCGTGTAAAGGACCTTCCCCTCTGCGTTCTGCTCAATTTGCCCTTACCCCTTACCCAAAAGAATCACAGAATCTTCATGGTTGGAAGGGACCTTTGAGATCGCTGAGTCCACCCATATACACACACACAAAAACCCAACCAAACCCCAAAAAACCCTAGCCCCCTACCCCCACAAAACACCACCCGACCCAACAATCTCGGGCACTAGAGGATGCCCTGAAGTGCCACATCTACATGTTTCTTAAATACCTCCAGGGATGGTGACTCCACCACCTCTCTGGGCAGGCTGTTCCAGTGCCTGACCACCCTCTCAGTAAAGTAATTCTTCTTAAGATCTAATGTAAACCTCCCCTGCCCCAACTTCAGACCCTTTCCTCTGCTCCTGCCATTATTCCCTTGGGAGAAGAGGCCAACCCCCACCTCTCTACACCCTCCTTTCAGGGAGTTGTAGAGGGCAATGAGGTCTCCCCTCAACCTCCTCTTCTCCAAACTAAACATGCCCAGTTTCCCCAGCTTCTCCTCATGTGACTTGTTCTCCAGACCCCTCACCAGCTTGGTGGCTCTCCTTTGGACATGCTCCAGCACCAAAACATCCTTCCTGTAGTGAGGGGCCCAGAACTGAACACAGCCCTCGAGGTGAGGCCTCACCAGTGCCCAGTCCAGAGGCACCATCACTGCCTTGCTCCTGCTGGCCACGCTGCTCCTGATACAGGCCAGGATGCTGTTGGTCTTCATGGCCACCTGGGCACACTGCTGGCTATTGTTAAGCCAGCTGGCCACCAACACCCTCAGGTCCTTTTCTGCTGGGCATCTCCAGGCACTCTTCCCCCAACCCGTAGCGTTACCTGGGGGTGTTGTGACAGAAATCCATGAGCTCCTCTTTGCAGACTCAGCTGTGGACTGAAGCAATATTTTCGTGGGTTACTTCTTTGCCCTGAAAAGCAAAGCCCCAGCTCTGAGTCCTACCAGGCTGAAGAGGTCACTGGTCCTAACGAGCCCACCACGCTTGACCCTGGAGGGTAATGCAGCCAGGCCTGGTGTAAGAATGAAGATCCAAATGCCCTACCATCAAAGGGCTTGATTCCCTACAGCCTCTTCAAATTACATGCCTTCGTTTAAGTAGTAAGGAATACAAAACAGCTGTTCTAATGGGTTTAAAAGTGACTGCAGCAGTAAGCACTTTCCCTAATCAAAATTACATTATCTGTAGGGTTTTACGGTACCTTTCTCCATTCACTTCTTCCCTTCCCCAGCAAGCCTGTGATTGGCAGCCAGATGATTGATGAGCCAATTTAATGCAGTCTTTGGGCAGCGGTGGCACCAACAGGTTTGATAAACTGAGCAGGGGACGTGGTGCAAGACGTGGGATGAATGATGAGTGGGGGATAATTCATCGCATAGAACCAGGCGAGTTCCCTCACCGCACGGCCAGATGAGATAATTTTCTTGCAAAGGGTTTGTATCCCTGGAATACCCCTGCCTCTCTTGTTTTCCCCCTTGGCCCATGGCCTCTGGATGCCCAGGTGTGACTACCAACCAACCACTGGCAGGGTTGGTTGTGATGAAGGCTGGGTACTCCAAAGAGGAAACTGGGCTTGAGCAAATACCAACCCCCATCAACCCTCTCTTTAGAAGCTTTGGAAATAAGCCAGGAAAGAGAGGAGGGGTGGGGGGAGAAGGGGTAAGGAGATCTGGAAGGTTTATCTTACTCTGTTTAACAACGAACAAAACGAACTCCTTCTTGTTTAGAAACATTTTCAGGGAACTTCCCTGGAGTTTCCATTTGAGCTTCTGCAAAACATATTCATCATGTCTCTGGGCTGCATGTTTTATAGGCTGAGAGAAGATGAATGCTGTACCTCCACAGCTGCAAGGCCAAAAAATTCTGCTACATCCCACAGTGACTCATATATCATACGCACCAAATACCTACTGGTCCACTGTATCTGGAAACAAGAACACATTGATCACAGTTATTAATCCTCCCTCATCTCCCCAAGGCTGGAGAGCAGGAACGGCTCCAGGTAGGAGGAGAAGAGGGTGTCCTGACCCCTTTGGTCGGGTGATGGGAGAACTTCTTTTCACTTTGTGGGAGAAAAGGCCAGCAGGGATGCACAGGCTCCATGCAGCCAGACACTGGCCAGACCCTGAGTCTTACTTCTTCTAGTGGCATGGAAAAAAAAAAATGGTCACAGAACGAGAAGGGACTCACAAAGAAAATGCTTTTGCTGCTGTACCTTCTCCTGTCTTCCTTCTATGTCAAAAGCTCTGGCTACTGTCTTTAACTTGCCCAAGGTGTACTTCTGCTGATCTTGAATTTCTGGGCAATATCTCCCACCTTCAGGCTTACACCACTTATTTTCAGTGATGATGAGGAAAAACTCCAGAGTCTTTGCTAAGGATACAGATGGGGAAAGGGTGAAGTCAGGATTTGCCTCTGAACCGTGAAGGACAGCAGGGAGGTGCCCGTCAGCTGGGAAGAGCATGGGGCTGGGAGATATCCAGTGTAGGGCCTGGGATGTGACAGGAGAGCTTTCAGCCATTAGAAGAGCATCAAAGGCTGCTACAGAGTCCCACCAAACAACTCCACAGGCAGAAAAGGTGATCTCCATAAATGGCAAATGGCTCTTTTTGGCTCATTTGCCAATTCCATAGTGTAATAAAAACTTCAGCCTGTGGCAACTTGCCTTTCAGGTACCCAGGAGGTCTTCTGGAGGTTTCCATCACTTCTGCTGGGAATTTGGCCCAGGAAATGGACACGGGTCTCAAGCAGCCATTCCCTGTCTGGAACATGCTGTGGAAGCCGTGGGGAGGAGGCGTCACCCGAAATGCAGGCACTCCTGAACGGATGGACAGACCTCCTGGACTCAACCCTGCACTAAGTTTCTGCTGATGCTTAAGTTTCTTCTCCTCTTCAGAGGAAGACATCCAACCTAGGCTTAGCCAGCCTTCTGACCGTGGTGTCCAAACCCAGTTGCTCTTCAGGGAATTCCCATCCCCGCTCCAGTGTTCACCAGCAGAGACTGGGTAACGTGGTTGGGGATGATGTCTTTCCTTCTCTGAGGGATCAACCCCACTCTGAGCATTGAGAAGACACAAAGCAGAAGATCTTGACCGTGTCCTGCTCTCTCACTGTCTGGTAACAGTGAGCTCCAGTTGGGATGGCTGAGAAGGACCCTCAGGCAGCAAATGCCTACCCAACACGGAGCTTCTCCTGGGGCAATGTTGAGGTACTATGAGCACTTGGGTAGCAGTGACAAAAGGATGTCACCAGAGTTTCATTGACACACAGGGAGGGAGTAAACTGCCATACGCATCTTGCTGCTGCAGCTTCCCTCAAGGCTTTGCCAGATGTCCTAAGTGCCCAGCTGCACCTCAGAGTGACGAAACAAAATCCAGTGTGAAAACTTCCCCCTGAAGGGTTTCTTTCAAGAATGAATCCTCATTCTAGAAAATAAGCTGGTCCCAATTTAGAAACAACGGGCTCCTCACAGTGGAGGCAGGAACCAGCCACTCGCGTGCGGGCAGTGAAAAGGACAGGCTGGTGGCCACCCTGTGTCTGAAGTAGCCTCCTGTATTGTACTTCAAGGACAAGTGTAGTTAAGCCAAATATTCCTCCTGCGAGCCCTTCAAGTGGCATTCCCTTCTTTGAGAGCATCACCTTCTTTGCTCTGCAACAGCTTAGGAGCTTCCAGCTTGGCCAAGATCTCACCAAGCTGCTGAATGGCGATGTGGCAGATGACAAGTGGCCTCAGTAAAGGGATTTCTACTGCCACCAAATTAAATGATGCTGTGTTGGTGGAAGATGCACTGGGAACACTATTTGTTCCTGGAAACCCACGAAAGGCTCAGAAGAGAGTGCGAGCAGGGAGAAGAGGCTGTAAATGGAGCCCAGCATGAATCTGCCTCTTCTGCGTGATCAGTTTTCATAACTTCTGGGTTTGAGCCACCAGATCACTTTGCTATCAATATTTTCCGCTGGAATTTGAAAACATGACGTAGGCAAGGACATGATTCAGCCCCTGGCTGGTGCTGCCCGTGGCGTCTGATTGTGCATTCAAGTGCAGATAAAACTATAAATGTCCGAGTGAGATTTTGGCACTTGGAAAAACAAGAGCCCAATAATGAGAACAGCGGGCGCAAAAAGGCCTGAGCGAGCAGAATGCAGAGAGATGTTTTTTAGACAAGCTCCACAGCAACAGCAGCTCATCTGCCTGTGCCTGAGAGAATGAGACCTCCGCCTGCGACACGAGGGCAACGCTGTTTTCCCGGCATATACAGGAATTGGGATGTTTACGGGGAAGAAGGTGACTTCCGTTCTGTGATGAAAGGGAGGAAAATTTGGGAAAGGTGGCGTGTGGTGGAGCCTAGTTTACACACACACACACACACACACGGTCACGTGCCCACACAGACTTATACACAGCTGGCATGGGTTTGCGTCCACACACATAGACATATATATGGATATTTAGGCACCACTTAAGATTTTTAATGACCAATTCAGTCCCTCCTTTATTTTTCTCCTTTAGATGGCTGTTTGTTTCTCCTCTGTTTGAAAACAGAGTTTAAAATGTGAGCGTTGCTAAGAAAGGGAAATCTGGAAGCGATTCCTAGATTTCAGGTTCCATTTTCGCAAGTGGCAAGAAGTTGCCCTTAGCTCAGGGGACATCACAAGGATCTTTTTGCCTGTGGTGGCCCTACCCCTGTCACTGGATCTGGAATGGGACTGATTGGACGGTGCCACAGATGACTTTCAATTTCAGGACTGGTAGAGTCTCCTGAGGTTGCATCTGGTGTGTGGTCAGCAACAGAGGCCACCCAGAAGCTGTAGAGTCTCAGTTCTTGGCCAGATTTAAAACCTCACTGGATGTGGTCCTGAGCAACCTGCTCCACCTGACCCTGTTTGAGCAGGGAGGATGGTCTAGATGATCTCCAGAGGTCACTCCCAACCTCAGCCATTCTGTGATTTTGTGAAGATTTGACAGTTGTACAAAGTTGTTCAACTTGTTATTCAACTGTCAATTTCCTTATACACAAACATGCCTGGAGAAGATCCCCTCTCTGTTTCCCAGGCAAAAGTAGGGATTTCAAAGCCCTGTGATGACTTCATTAAGATTCTGCTGAAGGATCAGCTGGAGGTGGGTTCCTGAATTTGAGAAAAGCTTCATTCAGATGTTTCTTTCTCTCTCTTGCTATATAAGGTTGGTGTACAGAGTGGATTCCCCTGTCCACATCCAACCCCTCTGTCCCATGACCCTCCAGCTCCGTTTGTATCAAGGTGCAGTGCGTGGTCCCACCCTGGGTAGTTAGTGGATCTTAGACTTTCTCAGACCATCTTTGTCCATGAGGATGGACACATGAGGCAAGCGGGTATGTGTCTCATGTGAAGCAGTGGCATCAATCCCCAGCTCCAGGTTGGGGGTTCATCATTTTGGCTCCATTTGCTGTGCCTTGGGATACAGGAACAGGCCGTTATGCAGTATCCTTCCAATTCAAAATGTCCACAGTGCTAAGGGAGAGGGACCATTGTGAGGCACCAGCTCTGTGCCGTTTGCGGTGACCTGTCTTTGTTTCGCTTTGGTTGCTTCTGTCTGCTTCTGGGCCTGTTCCTGATTTGTGATGGTAGGAAGACCATGTTGGTGGGTACTTCACATTCACTGCAGTAATCCTGGTCTCTCTTCCCTCCAACATGAGTGACACAGCAGGGGAAAGAGTAGAAGATGCTCGGTCTTCTGTTGGACAAAGAAGATATTCTCCATCCTTTATGCCTAGCCCCCAAAACCCATCCTTGGATGGGGAAAGAATGAAGAAGGAGAAAAAAAAAAGTGCTGTAAGAGAGACATCCTACCCAGACATCCACCAGCATCTACCAACGCCAGCAATACCTCTGCACAGGCTGAAGAAACTGGAGGCCATGCTCATCTCTTGACTCCACTCAGCAGAGGAGGACTCAACAAGATCTCATTTTTTACTAGAGGGCAAGTTCATCGGCTGATCTGAAACAATTCATTTGTATTTGTCACCATTGCTGTTGGCATGGAAATGGAAGGTCTAACCTTGTATTAAGCTGTCAACACCCTGAAATGACTATTCTGTCTCTCCTATGACTCAGCGTCTGCAAGACAAGAACTCCATGTTCTCCAGCAATAACACATCACAGTGTTGCCATGCCAGCAGATACCAGCCCCTCATCTCTTGTGCAGAGAAGTCCTCTCTTGCTGTAACTACAGCACTCCCAGGCACACGCCCCTGGTGTGGTGGTGTGGCTCACGTGGGCGAGGAGCCCATCAAAGTACTTTCTCTCAGCCCTTGCTCTTCCCCTGTAGACCTCCCCCCCAGCTTTGATCTTCTGTAACTCAGTCCTGCTTCTCTCATTGCTCCTCTGCTTCTGGTTCACTCTCTCTTTCTTCTACCTAAATGGCCATGCTGCTTTTGCATTTTGTGGACATTATCTCCACCCTTTCAAATGGGTGAAGACTCTCTGAAGGGTGGAAGGAGCGGTGTGTTGCGTTCTTATGCCCATTGTTTCAGCTTTGCAGAGCTGGGGCGAGGGTGTATAGAAGACATCCAGGCAGCAGCACTACACCTTCCTACAAGGGGTGGGCAGCTGGAAGGAGCCCAGCAGCCACCAGAGTGAGCTGGAAGGGCTTTGCTCATCCTTCTGCTGCACGGTGAACAGGGTAGGATGTTGGTGAGCCATCAGGGAAGCCTCTCCAGAAAAGCTGCTGCTGAGGGGTGAGTCACCTGCCCGAGCACTAATAACAGCCTCTCCCAACCCAGGTGGTCTCCTGGCGATGCAGAGGGACCAGCAAGACCCCACACCAGCAGTGCCTTCAGCAAAAGAGTATGGGAGGGACCCCTGAAGGTCTTGCAGCACAGAGCTGCTGGTTGCACCTCCGTGATGGCAAGAACATTCTGCTGATGTGCCTTCCATCACGCCCAAGTCAGGTCTTTTTGTTTTCCTGACTTCAAGAAGAAAGCAAACAGGCTTCAGTTGTATCCCCAAGGATTCTCTAGCTTTGGTACTCTCTCTTCCTCCAGCATCTTAATAACTCCTGCAGTAACCACCTTACAATATTGTTTTCTCTCTGCAGGCTTGCTCCCTGAACCTCCTCTTGCCGTACTAAGGGGAAAGGAGCAGAGATGCAGCAATTCTCACGCTGGCGTGCTGGGACCATTTTATTTTTGATTCATGGGGCCCCCCAGTCGGAATATTTGCTGCTTTGATGATAACGGGTGGAAGGAAGAGGCCATCCCAAAGGTCTCTTCTCCCCTTAACAAACAGCTCCACAGGGGTAGGGGCTCTTCCTCGGTGGAAATCCATTAGCATACAAACATAAGTCCTGATTGTCCAACGGGGAGAGCACAGATTGCTAATAAGGATACTTCTTAACGGCTCTGAGGGGTCATCAACAACCTGGCCAAGTTTTTTAATATCGAGTTATTCCAGAGTGTACAAACAAGAACACGAGTTCTGCTTCTTTTGTCCTATGAGGACAGGCTGAGAGAGCTGGGGTTGTTCAGCCTGGAGAAGAGAAGGCTCCAGGGAGACCTTAGAGCAGC
>JAOQGH010000001.1:76955614-76975495 GCA_025769975.1 Gallinago jamesoni
AGTGAGGGGCCCAGAACTGAACACAGCCCTCGAGGTGAGGCCTCACCAGTGCCCAGTCCAGAGGCACCATCACTGCCCTGCTCCTGCTGGCCATGCTGGTCCTGGTACAGGTCAGGATGCTGTTGGCCTTCTTGGTCACCTGGGCACACTGCTGGCTCATGTTCAGCTGGCTGTCCACCAAGACCCCCAGGTCCTTTTCTACCCGGCAGCTCCAGCCACTCTCCCCCAGACTGTAGCGCTGGAGGGGGTAGGTGTGACCAAAATGCGGGGCCTTGCTAAAGGTCCTCATCCCATTGATCCAACCTCTCCAGAATTGGTTCAGTGGCAGTAAAAGTGATCCCCTGAAGCTGGTGGAGCTCTCAGGAGTTAGTGCAGCCCATCTGTGGCACCAAACGCTCAGCTACTCCCACTCTTTTCTTGTCTCCCCAGCCGCTGTCACTGCAAACTTGGTTTTTTTTTTAATGGCTCTCTGGATCCCACGGTGAGGCAGAGCCGGGAACCAGAAATGGCTGAGAAGTGTTTGGATGTGGTTTGTTTATGTGTTTGTTTATTCTACTTGCTTGTAAGGGTTAGTTTGTGACTGATTTAGCTCTTTGAGTCAGCTCGCTGGGTTAACATGTCAGCTGGCCCAAGGGACGCAGTTGCTCTCTGGCAGCCCTGACTTACTCCATGACTCCATGGCAGCTTCAAACAGGCCGTCTCCCCTCGGCCTGCTCTTCCAGCTGGGTGCCTGTGAGGCTCTCAAACCACATCCTTCGGAGCAGCCAAAGGTATGGTGGGCTTTGCCCTCCTATTGACCTATCTGCCACTTGAGGGGTTAGGAATGGGCTGAGTGGTTTACTAACCAGGAGTGCTCTGGCAAAAGATTTTCCTCTGGTTCCAGAGAGCCATCTTTTTCCCTCGTTTGAGGGCTTCCTGTGCACTTGTCCCACAAGCCAAGTTGTGAGGGTATCTACAGGAGGTGCCTGTGTCCTGCAGTGTTGTTGCAGCCCATGGCCATCTGGAGCTTCATTTGTTGAAGCTCAAAGAATTCCTTTCCAAGCTTTTCTTTCTGCGGAGGCAGCAAGAAGTGTATTCATTACATGGATTTGCCCACTGGAAACCAAGACTGGAACCATGGGTCCCAGCTAAAAACCTGGTAGCTGTTTGTTTGTCACTGGGCATTCAAGTTGGCTTGTCTTGGTTTCCCAGAGCTCCGAGAGCCTTGTGCTCCTTGTCCACTACCTGACAAGTTTAGAACTTGAGTTCTGTCAGGATGCTCTTTAAAACAGTGTCAAGGCATATATATATGTCTGTGTGTATATATATCGACACGTGTGTGTGTTTTTATATGCATACATTCACATACAAACTATGTATCTATATATACACAAACACATGCATACGTGTATATATACATTCCTGCTCTGTCCAGAGCACCTTATATCTTACAAAGCTTTTCATTCAAAGTGATTTCTCAATGTTTCCTATGATAAGGAAAGTAATTAATTAGCTAGTGAAGCAAAACAGCCTTGCAGATAAGAGTTCTTAGGCTATGTCTAGGTATAATGACCTAAGAAGATCTGGATACATGGTCTTCGTGGAACGCTTAGTATGTATTTCTAGCAGTTGTAGCTGTCTGAAGCAGGCAGATAAATTTTGCACATTCGTTAGCTTGTGATGGATTTGTTTGAGTATGCTTGTGGTTTCTAGTCACTACTTGATCTTTCAAAGGAAATTGAAATGAAAGTCTAATCCCGTTTTACTGAAAACTTGAAAGCATTTCCTTGTTTCCTTGATATCATACTTATTTGGTAAAATGAAAAGTCTCTTTTTTGCTTTGAGAATGAATGGCTAGTAATGCCTATTAATTTTTTACCGTCTCTCTATTTTTTTTCCTTTTCACCTCATATTACTTTAAATGGTACCAGTGTCTTCAGACTTGTCTTTTTGTTATAGACTACAAAATGCACTTTCTAGTAAGTCTACATAAAGTTCCCTTAAGTGATTCAGTTGACATGGTGAAAGACACATGGGCAAATTTAACAGTGGGTTTGGGTCCTTCCCCCACTTGTTGCCTTGTGCTCCTTTATGCCTATTATCAGGTCTGCTAGCCGCCCTGCGTGGCTACTTTTAAACCAGTTTTTCTAGTAGTGAAGTTCACTGATTTATTTTTTCTTTCTTTTTTTTTTTTTCTGTCATCTATAGCATGTTTTACAAACACTTTGTACCTATGCTGGAATAGCTCACTTTAATAAGCATTACATATGTCTTTTATCTGCTTAGCCCTTACATTCTTTTATTCCCTCATAAATCTTGAGGACATGGTGACTTACTGTTAGTTAATCAATATTTATTTTTTCTTCTCTTCTTTTGAAATGTCCTGACAGTAGATCATCTTAGTCTACTCGAACTTAT
Organism: Gallinago jamesoni; assembly: GCA_025769975.1. Classification (NCBI taxonomy): domain Eukaryota; kingdom Metazoa; phylum Chordata; class Aves; order Charadriiformes; family Scolopacidae; genus Gallinago; species Gallinago jamesoni. Next base: position 76,958,012 of record JAOQGH010000001.1, read on the forward strand.
CTTTTGCCAGCATCCTGTGTGGGAGAGGCTCTTACAAAGAAACCTATTTTTGCTTTCTCAGCTATTATTATCTAGGTGCTAGTATCACATTTAATTGCACCTCCCCATTTTTTTTGAACCAGCTTTTAGGATTTTTCTTATTATTTTGATATGTTTCCCGATCTGATACTCTTTGCTCTTCTAAAGCATTTTTTTTTTCCTATCTGCTGTCACTTACTCTGCTTTCTGTTTCTTTACCCAGGCTTGGATTCACATTTTTCTGGGATATGCTCATTTGGCCTGTGTAACCTCATGAAAATGTTACCATTTAAACATAATGACTCTTTTCTTCCCTGGCTTCCTGTTCCCTTTCCTTGTGAAGTGGTATGTATACCTTCCGCAACTTTCAGGCTCTGCTGGGAGCTAAACATGCAGCTTTTAATTTCCTCTCTCTTTTTGAACTGAGGATCTTTTGGACTGGTGGTGTCTTAATCCCCGTTTCTGAAACGTAATGGCATGGTACTAGTTTGGGTAGGATTCCTTCCGTGAGCGTGGTGAACTCGGTTGCCTTACGGCCACTGTCATTTAGTGGTGAGCTAACGCAAACAGTAAACTGGCTTTCCAACATAGGACTGGGATTCTAAGATATGAGAGCAGGGGGAAAGCTTAGTTTCCTTATTTCCAGGTAAAAAACACAGAATGAAAAATGTCCCTTGGCATGTCCTGCTGTGGTTCAAAGGCTAAATTGAAATGTAGGTTCTCCTTTGTCAAGTGAAACTCCTCTTGTGTTTGGTGTGGTATTCCCTTTACTCCCTTCTCTGAACAGAATTGGCTTGAGTCTTCCCTCTCTTCCATAGTAACTGTGTGGTTCCTTATTTAGTTTGTGGGAATTTCAAGAGCTCTGGTGTTTTCCTGAATTGAATTGTGAAGACACCAGATTCGTAGTCATTTCTTCCTGATGTTCCCTCCAACAGCCACATACAGATTCTTTTGGGGGGTTGTTTTGTTTTATTTTCCCCTAGGAAAAGACTCTTCCTCAGCAGTCTTCATTGCAACTTATGGTTCCTCCTATGCAGAGTGCTTCAGTTGACTTCAAATGTAACACCAGTGCCATTTTACAAACTAAAGGAGTAAATAAGGCTGGACCGATAACATTGTGCACTCTCCACTTCTGTATCAGCTGCCCTCCCTTCATTTGGGGAGTATGATTCTCTAAATTCCTTCCTAATAGGTTTCCATTTTGAAATACACTCTGTCCGGAATGACATGGCATCTTTGCAAGCATAAAACTGTTATGAAACACTAAGCACAGAGAACTTGTTATCAAAATACTTGTTTCTTCTTTTTTGTTGGTTTTTTTTTTTTTGTTAAGGTCACTGTTGTGAAATGGAATGATTAAGAAGTGTTACTCCAGAAGTAGAGAAAAGGTATTGGAGATTGATTTTTTTTTTTTATTTTTTTTTTTTTCTCTGCAAAAGCGCGTGCTGTCTTGAGACCAAATTACTCAAAAACAAGTCATAATGAAAATATACTAAAATCCTCAGCTTTAGCTTGGTTGTATCAAATACTTGGTAGAACTCCAAAGCGGTAAATAACACAGTGTCCTTGGTTGAGAGACACAGGACTAACTTTTCTTCTAATACTGGGGAAAATTGCATTTTTAGAAGAATCTAGTGTCTGAATTTGTGAAAATATTTACTCTATCGCCAGCCAGGCTCTGTGGGATTCAAGGTTGGTGTTTTCGGGCCTTGCCAGGCTCAGGGACAAGGAGGAGCAAGGCCTGGGCATTTGACCCAACAGGATTATTTCACACCATGAACGTCACATTCAATATCAATTAGCAAAGTTTGCTGCGTAGCTCTCTCTCCCTTGATGGTGGCGGGTCCGGACAACTCCCTGCCCCGGTGCCGGAGCCCTGAGGCCTTCCCTTCCCCCTGAAGCCATTGCGCTGGCAGTGTCCGCCATTTGCTGTCCCTGCTGGGAGCGCACAGCTTCTACTGATACCATGGGCTGAGTGTAATTCCTGTGTATCTTATATCAGTATTGGGATTAATACTGGTTCTTCAGTCTTATTGTTAATTACTTAGTCTTAGTCTATTAAATCTATTTATATTTTAATCCTTGTGTTTCTTTGTGTTCCCCGATTCTCCTTTCGAGAAGAGGGGTCATCGGGTGAGAGAATGATTGTCTAAACAGCAATAGATTGTTATGGGTTTTCTCAAACCATAAGACTCAGTTATTTTCTTCATGGAGTACAAATCTTGTTTGCTTTGGCTTCTAAAACCAAAGTTGCAGTTTATTTTTACTTTATTTTTTTAGAGTATCCCTTCCATGCAGTAATACAGATACTTATTAGGGAAGCCAGGAGACTAGTCCGCAGCCATGGACTCTGGTGTGTTTGGTGGTCCCAGAGGCAGAGGGGAGTGGTCTTCACCTAGACAATTCTGGTCTTAGTACTGATGCCAAAGTCCTTGTAGACATCGTGGCAAAGTACTGGTTTTGAGGCAGTGTCTCGAAGAAGTGGGAAATAGCTGAGGGTCTCCTGTTATCTTGTATGGCTTAAGAAGAAAATAAAGGTGCATCTGGTCAAAAGAACAAATCTGGAAAATTACATTTGCTGCGGTGTTCTGTGTAGGTGTGAGCAGCATAGCCAAAGGAAATGGTACTGTGCTACTAGCAAAAAGAGATCATAGGGTGAGCACTTTTCGTCCATATATGTTGTCTAAATTGTCTTAATGCCAAGCAGAAAAATGGGCAGGGTACAACTTGAGCTTTGATGTGACTTTGATGTCAAGTCTAGGGACAAATCTGTCATGAAATGAGGCAAGTTGATGGGAAAGAGGAGTGCAAAAAGGGCAGACTCTCAGCTGTAGCAGAATTTTTAGTTCCTTCAGGGGGGTACTAGAAATTATTTAAACATGCAATGACTTGATTTCTAGGTGAAGCCATTAGCTAGTGACATGATTTTCTAGATTGTCCATCAGTTAATTGTGTTTTCTTTGTCACCATTTTTATTGCAACATGTGGTAGTTAAAATCCAGAAGAAAGCATAGTAACATCTTAAGTTGTCTGTCTGTTTCAAAGCGATGGTTTACACATGGTGATTCCTGACAGAACCCAAAACATAGTTCATCTAGACCTGTTTCTACTCCATCAGGACACATCCCTTTGCTGTTGTTACTGTGTTCTCTGGGAACTCAGAGAACTCAGTGCACGTGTGTATGTCTGTGTTAAACCCAGATTTGCTTTCAGGGTGTTTGTTTGTTTGTTTGTTGTTGTTTGGTTTTTTTTAAGGCTACAACAATCTAGTTTTCTGATTAAATTTTCAGATCTGACTGTGTCTTTAAAAAGCCCATCAGGTGCTTATATGTAGCGCTGGGTTTTCACTGAACTGTTTGTACGGGATTCCACAAATTCATTTATCTTTTAGTGCAGATGTCGACCTCAAAGAGTTTACTGTGTTTATAGTTTTATAACAGATTAAGTAACTCTTCTCTGGATTCAAAAATTAAAATCAAAATGCAATTATTCATGATAATAATGCAAGTAAGGTAACAAAATTACCAGACCTTCCAGAAGGCTTAATCTCTTGTTCTTTATGGTTTAGTTGAAACCTGTGAAGCATAAATGGTGGCCCAGAGTTGCTCTTCTCCTTCATAATTACTCAACATTACGGTTTTCTTAATTGTTTGGAGACAATCAGAGGATGCCTATCTCAGTAAACCTGATGGAAGCGTTACCACCAGGCTCTTTGCACGTTGGCTGCTTTCTTTGTAAAGTTCTGAATGCCTCTGCCATGGTGGAGGCAACACAACATTCCTGCTTCTGGCATCAGTAGTCTAAAGATGGCTTTTGCAAGTTTGCCTGTGTCTGAAACTATTAGTAGTCTAGTTGCTCAGTTCAGACATGGAACTTGCTCATTAGAAAAGCTTTATCGTGGATAAATCTGAATGCATTTAAATGTCTGAAAAGAGCAAGGGTTGGGTGGAGTACCATGGGAATTGCCTTGCTGGATGTATAGACAGTCTGTGACAGACCCCCGGAGGATTTGATTGTGCCTTAAAAATGTTACAAGAAGGTACCTATATTTAGAACCTTAGTTAATCGGGTCATCATTTATTCCTAAAAAGAAAAGTGAATTCCAAGTCAATAAATCATTTACTTGATGCCAGTTGTCCACCAAAAGAATTTTGGGTATGACTATGGTTTTGTCAAAAGAGAAGTGTGCTAAAAGATACTTACCAAGGCTATTCAACATCCTGTCTGGGAGCCACGGGAGTTACATAAAGGAGTATGTACAAGATGCAGTGAAGGAGCGGCCCATTTTATTGCACAGCTCTGTCATTTCTGGGTGGTGACAGCACGAGTGGTTTTTTTCAGATGTTCTTGGAGCTGGTGAGCTTTGTCTGGTCACTCCTTTCAGAAGAAACACCTCAAATGCCTTTAAGTAGCTGATGGGAAAGAGGATTGTCCTTGTGTGTGGTTATAACCTTAGGTGCTGGTAGTAAAGGTATTTCCCATGGGTAGGCAGAAAGAGAAGCTGGTGTTCCTGGGTAGATCTGTACCATTTAAATTGCTCTCTGGAATGGGGCAGTTTCCCGTGGGAGTCCTTTTTCCGTCTGTGAGGGGCTAAAGTACAGCAAGAGAAATTTTCTTCCCCGCAGTTTTCCTCATCCCAGCCTACCTGAAGCAGAGAAGCCACGGCTCCAAAGCTGTCATTAAGCTTCCTAAGAATACTTTTATTAATTTTAATTGGCTGTACGGTACGGTTTGACAAGAGTAGCAAGGCGTGGAGGGCACTTCCTACTGTTAGGCTTGAAGTTTTTCTTTTAATGACAAAGTTCTTCGGATTTGGCACGGTCTGCCTGCTGCAAACTTCTCAAGTGCAGGCAGCGATGACCTGGCAAGCAGCACGGCGCTGGTAAGAGGGTGTTTCAGCCAAGGAGCTGCCGCCAAGCTCTTCCCTTTTTGCGTAAGCTTTTCTTTAACGGGAACGCAGAGCAGATTGGGTCGTGGTTAAATAATTACTCCTCGATTGAGCGCGTACTGCCCCGAGGAACATGCTGAGGTGAGGAACGGCCCTCTCGTGCCGCCGAAGAACAAGGATGGAGCGCCGAGGCTGCGTGAGCAATCGTCACGCTGGTGCTTTCTCATACCTGACTCTACGGAGTTGTGCTGAAAGGAGTTATTAACTTGCATTTCACCTGAAGCACACCAAAAAAGCTACGGCGATCTAGCATAAGGGGCAATGGTGCACTTTGAACTTTGGATCTTTAGAGCCAGGCAGCAGGCACTGTCTGTTTGTGCCATCGGAGCAGGAATTCTTTGTGGAATTTCGACCGCAAAAAAGATTTCACCGCTTTCCCATCCAAGCAGTGCTTGCCTTGTTTAAAGCCAAAGTGTATCAACTCCTGGGGCCAGCTGTAGGTTTTGTGGATTAATACCTGATGGCCAGGTTCATCTTCTTGGGGCACTAACGTATTTTTCCTCTCCTTCAGTTATTCCAGCATACTTCTCACTCAGCTCCATATACAGAGCCCCCCTGCTGTCTGCAGCAGCTTCTGTGTGCTCGTGGTAAGATTATTTTCCATTCCTTATGCTGTCAGCGTGTTTGAGCAGAAGCAATAACTCAAGCTTACCGTCTGCTTTCTCTGTTTTTTTGGAACTGTAATGGCACGTAGCAGGAGTTGCAGAACCAATCATTCTGGATGTGGCAGTGAGGGGGATAGTGCACGTTGAGATGCCCAGCCTCGTCCGTCCTCCCTAGGCTGTGAAGTGCCATGGAGAAAGTGTTTAGCCGAGGTATGAAAAGCTCTGTAGCCGTGCCGTGGGGTGAGCCTGCACAAATAAAGTCACCTTTCTATCAAAGTTGGTTTGAACACCAGCTTGGTGGTTTGGTTCAGAGCTCGCTTGTGAGTCTTAGATGTAAGCACCTCCTCTGCACGCTGTCTGTCCTTGCAATAAAGCATGCTCCAGTGCCCATGGAATATCAGAAGAATTTAGCTGTCAAACACATTTTTAAAAATAATTAAATCCCTGCAGTTTCTCGCTTTTTAACTAAAATTCAGGCATATGGCCATAGGCATACCTTTGATGCTGGGTGGTCTCCCTGCCAAACCTAAAGCTGGTTCTCAAGAACATCTTACGTGGTTACGCTTTCGATCCAGAGCCAGGAAGTTGAACCTTGGCAAAGCTATGCTGTGCACTGGTGGTGACAACAAGATTATGAAGAATGTTTTAGAGTTGGGCAAGCATTGTAGCTACAGATAGGCAACATAAGTTTTCTTCTAGGTCTAAGCTCCACAGTTTTTTATTTTGCATGTTCCAAAGCAGTCTAAGCTAAATTAAAATTTGGATGTTCTAAAAAAATTATTCGGATTTGTGCTTGATTTTGCCCAGCACCCAGGTTATAGATTAATTGATTTCAGAAGTGTGTGCCTAGGCATTCACTGCTCAAGCTTGAGGCTGGTGGTGTGGCTGCAGAGGCAGAAGCCTGAAGGGGTGGGAGGAGTGCTTCTCCTTCCCCTCTTGCCTGCTGACCTCTGCTTCTGCGGTTGCGTTAAATCCTTTTCCTGTACATTTTGACCTGTGCTATAATCCTATCAGAGAGGGCAATTGCAGTCAGGGATGAAGTCTTTTCTGGAAAAGTTTTCTTGCCTAAGTCTGTGCATCTGAAACGCTTTTGGGCGGTTGTTGGTAGAAACTGGCTTCTCTCAGGTGCCCTTTTGCCATGACTCCTCGTGCTCTGTGGGTCAAACCACTAGGGTCAGTCTTTTCATGCTACTCAGAGTCCCTGTGGAGAAGGTAAATTACACATAAACTAGGTGGCAAACTATCTAGCTGACATTCACAATCCAAATAGAACTAAAAAAACAAGCAAACAAAAGTCCCTGGTAACAAACACATCGACTATATCTGTCACTGTCATGACTTTGTAAAGGCGAGTGCATCTAATCTCATGTGTTATCTTTGTCACCGATACCTTTGCGTCACTTAGAACTGAAGGAAAACTGGTTTTAAAGTGAAAAACAATTTCCTATAAAAGCAACTTCTTGTAGCTTTGTAGAGTGAAATCTAGTTCTATCGTTTTGAGTGAGGTGGTACATTTTTATTTGTATCTGGAAACTGCCAGAGTTTTTTCAGTAGCCTGGAAAATAGTTTTAAGGCAACTATAATTTTTTATATGGGTTTTAGTGTGTTGGGTTTTGTTTTGGTTATAAGAAAAGTTTGTAAGGAGAGGGATATTTTTTTGTTCCTCTGTTTAAACTGACTTTGGAGAAGGCAGGCAAAGCTTCAGGAAGGCAAACCCTATTTGAACCTTGAAACAAAAGCAGTGAATATAAAGCTAAATCTAGGTCAGATATGAGTTAATAATTATAAAAACCAACTTGATAATCCACAGAAAAGTTTGCTTATGGGGAAAATGCACCACAAGTCTAGTAACTCTGTAATTACTCCAGGATTTTCTTGTTTTGGTATTAACTCCAAGGATTCTGGAAGAGGGGAGGGTTCTTTCTTTGAGGGTATCTTTTTAGGTTTCTTTCTGTCTTGTATTGTGCATTTTTAGTGGTGTGGCTTCAGCCAGACAGTTTCCATGAGGAATATGATTCATTGGGTAATTTATGACATACTTAGGGATGTGCTTTGGACTTCTTTTCCTGTTTGGGAAGAGGGACGAGCTGGACGTGGAGATGTTTTGGAAGCCTTGGCTTTTGTTTCTCTGTCCCAGTTTGGTTCTGTTTCATGCCTGTGTGTGTGAGGAAGGGCTCGTGCATTCTGGAGTTCGTGCCCTACCTCTCCTTATCACTTCATATTAACCGGTCTCATAAAAGATGTCACCTCTCCCTGTAAGACTTGCCTTTCCTGTATCCTTGGCCAGTTGCAGATACAGCAGTAACCGTGGGGATCTGTTGGATACGCAGTTCTTGTGAGCCAAGGCTGGATGTTTTCTTTCATAGAGTGGCTGGAATGTGATGTGGTGCTGGAAATGCCTGTGAGATAATGCGTCTTTTCCTGAGACAGAAGGGGATGCTTTTCTAAGCCTCTTAAGGATTCATGCAATAGCATTGCTAGTTAAAGGTGGTTGCAAAAGCTTGCTGCTGGGTCCAAGGGTCATTTCAAGTTTTGTAGCTAGGCAAACTTACAATATCCTTGTGCTTCACAAGCTGTCATCTCTGCTAACGCGCTTAAAAACCCTGCGGCAAGTTCTGTGTCAGAAATAATAATGAAAAGATACCTTCCTTGAACATCAAAAGTTATGCAGACAGATTAGCTTCTGTATGTCAGTGTGTTTCGTTTTTTTTGGTGTGGCTGCATAAAAAGCATGTCTGTATGAAGTCCCAATTCAGTGGGATGATTTGCATCGTCAGGAGTTAGCTGAATTTGGGTAGAATACAGGGACATCTAGGATTTCTTTAGATCAGGTGAGGATGGGGATGTATCATAGAATGGTTTGGGTGTGAAGGGACCGATAGATTATCTAGTCCAAGCCCCCTTCCGTGGGCAGGGACATCTTTCACTAGACCAGGTTGCTCAAAGCCCCATCCAACCTGGCCTTGAACATTTGCAATGATGGGGGGCATTCAGAGTTTCTCAGTGTCTCACCACCCTCAGAGTGAAAAAATTCTTCCTTATGTCCAGTCTAAACCTACCCTTTTTCCGCTTAAAACTATTGTCCCTTGTCCTGTCACTGTGGACCATGGTAAAAGGTCTCTCTCCATCTTTCTTACAAGCCCCCATTAAGTATTGAAAGGAGGGTTGAATTAGTTAAAAAAACCTGTTTCCCATACCTTTTAATGAGCAGTTCCCTTCTGGATGTTGTCTAATGAAAGTGACGCCTAAAACAGTAACATGAATATGGCCACGTTCTTAAACTTTTAGTCTGTAAAGTTTGGGGGGGAAAAAAGAAAGAGGAAAAAAAAACACCCCAAACTGTGCAGTGTTTGACGGGAAGCCAGCGTAACTCCCTTGAAACTGGAGTGGCATGCCTGAGTCAGTGAAGAATGAGCTAAGAATCTGGCAGAAGCCTTTTGCACAAAGGAAGGCTGAGAGAGTCTCTCAGGAAGCCTGTACGCTGCTAAATGTGGCATGTTTGAACATGAGACTGACATCATGGTGAGTTCATAGTAGTGAAAGAACAAAGTATCAGCCACAAATTAGACTGACCTAATTTTTAAGTCACTTCTAAAAACTTAATAGCGCAGTGCGTTGCTTGTGCAAGCTGTTTATTTCTACCCCAACCTCTGGCTGCTCAATTTAAACTACAAGTTAACCCTCTAGAATGTCGAAGGAGTTGTTCGGGAAGGTGTGTGTGTCTTTGAGGGGTGCTGCAGACTTCCTTCCTTGGCTCTTTTTCTGCTCTGACCTCAATCTTCACATAAAGGAAGTAATTAAGGACCACCCATCGTCTACCTTTATCCTTCAGGATCGATTTCCTGGAGGTAAAAACCTCAGGATTGCGTCCCAAAACCTAACTCGTTCCTATGGGCTGCTCACATGCAGCCTGGAAGTCTGGCTGAAAACGATCAGGACGCTTGCCAGCAGCACCGACAGGAATTTATGTTTAATCAGTAAGTTATTGTAAAACTAAACAGTATTGTTTATTGACGCGTCTGTGGTCGTTGACAAACAACTGGTGCTTTTTCCATTGCTGAATACCTAAGAAATACCAGGGTCTTGCAGTTTGCAGATGATCCGCTTCTTTCCAAGTATTTTAGTTTGGCTCCACACGCACTGGAGTTGATCCGTTCTGTTGATATATTGCTTCAGTTATTGCAGAAGTGTATTGAGCTTTCCTAGCTTGAGATCATTTTGACGACAGTCAGTGCCTTTCTGGTTGCTTTTTAAAGGACTGTGCAAAACAGAGCACCTCTGCAATTTCTGGAGAAATAGAAGATCTTGTTTATGGATTCGTACGGAGCAGTGCGAACATGTAAGCACACTTCAAAGAAGATAATACAAATCCAATTTAAGGGCATACATTTTGATTCTCTTTGCTATTCAAAATCTGGTTAGAACTCCAGTGAGGATGCTACAAAACATTTATTGTTGACCCTGGTCTTTGACTAAGGCACGTATCAGATAATAACAAGAGAATTCACTCCCTCAGTTTGGTATTACTCGCTTTTGCTTTTCAAAAAAGAATAATAATCCTGGTCCCTTTTAATTCTTGTAAACTAGGTGTAATGGCAGTCACATTTTGTCTGTTGTTCTTAAGGGGGATTCATGTATTTTGTGGTTATGTCACTCTTCTTCTACTTAAATGGTAATGATCATAGTGATGTAGGAGGCAGAGCTGGGGAAGGTAAGTCCCTGTCTGCTCCCTCCTTCCTTTGGAAAGGTATATATGGCTTCTCTTTTCAGCCATGTAGTTAACACGCTAGAAATGTGGCTTTGGCACTGCTGCAGGTGTGGTATAACATGATTCAAATTCAAAGAAATACTTGGGATCCTTTGGGAAAGACAAACCAGGGCACGTTACCTGGATTATAACTTCTGCTTTTGTTCCTGAGCTGAGGCCCTGTTGGTTCCATCTTGTGTCAATTAAATTAAAATTTGAAAGCAATTGTTATAAGCAGGCCATCAGAATTACTTTTGTGGGTACAAACTGGGTATGAAAATGTGTTCATTTCCCAGTGTGTGAGCTATCAGGAGTCTTACACCATGGTGAGAAGTTTGGGTCCCAATTATCTGCATCTAGGAGTTCATTAATTTACTTTCTGGGCCTCATCTGCAGTTCAGCTATCGCTCCATGTTATAGCCCAAACCCTTTCCTACTCTGCACAGCCCAGAATGGAAGACCTCTTAATCCTCTTAACAGGATTACTGCAACTGTTTAATTTCTGGGAGCGCCTAACGACTTGAATTATCCCACCACATTAAATGGGAACCATTGCCATACATCATCCATCTCTACGTTCCCTTCTCTACTCCTGCCTGGAGATAGTTGGGCTGTACCATGTTTCTGGATCCTTGGCTTTCTACTACCTGTTCTGTTTCGTTGCCATATAAATGTCATTTAGGCAGAAACCCAATTAAACTTATCTTCGTTACTGAGTAGAACCGAACTTACGCATGTGTAATGTCAATTTTATTTTATTTGTTTTTATTTGGCCCAGCATCCCTTCTGAAGATGCTTCTGTCACTATGCAGCACACAGTGCTCACAATATTAATTTTGCTTTGAGCCTTTTTAAATGAGTTTGACAGCAGATTTAGTGAGCACTTACTAGTTTTGGGTTTGTTTTTTTTTTAAAACTTCTAGATGTTTCTTTGTGCAGCTGACAGGACATCCATGCAGCGCGGTGCAGCTCTGTATTTTCAGACACAAGCAGGAAGAAACAAAGTATTAATGTTGACAGTTTAAAAAAAAATTAAAAAAAAAAAATAAAAGAAATTCCTTCCAAAGTTTCTCATGCCCTGATGTGAAGGGGTTGAATGCGCGTGTTGCCTTCCGGGAGAACTGGTGTCATTTCCTCAAATGGGTGAAAGACCAGAAGATTTTAACCCACGGCGTACCGTACCAGGGAAGTGTTTTACATGTTTCTGTCCTTAAAGGAGGTTGACTCACGGTGATCTTTAGTCATTCAATTTAATTTAAGAGAAGAGTCATTAAAAAGTCTGTTGCAAGAAATTCACCCCTGCCTTGCCCAGAAGCAATTCTGATTTATTTCCCTAATAAAATTACCATCATTATCCTCTGCCTTTAATCCATCCTGCTTCTTGTATGAAGGCTTCAGATCCACCTTCAGTTTTCATCAAACAGTGACCACAAAGCAGATCAGAGCTGCGTTTTCTTATTTATTTTTTTTTAAATTTTTGGCTCCGTATTTGAAGGCCCATATTATTTGAATGTCTCCCCCTTAAAGTCTCTCACTAGGCAAAAAGCCTTAAACTTAAAGGCTAACTATTATCTGAAGGCTCCGAGGTCCCACCTTACCTCCTTTAATGGGAAGCCTTTCAAAGAAGTAGCATGGACTATTACGACTGCTGTGCTTGACGTTTATTTGGCACTACTCTTCAGAGCACTCCTCCTTTTAATCTGTTTCTCAGCAAAAAGAAGACCACGTGAAATACAGAAGTCACCATTCGTATTGGTCCGCAGAGCTGCGGAACACTTGCAGTGGGTTCGGGATGTGCGGGTTGTGTAGGAGATGGACACCTTGGTGTCATGAAAGGGGTCACCGTAAAGCAGGCTTGTTCTACAAAGAGTAAGGAGATGCTGGAATTTCAACAGCTTGCGGACTTATAAAGTAGTTCAGCCCTTCAAGGATTTCCCTTTTTGTACTTTGTGAATCAAAAGCTAAAATAAGGTTGCTGGTGGAGAGTGGCACGTGTGGACTTTGCCAGTTGTCACAATTGAACGATGAATCTTCACCTTTCGTTGTACAAGACCCAAATAGTACTCATGGTGTTTCTTCTAAGGATAGGCAGCTGCCCTCCGGTTTTAATTTGGTTTGTGAATTTTGTATTACACATTGTGGCTTTGGATTGGATCTCTTTGGACTTGGATTACATAGATAAATAAAATTGTAAATTGTATAAATTTTATGCCAGATACTTCATACAGGATTATTTTTTTAGGAAAGGAGAGAGTTAAACTTTTTGGAGAGGAGAAGTAGGTACTGAGGTCCTTAGGAGGATGCTGTCACGCTTGACTTTTCAGTCTCTCCCTGGCTTGTAGGTTGCTTGATGCCCCACAAGTCTGTAGGTGCAGGAGGAACTGTGTGACCCGACTGGTTGGGTTTGTTTAGCTGCAGTTGAGGGAAGGCCCTGAGCAAGAGAGGAGGGGAAAAAAAAAAAAAAAAAGCCTTAAATTTCTAATTCTGGAAAATAGAAAAAGGTATTTAAATAAGGCCTGGAGGACTTCTCGTTTGCCAGAAGTAAGTAAAAAGGCAAGTTTATATCCTTTTGTAATTCACCCTAATTGAAAGGATGTATATTTCTTTTCCTAAAGTCAGCAGAAAAATCCTGGCCTCTTAATGATGAAAGGCTTTTTTTTTTTTTTTTAAACTTTCTCCTAAGCACAAATAACTGAAGTTTCCACTTTAAACTTGGGTGGCTCATTCATATTTCATTTAATGGTAAAATGGTATCCTCTCTCCTTCCTCCTCCTAACCACCGAGTCTAAAAAGGAGGAGGGGAGACATAAAATGTTTCCGAAAATTACAGGAAATGTCTGTTCCTTTAACAGCATTGCCAGGGAATTTCCAAATGTGCTTAATGCTTATGGCTGAACTTGCAGCAGCTCAGTCTTCAGTCATGAGTGGATCCTGTTCTGAAAATGTGACACCTCCTTCCTCCAGAAAACCATGTTGAAATTAAGTATGTGGCTTTGTTTCTCATCTGTTCTTCAGCGGAATGAATTGTGGCCAGTGGTGAAATGAGGACTCTTGGGGGCTGCTTTAAACTCCTGATTTGCTTCTATTCATTAAAGTGGGGGAAAGAGTGTATAGTTTCCTGAGGTGGTAGCTAGTTTATATATAAGGACTTTGGAGAGTCATGGGTGGCAAATAGTATTGAATAGGAGACAACTGAGTCTAAAAGACTACCTTTCAGAGAGACTTGAGAAACTGCACGTGAAGCTCAAAGGAACAAGAAAGGGAGATGCTTTTTGTCCCAGTACTGTTGTTCCTTGGACTTCCTGCAAGGTGGTCTCTGATCATAGGGTCTTGTCTCTAGGCACAGAGACACGCCATCCGGTGTTAAGCACTAGGTTAGTTGTAATTTCCAGGATGGAATTGGGAAAGGGGGTGGTGAGAAGTAGGATGAGTAGGGTGAGCTTTCTCTTCATTCTCCATTGCCGTCTGCCGCTGGACTAGGCGAAGGAGCAAGGGAGATCTGCCAGGCTTCTCCCTGAGGCTCCAGAGGGTCTCTGGCAGCTGGAGCAGGCAGAGGGAGACACAGACCTGGCACAGTCTTCAGTAGGTCTTCACCTCCCTGCCCTGCTGCTCTCCTGTAGGTATGCTGATATGGTAATGGTGGATAAGAGAGAGGATCTCCAGCCTGGGACCACCCAGGGACAAGCACTCAGGTCCTAGTCAAGGTGTCTATTCCAGTGAACAGAGCATGGTCTGGGTAGCCAACTCGTTAATGATCTGTCTGAAGGGCTCCAGCCCCATGTTCTACTGTTGGTGTTTGCAAAAGGCTTTTGGAGCAGTTGCCTAAAGACAGAGGGGTGATTCTTGTAGCTCCTCTCCTTGCGAGATGACGTGGGGTTTGAATCTGTTCAGCAGCTCTTGTGATGTGCTCAGCCCTCTGCTGCGGTGGCTCTTCGCGGTTGTCCTGTCACTTACTACGTGATTTGGTGCCACTCCTGGATTTCGTAGTACGGCAGCGCTTGGCAATAATTTATTATCATGATTTATGTTACAGCGATTAAGTGGAGCTGTCATCTCTTCATAGGGGTGATTTGAATCTTGTTTTTAGCTGCCCAGGAAATAGTTTGGAATTGACACTAATATGTTTATTTTTACTTCCTCATCTAAAGGTTATAATTTAATTTGTTCCCGTAGGAACAGCAGGTGCTTTGTACGGCTGTGACTGTACGTAATGGTTGGTGACGCCAGTGTTACTGGTTTCCAGTGTTGGCTTTTTCAGCATGTGGTGAGGTGGGATTAATTACCCGAGATGTTCTGTTTTGTTACTCTTTGTCCACGCTGTAATCAGACTGACTTAGGCAGTCTCCTGTATTAATGGGTACTGAACAAGCGTGTGTGAATTTGCTTGAATTCATGCAAATGCATCACCTGTGAATGCTGATTACGGATTAGTTTTCTAGGAGGGATATGTGTCAAATTCTTTGGATGGCTATTGTTGATTGAGGTTTTTTTTGTTGTTGTTTTTTGAAGTATCTCTAACTTTTCCCTTTTTTCTTTTTAAAGAAGCTAGAGAGATTTGCTGTGGGTTTTGTTGTTGGTTTTTTTTCTTTTAGAAAAATCTATATAACAATTTTCTACTTTAGACCCTTTCCATTTGAATGAATGCTAACGTTTATAGATCTCTTCTTATCTAGGTTTTCATATATTTGGGAGAATTTTACAGCAAATGATTACACTGAAAGTGTGAAATCCATTGGGGGGTTGTTGGTTTTGTTTTTTTTCATTGGTAATAAGGATTTCTTTTTTTTAAATTTTCCTATGTTTAGGTATTTCCCTCTGCTGGCCTTTGTATGTGGACCACCTCGTGTCATCTTGCTCAGCCCATTTAGATTTTGACTTCAATGTAGGTGAGTAATTGCTTTTGATGTGAAACAATAATGAATTCTCATCAGAGTACTCTAGAATTTTCAGTTGCTTTGGGTTGGAAATGATACAGGGTGAATAACCTTTTAAAAATCCATTGAAACTTCCTGGCTGCCTCGTGTCCCAGGCAATAAGAAGCTAAAAATGTTATATATCACAGCATTTGTTTGGGGTGGATTAGGTAAACTTTCCTTCCAGGTGTCACAACTATATGCTGTGAACCTACAAGGAAAAAGTATTTTGAAATGGAAAGAGCTTCTTGCTTTTATGGGTGGAGAGGGGAGTCCCCAAATAAAGTCTCTGAGCTGTTGAATAGAGTGATGTAACGTACTGACAGCGTGTTTTAACACTTCTCATGAGCTCACATTCTATCAGTCAGATTTCCCTGCTATAGCATGTCATAAATGTTTATTATTCCACAGTGAATGTCAAAGGGGTTGGCTTCTTGGTAAATGCAAGTGATGATAATCAGGCTCATTGCTCAGAGTTGGTATTGGTGCGTGAATAATATTTGCAAGAATATTGCACATATTTGAGGGCTGTGTTGAGTAGGTCACCCAAATGTGGTGGTTTGGTGGTTTGTTTTGGTTTGGTGGTTTTTTATGTAGTAGAAAGGACTATATTATTTCAAATGCCACTATTTGTATAAAAACCAATATCTTTCATCTTGCTTAGCCCAGCTATCTTACAATGCTGGTGGTAAAAATGTTACTCAATAGTAAATTTAGTAGTAGAAATAGAGCGAGCTTAAAAATCTAAACTGGAGGTATTTTATACAGCTTATTCTTGGGAAGCTGATTTCCTTTCTGATTCTGTATCTCTGTGCCTTGGTTCTCAGGTTGGTGAGCACAGTGAAACGAGGTGACTTTTCTTTAGAACTAGTAATTAGTCAAGTAGGATGAAGGGGTATAGAGCACTGAACAGAAAATTCTCCATGTATTTCTTTCCTATGGACTATACTGTCCTTTTTCATGAACGTAAACTGTGCAATCTAAAATGCGCGAGGCTGCTGTTTCTCCAAGGAAGAGAAAATGAACACTACTCCATTTTGACTGCATGTGTAGATCTAAATTCAGATGTGCTAAAAGTTTGGGAGGAGGGAGCAGCCATTCTGATCATACGGATCAGCAGCGGAAAGCAGGGTGAAACTCTTAAAACTGTTTCTCATTTATGAACATGGTGCGTATGTGACATTTGGAAAAAGAAAAGAAAAGTCTCTGTGTTCCTGTTTGTGACTTTCTTGCTGCTCTCCACTCTTCAACCAAAGTGGAGTGTGCTGGGGAGGGTGGGGGAAAGTCTTGTGTTCTTCTACCCTACAACCAACATGAGGAGATGGTGTGCTTATGAGCCGATGACACTTGCTTGAGTCACCTGAAAAGTCAAAAGACACCCTTATTCCCCTCAGCTGATGAACGCGAGCCCTTGTTGACAGAGCTCTTCTTGTAAATCACAAGCATTTGTAATCTCACTCCTGTATTCTGCACAATGGTGGGCAAGACATAGGCTTCTTGTAACCTCAGTTACATTTTTTTTCCCCCAGACTTTACCCTATATTACACAATTGTCAATCTCTGGAATTTATTGGTTTGCCTGCTGAAATCAGAAGTATAACCCTTCCTCACTTTCACTTAGAAATCTTATTTCCCTTGTGCTCCACAGTCACGTTGTGTTTCTCACTACTGATGAGTAGCATCTTGAGCAAGGATTGGCCCTCTCTCTCCTTGATTGTCACTCAGTCTTTAACAGCGTAAGTTACAAGCATCTGCCCAAAACAACTTTTCTTTCTGTATTTCTGAGGCTGGCGAGGGAATGCTGTGGTTCTCATAGATGTTGGGAGGGGAAAAAAAAACGTCTTGCAGGAGTGGGAGTTCACCCTGTGATGCCTTAGGTCAGGAGTTCCTCTCTGATGCAGGAGTTTTGTGTAGGCTTCTTTGTTGGGTATCACCGGTGGCTGCGGTGGCAAGGACTGGTGCTGGGGGTGTTGGCACTGGCCATTGAACCCCTGTCAGCTCCCAGCTCAGGGACACTGAAGCCAAGTACTCCTTTGAAAACAGCTGATGTGCCAACAGTGGCATGTGTCCTGCAGTTTAGCATCTCCTACCTCTGTGCTTTGATTCAGCTTTTTGGGTTTTGGTGGTTGTTTTTTTTTTTTTTTTTTTATGCTGGTGCCCATCCAGCACTGTATTTATGCTTACAAATACTTAAAGGGAGGGTGTCAGGAGGATGGGGCTGGTCTTTTCTCAGTGGTGCCCAGGGACAGGACA
>JAOQGH010000001.1:76975595-76995101 GCA_025769975.1 Gallinago jamesoni
TCCACCAGCACCCCCAAGTCCCTTTCCTCAGGGCTGCTTTCTAACCCCCCATCCCCCAGTCTGTATTGATACCCAGGATTGTTCCGGCCCAGGGGCAGAACCTTGCACTTGCTTTTGTTGAACCTCATGAGGGTTTCTTTGAGCCCACCTCTCCAGCCTGTCCAGGTCCCTCTGGATGACATCCCGTCCCTCTGGTGTATCAACACCACCACACAGCTTGCTGTCATCTGCAAACTTGCTGATGTTGCTTTTATTTTGTCTGTACTTTCTAGAGCTCTCGGGCTGAATTCTTCATCTTTGCCCCTGTGCTTTCCTGTGGATTCCTGCCTCCACGCTTCCATGCACGGGACAAAATAAAAAACAGCAGAGCAGGAAACTCCAAATAGAGAGGAAACAATTTAAGCCTACACAGGGGTTTCTATTAAAACCCCAGCTTAATAATTTAGTAGCATGGGGCTGGCTCTGTAAATTGGAGTGTGTAAAAAGCAGACCACCACCAGGTCTGCACGGGATGGAAGCAAACTCAATCCAGGTCCTAAAAACATCCTACCTAATGAGAGAAAGCGGGGTGGAGCGGCAGGCAGTGGGAGACCTGCCAACAGCCAGCACGCCTCGTTAAACCCAGCGGTGCGGGGACCCAGGCAGAAACCTCCCCTGGCGCTGGAAGTTCTCCTCCACGGGCAGGTTCTCCACATGGCCTCCCAGCGCCCTGCAAGGGGCAAAGCTCCCATCTACCCAGCTCCGAAACACAAAGACACAAAAGGCCCCCTTTTCTCTCCATTCCAATAATTTTCGTCTCCCGACTTTACGGCTCTTTGAGTAAACACCAGTAACATTCACTTACTGGAGGGGAACACGGGGAGAAGCTGACCTGCAAAAAGGAAGAAGAAACGCGGTGGGGCCTTCCAAGCTACTTTTGGCCACGTTCACAATGGCGATAAAAAAAGCTGCCTCACAAAAAAAAAAAAAAAGAGAAAGGGTGGAAGTGAGCGTTTCCTATGGGGTCCCTGCACCCAGCCTTGGTTTGCCGGCGGCGGGAGCCACGCGGGGGGCTGAGGCTGAGGAATTCTGAGAAAAAGGCCAATTTTCACTCAGAACGGACTTGGTCTGTTTAAATAGGAAAAAAAAAAACAAATCCAACACCCAACAAGCTACATGTTAACTCCTGTAGAGAAATGCCAATGCCTCTTTGCAGCTTTCCTTGAAGCGAGCCTAAATACACACGGACATCCTTCCTGCCTCCTCCCCCTGCGAGCGAGCTCCTCCGGTGCCAGACCTTGTGCTTTCACCTCTCCTGGCACCCAGTCCCGATCCTCTGGCGCTCGGACGGGGGCTCCAGCTGCAGGACTCAGAGGGTCAGCCCTATTTACCCACCACAGAGCCTAAACCTGCCCTTTGGGGGTCTGCAACCAACAGGGAACGTGCATAAGAATCCACTTAATTCCCATCTACTTCATTCCGTACAGTAGCAATAAAAAGCATCTGGAGAATAAGAGCTTAGGCAAAGAGTCTGCTGCCTTGCTTGTGGCCATGGCAGTCCACGTGTTTCAAGACACCCTCAAGGGTCAGGTGAATGAATTTGCCTTCTCTGAGCAGCTCCCACCAACTCCCACCTCCCAAACATAAGGACCTGCCACAGTCTCTTCTGAAAAACACTCAGGTCTCAGCCTTCGTGTCCACCCCTGGCTGAGAAGCAATCTGGGAAGCACAGCAAGATGCCTCAGAGCCGGCAGCTCTTCCACTGCCCTATAACCATCTGGAGGTGTTTATCTGAGCCATTGTTTCAGCTCGGCTTGCTTCAAGCTCCCGGCTACGCCAGGCCACCACAGTTGTGGGCAACTCCCCCCCCATCAGCAGGTCACCGCCCTGTATCCATAAGCCATGACAGATGTGGAGCTCTGCTGTCAACAGCCCATCGATGGCTTCACCATCGAGGCTTCACCATCACCAATTTCTCCTTCAAACACACCACCAGGTAAGCTACCATCATCCCCAACTCACAGGTACAGGAGAGTTTACAGGGTCAAAAGACTGGACCCGAAGCCTGGTAAGAAGCACCAGAACAAAAGCAGAGGGCAGAGCCCAGCACGAGAGGTCCTGGTCCTAATTCTCATCAAAACGAGAGGTTCCACCCAGCCTGGTCTTGAGGAAAAAATGTGTTCTCAGTGAAGGGGTGAGAGCTCCCAGTGCACGGTTTCCTTCTTTCCAAAAATAATTCCTCTTGTTAAAGCAGTAAACCTGAGGCTGGACGTGCCCAGAGTAGAAGACAGGCTTTTCCCCCTTCCTACATCAAAAAGGATGGAAGAGTTTTTTCAGTTTTTCTTTTAGTACAGTATCATAAAAGCAGACAAGCCTAGAACTCACCTTCCAGCATGACATTCTATTTTTTGTACAGCCAGTGACATTCAGAATTTGGGTCTGTTTCTATTTCAAAGCTCATGACTCCTCTACGCATCAGTAGCAGCCGGACACTAATTCATGCCTCAGCTTCACATTTTAAACATTGAAACGGCATCTACTGGGCTTTTCTTTCCTCAAACGAAAACAGACTCATAATTACTTCCAACGAGAGTGCAAGATGGATATTCCCCCCACTTCAAAGGGCTCCAGCACAGCTCCTCTCGCTCCACCATTCACATTGTCAACCAGGCAGGGCTTGCAGACCCTCTCCGTTCTCTGCCACACAGGCCCATTTGTAACACCACGCTGAGGAAACACAAAAACAACTGAGGGTACTTTCAGGCATCTCGCACACCACAAATTCTTGCATTCATTTTAGAATTCTTCGTGGCCCACACTGCCAAGCAGAATAAAGACATGAGTTTTTAGCCCACAAAAAGACTGAGGTCAGCGCTGGCCACAGCCCAGTTCTTTTCAAGAGACCATGCTGGAAACAAACCCGGTGCCCTAAGTATACCTCTTACCTGGTGTGGTTTTGTAGCCCCTCTGTCACGGGCACATGAGTGTCCTGAGCTCTCGGAAACAGAGGTCCCATCTCATTAGCTCAACGATGGAGATGGACACGCTGCCCCTGGCTCCACAACACGCAAAGGCGCTCAGAAGAACACTAAAATCGGAACCAAATTTCTAGAGAGGCACTGCTGACACTTGTGAAATCAAATCTATCTCCTAAGAGGATGCTCTGTCATTCCCAGCTTCTCCACTCCCTCCTTGAAACGCCAACAAGGCGAGAAGTTTTGCTTGCCCCCACTCAGCAAGAGCTTTCGAGAGCTCCGCTAGATGTCCGTCTGTCCTGTGTCCCTCTCCCCTAACAACCTGCTGTCAGCCCCCAGCCCTTACGGCCGCCACTCGGAAAAACACGGCAATTAAGATGCTACCCTTATTCCAGAAAGTTCCCCGGGCAGAAGAGTGCCCTGAGCACCAGCAGCCTCTCCCTTCGTGCCGTCAGGTGCCTGGCTGGGGTTACAGCAGCTCCTTCCTGCAGCTGCACAGAGCCCACATCTGAGAGCGACGGGCAGGAACAGGACTGCGTGGAGCATTACTCACCACGTGCTGGTGTGAAAATACTTTTCAATCAACGCACTTAAAACCGAAGACAGCTCCTCTTTCTGTACTGCTTGAAAACAAATGTGCTCATGAATGGCTTCCCCCCCCCTTTCCCCTCTCTTCTTTGATAATGTCACGCAAAGTTAGCACAATGGATCGTGATGACTTCCTGATGATGGGAACATCCTCTGTTTCTCCCACTCATCCCACACACTGGTAAGTGATAAACTTACTGGGTAGCATCTTTGCCAGGGTGGGAAACAGAGATGCCCAGCCAAGGCTCCCACGTCCTCTCTCTTCGGCGTGGGTAACGAGCGCAGCTCCCACCAGCACCCCTCCTCTGTGCCACTGCCAGGTAAACAATTATAATTTGTGTTCAAGTTCTGCTCATCGCATCCGAGACCGAATCCCATGCCAAAATGTTCGGTTTGCTCCCTCTGTAATTTCATTGCTGTAAGCGATTGCGAAGGGTTGCTCTGTCTTAGCGTTGCACAGATCACAGCCAAGTTAGGGACTGAAGAGTAACCATTTTATTTGGCTCTAACATTGAGTTTTAGCAATATTAATAGGTACATCTTACTTGGTAAGATCTTACTTGATAAGATCTACAGCTAAATCCATACCTGGTCCATAACAGCTATAGTAGGCACTATAAGATGAGCTGCTGTGCTGTAACATCAAGATTTAACTCTTTTCGGAGGCCTTGGGTTGCACAAAAGAATTCAGAACTCAAAAGAATAAGAAGTTTCATTCTTGAAATTAGCTTTTCCACCTTTATGTAAATCTTTTCCTGCCTATTGTGTTATTGGACAGGATGCATGTTTGTCGCTGCCTCTGAACTCGGCAGCCCACGTTTCCTTCACAGCTCTGACTCGAGCCTCCCCGGCTTGAAAGCCACCGGCATCCCTCTGCCAGCTGGCAGGTCCCCAAGCTTAACTAAGGGCTGCTATCGCCAACTGTTGCTAAAAAAGGAGTCTCCTCAAGCTATGATTAAAACAATACCTACTTCTCACCCAGCGCTGGTCAATCAGTAGACTTCCAAGGGCTTGAAAAAGCGGGGCCCCACTTGACAGAGGTGGGAGAAGATGGACAGCAGAGCGCGACAGCCAGCAGCCATCTGGAATCTGGTGCTGTAGATGCTACAGCCAGCTCTCCAGCTTGGATCCATCTCATCTCACCGTCCTCTTCCACTGGACTGACTTTATGTTCCCCTCAACACCACAGCTACTTATCATCTGTCTCTCTCAGAACAGCTAAACCATAAGCAAGTGAAACTCGGGGCACACAAAATCCAACGCAACCTCAGGCTGCAAAGCAGAAGTCCCACCCCCCATCTTCAAACGAGCTGTATGAACATGGGATCGGTCCTCAACAGAAACCAGGGAGCAGGAAAAAAAAAAGCTTGGTCTTCCCAGGCTCCTTTTTTTCTTTAGTGGTTTGGTCTTCTGTCCCTGACCCTTCAGCATGACAATCACAGAAGCGACAGGACCACCACGTGAAGGGAAGAACCATCTCCCTCCCACTGCACATGTTCCCAGACCCTAAACTCAGCGTGTGGTGTTGCTGTGTCAGACTTTTAAATACACAAAAAGAGGGGTTTTTTGGGTGGGAAGGCGGATAAGCATCTGATTTTATCCATAAGATTTCCAAAATGGCACCAAGGAAGTAATTTGTAGCTCATTGCCTTTTAACTAGTAAGAACACTTAGAGCTTTAAGTTGCTGCTTTTGTAGGACAATCTGTGTCCATCTAAAAAACGATCTCTAAAACGTATCAAGACTAAAAAAAAAAATGCTGTTACATTCAAAGCATTAGAAATGCTTCCATACCTCTCCTAAATGACAAAATTTAGGAAAAAAAATATCCCACCCAGACAATATGTAAGATAAATGAACCTGTGTGTAAAACATCCTCAAAAAACCTCTCTTTTGTGGAGTACAGCTCCACAGAAGTGAACCAGAAACTCCTGGCCTGTCTTTAATTAGCTGTTCCTAGAGAAAGAAGAATCTGTATCTGGAACAGAGTGATCTGTTGCCTAAATAATAACTTGTACAACTGTATTTCAGGCTACCTAATAATTCTGCTACATAACACGGCCTTCAATTCCCTCAGTTCCCGATTTCACACTGCTGCCACATTACTCATTCAGAATACTCCTCTGTCCAGCCAGAGCTTGAATTGTAGGATTGTAGGACAACAGCACTTGCAAATGTTAATTAGCTTTAGGATTTCAGTTCTGTACTTTTAACACATCAGAATGACTAGCTTTAAGCAAGTTAGTTTTCCTATCAAGAATACACCTTGATTTGAAGAGAGATGACCGCTATCATTAATGAGATGTTTCCTCAGAAAGCACTACCAGTCTCATCTCAGACCCAAAAGGTACTATCTAAAATAGCTTCGTTACATTTGCAAGCCATCTGATCTAATGATATTATTCTAGCTTCACACTTGGGATCTGATAGCAGTAGGTCTTCTTTTCAAGATGTCCTACAGAAGGTCTTCCAAAACTTTTTCAAAAATCATTTGCCATAGTCAGTCAGGGTTAGACACACAAGAAGAAGGTGTTTTCTAGAAGAGAACGCTACTTAAGAAGAAAAGGTTCTTAGATCTATTCCAGGGAACGCAAAGGAGCTGAGTCTTAACCATTTCTACAGTTTGTGAAGTGGTACAAGCATTATCTAGGACTCCCTCTTTTTTTTTTTTTCTCTGAGGAACTGCAGACAAAGCTGGGTTCAAGCACCCTGTCACACTGACACAGCCAGTCCCACACATCTGGCTGCATCAGAACTGTCTCCCATGTGCTGTGCAGATGGCCTGTGTACATGCAAGAAGGCTGAAGTGTGAGATGTGCAGGGGCACAAGCCCAGCCATCAAGAATTGGGGATTTCTGGATGGTTGACCAGCCAGATGAAGCCTTTGCTCTTTCCCTCACAAGCACAGTTCCCATATGGAAGCCCAAATCAACTTCTCACCAGGGAAACTCGAAGGTATGTCAGCTCTCACAGTGTTAGCCATTGATAATGCGAAAAATTTCTGAAAGAACTTCTTGAAGCTCTGCATCAGCTCTTTCATGTCCAACCAGAACATGAAATGAGCCAAGTATGTCCCCAGCGATGATGAGATCTACTCCTTCATTCCCAGAAAAGCTACTTTCACGACTAACTCCACCATACTTCCACACAGTGCTGAAGCTCAAACGTCCTAGCATTTTTCTGGAGGTCACAGCATCTGGAAGCAAATCTTTGTCTTCAGGAAAGCCTCAAGGAAACCTTCAGCACTGTAGCTCATTTCCATAGCAAGGTCTTCTGAAGCTATAGACTGTTGTTCAAAATATGACAACAAGAGTACATACCAGCAACAACAATCAACAATTCGGTAATTTTAATGAATAAGTAACTAATCAGCTCTGCGCACCTATTTTTACTGTATTGAGTCACAGCAGCCTCAAGTTTCACAGAAGGCTGAGTATTTATCTCTCCTTGTTTATGTCTACAAATGGATCTCTAGAAAAAAACTGATCAAAAGCAAGAAGGCATCTGAAAATTTACACTATGGCCTGGCAGGAGAACTTATAAAGTTCTTCAGTTCCCATGTATCTTAAATCAGGCATAAGCAAGAATTAAATTCTATGGACTAGATTAAGCATAAGGTAAGACTATGACCCAAGAATCCTTTCTGATCCTAAAACCTCTTATAAATTCCTTGCCATAGACTGCTAATGTGTTGATTTGTTTTACAACTACCTGAGCACTTTTTTCAGCTGAAATTCATCTGACTTGGGATTTTATCTTTTAGATAATTTACCAGTCCCAGCAATTGTTCTTCAAATACATCACTTTCTCATTAAAAAAATAATAAAATAAATCTTATTTCTTATTCACTGCATCACAGTTTGGCAAAATTCATACACTTCATTACAGGGTATTCTACTATGCTATAATTCAGCATTTTATCGAGGCTTCCAGAGGTAGATGACACATCCAGCTAGGAACAACGCCCACACAAATTAATAACTAGAAAAAGATATGTTTCATACCTCTAGAGCAGTGTTGAAATAATGGCTAATAATGTTCTCATATAGAAACGTTCGTGCCCCAATGGCACAGAAACATTAAGGAAACCCTACCCTTCATAACAAGCAAGATGGATAGATTACTTGCACTAAGGCTTTGTAATACTTTCAACATGAAGTCATTTCTGTAGATCACATCTGATTGTTATCAGAACGCTAATTACAGGGCTGCTAACACAAGGTCAACCCTGCTCCCCCAGCCTATCACCTAGCATCTTTAAGTCACCGGTGCAACTCCAAATATTTGCAAATAATACTGGCTCACCTAGCTAAAATGAACGTCAAACTGCTGAAAAGCTTTTAGCCAGCATTCCTGACACCTCTTCTCCTCCCCAGCCTCCTCCCCCAATTCTCACTTAAGGGTCGAGCTGACACCTTGAAAATTTCAATTCAACATTGACACAGGAGGTAATCGTTAAGAATGAAAGCCTGCAAAGTGACTTTTCCTGTATCAACACAATCCAGCAGGGAAGGAGAAGACCATTTTCAATCTATGTTCACCGTAGACTTATTTAGAAAGAGAAATCATACCATTTTCCATCCTTATTTGGCTAAACCAAATACATAAAGCTTTTCCAGTTTCCTCCCCAAGGCTCTCCACTCCCAAGGCATCCTTACAGCCCTTCTGCTGTACATGGAACTCGCCTTCCTTCAACATAACGACACCTTTTATGATAAAGCCCAGGCTGATACGTGCTTTCTTTGTATCTCAAACCTGTTTCATGCCTAAATTCAGTATCAAGTCTGCTAACTGCAGAATGGACTTCAATACTTCTTATTCCTCTTTGAAAGGCAGGGTGTGTGTGTTGTGTTTGGTTGTTGTTTGGGGTTTTTTCCACCTGGGGAAAAAAGGCTAGAATAAGAAATGAAATTTCCAAACAAGCTGCGAGTAGAAACTGAATTCTATTCCTTCTGGAACCTGATAATCATAAGCTCCATGGACTAATCCTGATGAAAACATGAATATAAGGCTTAGCGTACCTAGAGTTCCAGTCTTTAATGCCAGTCTCTTAAGCACCTAAATTCTATAATAATACAAAAGTTTGACTGCTAGGTACTTGTTCAAGTTTAATTTCCTATTCTTTCTTGGCAATTTGGTGGTAGAAAAAATTCCAATTTGGATCTTTTCTCAAAAGGCCGTAAGAAAGCAAAGCACAGGAGAGGGGAACGTGCTGGAACTGATTTCACACATATATTCTAGGAAGGAGAGACTGGTCTTTTTTATGACACCAAACGAAGCAGCGCGTGTTAACACAACAGATTTCAGGCTGTCACAAGCGCAAACCATCTTCCCTCTTCCTTTAATAACTGCTGGATCACTTCATAAAGCTCATGTACAACAGAGCATTGGCCATCTGCCTCGGACATACACAGCAAGACGTTCATTCCATGTATTAAAGTAACAATTGCAAAGCTTTTTTCAAGAGCAGTTTCCCATTTTGATGCCGGCTGGTTAAGACATCACTCCACCGCTCAAGAATTCAAGCTCCTTGCACACCAGGCTGGAGAAAAATGAGCGAGATCAACTCGAGGACATGAAGGTGGTTTCCAGCTTAATAACCCTGCACATTTCTTTCTGCATGATGGTGCCTGGTAAGATTCCAGTCTTTATACATAACACTTCATCACAGATGAGGGAAGAAATAACGAGTCTGATAGATTGCCACAGTCCTCATCAATCTCATCATTCCGAGATGCCAAAGACTGTATTTAAGGTACTGATTTTTTCACAGAACATTACGTTCCCTAGCTTTTCTAGCCAGGCATGGCAGCATGGCATTAAATCCCTTGAAAAATACCAGTGGCATTTCAACCCAGATTCTTACCAATTTCAGAAACATCTCGTCCCAAGGAATTCTCAGGCCTTTTCCCCCTGGATTTGGGGCATTGCTAATTTAAGTCTGTGAACCAAAAGGCTCAGTTTCGATTGCAAGTTAACGTGGCCTCATCTAGAAAGTCTTTATATGTTGTGTTAAAACTAAACACATCTCCATTTTCACATTTGCTAGGCTTCGTGTATGGGATTACTTTTGATCCTCCGAGCCCTTCCCTTTAATGGGATGAAAGGTAAGTTAGGGGTCTGATACACAGGAGCACACGGACCTTGAAGGAAAGGCCTGAAGTCAAAGAAGCACTTTGGACTTGATGAGATCATTTGTATTTTGCTGACCTACTTCAGCCAGAAAGCACACCATTCTCAGGGCACGCCTGCTGAAAACTGGTTTCACAAATAGTTGTAGGAACTCGGCTCTGATACCACCTACGGGGCAACCCTAACTAACAGGAACGGCCACAAACACCTCGCTCGGCAGAGTACTGCCACAAATGAAACCAAAGACCAACCAAAAAAACACCGCCACAAAATTTCCCCTTCGTTGAGCCCATTCTCTGAAGGGACGCTGGTCAACTGTTACTGGAGCTTGGGATGAACCCCAGACACTCCAAATCCTTCTGCTCAGAGAGGGATGGGGCTAAGAGAAGTGACTGTGGTGTGTCACCAGTAGAAACCACGTGTGCCTGCAGGAGATGGGCACCCTGAGTCTAACTGCAGCCGTGGTTAATGGCATCCAGCACTGCATCGACCTACTCCCCAGCCAGGCAACATCTTTCCAAGGTTTCCAGCCCAGGATTCTTTCATTCCTGGTGAGGGAACAGCTTCCCACACTTGGAGAGCTTTTTTCCTTTTGTTACCACCTCCAAGGTACCGTGCCCTTTAATTTCCACCAGGGAATGTCAAACCTTTACGGGCTTGTCCCTACCGCTGCCAGCACTCCCATGTCTAGCAAGAGGGGTTAAAAGTCACGGGCTCTGCCCACAGCAAATCCATCTCCTTCCCTCCAGGTGGAACAAAATTGTGTTTGATGTCCTCTGCAGGCCACATTCCCCAGCACGCTGTGCCACCAGCTGACAGGTCTCCTCAATAAAACAAGCGCTCGATGTCACAGACACAGCCTAGTTGCCAGAAAGGTCAAAAAGGCACAAGGCATTCCTGAAAAATAAACTGAAATTCCTAAATCCCCAAATTGCTGGGCATGTTTTGCTTCACACATGTGGTGACATGAATGGCTGAATCACAATTTATGAGTCTTAAATACACAGGATAAGCTATAATGTGCTTGTATGTAATGCTTGTGTAAAAAAGTGTTTTTCTTGTTAGTCTGTCCAATGCACTAGACTACTTGCTAATAGAAAATAATGATTTAACTCCTACCCATAATTTTAAACAGCTGAAACATTGGGAGCTGTGGTCTACGTGTGGCTTTTAAAGTTATTTACTTGCCAAATATTAAGGGATGTATTTCTAGACATCGTAACTACATACTAGAGAAGCCTGTTACAACTTCTTTTTGCAGCAAGCTAGAAAAGAGGAAAAAAAACAAACAACCAAAAAAATAAATCAATACACATCTTATTCTGGAATATATATTCAAAATAATGAGCTATTCCCATAGAGGAATTTGTGGGTGTAAAACAAGCCATATGGCTAAGCAATTAATGATATTAATGCCTGCCTGGATAAAAGTTGTTTAACTATTAAGAATAGTTAGGAATATAAAAGTAATGTTTATTATACTTGAAAATGGGGTGCCACAGGTGTGCACAACCTCATTTTGTATGGTAAGAAGTGTTCTGTTCTAAAAATCATTGTCAGTCTGGGGTTTCTACGGCACCAAATGCTACAGATAATGCTGCATCACTATTTGGGTTTAGGGCAAAGAATAAGAGCCCTCCCAATAATCCACTTTCAATTATATTTTAAGCAGAGTTTATCTAGGAACTACATTTGCCTTTAGGGGACTATAGGTACTCGGAGTAGCACATCTCCTTTGTCAATAGTGGAAATCAAGTAAGAAATGCTGAAGAGCTTTTCATTCAGGGCTTCTTTGAAAGGAGCTGAGGTGGCTTTCAGCTTCCCTTTGCCTTTCATAGAAAGAAACTAGGTCCATGTTTTCAAGTGTGACTAGTAATTTTTGGATATTTGGATATCAGACCCATCTGAACAGAATGACCCTAGAAGTTAATCATGTGGTGATTCATCCAATAAGCTAAGAATTTTTGTCCTAAAAAATACCAAAGCGCAGACAAATTACTCAGAAAATGCTGCACGCAGGCTTTTTTCTTGAAAACTGTCACATCTTGTGAGACGCCATAACCCTGGATTAACACACACACAAATCCCAAATTGCTGTTCTGTTGTTTTTCAAGCTGATAAGGAGAAAAAAACTAAAAAGAAATCCTAAATATTCCAGTGGTCCTGGAATTAATGCAGTATTGAAACAGATGGCGAGTCACTTGCCAAAATTAATATGAAACAGAATATTTCATGCATAGGGGTTGTTTTACCCTAAAAAGATGCAAGCACATCCTTTTTTTTTTTTTTGGCAGTGAGGACAAAGCCTATTGTCATAAAAACCAATCCCTTCCAAAACCAACAGCGAGGGTACCAGTACGTGTAACTGCTGAAGGGAGGCAGTTGAGTCAACCACCTTCAACAACATCTGCAATTCTTTCCCCCCAGGGGGAACACTTGGGTAAATTTATTTCTTCTTGAGCGAGAACAGTCACAGCAGCCTGGAAGCTGCACAGGGTCTCCGTTCAGGAGCAGATACGGATCCAGCCAACACACTGCAAAGAAATCCTGGGAAACGGGATGGAGAGCAGAGCTAGACCGTTTTGATCCCCAAAATAAGAGAATGCACGGATGGGTCTACTTAGATCCGCAGTAACTACTTGTCATGCAGTGTTTTTCTTTGCCTTTGCTTATTCTCTTTCCTATTAAGAACCATTTTAATTCAGGTTGCACGTCAATTTACAAACCACCACAGTCAACTATGAGTTATCATGGACCAGTAAATTTACAACAATCCATTTGAGTTTTGCCAAAAACCAGGAAACTTCTGGCCACACAGACAATGAGCAAAAGATACTTGCCCTGGGACATTTTGTCAAGGAAAGACTAAAAAAAAAATAAAATCTCCTAGCTGCAGGCAGTACGACTGTGGTGCACTGAACAGTAGGACTGTTACTGCTCTGGGTACAGCCAGTGAGAGTCTGGAAAGTGAACTTAGCTCAGATAAAGGGTGGGGAATCGGGGGCTGAAGCTCACCAGCATTTTGCAGGAAAGTTAAAAGCATCAGTCACTTGGTAAGCCTGCTATTGGAAGAAAAACGCTTCAATCCTTACACTGCTGAAGAAATGGAAATACAGACTAGTAAAACGAGGATAAAAGAATTTACTGTCCAGCTTACGCACACATTACGCTTTTCACAACACTCTTCTTTTTCGGTTTTGCTCTTTACCAATGGTCAAAGCTTTGTCTACAAAAAAGTGAGACTAAATCACTGCTGACAAATGGGTGCAGCCAAAGGCGATTCCCTTTGTCCACACGTGTGAGGAGAGACATGCCCTGCTCCGGTTCGGCTGCGCCCCTCGTTGTCAGCAACTGTCAGCAGCGGCGCAATTTAGTGCACCGAGGAGAGCCCAAACAATTTGGAAAGAGTGATTTAAGCTGAGTGGGTCCCACCCGGCTCCTCCAGAACACACACGCAGAACGGCCAATGCAAGAAAAACATTTCAAAATTATTAGGAAACCGAACAGTAAAAACCCACCAGATCTGGCAGAGGGACTGAAAGCATCTGAAGTTATTTAAGTGTTGTGAGCAAAAAATACCCCAACCCAACTCACTCCTCAGTTGTCCGAGTAACAGAGACACCCATTTCTCCTTCACTTGGTCAGATGGGAGTCTGCGACACAAAACTTAGTGACAATCTCAGTATCATCCTTTTATTTACATGAAAAAAACCCATAAGCCTTATAAAGTGGAAGAAAACATCAGCACAGCTGATTTGAAAAGGACTCTGCCACTTGCCCTGTTGAAGGCAAATCCAACTCATGAAAATTGCACTGGTGGCACCTACTATAACTTTAAATCATGTAGATATTCCCTCTCACACTTTAACAGCCAAAAAAAATTACAATCTGCTTGGATTAATGCAGTACACTGTCATTAGACTGGCAATTAAATCCCATTTCTGAGATTGTGTGATCTGAGTCACCCACATCTGCAAATATCTTTACATCTTGTGTAATAGCTGGCCTCAGATCTTGACACACCAAAGTAAAAAGGCCTTTTTAATGGCTCCCACATTATTTTGGACTTAAAACTTCACGATGACAGCAGCTTCTCAAAACAGCCAATGAATCAAATTTATTATCCAGTTTGTCATGTGGGATTTTCTTAACTCTAAGCCAATAGAGCAACGACGAATCACGGTCATTGTTTATATTGCATGAATCAAAATTAACCACCTGTTCAAAAATTTTTCTTTTGGCATTAAAAAGTAGTCAGTCTCACAAACTTTTGACATATGAAGCATTCACCAGATCTTCTATACATCTGGAAGTACAGAGAAAACACTCTCGAATAGCATCTTCTCTCATGCCAGTCTGTCTTGACTTTAAAAAATATATAAAATCTGTCAGCCATCTGACTCCTTCCAACATCAGTAGCTAGGCAGAAAGACAATCCAACTGCAGAATGCTCACCCCAGGAATTAATTTCCTTCCCAACAGGATCGTTGAATATTTAAGCAGATTAGTGATTTTCAAATTATGGTTTAGTGGTAAAAACAGAGTCCATGAAGATCTTTTTGCCATGCAGGTCAGAGGAGGGACAGCATGTTATGGGCTTTGAAAACAAAGTCTAGCTCTACAAATCCATTGAAGAAATACTACATTCTCCAACCATAGAAGATGGTAAGGTTACCACTTCTTTCCTTAAATTAGAGCCTAACGATGAGGCATAGTAAAATGTGTGCTATACAGACCTAAATAAGGAATGTCAGTTAAAAAATTCCAGTCATAGAGTCATTGAATGGTTAGAGTTGGGAGGGACCTTAAAGATCATCAAGTTCAAAACCCCCTGCCCTGGGCAGGGACACCTCCCACCAAGACCAGGTTGCTCAAAGGCCCATCCAGCCCAGTCTTGAACGCTTCCAGGGATGGGGCAATCTTTTACTTCTTCAACAGTTACTTACAGTACTTGCCATTCCAGAGGGGCAGCCACTGTTTAGAGGCAGCAATCACAGGACATAAGCAATAACCACACCACCCAACAGTAACCACAACGAAAGCCGGGGGACTTTGCTTGAAGCATACACCCACAAAGTTTCTCTATAGGGTTGACTTTGAAGTGGACTGCTGCAAGTGACTCAAGGTTATCTACAGCAAGCACCTGCATTCATAGCACGAGATGGCCAAGCCAACGTCCTGAGCCCTTCCCCACCAGCAAAGTACCTCCTTGATCCGCTTCACGAGCGCGTTCTGATCAAAGGCAACCGCTTCTGCACACTGGTGAAGATGATCTTGGTACCGGAGACACAGCTGCAGCACCTGCTGGGGGTCCAGCTTTTCCAGTTTGGTGTTGGTCGGAGAGGTCTGCCCACTGAGGAGTCCTACAAGGCAAGGGAAGGACCAGAGTTAATCTGACTGTTCATAAAACCAGTTCAGCTGCAAGCCGAGAGGCAGCAGGACAAAGCCAGAAGAAAAGCTTTAAGGGGTAATGAAAAACTAATTCAGGGTCTCAGGCTACTGAGTGGACTTTAGCAATGTTAAAGGCAGGAAGTGAGAAGGGCACGGATTGAAGATTTAAGGATGGAAATGGATGGAAAGAACAGTTTGCCATACAGCTTAGCCCTCCTTGACAGAACTTAACCACAGACTAAATGCAGGTCCATAGCGCACACCAGCTTGGTTTTCATCAATACACTCTATATAGTGAGTCCTGTATCTGCTCCTCCACAAACAATCCCAAATTGTGAAAAATGAACCCCCCTCCTCATTTACGTATGACGGAAGGGGAAGAAGCTGAGATCTGTGTTCCCATATGGGCAGGGAACTCAAGCAATTTTCACTACAATGATGCCATCAAAACCAGAGCTCTAAAAATTCACTGGTCCCCCAAAACGACCCTCCTAAGTTAAATTATTAGGGGTGAAATCTCCATGTTTTGCCTACCTTCTCTTTGTTAAAAGCTTCAGAATACTTTCATCTTTTAAGATTCTTTCTTTACAATCTCAAAGACTAGCAATATACTTCTTTTTATTTTTCTTAATATGGAATTAAGATCCCTACCTACTCACATGACCAAGTTTCACAAAAAAGCTCAAAAAAACCTTCCCAAAATTAAAATCGGGACACTGGTAATATCCAGTGGAGAAAAATTGGCCAGAGACATTTCTCCAGCCCGTTGTGTGTTGCCCACAGATCACAACTTGAGAACCTTTGCTGAGCTGAAGCATACGTGAGCCACACTGACCGCTTTCCCCAAAGCTGCTGGAAAAAATGATGTTAAGCTCTTAAGGCCATCCATTTTTTGTCCATTCCATTTACTTTCATTTCATTTTCCTTCAGCATTAGCACAACTTTTTTCTTCTTGGGACACCACGTGTGACAAACAGCACATACACACAATCTGCTTTTCCCAAAACACCCGTCAGGCTGTGTAAACTGAATCCAGTGACTGCATGCACGTGCCCTTCGGGACTCTCAGTTTACAGACAGGAAAAGACATTAAAACAGCAAATGTAAGCAAGTATCACACTAAACAATTAAAAAGTAATAAATGCCAGTTATTTGGATTGGAAAAGTTCTTCTAAGAATGCACCTCAGTGGGAAATGGAAACTATTTTGGATGGCCCCGATGCCTGTTGGAAGCTACAACTGGTGACATCGAGTTCTTGCCAAAACACAAGAACAAGATAGAAACCAAGACGTAAGTCAGAAGCATCTTATGAATTTGAGAAAGTTAAAACTCCTTGAAAACATTTGTAGACAGAAATGAAAATAAAACTACGACACTAACTTCATCAGATATGATAAATTAGGTTTACTTCTCATCAACACTCAATGTTTTAATCTCTTAGGACGTTCTCAATTACCCTTCGCACAAAACCTTTTATTTCCTCATCTTAAGAGGAAAAAAAGATAATTTTGGTTTGCTGACTTGTTGCCCACTACAGTTGTGCTGCCTGAATCAAGAGGTCAGGAGAGGAAACAGACAATTCAACATTTAGCCTCAACACCCCCATCAGCAATAGTGAAATTATTTCTTCTGTTTTAGAAACAATCTTCTCAAAACAAAATCTTAGGTCCAGCAATACCAATTGCAAACCTTTCAAGCCTACTTTCAGCT
This sequence comes from Gallinago jamesoni, assembly GCA_025769975.1. Lineage (NCBI taxonomy): Eukaryota > Metazoa > Chordata > Aves > Charadriiformes > Scolopacidae > Gallinago > Gallinago jamesoni. The sequence continues at coordinate 76,992,371 of JAOQGH010000001.1, forward strand.
GAAGCGCAAAACTTTCACGGGAGTAAACCCACTGAAAGAAAGAAGGCTTTTTAAAAATGGATATATTACACATTCTAGTGCTTCATCATTAATTCTGATCTTCTGTAGAAACTATCTTGTCAGGATAAACGTTCAAGTAATGTTGGCAACTTTTAATATGTTGAATGTTCACATAGGAATGAAGAGTTCACCACACACCCGAGGCAGTTGTCCTGTCTCTGCACCCATCAAATGCACGATGCTATCAACCAACTCATTTTCTTTTATTACTAATCTCTCACCAACTTCAAGCGGAGGAAGAAAATTAGACTATACTTAGGAGATTTAATTAACATGAAGAGTGTATTTTGGCCAACTTACACTGCTTATGAGAACTTTGAAGCAGAATAGGCCAAGGACTGTAAAAGGAGCTATAAGGGAACACGCTACTCAAACTTATCTAAGGTACTTGCAACCTTGTACAGGTTACATAATGCTAAATGCAAAATTAATAAACTGTAAGGAGCCTCTAATTCACTATCCAGAAAAACATAAGCTCAATTGAAAGAAGCCGTTAACTCCTCCAGCCGTTCAGCTGAACTGCCTCTATAAGAAGGTGGAAATAAAATCCTTCACAACTCTCTGGAGCAGCAATAAAAAAATGGACAGCATATGACACTTAAAGATAGACCGTGGTATTATTTTGGGTGGGTGTTGCCAAAGGGATTAGATTCTCCAGAGACCTCTAGGCTCACGCTGACAATGCCAGGGAACGATTTGGCTTAAGAGTTTCAACCTGCAAGAAAGGAAAAAATAAACAGCCTTCCCCCGGCAGAAATTCCCATCGTCAAAAAGTCAGTCCACCATTTTTTTTTGTTCACAGTAACTACTTGCTACCCACACTATAAATACTAACATTTTCTTACTATTAACATCCCCCTCTGCTCTGCGCTCATGAGACCCCACCTGGAGGTACAGCATCCAGCTCTGGAGCCCTCAGCACAAGACATGGACCTGTGAAAGGGGGACTTAAGGAGGCCCATGAAAATGAGTAGTCAGAGGGCTGGACCAGCTCTCCTCTGAGAGCAAGCTGAGAGAGCTGGGGTTGGTCAGCCTGGAGAAGAGGAGGCTCCAGAGGGACCATACTGTGGCCTTTCAGGACCTAAGGGGGCTTGTAAAAAAGACAGAGAGAGACTTTTTCCCAAGGGACAGGACAAGAGGCAACAGTTTTAAACTGCAAGTGGACAAGTTTAGATTGGACATAAGGAAGAAATGTTTTACAATGAGGACGGTGAGACATTGGAACAGGTTGTCCTAAGAAGCTGTAGATGGCCCATCCCTGGAGGGGTTCAAGGCCAGGCTGAATGGGGCTTGGAGCAACCTGCTCTAGTGGAAGGTGGCCCTGCCCAGACTAGATCTTTAAAGACCCCCTTCCAACCCAACCCATTCTGTGAATCTATGATTTTAACTCAGTAGCTTTGCTCCAAAAGAGCAGATGGCAAGACTAAGAGAGACTGCAACCACTCAGATCCCAGAGACATTTTAACAGGGAAGCCCAGGGGGTAGAAAAAGAGAGATGCAAGGCTGGAAAGGATCCCCCTGTGCCACGGAACCCAAATCACTTCCCTTCTTCCCAGCAGCAGGCAGTGAGCCCAAACAGGTTTAACATAATACCTCCTCCATGAGCTCTAGGATACTTCTCTATACCCATCAAAAACTTGAGACCCACAGGAAAACCCCTGAACCAAAAATGAGATATAGAAAAGGGTAGGGAGTTAAAAAAAAAAAGTGTTGCTGATGTCCTTTGTTCCTATAGTAATAGGAAGTTGAGGAGCCATCTAAGAGCCTCTAGCAATTCGGCCCTGAGAAAGCTGCATTTTTCAAGCAGAGAGGTGGCCAGGACTGCAAACCTCCAGGCATTAGTAAACAACTCTCCTCTTGAAAATCACTGCTGCCTTCTCAAAGCCTCGTCCCACACTTTGAACTCTCCACTGTACAGAGCCTCCCTCAGAGACCGGTCTACACGTGGTTTGTAAGAGGATCTGAGATCATATTTGTTGCAACAGAGTATTTATTAGGTCACTCCTGAAAGCGCCAAAAGGGGGAGAGACAGAGGTCACCGAGTGGCGCAGTCTCACTCCCAAAACAGCCAGAATTTGAACCTGGTCACCAGCACACCTCAGAGCAACTCACTGCTGAGCCACTACCTCTTCTTCACCGAGGAAAGGGTGTTCCTGGGATTTCATCCGTGTCATTATTACTTCCTGCCACCCAAGAGCAGGGTTCTGCTCTTAAATGAGAAGAAAACAGCGTCTAAAGTTCTAATTTCTTATTAAATTGAACAATCATTTTTTCAAGCTGCTGGTTCTCTTCCAAAGGAGGAAGCAAGCTAGGAATCATCTTTTCACTGTCTGAAACCTGGAGGAGAGACTGCTTGGCAGGCGAGCGATGCGACGGCGGCACGGAGGCTTGGGGAAAACAAAACCGGGGAAACAGGAGAAGGACTTCTGCTGAGCTTCAGTGCCTGAAACAAAAATGCTTTGGAACTGCCAAACGTGCAGAGTCTTGGCTATCAAATCACACCATAAAACAATTAAGAAGACAGACCACATTGCGCCCCTGACACGATGAAGGGAAGTCAAGATCTCCCACCTACTCTGGATACATCTGATCACTGGCCAGCATGGCCATGAAGGGGACAAACAGCAACCGGGACAAAGAAAGATTCACGTTCCAGCTCCTAGTGGTACTT